>CM019070.1:119860164-120589282 GCA_009667805.1 Leptobrachium leishanense | reverse complement strand
TTTCTAAGTTTGCTGATGGTTCCTGCCCACCCTGCACCATGTGACTCGCAGGGAGCCTTACCAGGAAGCAGCTCGCCGTGATCACACTGCGGGGGACAGCCAGGGAGCCAGGAGGAGGTGAGTAAACATCCAGCCCGAGCGTGGCTCGGGCTTACCGTTCACGGTAGTGAAATTTAACCCCGAGTCACACTCGCGAATACCGCCAGGGAGGTTAAGGTGTCAATTCAGCAAATACAGGCAAATTGACAGTGAAATACGCTGCATTTTCCCACAATTTACCGTAATTAAGAGAGATTCAAAATTGTCCCCAGAGAGCTGTGGTTCCCATCCGAGGTCCTCAAGTACCCCTAAGGCTAATGTCAGATGAACGCAGTCTGAGCGCACTTTCCGTGCCTGCATAACGGACGTACTGATGGAAGATACTGTAGACACCACAAGGTCCGTTTTTTTTTGACGAATATTAAAAAAAAAAAGGAAATATCGGAAACAAAATTAATTAAAATTAAAAGACAGGTACAGTCAGCCAGACCATAAAAACCTAAGCGTCAACGTGATGGACATCGCAAATGCGCTGCGTCTGACATCTCATCACGCACACTGGCCGCTACACGGACGCGGAGCAGTCTGGGCTTTTACGTCGAGGTCTAAATGGGGTCTGTTGCCACTGGTGTGGTGCGTGCGCACTTCGGTGCGCAAATACTTTGTGTGTGCGTCTCTATTGATCATTAATCAATGCTACGACGGCGTTAAACTGTGCGGTGACACGGACTTGATGACTGCATACGTCTGACGCCGGCCTAACAGGTCAGGTTTTCCAGATATGCGAAGCACAGCACAGGGGATATGATTTGCTGCTCAGTGATTGCAGGATTCAGTCTGTTTTTCCCCAAGGGAATCCTTAAAACCTGGCCTGTTGGTGGTACTTGAGGACCACGGTTTGGAACCACTGCCCTAGAGAATAGGTCTATTTACAGAATGCCAAATTGCACCAAAATGCAGAAAAATTAACTGATTTTGTAACCGGAATCACAAGGTTCACTTTCTGGACGGCGCCGGACCGGACACAAGCAAGGATTGTCTGAACACGAGTCTCTTCAGGAAAGGCAAACTTTATTGTGTCGTCACACAAATGCTCACACAGGATTGAATCGCAAAGAGTGAGCCCCGTCTCCCCCCCGACAAGGGGTTTTATACCCCAAATACATAATTAGGTACATCCCAATTAACCCACATCCCGATGACACTTTATTCCACCCCACGTGGGTTAATACCTCCCATTGTTAGTACAAAGGAATTCCATACATTGATCGTAAATTGGCAAGCTTCATGTTAGTCTGACAGTCTGTGATTTGCTGCCGCACTAAATCCGGGCCGTGCCACCTCCCCAGAGGCTATGTTTATTTTGCTACAGATAAAGCATGTTCTGGTTTCTACTCTCTCTTTGTCTTACTGCAGGTCTCAGTGACCTTGTAGTATCCATTTGTCATCCTGTCTTTCCGTGCCAAAAGCTTGGCCGGATTTTTCCTCAGTTTTATTGCTTCTCTGCTAATCTACCACATTCCTAAAATTCTATGTAAGCTTCATTCTAATGTCTAGTGAAATTTATCTAGTTATTTGCAAGTGAACCAATATTCTGAACAAGATGGCCGCTTGGCTCATAATAGCGACCATCTTCCAGCCTGATTCCACTTCATTCCCCCCTTGGCTCAAGCCTCAGGTTCTTTTCCTGATGCTTGTAGCCATCACACCCTGCTATTCTTAAACTCCTCATACCTTAGGGGACCGATTTTTCTGGGGCACATGTCCTGTGGGATCATCAGTGGTATCTTTTGTGTCTGTGTAGGTGTCAGTACTTTCTTGCACAGTGGCCATAGGCATAGCCCTATGCGGTATGTCAATGTTCCTACGACCAAGATCACCACTATCATCAGAATCATGGATCCGATCTGTGAGATGAATCTCAGGATGGATCCAAACCACTCTCCGATTGCTCCGAACCCACGGAGTGGATTCCAGCCTTCAGCAGCGATTCTCCTTGCTGTGTTCTGCAGCTGTGCTACCTTCTCTTGGTGATCCTGGATTACCTGGTAATAGTCTGTGACATCATGTGTGGTGTTTCTGATGTAGGTGCAACATTCATAATGCATTGTCATTTCACACAATCCATTCAGGGCCGCACTGATCTGTTCAAGCGCCATGTCATGTATCATCTGCACCTTCCGTATCTCACGTACCTCCAGATTCAGCAACTGAATATCCATACTGGTTTTATTCAGAATTTCATCCATCAGATTGGCATAACTGTTCAGTCTCACCATCAACTCTCTTCCCCATCCAGTCCATCCCGGCAGCCACGACCATATCCGATCCACCTTTCTAAACAACTCTCTCTTCTATCTCTCAAACATCAGTGGGTACCTAGGGTGGAGTGCTGTGTCTGTATTGGTGTCTTCTCCCCTTACCCTTTGAATCGGAATCAATTTTGCTAGATAGCACATTCCCGTTATTGTTGGTGGCACCCACGTGTAACACACCTTTCCACAACACACCTGGTATCCCCCTTTCAATATAAATAGAGACAAATGTAGTGTTCCCTTCGCTACTTCTATCATCAGTCGCCTCATTCGTCTCGTCGTATCCAGAACACCCTGCTTTCCATCAGACACCCCCGCAATCACTGCCTCTTGTTCACTCGTGAGCTTTTTACATTGTATGTATAGAAAATTTGCCTGCTCTTTTGTGTCGATCATGTAAATATATGATGTCCAGTTAAACTTGTTTGAGTAGCACCCTCTATCCTCCTTATGTGTGTCTTTATCTGGTCCTATTTGGAAGCACCACTCTGGTGGGTATACTGGTCCTATTATGGGATACCCGGGACTGAATGATTCTGGTTTTTCCCTTGGTGCATCAAAAGAGTGTATTGTGACATTCCCTGATGCAAACATACTCAGATTCATTGGAACAGAAGCAAATGGGATGTGGATCGTCTCTGGATGCATCCTACTACACACCCAGCACGCAGTTTGTCCAGACTTTTTAGCATAGTCATATTTAAATTGCACAAGTAAATGCCCTCTTGGCAAAATCTCAGATGTCGCTTCTCGTTTTTGTCTCCACATAGTACGATTCTCCATCACTGGGTGCGTACCATTCCAGATATGGGAAATATCCACTTTTCCGGCAGTGCTTGGACACCCGGGGCAGGCTCCATGCGAGAGTCCATAAATCAAGTTTGCAAGGTACAAAATCAGTACCACAAATGCCCCAAATGTCAAAATCCCTTGGGCAATTCTTTTCACAGTTACATAAACCCAATCCCTCCCCACCGGTATTTCAAAAACAAAGGACATTTCTGGATGATCAGGGGTGGGGGCTGGGCCCCTAAAAAGCACCCTTGGGGTATCCCCCGTTGGTGGATGGTCAGGACTTGTGTCCATCAAGACACCCACTTGTGGAATCATTTGGGTGTCTTCAGTTGGATCATTTAGGTGCTCACGGCTGTGGTCTTTGTCAGCTTTAGCCTCAGCGGATTGGTCTCGTTGGCGACGACCTTCCATGCTGGTTCAGGACTGGCTGCAGCTACTTTCAACCTGGAGTGATGTATCCACAGGACCACCTCGGCAACCTTTACTGCTGTAGGGGTTGATAACAGGACAAGGTAAGGACCTCTCCACTTTGGGCCCAGTGGGTCATTTTTCCACTCTTTCACCCATACTGAATCACCTGGACAATACTTGTGCAGTGGGGGATACAAAAAGTGAGGTATGTTATCTCCCACCCAAGTATTCAATTTCTGCATTGATTTACCCAACAGTACAACCTGATCATTTAATTTAGTTTCTCCCAATGCCCGAAGGTCCCCCCTTAGTCCATTAATCAGAGGGGTAGGCCATCCAAACATAAGTTCGTACGGACTTAGCTTTAATTGAGGGGTTGGCCTGCACCTAATGTGCAAGAGGACTATCGGCAGCACATCCAACCAGCCTAGCGACGTCTCTTGGCACAATTTGGACATCAGAGTCTTTAGGGTACGGTTCATTCTCTCGACTTTTCCCGAGCTTTGGGGCCTGTAGGCAGTATATAGCTTCAAGGTGATGCCCAACAGACGGGCAAGCTGTTGTAAACAGTTCTGTATGAATGCAGGGCCATTGTCCGACCCTATCTCGAGAGGCAACCCATAACGTGGTATTATTTCTTTCATCAGACTCTTTACTACTTCCACAGTCTTTTCAGTTCTTGTTGGGAAAGCTTCCACCCATCCTGTCAGAGTACACACCATTACCAATAGATATTTGTATCCTTTGCAGGGCGGCAACACTGTAAAGTCTATTTGCAGCGATGCCATTGGGGATAGCCCGTTTGGCTGTTTCCCTGGAGGTTGAGTTGGGCCTGTTCTTGGGTTGTTCTTGGCACATGTCACGCACTGCTGGGCTATTGCTTTGCAGATTTCTGACAGTCCGGGTACATAAAAATGTGGCTCTAGTTGCTGTTCCATCATTTCTCTCCCTCCATGGGTACTTGTGTGGAGTGTTCTTACAATTTCAGGGGCTAATGTTGCTGGGAGGACAATTTGTCCATTCTTCAGCTGGAACCACCCGTCTTCTCCATATTCGCCTTGTTCTCCCGACATCCATTTCTTTTCTTTCTCTGAATACACAGGTGTCCATTCACTCAGTGGTGCCGGTAGAAGTGCAGCCACCACTGGTTTTGCTTTGTATCGTGCCAGTTCTCCATGGTTTCCCCAGATAAATTCTTCTTTTGGGAAATATTATCGCCATGCGAAGAACAGCAGATCTTTTCTGGCTTGCGTATCTCTTACTGCTGGTATGAAAAAGTCCATTGCACTTTTCTTCATTCTTGGCAGTTTGTTCTTGATAAGGATCTCCTTGAGGAAGAACCTTACCAACGGGGCTTGGTATTCTTCTGCTCCCAGCTCTCCCAAACTTAGCAATATTCGTGTAATCCGTAGATTATTATGAGGGTTGGTTGTCAAATTTTCAAAGCGTGAGGCGAAATTTTCTGCTCATTCAACTTCGGTTACTTTTGTGTTTTCTTCATCCTCCCCCATTACTTTTACGCCGAAGAATTTCAGCATCATCTTGTAAGCTCTGTGTAGTCTTTGCTGAACTTCTGAGGTGTTAATCATCAGGCGTGTCTCCTGCGGGTTCAGAGGAGTGGAATTGAAATTTCGGCCTTGAGTCTGAGTTGGGAAAAGCCATTGTATATAATCATGATTATGTTCTAATAGTTCGTAATCATCTTGCCATTTGTGCAATATTATTTCAATGAACTCGCCCTTGGGTTCAAATCTTCTCCAGTTCATGTAGATTTCGTAGTTTGGCATGGGAGGTTGAGGCTCTTGCTTGCAGAGTAGGACTTTGGCTTGATCAATTGTTAGCTGTGGTTTTGCAGCAGCTTTTGCGGCCTGGTCAGCGCGCCTGTTACCTTTCGGATTTCATCATGACCCTTTTGGTGGCCACGACAGTGCATGATACTGACAGCGCTTGGTTTCCATACAGCTTCTAGGAGGGCCGCGATTTCAGCTGCATACTTGATTTGTTGTCCTGAGGAAGTAAGCAGACCTCTTTCTTTGTAGAGTGCACCATGTGCGTGGACGGTCATGAAGGCATACTTAGAATCCGTGTAAATATTTACTCTTTTGCCTTGGGAGATTTCTAGAGCTCTGGTTAAAGCTGTTATTTCAGCCAGTTGTGCAGATGTATGGCCTGGTAGTGGATTTGCTTCAATAATTTCTTCTGCTGAGGCTACTGCATAGCCGGAGACTTTCTTCCCATCATCCATGTAACTGCTACCATCAGTGAATAACTGTAGATCGTATTTGTCTAGGGGTACGTCTTTCAAATCTGGCCTGCTACTGAACACTTCTTCCATGACTTGGAGGCATTCATGATTTGGATCCTCTTCACAGTCAGGCAGTAAAGTAGCAGGGTTCAAGGTAGCAATGAGGTCCAAATGAACCCGTGGATTTTCACACATCATAGCTTGGTACTTTGTCATCCGGCTGTTGCTGAACCAGTAGCTTCCTTTCACATCCAGCAGGGCCTTGACAGCATGGGGCACCTTGACATGAAGAACTTGTCCAAGGGTCAGCTTGTCTGCTTCTGCTATCAGCATTGCGGTGGCTGCCACTGCTTTCAGACATGGGGGTAGGCCACAAGCCACAGGGTCGAGTTGCTTGGAGAGGTAGGCCACAGGCCTTAGCCAAGAGCCAAAACTTTGGATCAATACTCCTGTTGCTGTTTGATTGTGTTCATGCACGTACAGCTGGAAGGGCTTGCTGTGATCTGGCAGTCCCAGTGCAGGAGCTTCTATTAGCAGAGTCTTTAATTTCAGGAATGCTGCTGTTTGCTCTTCTTCCCAATGGAAAGGGTCTTGTTCTCCCCCCCTTGGTGGCTTGATGAAGGGGCTTGGCAATATCTGCAAAGTTGGGGATCCACAGGCGGCAGAAGCCTGCAACCAGAAACTCACGGACTTGTCTTCTGGTCTTTGGTTGGGGTATTCGGCATACTGCTTCTTTTCTTTCTGCCCCCAATGCACGTTTGGTACCTGTTAACTGGAATCCCAGGTATTTTACACTTTCTTTGCATATTTGTGCTTTCTTTCTTGACACTCTGTAACCTGCCTGGCACAGTAGATGTAGCAGGGCTTTTGTGGCAGATAAACAGTCTTTTTCTGTGGGGGAAGCCAGTAATAAATCATCCACATATTGTAATAAGAAGACTTTGTCTGGCTGAGCGTTGAAGGAGAGGAGATCCTGGCTGAGCACGCATCCGAAGATCGTGGGTGAATTTTTGAAACCTTGAGGGAGGCGTGTCCAGGTCATTTGATGGCGCACCCCCGTGGTGGATTCTTCCCACTGAAATGCAAAAAGGGGCTGGCTTGCTGGAGCCAGGCGGATGCAAAAGAAAGCATCTTTTAAATCAAGCACTGTGTAATATTTTGTATCTCCGGGAATTAACGCCAGCAAATTGTAGGGATTGGGAACCACAGGGTGTAGGGTTACTGTGGCTTCATTGACAGCTCGTAAATCTTGGACCGGGCGGTACTCTTGTGTGCCCTCTTTCAGTACTGGTAACAGGGGTGTGTTCCATGGTGACACGCAGAATTTTAATATGCCATGATCTTTAAGTCTCTGTAAATGCGTTTGAATATTCTGCTTGGCTTTTTGTGGGATATGATATTGTCTTAAAGCCACAGGCGTTGCACCAGGTTTTAAATCGATGTATACTGGGGGGATGTTCACAGCTAGTCCGGGCGGATTTCCCTCCGCCCACACCCCAGGAATTTCAAGGAGTAGTGTGTATGGGTCCGGGCTTGCCGGTGGCGTTGGTGCTGTATGCCATTCTTCCTCCCTTGGCATAATTACTGCAATTTTCACACATCTGGGGTGCTGGATGGCTGGGTTATACTGCCGAGCAGAGCTGCCACTCTCAGGCAGGTCTAGTTGAGCGTGTCCCCCGGGAAGAAATGTAATTTGGGCTTGCAATTTGCAAAGGATATCCCGCTCCAGGAGTTGGATGGGACATTCGGGCATATACAAAAATTCATGTTCTACATTATGCCCACCCACACTACATTTTCGAGAAGCAAGGAAGGGGTACTTAGCAGACACCCCCATTGTTCCCATAATATCAACTTCATTGCCCATTGGGGGAGCAATTTGCTGTGTTACAACAGAATATTCGGCACCGGTGTCAACCATAAAAATTTCATCTTTATTTCCCACTCTCATAGTGACCGTGGGCTCGTGGTTACCGAGCGGGATGGGCCCAGGTCCTTGTCAATATGCATCCTGCCCCTCAAATGACGTTCCCGCCAATCCCACAAACCCTGCTCCGGCACCCTCATTTCTCTCATATCTGCCGTCTGTTACCTGACCATTGGGGCCTTGACCTCCCGATTCCCCAACCTCCCCTTGTCCCCCAAATTTAGCCAAAAATGCAGGACAGTCGTTTTTCCAGTGACCTTCACCCTGACACCACGCGCACTGGTTGGGTCCCAGGGGTTCCCTAGGGGCTCCCCTACCTCTTCCTCTAGCCCCCTACCCCTTGCTCTCCCTCTGTCCGGGCCACCTCGTCCTCCACCATTTCCCATGTAACCCACAACACCTGTGTGTCCTCTCTGTCTCTTTATCTCCTCCCGTTTTTCCTCTAAATCCCGGTTATGATACACTTTATTAGCAATCTCTACCAATTCGCTAATACCTTTTCCCAAAAACCCATCTTATCTCTGTATTTTATTCCGTATATCCCTCTGTGACTGACCCACAAAAGAAGAATTAATTAACCTCTGATTCTCCGCTGCCTCCGGATCTATAGGACTATACATCCTATATGCATCTAGTAATCTTTCCAAAAATGCGCTTGGAGACTCTTTAGATTCTTGTACCACATCCGCTATTTTTCCCATGTTTGTGGGTTTCTTCCATCCCGCTTTAACACCCATTATTACTGCTGTTCTGTACGTCTGGAGGTGGGCAATACCCTCCGCGGTGCTATACGGCCACTTGGGATCTGTTTTGGGGTAGTGTTCCTCTGCCCACGCTTCTGGCTGGGGCTTAGCATCTGCTACAGCTTGGGCAAGTAAAATCTTTTGCGCGCTACTATTTATCCGGGCTCTTTCCTCTGTGGTAAACATTGTCAACATTAATTGCTGACAATCTGCCCATGTGGGGTTATGTGTAAGCATAACTGACTCTATCATACTGGCCACCGCTGCGGGATTAGTGGAGTACAGTGATGTGTGTGTTTTCCAGTTAAAAAGATCTGTTGTCGTGAATGGGACATATGTGTATTGCACTGGCCCAGGAGCTCCATTTGCCAGTAAAGGACCTGGCACTTCTCGCAGGGGCATTTGATAGGGATTGTGCTGATATGACTCACGGGGTTTATGTATATTATTCGCTGCGTGAGTGGTAACCCCTCGTTTCTCATCTTCACCCTCATTATCGCCATCCTCCTGGGCTACTAATTTGTATACACTTCCATCGGGCATTTCAATTTTTCCCAGTGGGGCCTCTCTGTCTCCTCCACCCGCCGCCCCCTGTTCTTCCTCCACAACCCCGCGTGACGGAGCGAAGGGAGCCGGCCGGGAAGTAGCAGCTGCCTGCTCCCCCCTCTCCGCCCGCGCAATCGCGGCACTCAAAGCTTCTCTAGCCGCCCCGTAACATGACGGGTATGGCGGGGGCAAGGAGTCACCTTCCTCTGGGTGTTCTACCAACACTGATCTCTCTTTCTCTTTATTATTTGGGGGTACCTGCTTCTTGTGTTGTCCCGTCAACATGATAAAATGACTTTTATCTTTTACACAGTATCTCCATATATCTATATACGGGTACTGTTCAGGATGTCCGCATTTCCCGGTGACTTGGGAATGCACTCTCTGTGTTAGCTCGGGGTCCATTGACCCCTGCTCTGCCCATTCAGAAACTAACAGTGGCCACACAATTGTACACATTAATGTCAGCTTCTCCCTAGTTACCTCCACACCATAGTCATGCGTTGTATATAACGCTTCAAAATTTCCGCACCATATACTCTAAGGGCGTCTCACCCTTCTTTACCTTACTGGGTTTGGATGACCCGTTACCCATTGTTACTTTTCTCAGAAAATCAGTAAACTCTTTACAATGCAAATACCACTTTTTAGCAAAAGCACTTAGAATCTACGGTCTGGTACTTCAGCCAACAATTCTCACGTGTCTGAATCGCTTCCTCCGTCAGTAGCCGGACTGCAGTCGCCTGAGCCGAAAATGTACTTCGGGAGTCCGCACTCAAGTTTGCTATCTCGCAGAGCGAGTAGGCGCTCGTTCACTCACAGCATTCAATTCACTCACAGCACGTACTGTACCAGATACTTTCAGCACACAACAAAACATAAACAATTCAACTCTTTCTACTAGCCGAGGGCACGCCGTCCCTCCTTTTGGCTCCTTATACCCCGTTAATTGAGCTCTAACTCTTGCCTGCTTGTGACTATGTGCACCCCGTTCTATAACAACACTCCCGTCTGCAATTCCAATTTGCCTATGGGCAATCTACCCACCCGGCACCACTATCTCTGCAGCTACCGCTGACCTCAATTGGCCCCCTTCACTACACGACGTACACACTAGCACTGACTCAGGGCTCTCAGCCCAGTCACAGAAATCCCTCCTCCTTTCCTGGTCCACGTGCAGAAGCTCTGTTTACAAACACTGACTATGACTATGCAACTCCACGTGACTACTTTCTCCCTCTCTTACAGAACTACCCTTTGGTTAACATTTGATCCCCCGTGTCCAGACACGCGCTGGCCACTTTCTGGCCCCGTGCTATGTGCGGCGGGTTCAATATGCTAACGAGACCGTGGCCGCAGGTCTCCTTATCCGACTATGGCCGGACGTTTCCCTTTATACCGGTATCTCTGATACACATACAAACACAGAAGACACTTTACCTATCGCCGCGCTGCTCGCTGTTTCCTCAGACTCGGTGGTGTCCCAGCTTCCCGGGCCGGGAGTCCGTTTGGGACTAGACGAGGTCCACTGAACAGGAAATCCTGCTTGGCGCCTGCAGATGTCAGCTCACCTTCAACGGACGCCCAACCGACGGGATCACTTGCACCTGCAGTCAACCGCTACAGTGTTCAGCAGCCGTTGCCTATGCCAGAAAGGGCGCGTATCCCAGCTATCGAGCCCCCAAGAATGTAACCGGAATCACAACGTTCACTTTCTGGACGGCGCCGGACCAGACACAAGCAAGGATTGTCTGAACACGAGTCTCTTCAGGAAAGGCAAACTTTATTGTGTCGTCACACAAATGCTCACACAGGATTGAATCGCAAAGAGTGAGCCCCGTCTCCCCCCCGACAAGGGGTTTTATACCCCAAATACGTAATTAGGTACATCCCAATTAACCCACCTCCCGATGACACTTTATTCCACCCCACGTGGGTTAATACCTCCCATTGTTAGTACAAAGGAATTCCATACATTGATCGTAAATTGGCAAGCTTCATGTTAGGATAAGAATAAACACAACGTAGGACTACTGTGGCGCTAAGAGAGGAATAGGGTATATGTATACAAAAGGGAGCTGCTAGAATCCTATAAGGTTAGTCTGTCCAACTAACAAGCAAAGATAAATATACAAACACAAAAATAAGGACAGCGCTCCCACGAAAAGTTATATCTTTTCAACCAAAAAGAGATTGCGACAAAAAAGCTTCATGTTAGTCTGACAGTCTGTGATTTGCTGCCGCACTAAATCCGGGCCGTGCCCACCTCCCTAGAGGCTATGTTTATTTTGCTACAGATAAAGCATGTTCTGGTTTCTACGCTCTCTTTGTCTTACTGCAGGTCTCAGTGACCTTGTAGTATCCATTTGTCATCCTGTCTTTCCGTGCCAAAAGCTTGGCCGGATTTTTCCTCAGTTTTATTGCTTCTCTGCTAATCTACCACATTCCTAAGATTCTATGTAAGCTTCATTCTAATGTCTAGTGAAATTTATCTAGTTATTTGCAAGTGAACCAATATTCTGAACAAGATGGCCGCTTGGCTCATAATAGCGACCATCTTCCAGCCTGATTCCACTTCAATTTCAGTGATTTCAATTCAACAGGCTTAAACAGGTGAATCGTTTCAATGGAATAAATGTTTTCATTTTTTTTTAAAGACCAGTTATTATTTTTATTTTTTGCAAAAACCCATTTTTTTTAAATTCTTTAGATGACATTTTTTTTTTTTTTTTAATTTTACAAAAGATTTTTTTATTATGTTTTTTTAACGGACCTTTTTATTATTTTTTAAAGGGCCCTTTTTTATTATTTAACAAATGTTTACAATTCTATTGATTTAAGCTCCTATTAGGAGAATAAGAGACTTCATTTTTTTTGTTTTCCAGTTCCTCGACATTCGCTGAGGCCAATTTGGCACAATATGATGGTTATCAGCGCAATTCAGTGCTTTTAGTCAACATCTGATATCTGTGACCATTCGATAAATAGTATATTCACAGAATTTGGAAATTGATTCACCAAAAAAGGCCGAAATGCAAACCATCCAAAATGTCATAAATGTACTGTGTGTCTGTGTGTTCACAGAAACAATCAATACATATACAGTTGGGTATTTTGTTGTTTATTTGAAGCAGATAAGGAGCTTCTAGACGTGTGGGGACAAATCGAAATAACGGACAACAGGAGCAATTCCTCCAGCATAATGATGCGCCTGAGCGCAACAACCACAGACCACACCAATAATCTCGACACGGAGAATAAATTCACACATTACTTTCCAGAAACCCAAAACAACCTGAATTCTGGTTTTGTCAGATCCATTGGCAGTGAAGGGGTTACATGTTATACAGGGGTCAGGATGGTTCTTGTTCTTTGTCTCACTCTTTGTATTGTGTTTTTGGGATTTCTAAAATATGTGCGCTCCTCATGTTAAGTACAGGGAGCACAAAGTACAGTAAGTACAAAATCACTGATACGCAAACAATTTTTTTTTAACCCGTTAGCGTTAGGGATGTAATATGGGAGGACATGCGTTAAAATCACTTAACCTACTGTTAACACCCAAATATCTGAGTGCTAACGCTAGCGTTAAGATTGTAATAGGGCCCTATATTTTAAGATGTATTGAATTTGCCTTTTAACATTCCATCACTGTGAAGCATACAGCCAATCAGCAGCTGTCTCTCAGATGTTCCATTGTGATGTCACGCATTCTAGTAAACATTCTGACTGCTCTTGTGACATCACAGGGTATAAAAAGCTGTGTTTGTCTGCTCTGGGACACATTTTGCAGAGAGTGGATTTGTTTTACAATGAAGCGTTTTCGCAGAGTTTTTTGTAGCTGTTTACGAGGCTTAATTTGCCGATGCATTTGCCCGGAGGACGATGTAAGTAAATCACGTTGTTTGATCTTATTCTACGTCTTATTATCTGAGCGCTTGCTCACATTAACCCAAACTTTAATCAAAACCAGGAGAGCTTTGCACTATTCTGCAGGGGTGTGTATATATATATATATATATATATATATACAGTATATGTATAGAATTAATTAATTTAATAAATACAAACATTATGAATTCAGGAATTCATAAAGTAATATCCATTAAATTCATACAGTGCTATACATTCAAACAATAACTCGCCAGACGTAGACTTAGTAATGAAAAGAATTTTCTTTTATTAATTAGACGTTTCAGCCACTCCACTGAGTGCGCCCAGCGAGGTGGCCAGACGGGCGTTGGGTGGAAGGAACGCCCACTCTCACGGACGTTTCTTCCACTCTCCAAAGACGCTCGTCTGACATTAGCCTAAGTGGGAACCGTTTACTTATGTGTTGTTGATACGTTGTTATGGCAACATTAAGGGCTTAATGATGTGTGAGGGAAGCCATGTTGTTGATACATTGCTATGGCAACATTAAGGGCTTGATGATGTGTGAGGGAAGCCATGTTGTTGATACATTGCTATGGCAACATTAAGGGCTTGCTGATGTGCTTAATTAACGAGATCATGTGGTGTGTTGCTAATTGAACCATACTTGTAGGGTGTGTATATAAGCCTGTCATAGTTATGTATGTTTTATCCTGATGAAAGTCCTTGCATGGACTGAACCGTCAAATTAGTAAAAGAAAAGTTTGTTTCATTACTAAGTCTCCGTGTGGCGGGTTATCATTTGAATGTATATATATATATATATAATGTATAGAATGAATTCATTTAATAAATACAAACATTATGAATTCATGCATGACTGGAACATGGAGGAGTCTGCTATTGGGATTAATATCCCCAAATTCCAGCGCTGCCTCGGGTACAGGAAACAGAATAAATGGGGATCAGATTGTGGTGGTTGCTGGGATCTGACGCCAGGGGTTTCTCCAGTTCTGTGTTTAGACACAATGTAACTACTCAGGATACAGTTACCTTGAAGTATCCTTACTATAACAATAGCCCCGCGCTCTGTGCTCATCTATCACACAGGATCCATGGGAAAGGTTTCTCTGTCCGTCCAATAAGCAATTCTTAACTTTTGTTCTTTGTATGAGCAAGTAATTACAGTGAGGAAGAATTACAATAAAGGGACAAAATATGGGAAATAGAATTATTTTTACTGTCTATTTTCAAACAGTGATAACATAAAGACATAAAAGTCCCACTTTTTTTGGTTTTCAAAATAATCATAAGAGGTTTTACAACATTGAAAACACAAGTTCTGGGAAAATACACAAAAACACACTTTTTAAATGACCAAATCTTGCCATTTATACTGCAAAATCTGCCACCATTGCAGACTGTAAACTTGCTGCTGTGCTGAGTCTATCCATTTACAAATCCTTGTTGAACCTTGTGTCGTGAATGTTTTTAACAGAGTATTTTTTCTGTTAAAATGTCAATGTTTCTCTTCTCACCTTTTTCATTTACCGTTTTTTTGCGTCTTTAGGACAATAACATCCGATCGTCTCATGATGGCCATAAACGTTGTTCGAGTAAGTTAAATGACTTTATTTCTCTTCCCCGAGATGAATGTTCTGGTTTTAGAATGACTTTCTTTCAGTAGATTTGTAATCGATGTTATGTAGCGAATGTGTGAAACAATCTCACATCATAATGTGTTTAAGTGTCTGGAATATTACTGATTTCATGAAATTTATGTTTCTTTATCCTCCACAGAACAACAACCAAAACCACCGCAGGACACTTTTGCAGTTGTCCATGTTCCATCTCCGGTGGTGGATATAGAAATCCTGCCAGTATCAGAATCACCAAGGTAATAACGTCTTTATAAATAAAGAAAAGACTGTGACTCGTCTGTTTGTTCCTTAAGGTCCAATTTGAATCGAGTTTCATACAAGTCTGTCATGCTGATGTTTTAAAACTAATTTTAGGTAATTAAATTATTTGATCCCAGTTATTCACTGGGTTTTGATCCTTCTCCCACCTTAGTGACATTTCTAATGGAATGTCTCTTATTATTATCTTTTTATATCGCCAACAGATTCCGCAGTGCATTTTGCTGTGAAAGTTAATTCCATTAAATCACAACGACATTAAAGATATGAAAAAATAAAAACACTAAACAAAATGTATTTTCTTTTTCTCTTCTTTCTTATAGAGAATCTTCAGAGGAACAATGTGTCAAAACACCTGACACTGAGGCGCCTGCTGAAACACCTGCAGCTCCCTCCCAGAGTCCCCAGGTTTCTGAAGAACAGGAAGCTGAACGTGAAAACACAGCTTCTCCTGACCATCCTGAAGACACTTCTCTGGTGATTCCGCGGAAATTCCCGGTCCTGGAGGATTTCCGCCCGTGTGCTTTACTTGGAAAAGGAGGATATAGCAAAGTAAGTTTTGTGTAAAATGTTTCTACATTAATACATGTAAATGTTTTGAAGAAATTGCACTTAAAACACATTTTATATTTTTGATTTTAGGTTTTTCTGGCACAGCATATGCAAACAAAGAACATGGTCGCTATCAAAGCCATGAAGAAGGTTGACATAATAGAAAGGAGATATGGTGCTACACGGTCAGTATGCAAAGATTCTGCATAGGAACCTTTATTTAAACACTATAATTAGGCAAAACAGGCAGCCATCTAACGCCTCACTCCCTCTTGGACCTCACACAATGAAAGAGAAAGTAGGTGACCTGCTGCTCATTGTCCCAGGGGAGACCTGACACACTCGGTATGTCGCTGTTACAGACACGCAAACACAATCTGCTTAACACGCTGTTGCTCAAACACACACAATCCATAAGATACATATTTCTTTCGGTTCATACCTACAAACACACTCCTATATTCACATTCTTCCATCTACAAATAGAGCCTTCTGCGACTTTATAATTATTTGGGTAATTTTTTGCAATTCTTGCATATCCAGAGGGGACTCCTATTGTATCTTTGTCTAAGGCCTCACTGATGCTAAATTTCCTCTTGGGTCAGGAGAATCGGCCATCGATGGGATCGTTACGGTTATCACAAGGCTCTTTTGTTTTGTCTTTAGAGAGAAGGATTCCTGCACTCACAGAGACGTCTGACATGTGTTTCCTTTCTGTTTTCCAGACTCCAGAATGAAAAAGAGGTGTTTCAGGTAGTGAGCAGAGAGCGCCATCCTTTCCTTATGAACCTCTTTGCTGTCACCCATGATGAAGGTTCCATCTATTTCGTCATGGAGTATGCCGCCGGCGGGGACCTCCTGTACAACCTGACCCTGAACCAACAACCATTCGCAGAAGGTCGAGCTGTGTAAGTAAAACAGAAAACTGAGACACAATGTAACGAATGTCTGAGTATCGAGTGACAGAGAACAGCGAGACATTCACTGTCACTAAATGCATCGTGCTGCCCGGTGACCCACACATTGTGTTTTCACAGGTTTCATGCTGCATGTGTCGTGCTTGGCCTGCAATTCTTACACGACAACAAGATCATCCACAGGTAAGATGGCCAGAAAAACTTCACTTAAATTTACTTATCCTTTAATTAATCTTTCCCTAAACCTCAAAGAGGAAACCCCCCTGAGCCCTGCAACCCCTGAGTCCCGCACCACACGTACCCCTTAATAATCACCAATAATCAATATACACTCCGTTTTTTTATTTTAATCAGAGACCTGAGACTGGACAACGTCGTGATAGATCGAGACGGATACGCCAAGATCACCAACTTCGGCCGCAGCAAAACAGGTAAATACAGATTTATACATAAAATATCTTAATAATTGAATTAGTGAATGAAGGCGCCACTTGCTGAAAGGACGAATGTATGTATATAAGGATAGAATGAGCCGTTTGACCCCATACCCAGACAACAATCCCCATACATTAACACTTGCAATGCACTCACAAAAAAATCAAAACACGCAAACACACTACTTCTCAAAATGTAATATAATTAATAAGTAACATAAAGCAAATTTACAGAAAGGGACGTGAAACATATGAGTGGGGGGGCAGATGTTTTCCCTGTGACTTTTTTACTGAGCGATTCCGATTCTTCACAGAGTATTGTTATTAGTAAACAAGTCGACGACCTTTATTCCGAGTGTCTCTCATATCTTTCAGGAATTGGATACGGAGACACGGCCAAGTCATTTATAGGATCTCTATCCTACATGGCGCCTGAGATGCTAAATCGCGAAAAATATACCCGCAACGTAGACTGGTGGAGCCTCGGCGTCATGATCTACAAAATGCTGACTTCAGAGGTAAGGCCAGTCTGAAATAAATTATGGATTGCTTTCTGTGTGGCTGCAACTGGTGTAGCGCTGTGGCCGTGTAGGCCACATTCTAATGAGGAATTAAGACCTGCCAGTTGGCTGTTTTGGAGTCTGAGTTTTTGACATAACAGGATATCAACACCCGGCAGATACATCATGTAACACTATTTCCTATTTCTTTCTTTCTTTCTCTTAGTTTCCTTTCAAAGGCAAAAACAAACAGGACCTGAAAGTCTCCATTTTATTGAAGGAAGTGGCTTTTCCATCTGCCATGTCTATGGGCTCCTTCTCGCTTGTAACATGGGTAAGTCGCCAATCTCATGCTTCCTCCATCGAATTAATAGATATTATGGGAG
Organism: Leptobrachium leishanense; assembly: GCA_009667805.1. Classification (NCBI taxonomy): domain Eukaryota; kingdom Metazoa; phylum Chordata; class Amphibia; order Anura; family Megophryidae; genus Leptobrachium; species Leptobrachium leishanense. The sequence continues at coordinate 120,571,680 of CM019070.1, read as the reverse complement.
TGGAGACGGTGAGTCTATAAAGAGCCGCTCCTCATTCAGAGTCCTCACAGCTATGATCCTCAAACCTTCCTGGATGTGTATAATGTAATGATGGGGCATCTCCGGCCCCCGTGGTGCTGCACAGCTTCAGAAGAAGCAGAGCTCCATGAGATGCTTCATCTGAAACTGGACACCAGGACATACTGCCTTGATGTCATAGAAATATAACCCAGCCTTTAATGTGGATTCTCCCCTCGTGTATAAGGGAGATAGTAATGGCCGCCATCATAGTGTCCACAATAAATGGCTTTTTGATGTTCATAAATCAAAATAATTTGTTACACTCAATTTCTTTTTCAGTTCTTAATGAAAGACCCCGAGGAACGTCTGGGGTCCGGCGAGAGAGGCATTAAGTACATCCAGAAGCATCCCTTCTTTGAAGTAAGCCCACTTTGTTTCTATTTCTGCCGCGCGTTGATATTGTGCATGTTTTTATTTATTCTGATTCGGACGATTCTGTTTGTGACGAGCGAAATGTAATGAATGGGTTAAATGCCAGCGTAAAATCCTCCTTTAATAGAATTCTTAAATGTTTAAATTTATGCAGAACATCGATTGGAAGAAATTAAGATCCAGAGAGCTGACGCCCCCATTCCAGCCGACCACCAGCGGACCGGAGGATGTGAGCAACTTCAGAGAGGAGTTTACCAGCATGCCTCCTGATCTCGCACCTCCAGGGGAGCCGGGTCTACCCCAGGAACAGCAAGCCATCTTTAACACCTTTAACTGGATGGCTGAGTGGACACCATAAGACCTGAGCGTCCTGCCTGGGAGAGACACCAAGACACAACAACAACAGCCCTGGACGCCAACACCCTTAAATGTGACAACACAATAATATTTAATATATGGGTAAAAGCTACTCGATCCAATGAGAAATTTGACCACCATTCTGGGGTCAAGAAGGAATTTTTCCCCACAATCTGGCAGATTTGCAGAGCGTTCAGAGTGGGTTTTTGCCTTCTTTTGGATCCACAGCAGAAACCAACACATTATTCCATGTGTCATGTGAAAACCCTCAATAAATTGTTCTTGTCCATCAGACGCTCGTTCCCTTTATATTTCATTCAGGTTTAGTGTTACGATAATTACTATGAAATGTTGAGGAGTATTAGTTTTTTTCTCATGAATTCATACGGTGTGATCCAGAATACTTTCCATTTAAAGGTCTATTTACAGAAAAATACATTAGGAAAACCATGATTTAATAAGTATAGTGTGTGAAATATTATACTATAGCTCGTCTCTAAAACTGACCTCGAGGGGGCGTGGCCGGCAGCGGAACGATACACACGCATGGTGGCTGAGCTCCGTCCCTGCTTTCATTATCGGCGGCTTATTTGGCATTATAACGGACGGGAAACTTGCTTTCATCGCAGCCCTGCCATCGGTCATCAGGTGGTGCACTTCCGGAGCCTGCTTGGACCCCTCCTCCGGACCTGCAATTCAGGTGGAGGCCGCTCGAGCAGCTTCATACCTGGTCGCTGGCGGCCATCTTGGTGGCCTATCGTAGCTGCGCTTCCCTTATCCATTCATTGTAAGGGACTCCGGCCAGAGGATGACCGCCATCTTGAGCCAGGTGGCCATCTTGTTCAGAACATTGTTTCACGTGAATGTAGATAGCCAATATGAACTCAATTTAGGATTTGGTTTGCATAGATTCTTAGGAATGTGTTGAAATAACAGGCTGAGCAATTAAACTAACGAGATCCGATGCTGGCACGGGAAGACAGGATGAGAAAGTGGTTACTTCAAGGTTAGAAAGTTGGGCTTAAACAAAGGGAGATGTTAAAACCAGACTAAGCCTTATCTAGAATAAACAATAAACAAGCTCTAGGGAGGTAGGCATGAGCAGGATCCCAAAGAGTGGTAAATTCTCCTTTGTCAAAATACCATGACGGCTGCCAATTTATGACCAATGTATGGAATGTCTTTGTATTCAGCTATGGGAGGTACGGACCCACGTGGGGTGGAATAGTGTCACCGTGGGGTGAGCTAATTGGGATGTACCTAATTATCTATTCCTGGTATAAAACATGATGTCTGTATGTAATCTGGGCTCAGCCTTAGCGTTTCAATGATGACTGAGTGGTGACGTCACAATAAAGTTTGCCTTTCTTGAAGAGACTCGTGTCCAAGCAGTCATTGTGTGTGCTAGTTCGACTTTACTCCCGAGAGAACCAGGTGGATTCCGGTAACATTTTTGGGGGCTCGTCTGGGATCCAGAGTCCCTTCCGGATCAGCGGTGACTGCTGGACAGTAGCAATTGACTGCAGGCCTGAGGGGTCCCGAGGCTGGGTGTCCGTTGAAGGTGAGCTGACATCTGCAGGCGCCAAGCAGGATTTCCTGTTAAGTGGAGCTCGACTCGCCTCTAACGGACCCCTGGCCCGGGAACACTGGGACCCACCGAGTCCGAGGAAACAGCGAACAGCGTGGCGATAGGTAAGGTACCATTTTTTTTATTTCAAGGAGAAACCGGTAGTGTCATGCGCCCAGCCATAGTTGGGTGAGGGGACCCGCCTACACGGTCCCGTCGGTATACCGAGCCCACCGCCAAAAGCATGGGAGTCATAGTGGCTAGCGCGTGTCTGGAACCAGGGGATCGGATATCGACCTATCTTAGAGATAGAGGTATAAAACCTGTAGTAGAGGGTGAAGGTGGTCACGTGCACAGTGTTGATATTTTTGTTTAAAGCTGCACGTGGGCAAGAGAAAGGAGGAGGGATTTCTGTGACTGGGCTGAGAGCGCTGAGTCAGTGCTATTGTGTATCTTAGTTGAATAAGGGACCCGGGAAAAGGAGGCTTAGAGTTTCCGGGGTCGGTAATTGGCTGCAGGAGAGTGGTGCCTTGTAGGCAATGTGCCTCAGGTGATTTGGAATTAGGGATGTGCGTTTCGGGTTTCGGAATTTTCACGAAATTTCCCGATTCGTGTTTTCGGATGCGGCCGAATTTCCGAAAAATTTTAGATCCGAAAAGTTCAGATCCGAAATGTTTTCCTAGCCGAAACGAAATATTTTCGGATTTTTCGAATGGGCTTGAAATGTGTCAAATGAGGAGAACAGATGTTCCGAAAAAGGAAAATTTTCCGAAAAACCAAAATTTTCCCGAAAAACGAAAATTTTGTAAAAACGAAAATTTTCTGAAAAACTAAAATTTTTCGAAAAACGAAAAGTCGATACAAAAACCGAGCACAGTGACACGAAAATACGAAAAATGGTCGAAATTCCGAAAAAAAAATGTACCCGAAAAACGGGTCGAACCGAATCGAATCGAAACCGAAATCGGTCGAAACGAGCCGAATCGAAAAGTTTAAAAATCCGAAAAATCCAACCGAATCGAACCGAAAAAAAATCGGTGCACAAGCCTATTTGGAATAGCAGATGTGTTGATAAGAAACGGGATACACATAGCCAAAAGCAGATAAGAGTTAGAGATCAGTAGCAATAATTAAATTGGGTATAGGGAGCCTGCTGGCTAGAGGAAGAGTAGAACTGATTTTTGGTGTTGTTTTGTGCTGAATGTATCTGGTACAGTACGTGCTGTGATTGCTGAGAGTGCTGTGAGTGAGTGTGCGCCTACTTGCTCAGCAAGGAAGCAAATCTGAGAGTGGACTCTGGAGGTACATTTCCAGCTCAGGCGACTGCAGTTGGCTACCAAAGGAGGAAGCGAATACGACACGAGTGAACTGTTGATTGAAATACCAGACAATCAATTTAAATTGATTCTGCTGAAAGCGATATTTGCATTGTGAAGAAGTTACTATTAAAAAGAGTAACCATGGGTAACGGGTCATCAAAACCCAAGAAAGCAAAAGAAGGTGAAACACCCCTAGTAATTTATGGTGCATAATTTCAAAGCATTATATGAAACACACCACTATGGTGTTGAATTAAGTAAGGAGAAATTGAAACTTTTGTGCACTGTAGTCTGGCCAATGTTAGTCCCCGAATGGCCAGAGCAGGGATCTATGGATCCAGCGTTAATACAGAAAATGCACTCCCAAATAACCGGGAGATATGGTCATCCAGACCAGTACCCATATATAGATATCTGGAGGTACTGTGTGAGAGATAAAAGCCATTTTGTTATGTTAGCAGGGCAAAGAAAGAAAGGTATGCCCTCAAATAAATATAAACATGAGTGTGGGGATAAGTCTATGCATATTTGGTGTTTTAATTTTAATATACCAGTAAATTAAACAATGATAACTTACAAACCCTGTGTGTGGACGATGTGATGATCTGCAGGAGCCTCTGAGCCCCCACTTCCCCCCAGACCAGAAGAAGACGAGATGATCAATGGACCAGATGGTAATCTAGAAGGTTTAAACAAGAATGATTACAGTACTGTATAATTTGTGTATGTAATTCGGACTGGCCATCCGGATTTTATGTCTGTACTGTCCTGCGTGAGTATTGAGTCAGAGAATGTTATTAACGGATAATGTGTGGTGTATAATCAAATGTTATATGGTAGAATGTTTTTGTCTGACTGCATCTATAATTGATCAAGGAACTATATGCCCCATAGCTGCCAAATAGGAAGAAACTACTCGAATATATATATATATATATTTATATATAATGTGGTGTGCAATTTTAGTTTATCAAACTGTTCAATCAAGAGTAAAGTGTGTTAGTAGTTACAAAAGATCTTTGTAATAAGTTTTGGATGTTAATTTAGAGTGTGTGATGGCTGAGAGTAATGAGATTTTCCTTCACTAACAGTTTTCTCCGTACTCGCCCCCCTTTCTAGCCCACACTATCTGCACAGAGGGGAGGGAGAGAGTCAGCGCTCTGCTCTTTGATGAACAACGGAATTAGCCCTTACTGCGTCCCTTACATTATGTGTCAGTGCAATGAACTTAGGTTTACCACAGAAAAAAAATGTTAAATTACTAATTAGATAGCTAGATATAGCTAATTTTTATGTGTGCTACGATAGAATGAATGAAGTCTGTCGATTGCGAGATGTATGTTTATATTTTGCGTTGATATATTTGGTTAGGTCTGTCTTGACAGACTATATTGAAATAGTTTTATATAATCTAAGCTATATGTGAGAAAGTTATATTGTCTAGTATAGTTGTCCGGTTGTTTCTGGGAATGTTGCGCAATGTGTTGGTATTATTCCAGAAACTCTAGTTTTGTTCACAGAGCTAGAATTAAATAAAAGAAGGTGTCCTGGTTTTTATATTATTACAGAATACATAGTTACATAGTTATATAGGCTGAAAAAAGACATGCGTCCATCGGGTTCAGCCTCTCCCACATAACGTACTGCTGTTGATCCAAAAGAAGGCAAAAAACCCAGTCTGAAATGCTTGCCAATATGCAACATACTGGGAAAAAATTCCTTCTTGACCCCAGAATGGCAGTCAGATTTCTCCTTGGATCAAGAAGCTTTTACCCACATATTAAATATTATAACCCTTAATATTCTGTGTCTGCAGGAAGTCATCCAGTCGTTTTTTAAAAGTCTGTACAGACTCTGACCCAACCACCTCAACAGGCAGAGAATTCCACAGCTTTATTGTTCTCACTGTAAAATAACCCTTCCTATGCTTTAAGCTAAATTTTCTTTCTTCCAGTCTAAATGGATGACCCCTTGTCCTATGTATAGTCCTGTTAATGAATAGGTTATCAGACAATGGTTGATAATGGCCCCGTATATATTTATATAAGGTTATCAGATCCCCTCTAAGGCGCCGTTTCTCTAAGGCTAGGGTCAGACTAGCGCAGTTTTAACGTGCGTTTAGCCGCACGAAATCATGGCCGTACTAGCAGCAAATGACGTCCAATGCCGGGGAACATACGACGAACGGCCGCACGAAAGTTCGTCCGCGCAACGCAAGTGGCCAACGAACGCATTTTTTCGAGAACGTCAAACCGCTACTACTGACGTACAGAGTGCGCTGCGGCCGCATAGCGGCGTGTGTGCGTGATTAGGAGACGTCAGACGCTGCTAATGTCCGGCCAACATAACGTCCAGACTCAAAAAGTGTTTTATTGATGATCCGTACAAAATCACGGACGAAAAGGCGCATCGTATGACCGCTATCGCGTATTCCGGGGGAAAATACGTACGTTCGTTCGACCGAACTTTTTCACGGACGACGTGAAAAATGCGTTCGTCTGACCCTAGCCTAAACTAAACAGGTTTAAGCTTATTAGTCTTGCCTCATAACTTAACCCTTCCATTCCCCTTATTAATTTAATTGCCCGTCTCTGCACTTTTTCTAGCGCTATAATATCTTTTTTTAAGACAGGTGCCCAAAATTGCACGTCATATTCAAGGTGCGGCCTGACCATTGATTTATACAGAGGCAAAATTATGTTTTCATCCCGTGAGTGAACTCCCCTTTTAATGCATGCCAATACCTTGCTGGCCTTGGCGGCTGCTGTTTGACATTGCACATTGTTACTTAGTTTGAAGTCTATGATTATTCCCAAATCCTTCTCCTGCTTGGATTTCCCTAACTCCGTACCATTTAGGGTATAAATTACTTGTGTGTTCTTCACTCCAAAGTGCATAACTTTGCATTTATCTAGATTAAATTTCATCTGCCATTTAAGTGCCCAGTCCCCCAATCTATCTAAATCCCTCTGCAGCGAAGTAACATCCTGCTCACATTGTATTACTTTTCCTAGTTTTGTGTCATCTGCAAACACTGATACATGACTTTCAATGCCTATCTCAAGGTAATTTATAAATAAATTGAATAGTATTGGTCCTATAACAGACCCCTGAGGGACACCGCTTACCACTGGTGTCCATCTTGAAAATGTACCATTTATGACCACTCTCTGTACCCTATCTTTTAGCCAGTTTTCTATCCAAGAACAAGTATTTTCATCTAGACCAATTTTTCTTAATTTAAATAGTAACCTTTTGTGTGGAACTGTGTCGAAAGCGTTGGCAAAATCTAAGTAAATCACATCCACTGCGACCCCCTGATCTATACTTCTACTTACTTCCTCATAGAACGTAATTAGGTTAGTCTGACATGATCTGTGTTTCATGAAACCATGCTGATTTTTGCCAATTACATTATACCTCCCAATAAATTCCTGAATACTATCCCTTAGTAACCCCTCAAATACTTTCCCAGCCACAGATGTTAAGCTCACAGGTCTATAATGCCCAGGCACAAATTTTAAACCTTTCTTAAATATAGGGACCACGTCAGCTTTTCTCCAATCCTCTGGTACTATTCCTGAAAGAAAAGAATCTTGAAAGATTAAGAACAGAGGTTTACATATTTCAACACATAGCTCTCTCAGTACTCGCGGGTGAATTCCATCTGGCCCTGGGGCTTTATTCACATTCACATTGTTTAATTTCTGCAAAACCTTGTCCTGAGTCAACCAGTCACTTTGTATTAGTAAGTTTTTATTAATGAATTGCATGTCTCCTGTTATAGGTTTCTCTTTGATAAATACTGAAGAAAAATAATCATTTAAAATTTCTGCCTTATCCTGATCTTCAGTTAACAATAACCCTGACTTTAGTGAACCTACATTTTCACTCTTGGGTTTTTTAGAATTTACTGTATGTACCTAAAGAATCTTTTAGGGTTGGTCTTGCTCTCTTTGGCTATTTCTTTTTCATTTTCTAGTTTAGCCCATCTAATCGCATTTTTACATGCTTTATTGGCTGCCCTATATGCTTTATAGGTTGCCTCAGATTTATCAGATTTAAAAGCTTTAAATGCCTTCTTTTTATTTTTCATTTCCTTAGTTACCTTCCTACTAAGCCACATTGGTTTCAGTCTGTTTCTTTTATTTTTATTAACCAGTGGAATATATCGTGACGTGTACTTTTCTAGTGTTAGTTTAAAGATATTCCACTTATCCTCAGTGTTTTTCCCGTGAAAGAGTTTCTGCCAGTCAATGACATTGAGAGCTTCCTTTATTTTAATAAAGTTGGCCTTTTTAAAATTATATGTTTTAGCATGCCCCTTATGAATGTGTTTGAGTTTATTTCAAAAGTCACCATATTATGGTCACTGTTTCCCAACTGTTCCTTTACTTTAATATTTGAGAAAAGATCCACATTATTTGTTATAACCAGGTCCAGACAGTTATCCTCTCTAGTTGGTGTTTCTACCAGTTGTGACATGAAAATATTATTTAAAATGTTCAGAAACCGCATTCTCTTTGCTGAATTACTAGTCCCACTATCCCAATTAATGTCCGGGTAATTAAAATCTCCAATAATTAAAGTGCTTCCATGATCTGCAGCCTTCCTAATTTGCTCTAACAGTTGTTCTTCCTCATCATTATCTATATTAGGTGGTTTATAGCATATGCCAACCAATAGTTGACTTCCCTGTTTATTCCCCAACAAAATATTTACCCATAAGGATTCCACATTTCCCTCATCGCTTTCCAGTTGTGTAATATTAGGCTTTAAATCCTGATTTACATATAAACACACTCCACCCCCTTTCTTATGTTTCCTATCCTTTCTAAACAATGTATAACCGTTTACGTTTACAGTCCAGTCATGCGTTTCGTCCCACCACGTTTCTGTTATTCCTATAATGTCGTATTGCTTAGTGTATGCTATTGCCTCTAATTCTTGTTATTGAGGCTCCTTGCATTAGCAAGCATACATTTAATGTTGTCTCTACCCACACATGCTGAATGCGACTTCACATTACATGCCTCCACTGTTCTGACATTACCCATCCCCCCGGCTCCACCCCCCTTAGTCTGAGCTGAAACCCTTGCGCTATCTACTCTGTCTCCATTTTGTGAGATACTGTATCCCGCCCCCCCTTCCACTAGTTTAAAGTCTCCTCCAACCTTTTAACCATCCTCTCCCCTAGCACAGCAGACCCTCTTCCATTCAGGTGCAATCTATCACGACTATACAGATTGTACCCCAGTGCAAAATGAGCCCAGTGCTCTAAAAACCCAAAGCCCTCCTTCCTGCACCAAGCTTTCAGCCACGCATTGACCTCCCTAATCTCCCGCTGCCTTTCCACTGTAGCACGTGGCACAGGTAGGATCTCAGAAAATACTACCTTGGAGGACCTCTTCTTCAGTTTACTTCCTAATTCCCTGAAATCATTCTTCAGGTCCTTCCATCTTCCTCTTACTTTGTCATTGGTACCAATATACAACAATAATTTGTATTCATAATGCAATATTTATTTTATTAAGTAAATTTAAAGTATATAGTATATACAATGTATGTATTTCTTTTAGATCCAGAAGATTATTGTCTACCAATATATAAAATTTATCAACCAAGTAAATAGAAATATATGAAACAATTAACTAACTTAATGTTTGTAATCTAACGAGAATGTGTGTGTCTGGTGTAACGTTTGTTGTGTCTAACTTAGTATAGACAGAGCAGTCCGAGAAATAGTTAAAGTATAGCAAAATTTTGATTAAAAATGCAATTAAAATATTACAGGAATGTTAGTGAAAGAATAGATAAATTAAACTGTATTTCTATGCAATTTCTGATGAGATGGTTGTTCTATTGTTATAATAGTATTTTTTGATGTGTTATTAAGAGTCCGTTTTGGCTACGGGAGAGGGAGCTCTGTAGATATTGCTTGTGTATATAGACTGTACTTCTCTTTGGCTAAAGTATACAATCTGTAATTATATATATATATATATATATATGCCTGAATGTCCCATCCAGTTTTCTTTTGAGATGAGACTCTCTGACAAATTACAGGCACAAATTACGTTTCTCCCCGGGGGTCACGCTAGATTAGACCTGCCTGAGATTGGCAGCTCTGCTCGGCAGCATAACCCAGCCAGCCAGGAGACCCAACCTGGAATAAAAAAAATAAAAATTGCAGTAATTATGCCCAGAGAAGAAGAATGGCGAACGGCAACAACCCCGCCTGTCGCACCAGACCCATACACACTACTACTGGGAATTCCTGGGGTGTGGGCAGAAGATAGCTGTGTTAGCTGTGAATTTTCCCTCAGTTTATGTTGATCTGAAACCTGGCGCAACGCCTGTGGCTCTGAGACAATTTCACATTCCACAGAAGGCCAAACAAAATAGTCAGACACATTTACAGAAACTTAAAGATCATGGGATATTAAAATTTTGTGTGTCACCATGGAATACACCGCTATTGCCAGTAAAAAAATAAGGGACACAGGAATACCGTCCAGTCCAAGATTTAAGAGCAGTTAATGAAGCCACAGTAACCCTACACCCAGTGGTCCCTAATCCATACAATTTATTAGCATTAATTCCAGGAGATACGAAATATTACACGTGCTTGATTTTAAAAGACGCTTTCTTTTGCATCCGCCTCGCTCCCGCAAGCCAGCCCCTTTTTGCATTTCAGTGGGAAGATTCTACAACGGGAGCGCGTCAGATGACGTGGACACGCCTCCCTTAAGGTTTCAAGAACTCGCCCACAATCTTTGGTTGCGCGCTCAGCCAGGACCTCCTGTCCTTCAACGCTCAGCCAGACAAAGTTGTTCTATTACAGTATGTAGATGACTTGTTACTTGCTTCTCCTACAGAACAAGACTGTCTGTCCGCCACAAAAGCAGCTATGTCAAGCAGGATATATAGTTTCCAGGAAGAAGGCACAAATATGCAAACAGAGTGTAAAGAATCTAGGTTTCCAATTAACAGGTACCAAGCGCGCTCTGGGTGCTGAGAGGAAGGAAGCAGTATGCCGTATACCCCAGCCAAAGACAAGGAGACAAGTCCGTGAATTCCTAGGAGCCGCAGGCTTCTGACGCCTATGGATCCCCAATTTTGCCGATATTGCCAAACTCCTCCATCAAGCTACCAAGGGGGAGAGAATGACCCTTTCCTCTGGGAAGAAGAACAGGCAGATGCTTTCCTGAAATTAAAGACCCTCCTGATGGAGGCCCCAGCACTGGGATTGCCAGACCATAGCAAACCTTTCCAGCTGTATGTGCAGGAACACAACCAAACAGGTACAGGAGTGCTGATCCAGAACTTTGGCTCATGGCCAAGGCCTGTGGCCTACCTCTCCAAGAAACTCGACCCTGTGGCCTACCCCCTGCCTAAAGGTCGTGGCAGCTACAGCAATGCTGATCTCTGAAGCTGACAAGCTGACCCTAGGACAAGTTCTTCATGTCAAAGTACCGCACGCTGTGAAGGCCCTGCTGGATGTGAAAGGCAGTTACTGGTTCAGCAATAGCCGGATGACGAAGTACCAAGCTATGATGTGTGAGAATCCACGGGTTCATCTGGACCTCATCGCTACCTTGAACCCTGCTACACTACTGCCTGACTGTGAAGAGGATCCAAATCATGAATGCCTCCAGGTCATGGAAGAAGTATTCAGTAGCAGACCAGATCTGAAAGACATACCCCTAGACAAATACGACCTGCAACTCTTTACTGATGGTAGCAGTTACATGGATGATGGAAAGAAAGTCTCCGGCTACGCAGTTGTCACAGCTGAGGAAGTCCTTGAAGCCAACTCCTTACCAGGCCACACATCAGCACAACTAGCTGAAATACTAGCCTTGACAAGAGCACTAGAGATGTCCGAAGGAAAAAGGGTGAACATTTATACTGACTCCAAGTATGCCTTTATGACTGTCCATGCACATGGTGCACTCTACAAAGAGAGAGGCCTACTATCTTCCCCTGGACAACAAGTCAAGTATGCTGCCGAAATCGCAGCTCTCCTAGATGCGGTGTAGAAGCCAAGTGCTGTCAGTATTATGCACTGTCGTGGTCACCAAAAGGGCCATGATGAAATCCCTAAAGGTAACAGGAAAGCGGATCAAGCTGCAAAGTTTGCTGCAAAACTGTTGTTACCACCCTACCAAGCATCTAAAATCCTCCTCTGCAAAGCAGATGCTCAAGTCCCAATGACAAACTACGAGTTCTATATGAATTGTAGTAAATTTTCCCCGAAAGGCAAAGTTATCGAAACTGTTTTACAGAAATGGAGTGCTGATTTCACCTTAGTTGAAGAAAACCATGACTATATTCAATGGCTCTTCCCTACCCTAGAACAGGGCCAAAATTTCTACTCCACCCCGCTTAACCCCCATGAGAGAATCCGGATGTGTAACACCTCAGAAATTCAGCAAAGACTCCTTCGAGCATACAAGATGATGATGAAATTCTTCGGTGTAAAATTAGTGAGGGAGGATGGAGAAGACACAAAAGCAACTGAAGTTGAACGAGCAGAAAATTTCGTTGACCGATTCAACAACCTGACAATCAACTCTCATAACAACTTGAAAAGTGCAATGAACTTCTTTGTGCCAGCAGTGAAAGATGTGCAGAAGAGGCAAGACCTGCTGTACTTCGCCTGGCGACACTATCAACTAGACATGTGCATTCGTTTTAGTACTAAAACGATTTAGTCCGAATTTTGGGATAATTTCGTTTTAGTATGACTCAAGAGAAACGAAACTGCTCAGTTCAAAAAACGAAAGAAACTAAAATAAAATGCACTACATTTTAGTTTCAGTCCTTTTTGTGATATTACATTGAGGAGTGAAGGAGACCAGCAATGAAGAGCGCAACATCCGAAGTTCTGCACCCTCCACATGCCAAAGCAGTAGGATGTTCTATACAGGGAGGGACATTAATTAATTCAGGAGGATGTTCTATATATTATACAGAGAGGGGTATTAATTAATGCAGGAGGATGTTATAAACATTATACAGAGAGGAGCGTTTTTTTTTTTAGCCCTTTAAATCCAGTGGCTGTGAGCACTGAGATAAGCTACTTGTTATATTATCTCAGTACAATGTATCAGGCTCAGATGTTACAGTAACTGACTGTAACAGCGCTCAGAGTTTCAGTAAAACAAGGAAATAATATTGTTATAACCTCATATATAGAAATATTATTTACTAGTTTTACTGAAACTCTGAGCGCTGTGATGAGCAGCAGTCAGTTACTGTAACAGCATTGCCTGACACATTGTGCTGAGAGTGAGAGCTACTGTAACGAGCAGCGATCTCAGCCCTCTCAGGAGCCACCACAATAGTAATTGTATCCACTGGTTTTCGGATGAATGAAATTAGTTTTCATACTAAAGAACTGAAAACGAATTTCTTCAGCAACTAAATAAATTGCATTTTAGGACTAATCCATTAGTTCAAAATGAAATTTTGTGCTGTGCACATGTCTACTATCAACCAAAAGAAGAATTCATGTGGGGAAGACATGAGGAACCGGAAAGATACAAGTCCACACCAACGGTGGTAGCCCCACTACTACCTGCACCGCTGAGTGAATGGACAATGGTGTATTCAGAAAAGGAGAAGAAATGGCTATCAGAAGAACCAGGAAGATATGGAGAAGACGGATGGTTCCAGGTGGAGAACAAACAAATAGCCCTACCTGCAACATTGGCATCGGAGATCGTGAGAGCACTCCATGCCAGCACTCACGGAGGAAGAGAAATGATGGAGCAACAGTTGGAGCCACATTTCTACGTACCAGGACTGTCAGTGGTCTGTAAGGCCATAGCCCAGCAGTGCGTGACACGTGCCAAGAATAATCCAAGAGCAGGTCCATCACAGCCCCCAGGGAAGCAGCCTATTGGGCTGTCTCCAATATCTTAATTACAGATAGACTTCACGGTATTACCGCCCTGCAAAGGATACAGATATCTGCTCGTGATGGTGTGCACTCTAACGAGGTGGGTTGAGGCCTTCCCCACAAAAACTGAGAAAACTGCAGAAGTAGTGAGAAGCCTAATGAGAGAAATTATACCACGCGATGGACTTCCACTTGAAATTGGGTCAGACAATGGCCCGGCTTTTGTACAGAACTGTTTGCAGCAGCTTGCTCGCCTGTTGGGCATAACCTGGAAGCTACACACAGCCTACAGGCCCCAAAGCTAGGGAAAAGTCGAGCGTATGAACAGAACACTAAAGACTTTGATGTCAAAACTGTGCCAAGAAATGTCACTGGGCTGGTTGGAGGTGCTGTCAATAGTTTTATTGCATATTAGATGCAGGCCAACCCCCCAATTGAAGCTAAGTCCGTACAAACTCATGTTCGGATGGCCTACCCCTCTGATTAATGAGCTAAGGGGGGGCCTTCAGGCAATAGGTGAAACTAAATTGAATGAATAAGTATTGTTGTTGGGTCAAGCAATGCAGAAATTGAATACTTGGATCGGTGATAATTTATCTCACCTTTTGTATCCATTATTGTATAAGTGTTGTCCAGGTAATTCGTTGCGGATGAAGGTGTGGAAGATTGGCCCACTAGGCCCAAAATGGAGGGGTCTTCACCTTGTCCTGTTATCAACCCCCACAGCAGTGAAGGTGTGACGGTGGGCCTGACCTGACATGGCACAAAAGGGGTGTGAGCTACTTGAGCAGTTAACAGACATGACCCATGGATGTATAAACAAAACAAGGGATTTATTTACAACAGTAATATATACAGCAAGGAACCAGAACACCACAATGAAACAAAAGACCTGAGCACTAGAATCAAACCATAGACCTGAACTAAATATACAATAGATAAACAAACAGTTGAACAACCAAGGACCTGGGAAACTATAGGCAGAAAGACATAAGAGAACTAAACACTAGAGTAACATGAGTTAAAACATAAACCTGTTTAAACCTAGAGAAGAAACATGAAATGCTAACATAAATACCAAACATGAACCATATGAACAAAACAGTATGAATAACCAAGGACCTGGGAGACTATAAACAGATGTAAATACAGAACTGGCGGAGGAGTAAACCCAAAACCTGAAAGTAAAGTAATAAAGGGTAACTAGAACACATACAGGAGAACCTGAGCAAAAGATCCCTACCAGAACTGCAAGGTAAGTGAATAAGGATCAAGGCTTGGCACAAAGCAGGAGGAGAACCTGAAACTCTAGCCAAGGGGGGAATGTAAGGGACTCAGGCCAGAGGATGACCGCCATCTTGAGCCAGGTGGCCATCTTGTTCAGAACATTGTTTCACGTGAATATAGATAGCGAATATTAACTCAATTTAGGATTTGGTTTGCATAGATTCTTAGGAATGTGTTGAAATAACAGGCTGAGCAATTAAACTAACGAGATCCGGGCCGATGCTGGCACGGGGAAGACAGGATGATAAAGTTGTTACTTCAAGGTTAGAAAGTTGGGCTTAAACAAAGGGAGATGTGAAAACCAGACTAAGCCTTATCTAGAATAAACAATAAACAAGCTCTAGGGAGGTAGGCATGAGCAGGATCCCAAAGAGTTGTAAATTCTCCTTTGTCAAAATACCATGACGGCTGCCAATTTATGACCAATGTATGGAATGTTTTTGTATTCAGCTATGGGAGGTATGGACCCACGTGGGGTGAAATAGTGTCACCGTGGGGTGGGCTAATTGGGATGTACCTAATTAACTATTCCTGGTATAAAACACGATGTCTGTATGTAATCTGGGCTCAGCCTTAGCGATTCAATCCTGACTGAGTGGTGACGTCACAATAAAGTTTGCCTTTCCTGAAGAGACTCGTGTCCAAGCAGTCATTGTCCGTGCCGGTCTGACTTTACTCCCGAGAGAACCAGGTGGATTCCGGTAACAGCATGAGGATGCACTCTTAAAGAATAGGGAAGAAGGGTAGGGGCGCCGGAGGGGTGGAGGACCCCTGCACCTCTGACATACGCCTGTCGCTCGGAGGGGGCCTAGGACGGAGGCAGCTGCGCCCAGCTTCGTCTGACGCGGGGGATCCACCAGCAGCGGCGGAGGCCGATGGTCCCCCTGTTTTACACGCAGCGCCGCCTGGTCCAGGAGATAATGCGCTTCCCGCCACTAAAGGGGACATTCGAAACCTGCTGGAAGACGCCAGAAAAGCTTGGCAGGTAGACTTCCAGGCCCTTGGGTCGGCAGTCGAGTTGACCCAGATGGGAGACCTGCAGGCTCGCATGCAAATGATGGAGAGCACGCAGGCTGCAACTTCTTCCATTGTGTATGCCCTACAACAACAGGTCTGTCACCTGCAATCTGCGGTGGTGATGCTGGAGTCGAGGCACAGACGCCGGAATGTGAAACTCCGAGGAGTCCCGAGACCGTGCCGGATTCAGATCTTCTGCCCTATGTCACGCGCTTTCTCGAGGCAGTTCTGGGTCCCCTGGAACATCTGTAGGACTCTGTCCTCTAGCCTTCCGAGTGCGGAAGGTGGCTTCGGCCCCGAAAAAGCGCCACGCAACGTTCTCATTGCCTTTAAAGAAGCGACCTTACCCTCAGCATTGTTCCGTGCTGTGCGAAATACGCCGATGGTCCTGTTTGAAGAGACTCCTATTGCTACATTCCGGGACCTTCCTTTTTTAGTACTGGTGGCTCGACGAAAGTTTCGTCCGGTTACGGTTCTCTTCCGCGCACATACCGTTGGATATAAATGGGGCACCTCCAGATCCCTTATTATTACCCCCCTGGGCGGACATGTTCTTGTGGCTAATACGGCGGAGGAAGCTGGGAATCATTTACGGTCATTGAGCATGTCTCCCATTGCCACGGGCCAGGAGGCTGCAACTCGGCCTGGTGGCTCTACTTCACCCCCCGACAATCCGGACTAAGATTGCACTTCTAGAGACGTATCATCTGACTCCCCCCCGAGAATGGAGTTTTGTGCTGCTGTGACTGTTCCTGCGGCCCTCCCTTGTGACTTGTGATTTTTCTTTTTTTTTTCTTTTCCCCATTCTTTTCCCCCAGGGGTGCTCGTCCTGCAGGTGATAATGTTCTCCTCATTCCCCACTCCCACCTTTTTTTTTGTGTGTGGCATACACCGGGTGTCCATGAGGTGTGCCATCATGGTATTACATGCCGTGCCTGGCCCTCGCTCTCCCAGGCCTCGTGACAATACCCCTCCATGGCCTCCCTTGGGAGCACGCTAGGAGAGTCACGGTTATGGCTCTTGCCACTCTTCCCGCATCCCCTCCCCCCCTTTCTTTTTTTCTCCCCTCCGGAGGAAACACCCTCTCACGGTGAACTGTGTGTTACACCCCCCCTTTTGTTCCCCCCCCCTTGCATTTTCTTTGACTTCTTGCAGTCAGCGTATCAACGCGTTTTTGCGGTCCCTGCCTATAATAGTGGACTTTTAGTAAGTCTCATGTCATGACCTTTTGCGAAGTTGCTTCATGTTATCTTGTGTACCCGTTTCTTCTTCTTGTGGCCCTGCGAGTCCTCTTTTTGCTGGTCGACTTGTGACCTACTATTCAGAAATAAAAACCTTAAAATTAAAAAAAAAAAAACTGACCTCGATACGTCACGATTTATGAGATGATTGAAACGTTTAATTGTGTTCATTGAAGTTTATGCTGTAAATTATTGTATATAATGTCACCTGAGTCTAGTGATGATTTCAGGGAAGGTTTGTCTCCTGAAACCAATGGTACATCATCCCAAATTTTTGAAAAGGATTTTACCAGGAAGGATACATTGAGATTTCTCTCGTTTTCAAGTATGCTATAACTCTTATAGATCCCACCCCTTATCTTATTAAATTGAGATGCAAACAGAGCTCAATCCTCATTAAATAATACTTATGGCAAGAAAAATGGACAAAGACGTTCCTGACTCAACTCCAGCAACTCCAACTCAACTTGGGCCGTAATATTCCGTACATGTTTAGCCGCTGCATTGCAGTGACGTATCGTCATGGACTCGACTGAATATCTAGGGATGAAAGATTCCCCAACCTCTGTCTCCTCCACATTGCAAACCTTCATCTACCTGTCTGGATAGAAAAATAATCCCATATCGGTTTCCATTATAAAAGCATGGAAAATCATATGGATAAAACATAGTGTGAGAAAGCTAGAGTGTCGTCATCGCAGACTAACAGCATGGGCGCGATGACATCAGAATCGTGAATTCCTCCTGCCTGGCAGGGTGTTCTATTTGGACCCCTGTAACTCCAGAACCATAGAAGATAGAGGGTCATGTGAGGTACAGCACTATTGTTCACATTTCAATTATAAAGAGGGAAATGTTGCTGCAGTAATTCACCTTCTCATTTCCCACGATGCCAACAAGTCTCAGGGTGATGGTACAAAGCATTATTACGGATTGTTTCAACAAAAACCTTAAGCGCCGCACTGCAGAGAGGAGGACCCAAAGTCCTTTGGAACCCTGCATCACATATTGTTACAATGCACAAGGTCCAGGGAGGTGTCATTGTACAGGTCAGAGTCTGGCCTTCCTAACAATACCAAATATGACCATGTAATGTGTAAAAAAGAAAAAAGTGCAAAAATGTTTTTTGTTCTCCATGTTGTAAGGCATTATGTGCTTTTACTTATAAAACAAACATTGCTGCTGCAATAACTAAATTTCTCATTTCCCTCGCCGGGACCGAATGTGGAGGTGATGGCGCAATGCGTTATTATACATTGATTCAAATAAAGAACAAGATCCACCTCCTCTACGTGCAGAACCTTGTATCTCCAATCTTTAAAACTCATAAGGTCAGTTTAGGTGTCACTGGACAGGTCAGAGTCTGGCCTTTCTGATGATACCAAATATGACCATGTCCAATGTTAAATTTAAAAAAAGCATGTTCCAAAACAATGACATTTATTTATTTATAAAGGATTTTACCAGGAAGGCTACATTGAGATTTCTCTTGTTTTCAAGTATGTCCTGGGTTCAAGAACATTGAATTGTTACAGGAGCACAAAAGTAATAAAATGCAAAATATTAAAAAGAAATTTCACAAATATACAGATTAACAGAAAATAAATATAGTCACTATGTTACATGTTTACAGGTGCATTCCTTATTGAGGTATGTTAATAGGGAGCTTTTAAGTGACTTTAGACTGGGGGAAGAGTTGATGGTGTCTGGGAGGTTATTCCATAATTGTGGTGCTTGGGAGGAAAAGAAGGATCGAGCCACTGTCTTTTTGTATTGTGGTATTGCAAGTAAGTTGCAGGTCCTGGATCTGAGGTTATAGGATGAGGGAACTGCTGGGGGGAAACAGTCTATTCAAGTAGGGTGGTAGCTTCCGAGAAACACCAGGTTGGAAAGGTGAAGAGTGCGTCGCCAGTTTAGCTCTTTAATATGTCACAATGGTGGGTCATGTAGTTACATTGTAGCACAAAGCGGCAGAATGAGTTATACAATGTAGTAAGTTTATGAAGGTGTTTTTGGGGCGGCTGCATACACTACATCTCCATATTCAAAAGCTGGCATAAGCATTTGCTGTACAATCTGCTTTCTTACCGCGGGGCTCAGGCAGGATTTGTTTCTGTACAGGGCACCTAGTCCATTGTCCATTTGTCACATATAATATGAGCAATAGCACTGCTAGGGTAGCCATCAGAGATCTTGGGGCCCCTTACTGAATCACTGACCGTGGCCCCCCTCAGAACTACCCCTTCACAACACCCCTTCACAGTGCTTTTTTCTGGAAAAATAGGTGGGGGTACTCTCACACCAAGGGAAAACTGTGATTATGCTCATACAAACCACACATTACTGTGAGTTGTATTGCTGTGGAGCTCTGTGATATGCTCATACACACTGCACATTACTGTGGCCCCTATTACATTCCTCGTGCACGCAAACGCACATTTGCACGAGGAAAAAAACATTAGCGCATAACATCCTATTACGATGTTCGCACAAAACGTCCAACGCGAGTGACCCTGCGCGAACCCAGCGCGAGCGCAAGTTCCTGCGCGCATCCTATACTTAACATTGTGAGCGCCAATGCGTTAGTACGCGTATGCGGGCATGGTATTACAATCTTAGCGCAAAATGTAACGCTCAAAGTTTGCGCGCATCATTTTAACGTCTTTGAAAACCTGGTGTTACCTTACAATCTGAACGTTCTGGCCAAAACGAAATGAACCTGCACAAAAAAATAAAAATACAGCACAGTACAGTTACACAGTCTACACATACCCAAACAATAAAATTAGTAAATTGTTTAATTTTTTATTTTTGTTGTAGCACATATACGCAGATTGTCTTTGACAGGCGCAACAACCGAAACCTAGCAAATGGTGGTTCTTAATTCTGATTGGCTGAATCCAGTGAAAGAACAGTCTGCCCACCGATTCCTGCATGCAACGATCATTTGCACCCGGCTTTGCGCATCGGATCTGCGCTCGAAAAAAGTTGAAGGCTGAAAAAATGCTCTCGGATCGTAATACCGCGTTAATTTGCGTGCGCTAACTTTTTTTGCGTACTCAAAAAAATTGCGCTGCGCGAGCGCATTTGCTCGAACAGTGTAATAGTGGGTTTTATTGTTGTGGAGCTCAGTGATACAGTAATGTGCGGTGTGTATGAGCGTATCAGAGAGCTCCAAAGGAATAAAACTCACAGCAAAGTGTAGTTTGTATGAGCGAATCACACAGTTCCACAGCAATAAAACTCACAGCAAAGTGCCGTGTGTATGAGCGTATCACAGAGCTCCACAGCCTTTTTAACACCCCCAGTATGCCCCTCAATTTCTTCTCCCCTATCCAATTCACTCTTACACCGCCCCCCAGCAGGCCAATCCATTCTTTTTAACATCCCCCAGCACACCCCTCAAACTTTTCCCTGATTGTGATCCATCCTGAAACACAAACAATATTTGTAATACGTACAGTCACTCACCATCAACTGGAGTAGAGACACTGTCAAGCTGATGTCTTGAGGTGGGCAGCAGATTGGCTCCTTGGAACCGCTCACAGCTTGCTGGTCCCGACACTGTAATGTACCGATACCACTTTATTCAACTGTCTCCCCAGCATATCAATTTATTCAAACCCCCATCAATTTATTCAAACCAAAAGCACCCCCATATCAATTTATTCAACCCCCCATCAATTTATTCAAACCAAAAGCCCCCATATCAATTTATTCAAACCCCCATCAATTCATTCAAACCAAAAACCCCCATATCAATTTATTCAACCCCAATCAATTTATTCAAACCAAAAGCCCCATATCAATTTATTCAAACCCCCAAATTATGCAAACCAAAAGCCCCCATATCAATTTATTCAAACCCCCATCAGTTCATTAAAAAAGCCCCATATCAATTTTTCAAACCCCCTATCAATTTATTCAAACCAAAAGCCCCCCATATCAATTCAATCAAACCCCCATCAATTCATTAAAAAAAGCCCAATATCAATTTATTAAAAGTAAAAGCCCCATATCAATTTATTCAAACCCCCCATCAAATTATTCAAACCAAAAGCCCCCATAACAATTTATTCATCCTCCCCCGCACGGGCGGGTCACTCACCCTACACTGGTAAAAACAATTCGGGCTCTCAGTCCTCCTTCACAGTGGACGCAGGCTGTGTCGATGTTCCTCTTCAGCCGCTACGTGCTCTACACAGCATATCACGTGAGGGGGCGGCGCCAAGTCACCGTGCCGTGCTTGTATTGTGGGTTTGAGAGTGTGCCACTGCCCCAACCTAGGTACGCCCTGCCTCCAAGAGATACTGACGCGGCGGCGACGATAAAAAAAATAGGCCCTGCCGGGAGGTGCCTCTAGTTTGTACAGGCAGGTACTGGCTGAAAAAAAGCCATGCCCCTTCGTCTGACCATGTAAACACTTAGGGCAGGGATGGCAAACCTTTTTGAGCCTGAGTGCCCAAACTGGATCGCTGAACCAACTTAAGAACCCCCTGGACCTTCAGGAAGGGGGACATGACTGATGGCCTGGGCCTGTAAGTTAAGGAAGGATCTGGAAGGGTGTAGAATCCCTGGGGCCTCTCAGAAGGGGGGGGTGGCTGGACTGATAGTCTGAGCCTGTCAGTCAGGGAGAAAGCTAGGGTGTTATTGGTGGTGTGTTTGCAACAATGTTGTTTACCTGGGCTATATATGCTGGTGATGGGTGCAGTGTTCTTCCTCTTGTTCCTGCCAGCGTGAGAAGTACATCAAGGTGAGATCAGGTGTTTTTGGGTTTCTGGTTATAGAGAAAGGAGAAGAAAAGTGACTTGGTGGCTGGGATGGCTTCTACATCGCTGGAATGTCTGCTGGAGCAATTGAGGGAGCACGCTGCAGCTCGTGGAGCGTCGCTACATGATTTAATGGTGGAGGCCTTAGCAACATCATGCGAGCAAACCCCCAGGTCGAGTGAGGAGCCCGGCCAGTGGAGAAAAGGGAGCGGCGTTCCCGGCCTCCGAGTCGTCTCAGTCCGAGTCCCCCGAGGCTTCGAGGAGCCCGATTGAGTGTCGATGGAGAAGGGGATGCGGCCGGTTCCCAGTCGTCTGAAGGGTCGGTTGTCATGGACACGCCACCCAGGGACCTGCGTTCAAGTGCGCGAAGGAGGGTGAGCATAGTGCGTACGCCTGCGGTTTCCTCCCCGTCTTTAGGTGCGGTGGCTGGAGGCCTTGATCGAGTGGACGGTGATGGACGGGCTGGGGGGTTCGGAGGACTGCCCCCCGCGTACCAGGCAGGATGGCCGTCGGATGCCGCGCTCGAGGAGCCTGCATGGAGATCCGTCACTTCTGGCAGCCAGGGGGAGAGTGACGAGAGCTGCAGCGTCTGCCTCCAGGCCCCCTCCCACTCGTCGCAGGCCTGCAGCGTCACGAGCGGCGCGTTCGGCCCACCCACAAAATGGCGGCACCCATCTTCCTGCTGAAAATCGGAGGGGGATCATTTCGGGCAGCGGTTGCAGCGAGAGACCCGGTGGCTGGGGACGTACCGGTACCGGTGCAGGGGACATCGGATGGCGGCCTTCAAATTCGGAATGATCGTTCTCAACGCTCTCAGCCGAGGAGTGTCTTGGAGGCTGGAGATGGAGGTCTGCGAAGGGTACCGGTTACCAGTGGAGGTGCTATTCCTGAGCGTCCATCGCTGGGCTCACCTTTGGCTGCGATTCCTATGGCTTCTGGAGGATCATCACTGCTGGCTGCACGTGAGTCGGATTTGGGGGGTGCTGAGCTTGGATCGCTCGGCCTTTAGGGGGTTAATGCGTCTGGTGCGGCTAGTGGTGTAACGACGGGGTTGCTAGAAACCCTGGTTGCTGCTCTTAGGCGCTGGCAGGATGGGTCAGATGCAGCAGCTAGGGAGAGCGCTTCGCTGAGTGTGGCAGGACACATCGTTCCCGGGAGCGCGGTACCTGCATCTTTTGTTGCACCTAGCTCTGCTGCTGTTGGGGTTCCCGCGTCTGCTGGCGCGTCTGGGGCAGCACCCGCGCCTGTTTTGGCACCGGTGTTGGGTCAGCAGGGGATTTCTGAGGCCGGCGCAATTTTGGTTTCTGGTTCGGGGGGAATGACTGGGCCTGCGTTGGTTGGGGTCTCAGCGGTGGGTGCCGTGGGGGTGTTTCCCATCGGGGTTGAGGGTGTGGGCTTCTCTCATGGGTCCTGCGAGTTGTCCCCGATGGGTTTGCAGGTCACTGCGGAGTTACGGGAGAAGATTTGGAAAAATGAATATATGGATGTGCTTACGCTACTTTCTGTGGATAGGGAGACGGTGGACCGTCCAAAACGGCCTGACCCGTTCATGGAAGAGAAAGAGAAGGAGAAGTTGAAAAAAACGCTTCCTCCCACTTTTGGTAATTGGTTACAAGGTTTCTTGGCTTATGGTGCTATCTTGTGCGAACGGTTCCCGGAGCGCAGCATTTCATTGTTTGCGTATATCGATCTAATTTGGGGGGCGTATAAGATTTACGGAGGACAGTGCTGGTTTCGTTATGACCAGCAGTTCCGGCAAAAGATGGTGGTGCGTCCTGGGCTCAGGTTTGATGTCCAGGACACAAATTTGTGGCTTCTTCTTATGAAACCTAACCGGCCGGCGGTGTCTCGCTTTCCAGGGTCCGCTGCACCTAGGGCCCCAGGAGTGCAGGCAGGGGCTGGAAGGGGGTGGTGTTGGCTCTTTAATGAGTCTAACTGCGCTGGTTTGCTAACTGTAGATTCTGACACGACTGTTCTCTCTGGGGGGTCCCCCACCCGGCGTTCCGGTGTTTTAAGAAGGGACAGGGTTCGGCCTTCAGACTTTCCGGGTGCGGACAGTTTGGTAGGAGGGATAACGCCGGTGACCGTGGGGGCCCTGCTTCCTTGGCTAGATTGGTACCCCAATAGGCGGGGTGCTATGTTGTTGCTGGAAGGTTTCCATGAGGGTTTCCATATACCGCATGACTATTCTGATTTTCCGCAATTTTCTCGAAATCTGGTTTCAGCAGGGCAGCACGCGGAAATAGTGGCGGCCAAGCTGGAGGGCGAAGTGCGGCTGGGGCGGATGGTGGGTCCATTTGCGGAGCTTCCTTTTCCTAACCTTTGGGTTTCTCCTTTGGGCATAGTGCACAAGAAGGAAGAAGGCAAGCTCCGTCTGATACACCATCTGTAATATCCGGCAGGGTTTTCGGTCAACGATGGCATTGGCAAGGAAGGTTGTCGGGTACGATATTCCTCGTTTGATGAAGCTTTGCAACTTGTGAGGGATGCGGGGCCTGGCTGCTTGCTTGCCAAGGTTGATGTGGAGTCAGCTTTTCGGTTATTGCCAATTAGGCCTGACTGCTACCATTTACTCGGTTGTGAGTTCCGTGGTCAGTATTATTATGATCGTTGTCTCCCTATGGGATGCTCGATTTCCTGTTATTATTTTGAGTTGTTCGCTTCCTTTTTACACTGGGTGGTGTGCCGGCGTGCTGGGCGGAATTCAATGGTTCATTATCTCGATGATTTTCTTTTCGTGGGACCATCGGATTCCACTGACTGCTCTGTGCGGTTACAGGTTTTTCGAGAGGTGGTGGGGGAATTGGTGTACCGCTGGCGGAGGAAAAAACAGAGGGTCCTGGTCGTTTGATCGCCTTTTTGGGCATTGAAATCGACACGGTGCTCAAGGTTTTTCGACTCCCAGTGCAGAAAATTCAAGTCTTGCTGCGGTTGGTGGTTAGCGCTCGGGGGGGGGGGGTCGCTAAATTTTCTTTCGGAGCTTCAATCGCTGTTGGGTCATTTGGCATTCGCTTGCCGGGTGATGCCTATGGGCCCCGACATTTTGCCGTCGATTGTCTTTGGCTACGGCGGGTGTTCGGGCAGCGCACCATTTTATACGGATCACCAGTTCCTTGCGGGCTGAGCTGGTGGTCTGGCAATCCTTTTTGTTGACCTATTGGCAGGAGGCGGAGGTGGACAATGGGTCCATCGAGCTTTTTGCCGACGCATCAGGTGCCCATGGCTTCGGGGTATATTTGCAGGGAGACTGGTGTGCGCAGGCATGGCCCTCACAATGGTCATCCTCATATCTGATACGAATCTGACGTTTTTAGAGCTGTTCCCATTGTTGGTGGCCCTGGAACTGTGGGGGGAGAGGATGGCGAATAGGCGGGTGGTGTTCTGGACGGACAATTTGGGCGTCGTGCAGGTCGTGAATCGTTCATCGTCTGGTTCCCCTCCCGTCTTGGCCCTTTTACTGCGCCTGGTTTTGTGCTGCCTGGAGCAGAATGTGTGGTTGCGGGCTAAACATGTTCCAGGTGTGCAAAATGTAGTGGCTGACGCTCTCTCCCGGTTCCAGTGGGACCGTTTTTGGCAGATGGCTCCGGGTGCAGCGAGAACTGCAACGCCTTTTCCTCAGTGGCTCTGGACCCTCGCTTCGCTGGACTAAGACGGTTATTAGAAGGTTCTCTGTCATCTACAACCTGGAGTTCCTATTCGCAGGTCTGGCAGGCGTGGGGATCTGTGGCTGCGGGAGAGAGGGGTTGGCAGACGGCTGAGGATCGCAGGTGGGCCACAATGGTTCACCTGGGCGAGCTTCGGAATGGGGGGTTCCGGGTCTGGGGCGGCAAAAGTGTTGGCGGCTCTTTCTTTTTTGTGTGGTGTGGTCGGTTGGGAAGACGTGGGGAAGGATTTTTTGTTGCGGCGGATTATTAGGGGATGGCGAAGGACGGTGGCTCCAGATGTCAGGCGCCCGGTGTCAGGGGGGCTGTTTGCGGAGTTGTTGGTGTCTTTGGGTGTGATTTGCAGAGACCGGTTTGAAGTTGGTTTGTTTCGGATTGCGTTCGCTTTTTGCTACTATGGTGCTCTTAGGGTGGGGGAGTTGGTGGCTCCTAACGTCGGGGGCGCTTTCGGCTTTGCACTTAGAGCATGTCACGATTTTGCCTGACCGTGTACATTTGTTGATCTCTCGATCGAAGACGGACCAGTCGGGCAAGGGTACGGTAGTTACTCTGGGGGCAGTCGGGAGGGAAAACTGCCTGGTACTGTTGGCCCGGGACTATTTGGGTGGACGTCCGGAGAATGGGGGTTCCTTCTTAGTTCATTTGTCGGGGGCCCCTCTTACGAGGTTCCAGTTTTCGGCAGTTTTTAGGCGTTGTATTGCATCTTTGGGTCATGACCCAAAGCAGTTCGCTCCGCATTCTTTTCGTATCGGCGCAGCGACGATGGCGGCGGAAGCTGGTGCGTCAGACGACATGATTAGGCGCTTGGGTAGGTGGCGATCGGATCGTTTTCGTTCCTATGTGCGCCCTAACCTCTTATAATTACAGGTTCATCCCCGAAAACTGTTTGGATCATCGGCCACTTGTACACACACTGGGCGGCCAAGCGGGCTGAACAACGGCCGCTTGGCAGGAACCTGGGTTTTCCCACGGACTTGGCTAGGATCCGGTGGATTGGTTTCAAGGGTTTACGTTGGGCCCAGGTTGTTGGGGAATGCGAGTGGTTGGCTGGTCGAGTGGCTAGGGATGTGGGGTTGGTGTTGCATGCAGGGGGGAACGATTTGGGGGCTGTTCGTTCTGTAGACTTGATAAGGGATATGAAGCGTGATCTAGCCAGCTGCTTCACCATATTCTGGGGTTTATCATTAGTGTTTTCGGAAATAGTTTCTCGTCCCCGTTGGGAAGAATTTGCGGCCCCCGGGGCTCTGGACAGGGCTCGGAAGAGGATTAACAGGGAGATCTCGAGATTTGTTGGCGAGCTGGGTGGAGTGTCGGTTAGGCATACAGAGCTAGAAGGGGACAATCGGAATGTCATTAGAGGGGATGGGGTCCATCTCACGGAAATTGGGTTGGACATTTTTCTGGTGGGTCTGATGTCTGGTGTGGAGGAGGAGCTGTCTGCAGGGGCGCAGGGGCGGGCGCTAGGGCGGCCCCTGGCGTTGGCGGGTCTCCCTGGACAGCAGTGCTTAAAGGACGGATTAGCCGCCTTCGGGTGAGGCTTGTGGGGAGACGAACCTCGCTTGCGGGGGGACGAGCTCTTGGTTGGTATAATGGTTGACTGCCTATTGCATGGGGCAATAGGGTAGAATGGTGATTAAGCACTGCGAGTTATGGTTGTATATGGTTTAATAAAGCTGTGGCCCATGCACATTCCAACTGACATACAGTCATGTCCAAAATTGTTGGCACCCCAGAAATTTTTCCAGAAAATCAAGTATTTCTCACAGAAAAGTAATGCAGTAACACATGTTTTGCTATACACATGTTTATTCCCTTTGTGTGTATTGGAACAAAACATAAAAGGGAGGAAAAACTGAACTGCTGCAATGGAACAATTCAGCAGCTGCTGAGGAACTGAATGTGCCTCTGACTATTCGCATATGCTTTAGAAACTGCATTTATAGTATGAGAGTATCACAGAGCTGTACAGCAACAAAACTCACAGCAACTAAAGAAAAAAAAAGAGAACTCAGGGGAGAGAGCGAAAGAGGAGGAGGCAGAGAGAGCTAAGAAGGAGAGGAGACAAAAAGGGGTGAGCAGGAGACAGAGGAAAGAGGAGACAGAAGAAAGAAGGAGCACACTGCACTCAGAGCACAGGAGAAAGAGCGAGAGCGAGCTGGAAAAAGAGAGCCAAGACAGGGATAGACAGCTGGAGATAGTTGGGGCAGAGAGCTGAGACAGATACAGCGGGAGAGAGCGCTGGGACAGAAACAGCGGGAGAGAGCCCTGAGACAGAAACAGCGGGAGAGAGCGCCGAGACAGAAACCGTGGGAGAGAGCGCTGAGACAGAAACAGGGGGAGACAGCGCCGAGACAGAAACAGCGGGAGACAGAGCTGAGACAGAAACAGCGGGAGAGAGCGCTGGGACAGAAACAGCGGGAGAGAGCGCTGGGACAGAAACAGCGGGAGAGAGCACTGAGACAGGAACAGCGGGAGAGAGCACTGGGACAGAAACAGCGGGAGAGAACGCTGGGACAGAAACAGCGGGAGCAGTGGCGGAAGTACCAGGGTCGCACTTGCGACCGGGCCCTGGCATTCCGCCACTGGATGGGGGCCCAGCGCCACCACCAGATTCCGGCAATCAGCGCCGGAATCTTGGAGCCGCGCGCTGGCCGTCCCTCTCCCTACGCGAGCGGCCGCTGACATGCAGCTTGGCCGCTCACGTGGGAGAGAAACCACTTGACCAGCGCACGAGACCTCGCGCTGATCAGGTGGTTTCCGGCGAGCGGCCAAGCTGCATGTTTCCAGCGGCCGCTCGCCAAGGAGGAGAAGACGCCGGCGGAGCCTGCCCTGGGCCTGGGTCCAGCAGAGCAGGTAAGAGCTGGGCTGGGGGCAGTATATCCATGAGCTGGGGGGCAGAGCTGGGGCAGTATATCCATGATGAGGAGCTGGGGGGGCAGAGCTGGGGCAGTATATCCATGAGCTGGGGGGGCAGTATATCCATGAGCTGGGGGGCAGAGCTGGGGCAGTATATCCATGAGCTGGGGAGCAGAGCTGGGGCAGTATATCCATGAGGAGCTGGGGGGCAGAGCTGGGGCAGTATATCCATGAGGAGCTGGGGGGGCAGAGCTGGGGCAGTATATCCATGAGGAGCTGGGGGGGCAGAGCTGGGGCAGTATATCCATGAGCTGGGGGCAGAGCTGGGGCAGTATATCCATGAGGAGCTGGGGGGCAGAGCTGGGGCAGTATATCCATGAGCTGGGGCAGAGCTGGGGCAGTATATCCATGAGGAGCTGGGGGGCAGAGCTGGGGCAGTATATCCATGAGCTGGGGCAGAGCTGGGGCAGTATATCCATGAGGAGCTGGGGGAGAAGAGCTGGGGCAGTATATCCATGAGCTGGGGGGCAGAGCTGGGGCAGTATATCCATGAGCTGGGGCAGTATATCCATGAGCTGGGGCAGAGCTGGGGCAGTATATCCATGAGGAGCTGGGGGGGCAGAGCTGGGGCAGTTATATCCATGAGCTGGGGGGGCAGAGCTGGGGCAGTATATCCATGTGCTGGGGCAGTATCCATGTGTTGGGGCAGTATATCCATGTGTTGGGGCAGTATTTCCTTGAGCTGGGGGCAAAAATATCCATGTGTGAGCTGGGTCAATATATCCATGTGTGGCCTGGGGGCAATATATCCATGTGTGGTCTGGGGCAATATATGTCCATGTGAGCTGGGGGCAATATATGTCCATGTGAGCTGGGGGCAATATATATGTCCATGTGAGCTGGGGGCAATATATATATCCATGTGAGCTGGGGGCAATATATATATCTGTAAGGGCAGAGGCTTGACCCCTGTGTAGTGTTGTGTGTATGGAGCCCGGTGGCAAGCCGAAGGAGGAGACCAGAAGGGATATAATCAGTTGAACCTTTACTGGGTGGAACAAAATATAAGTCCAGAACAAAAGGAATGCAGGATGTCTTTGACAAAGTAAAGTCCAGAACGGAGGGTTGTAGGGATAAATAACACAAATTGTAATCTTTGGAAATAGTCCTGGGACAAAGGAATTAGACTGAAGACAGGATCTGGAACCGGTACCAGAGGTATTAAGGCAAGCCTGAAGATGGAACTGGTGCCGTGGAAGCAAGCCTGGAGATGGAACTGGTGCCGTGGAAGCAAGCCTGGAGATGGAACTGGTGCCGTGGAAGCAAGCCTGGAGATGGAACTGGTGCCGTGGAAGCAAGCCTGGAGATGGAACTGGTGCCGTGGAAGCAAGCCTGGAGATGGAACTGGTGCCGTGGAAGCAAGCCTGGAGATGGAACTGGTGCCGTGGAAGCAAGCCTGGAGATGGAGCTGGTGCCATGGAAGCAAGTCTGGAGATGGAGTTGGCGCTGTGGTAGTAAACTTGCAGATGGAGCTGGCACTGTGGTAGCAAACTCGCAGATGGAGCTGGCACTGTGGTAGCAGGCCTGGAAGCGGAACTGGCACCGTGGAAGCAGGCCTGGAGGCGGAACTGGTACCGTGGAAGCAGAGCTGGAAGCAGAGCTGGCACCGTGGAAGCAGGCCTGGAGGCGGAACTGGTGCCGTGAAAGCAGAACTGAAAACGGAGCTGGTACCGTGGAAGCAGGACTGGAACCACAGTATAACCTGGTTAATGAACTGGAGAAGACGGCAGGTTTAAATAGGGTTCAGAGAATCATAAGAACACCGCTCATCTGGAGCTCGCAGGTGGAATTGGGATACCTGAGTACTTGATGGATTAATTGGTGGTATACGAGGATCTCCAGTGCAGGTGGAATGCAGTACCTTTACTTGACCAGCAGAGGGCGCCAGAGTACCTAGGTCTTCATGCTCTAGGATGGACGATCGCGCATGCGCGCTTGCCTTCTGTTCAGTTGGATCCCGGAGACGGCGTGAGACACATCCTGGCTCTCCTCCCTCGAGCTGAAGATCGGAATCAAGGAGCGACACGCCACGAGGGACCTCAGGTGAGTCTGCCAGGCGACCCAACATGGCGGCCGCGGTCCGACCGCGGCATGGGGCATTACAATATCCATGTGAGCTGGGGGCAATACTATCTTTTTTATATTGCAGGAAAAAAAAAATGTTAAAAATATGGATCTTTTTTTGGGGGGGTTGGGGGGGCCCTTCATGGATTCTTGCACCGGGGTCCTCAGGTTTCTAGTTACGCCACTGAGCGGGAGAGAACGCTGGGACAGAAACAGCGGGAGAGCACTGGGACAGAAACAGCGGGAGAGCACTGGGACAGAAACAGCAGGTGAGAGCGCTGGGTCAGAAACAGTGTGAGAGAGCGCTGGGACAGAAACAATGGGAGAGCGCTGGGACAGACACAGCGGGAGAGAGCGCTGGGACAGAAACAGCGGGAGAGAGCGCTGGGACAGAAACAGCGGGAGAGTGCAGGGACAGAAACAGCGGGAGAGAGCAGGGACAGAAACAGCGGGAGAGCGCCCTGAGACAGAAACAGCGGGAGAGAGCTGAGACAGAAACAGCAGGAGAGAGCTGAGACAGAAACAGTGGGAGAAAGCGCTGGGACAGAAACAGCGGGAAAGAGCGCTGGGACAGAAACAGCGGGAGAGAGCGCTGGGACAGAAACAGCGGGAGCGCTGAGATAAACAGCGGGAGAGAGCGCTGGGACCAGGGGCAGATCCAGAGACAAGTTTCGGGGAGGGCAGTCTACCAGTTTTGGCTAAGAGCTGGTGTTGGGTTCGCAGTGACAGGCAGAGATGCGCCTAATCTCAGGCTTTGCTTGTCACTCTCCCTAGAACATGGTCTCACAGGGTCTGTCCTCATGCGGCTCAAGTGACACCTGACTGACACCACACAGCAATGCACTGCATGTGCTCTGTCACTTAAAATAAAGCACCACCAGCAATAACACAACACTGCCTGGATATATTGATGAGTTTCTAAAATGAGGAGCATTACACAAAAAAAGCGGGAAAGGGGGATTTGGGGCCAAAATTGGGACTGTCCCTCAAGAACAGGGACGTTAGGGAAATACGAGGCCAGGTACAAACTCATACACAGCTGCATACAGACACATTTAAAAGACACATACATAGCTTTAGTTTGAGAGAAAGACTAATTAGGAATGAAGTGAGGTTTAAGAATTATCCCTGTATTACACAAGAGTGAAAGGGAGTGAGTTCCCTTTGTTCTATGGGATCAGGCATGGGCGCCTTTGTTTTATGAGCTGGAACATGGCTCTTTGTGATTGGCTACAATGGGGAGATAAACAATGGAAAAGGAGGGGGAAGGGAGGATACAAGAGGCAGGGCGTGGGACTTTTTTGGTATTGCAGTCATTTTTCTTTTACTAAGAACTTCAGAGACAGAGTGGCGGCGAGCTCCATTTTGCCATCACCATCATCGTATGAAAACCAATGACTGGATAAGTATTACTTGCAGTATCAATCTGTTATGCATACTCTATTATCATAAGTCTGCTACATATATATTCCTAGTTCCATTATTTATTGGAAGGATAGAGGTGGGTTTCCCATTGTATGGATTTGTAGGTTTATTTAGTGGATGCTTATTTATATTTGTTTCAATTTGCAATACTGTATTCCTTGTTCGTTTGGTGTCGAGCTGCGTGATAGTAATTTCTAATGGGTTATTGTTCTGGGATAACTCTGCCAGAATTCAGTGATTTGTTGTTTTGTATGTTATTAGGGGCATTAGGATTTCCAGTACTTTTGCTTTGGCTGTCTGTGGACTGCTGTGCCTTATTAGTTTATGTGCTCTGTATAGCACATGACTGTCCAATTTTAGTATCCATGGCTGCAGCCAAAATCATAATAAGCAACCCATATAAACACCGTAATCAAACACAGGGCCTCCCTCTACACGCATGTGCCCTCACCATACACACAGAAGGAACTCACTATACATAGTGAAATCACACGTAGGACCTCGGTATAACACAAAGTCACGCTAATGATGTAGCTATCATACACCCTGAAATCACGAAATTCCTCTCTATAAACACACTGAAATCACTAATGTAAAATAACACTAAGATAAATAAAAAATAAAAATAATAAAAAAAAATATATATATATATAACAAAAATAAAATAAAAAACTTGCTATAACACGCCGTAATCACACAATAGAAACACACAGAAACCTAGCCATAGCACACGGAGATTCCACAAGGACCTAGCCATAGCACACGGAGACAACACAAAGGGAATGTAATCACACATAGGAACTTGATATAACAGATTGAATCACTGGACATTAGTCACTATAGCGCTATAGTGTGCCGAATGAGAAAAGCACCATACGTGCATTCCTGAGTAACACCTTTAGTGGATTCTCAAGCAGCTTCACATGCTGGCCTTTTATGTGGGTTATGATTTACAGGGTTATTCAAAGAGCTGTGTGTTTTAAATAACGTTGGAGTAACCCCAAGGGCTAAGCAATAAGATGAACAAATTAATTTGTATACTGTATTTAAGTTCACTATTCTAATTGTTGCAATTTTAAAGTGACACAGCAGCAATGTACAATCTTTTGTTTTGAGCACTTGCTACAGTTGAGTAAATAATTATTTAGAACGGTAACTTTGTCTTTATTGAGGGAGAGGAGAGACTTATTTCAGGAATAGAGGAAACATGTGCAGTAACTCACTCTTTGTCAGGTGCTGGTTCTGGGGTGGTAGGATTGAGTCCAGTGTGCAATGAAACTTGCTGAGAAACGTGGATGTAAGAATGAAGAGAGGTTTTATTAGGAAATCATAAAAAGGAAACCTGAACATAGAAGGGTTGGGATTTCTACAGGATACATGGCTGGCAGGTTCTAAGATTTCCTGTGGCATACGAGGTAGCGGATTCTGTGGAATGCAGGGCAGCGACGCCTGGAGAGTCTGCGACGTGCAGGGCAGCGACGCCTGGAGAGTCTGCGACGTGCAGGGCAGCGACGCCTGGAGAGTCTGCGACGTGCAGGGCAGCGACGCCTGGAGAGTCTGCGACGTGCAGGGCAGCGACGCCTGGAGAGTCTGCGACGTGCAGGGCAGCGACGCCTGGAAAGTCTGCGACGTGCAGGGCAGCGACGCCTGGAGAGTCTGCGACGTGCAGGGCAGCGACGCCTGGAGAGTCTGCGACGTGCAGGGCAGCGACGCTTGGAGAGTCTGCGACGTTCAGGGCAGTGACGCTTGGAGAGTCTGCGACGTGCAGGGCAGCGATGCTTGGAGAGTCTGCGATGTGCAGGGCAGCAACGTGGGGAGTCTGCGACATGCAGGGCAGCGACACTTGGAGGGTCTGCGATGTGCAGGGCAACGATACCTGGAGGGTCTGCGGGATGCAGGGCAGGCAGGTTCTGGGAATTCGGCAGCGGGCGGAGGATTCTGTGGGGTGCAGGTACAGAGGAAGGAAAATACTGTAAGGGACAAAACAGATAAGGGTCTAGGCAGGTACAGGAACAGGAGGTAGCTCCCTGTCAGCTTGGCATTCACCAAGACAATGCAGAAGCAAAGTTACTTGGGTGAGGTTTGGTTTTATGCAGGGAGCATCAGATGAATTAGGCAACACCTGAGTGATGTAGAGGAGAGTCCTGAGAAGACTGAGAGTCTCAGTACTACGAGGCGGCGCTGGATTTAGGCTTTTTATGGCGTTGGCGTCTCAGGGCATTACATACGCCCCCTCTAAGGGCACACTCTGGGTGACCAAGGTGGTATCAGGTGTTTCGGGATCAGCGTCGGTGGTCATAGAGTCAGAAAGGTCTTCTGGTTCTGAGGAGATGGGGGATGTTAGAATTGCACCCAGGAGTAGGGGTTTCCCCGGCTTGATCTTCTTAGTGTTGAAGATAGGAGTCTCCAACTTAGCCATCCCATGGTATCCTATGGGGACAACTGGTTCGTTTGGTTCTGTAACAGGATCCTGTTTAGAAGCCGAGGTATTAAGAAGTGGGGGCAACATATAGTGACTAGTGCTCTGTAACCGGTTTTGCAAAGATTCTATGATTAACTGTTGACCGCTCATAGTCTGAGCCACCTTAGTAACTTGTTCGGCAAGTATCTCCATGGAGGATATGACACCAGGTATGGCATCAGTCATAGCACGGGCTGAAGTCTCTTCAGTGGGTCCCATGGTAACAGTCATGATCTTAGCACTTGGCCTTGTCTCTGTATTACACAACTCAGCTGGTAAGTCCACGGTAGCGGGTGTATCGTTTGGCACTTTGCCATCAGCCAGTGGTGCCTCCAGAGCAGAGACGTGAGCTGATGACACTTCAGTGACAGGCACATTGACTGGTGGCACTTCAGCAACTGGTACTCTGGCAGCAGGCTCTTTGGCATGAACCAAAGCTTCATCAATGGGTAGCATGGTATCGAACACCTCAGCGGGAACCAAGGCGTCTGCGACAGGCTCTTTGGTATAGAGTGAAGCTTCAGCAGCGGGCACTGCAGCCTGGATTGAGTTTTCCAAACACTGATTTTCTGAAGGTGCCATCTCTGGATCTCCTAGCTCAACCCCCTGAGAGTTTTTGGAGGAATATGGGTATTATTATTCTTTATTTATAAAGCGCCAGCATATTCCGCAGCGCTGTACAATAAACACAGTATAGACAGGGTAACAATACATTGAACAACATTTGAAAAACAGTACAGGAGGAGATGAGGGCCCTATTCCCGTAGGAACTCATAATCTAGGAGGGTTGGGGTTGGAAACAGGAGGAGAGGACTGTAAGGTGAGAGTAATTGATGGTTGTGTCAGTGAGTTGGGTGGTAGGCTTCCCTAAATAGGAATGTTTTAAGGGAGCGTTTGAAGGAAGAGAAGTTAGGGGAAAGTCTGACAGTACGAGGGAGAGCGTTCCAGAGAGTGGGGGCTGCGCGTGAGAAATCCTGCAGTCTATCATGGGAAGAGGTGTTGCGGGGAGAAGCTAGGCGCAGGTCACTGTTTGACCTTAGGGAGCGGGCTGGGGTGTATTTGGTGATTAGTGAGGACAGGTAGTGGGGCGCTGAGTTAGTGAGGGTTTTGTAGGTAAGGATAAGGATTTTGAACTTAATTCTGCAGTGGATGGGGAGCCAGTGAAGGGACTCGCAGAGGGGAGCGGCGGGTGAGGTGAATTAGCCTGGCGGAGGCGTTCAGGATGGATTGTAGGGGGAGAGGCGGGACAGAGGGAGGCCAGATAAGAGATTATTGCAATAGTCGAGTCGGGAGATTACCAGGGCGTGTGAGTTGTTTTGTGGTGACAGCGGTAAGAAATGGCCGAATTCTGGAAATATTACGCAGTTGGTATCGGCAGGAGGAGGAAAGAGACTGGATGTGGGGGGTGAAGGAAAGAGCGGAGTCAAGTGTAACTCTGAGACAGCGAACTTGGTTTGATGGGGAGATGGTGATACCCTCCACCGTGATAGAGAAGTCAGGAGGTGGGGTACACTTTTTTCTCTGGCAGCGCCGTGTCCGAGATCTGGGCGTCTTGATGACATCATACTCGGTGGGTATCTTTTGGTCTCTTGGAGGTAAAACAGTGACTGTAGATCCCACTCGCTGACCTGGAGGTCCCTGTGAGCGTCGGGCGGTTTGTGGTTCACCATCAGAGTCTTCCGTGTCCCAGACCCCTAGCGCATCTTCATATATTGGGTGGCAGGGCGACAGATATTGCTGGATGGGAGTACTGGGAGTTGCAGTGGTCAGTGCCATAATTGATCTCCTGGGTTGGCGTTCAGCTTCCCGGAGCTTCAGTGCCTCCTCAAACCTCACCAGGTCCTTTATACAGACTTCTGTCCCATTCGAAGCGTACACAGTCTGGAGGTAGGGGTTCCTTGGATACACTGACCTGTATAGGATACACCGTTGCACCCAGAGGTTGCTGACTGTAAGTAATGGGTGTGATAACGTTGGTGGTAAGCGCAGATGTAATCTCCATGGGTATGTCAGAGGTTTGATACTCTGATGGTTCGTAGTCCATGGGTTCATAAGGCATGGGTTCTGGTGTGGAAGCCTGTAGTCTGGTGGGCCTTGGTGGAGATGTAGGCGGGGTACAGGAAATGGAGTAGCAGGTTCTCTATAGGTAGAATTAGGCAGTGGTGCGGGTTTAAACACTGGGACAGATTTTTTGGTAACAGACTTTGCTGCAGTAGTTCTAGCTGTAGGTGCTGGGATCTTAGACGTTGGGGTTTGTCTCAGGGGTCTTATTGGGCAAAGCGGGATCCAGTGCCCCCTAGAACCACAGTATATACAGACGCCAGCTGCCTGCCTCCTGGCACGCTCTGCCGGGGTTAGAGGACCATGGGTTACCTTTCTGGTGGGAGTATATTCCTTGGCAGCAGGATTCAATAGCTTCTGGTGTTGACTGTTCAGGAGTTCAATCAGGTGTGCTAGAAAGTCTTGGAGAGCCTTCTGTATTAACCCTTGGATAGCTTGATTCATTGCGGGCTCAATCGGTGTAGGCTTCTGCATTCTGTCAGGTGCTGGTTCTGGGGTGGTAGGATTGAGTCCAGTGTGCAATGAAACGTGGATGTAAGAATGAAGAGAGGTTTTATTAGGAAATCATAAAAAGGAAACCTGAATATAGAAGGGTTGGGATTTCTACAGGATACAGGGCAGGCAGGTTCTAAGATTTCCTGTGGCATACGAGGTAGCAGATTCTGTGGAATGCAGGGCAGCGACGCCTGGAGAGTCTGCGACGTGCAGGGCAGCGACGCCTGGAGGGTCTGCGACGTGCAGGGCAGCGACGCCTGGAGAGTCTGCGACGTGCAGGGCAGCGACGCCTGGAGAGTCTGCGACGTGCAGGGCAGCGACGCCTGGAGAGTCTGCGACGTGCAGGCAGCGACGCCTGGAGAGTCTGCGACGTGCAGGGCAGCGACGCCTGGAGAGTCTGCGACGTGCAGGGCAGCGACGCCTGGAGAGTCTGCGACGTGCAGGGCAGCGACGCCTGGAGAGTCTGCGACGTGCAGGGCAGCGACGCCTGGAGAGTCTGCGACGTGCAGGGCAGCGACGCCTGGAGAGTCTGCGACGTGCAGGGCAGCGACGCCTGGAGAGTCTGCGACGTGCAGGGCAGCGACGCCTGGAGAGTCTGCGACGTGCAGGGCAGCGACGCCTGGAGAGTCTGCGACGTGCAGGGCAGCGACGCCTGGAGAGTCTGCGACGTGCAGGGCAGCGACGCCTGGAGAGTCTGCGACGTGCAGGGCAGCGACGCCTGGAGAGTCTGCGACGTGCAGGGCAGCGACGCCTGGAGAGTCTGCGACGTGCAGGGCAGCGACGCCTGGAGAGTCTGCGACGTGCAGGGCAGCGACGCCTGGAGAGTCTGCGACGTGCAGGCAGCGACGCCTGGAGAGTCTGCGACGTGCAGGGCAGCGACGCCTGGAGAGTCTGCGACGTGCAGGGCAGCGACGCCTGGAGAGTCTGCGACGTGCAGGGCAGCAACGCCTGGAGAGTCTGCGACGTGCAGGGCAACGATGCCTGGAGAGTCTGCAACGTGCAGGACAGCGATGCCTGGAGTGTCTGCGACGTGCAGGGCAGTGACGCTTGGAGAATCTGCGACGTGCAGGGCAGCGACACTTGGAGGGTCTGCGATGTGCAGGGCAACGATACCTGGAGGGTCTGCGGGATGCAGGTTCTGGGAATTCGGCAGCGGGCAGAGGATTCTGTGGGGTGCAGGTACAGAGGAAGGAAAATACTGAAAGGGACAAAACAGATAAGGGTCTGGGCAGGTACAGGAACAGGAGGTAGCTCCCTGTCAGCTTGGCATTCACCAATACAATGCAGAAGCAAAGTTACTTGGGTGCGGTTTGGTTTTATGCAGGGAGCATCAGATGAATTAGGCAACACCTGAGTGATGTAGAGGAGAGTCCTGAGAAGACTGAGAGTCTCAGTACTACGAGGCGGCGCTGGATTTAGGCTTTTTACGGCGTTGGCGTCTCGGGGCATTACACTCTTATTTCACACTTGTACCATCATCATAATAAAGCCTGAGAGTGGATAAGCATTAAGTGTATTAATTCGGTGAATTTGTCGCTATGTTGATAATATACTATATGTGTGTGTGTGTAATCTATTGGGTTAAATACGCTCTAATTTATCCGTTCTAGTGATTTGCATTGTTAGCTAGAATATGCTCGTTGATATTTGCTTCACTTTGTAATACTTGATAAAATCTTATTATTTGTATAGTCTGTATGATCTTATAAACATAGGTAGTCAGTGACCGCATGGCTGGCAGCCATCTTAAACCTCAAAAAGTCACATGTGCTTCTGCCAATGAGGAAGTGCGCAAATGTAAGCTTAAACAGATTGTCAATTACTGCTGCAGCAACTAAATTAATCCAGATTGTTTCTGCCAGATTTATGAATATATAACAATTACTAACCAAATACACATCTAAATGTGTCTGTTATAATTTCTGAAGAGGCTTATCAACTAAACAGTGATTCTGTATGTTAGCAAATGCTGTGTCATTAGGTTAGTTCGGTTGATTTAACTTCGGGTCTATAGATTAATATACTAAGCAAGAATCAGTTTCATTGTTGACGGAGGTTAAAGACTTTCACATGTGCAACTTGGTTCTATTGATAAAGGATTCCAGGGCTGAGGACTCATAAAATGGAGGACAATGCAGCCACTAATGTACAGAACATCTTTGCTCTTTCTCAACTCAAAATGGAGACGACGTTATTTACATTTCGCAAGGGGACACACACATACAGAGGGGGAAGGTGCACAAACAATGGAGTCACTCTCAGATGCGAACAATGGATCAGATAACAGTGAGCTGGTGACCTTAGTTGCTGGGGGGAGGGGCTGATGGAAGCATGTGAAAACAAAAGGAATTCATTACTTACAGGGGGGTGTACACTATACAAAGACTTGATCATAATACAGAGGTTACGCTATACAGAGGGAATACAATACTCTGCATGATACACAGAGCAAGGGAATGTAAGGAAAATACATACAAATAAACATTGGGACGGCCGTTTCTTTGCAGAGGCAATAAGTAGGGAAGATGTTTCTGTTAGCTACCATTCATTCAATCAGGTGGTGAATTTGGTAAGGGTAGCTGGCGAGGGGACAGAGTTAGCTAAGCTTGATCTAGAGGCAGCCTTCAGGCCATACCGCTGTGTCCAGGGGGTTTTCTTTTAATGGGGTGTAAATTCGATGGGTAATTTTACATCGATATCTGTTTACCCATTGGGGTGGGCAATATCCCATGCTCCCTTTTTAAAGGCTTCCTACTTTTTTGCATTGCTTAGTGGAGAAGAGAGCGGGGAGGAGACGTATAGTACATTACTTGGACCATTTCATGGAACGGTTCCAAAGGACTGGAGAATGAGGTAGGATCGGGGGGGGTAACAATATAAGTTTAGTTGATCGGGGAGAATTGTAGGTGGTTTGGGGGAATGGCCAGACATTAAGATCAAATGGTCTAGTGTAATTTCAAATGGTGAGCAGGCAAATGGCCCAGGAGTGGATTCAATGGATGGGTGCAAAGCTTAGTGTTTCTGGAATTTTTTATTTTCCAATCGTCGGGGCAATATCACTGTGGGGGATAGAATTAAAAAAAAAAAAAAAAACATCCCTCCCCCCCCTTTTTTTGGGTCTGATATTCAAGGTGTGGTGCAAGTGCTGAATAACATGTCTGCATCATCACCGCAGGTTGTAGCCTATGTCAGGTATTTGGTGTTGATATGTTGTCTGCATCATCACCGCAGGTTGTAGCCTATGTCAGGTATTTGGTGTTGATATGTTTGAAAAGCAATATTAATTTCACGGCAAATCACATACCAGGGGTAAGGAAGGTGGTGGCGGATACATTGTCCAGTTTCAGCTGGGATGTGTTCCAACATTTGGCACCAGGAGGGCGAGGAGGAAAGAAGGAAAAAAGAAAAAAAAAATAATAATAATAATAAATAAAAATAAAAAAAATTCCAGGGTGAAGACTGCCCTCCATTTCTTTGCCAGATGGGGAGCAGTTAGAGGGCATCAATGATTTGGTGAGGAGATTGTTGTTGCAGAAGACATGGGCACCGTAGAGCAAGCAGTGAAAGGGTTGGATCGAGTTTTAAAAGGACAGAGGAGGTAGGGCAGAATGTTGTTTTCAAATAGCTACTGAAGTTCGGCGGTAAGTCAATAAAGGACAGCTTGGAACTATTTAGTGGTATTTCATACTTTGCTCGGTTAAAGGAAGAGGAGGACTGGGCTAAACAATTCGTGGTGAGGAAGATCTTGACAGCAGAGTACAAGTAGGAGATAAGATGGAGCTGATAATCTTTGTAGGGCAGCATTTGTTTTAGTTTTACAGCTGCCCTAAGGATTGAGGAAACAATTGCTCTAGGTGC
The DNA here is from genome assembly GCA_009667805.1 of Leptobrachium leishanense. Lineage (NCBI taxonomy): Eukaryota > Metazoa > Chordata > Amphibia > Anura > Megophryidae > Leptobrachium > Leptobrachium leishanense. The sequence continues at coordinate 120,530,842 of CM019070.1, read as the reverse complement.
CCATGGTGGGGAAGTATGCCCAGTGGTATGTATGAGGGGATACTTGGAGGCGACTCCTTCGAATGGTCGCATGTTCTGGGGGCACAAGGGTGGTACTAACTTGTCCGGGTATCAATTCAAAATGGTTCCGCAGCAGGCCACGGAGGGGCTTGGTTGAAAGGGGAGTTACATTTGCCCCCATTCTTTCAGGATAGGAGCTGCTAGTACTGAGGCAGAATTGGGTTACCCAAAGGATCGAATTAAAAAGATGGGGAGATGGAAATGGGAAGTATATAGGAGATATGTGAGGTCATTAAAGAAATGAAGGGAAAACTTATGGGGAACAATTGTTTTGTTTTAATAATAATAATTTGTTTCCTTGTTTCTTTTGGTTTCTTTTCAGTTCGGGTACACTGTGTGTGTGTGTGTGCATTACAGTTAATAGTTTGCATTTTGGTTATTTGCAGGACGCGCAATGAGAGTACGGATCCTGGGACACTCCTATGTGCACTGGATGGATAGTCATGCTGCTGACACCAAGAGAGGAGCAACCCCGGGGTGCAGCGTAATTGAAGTAGGGATTAGATGGATAGGGAAGCAAGGTAGGGAGTGGGGCAGTTATTGGGAATAGCAAAGACATCCAGGAGAAAGTGGGGTAAGCCAGATATTATGGTACTACATTTAGGGGACAGCTAGAGAAGAGATAGGTATTGTGAGTGGTGAAATAGCGGCCTGGCACGTGGGGATGCAATGGTAGGGGGAGGGTCTGCAGGGTACGGGGTGAGTGTGGTTTCGTACGGCCAAGCTCAGGTGCCTTCCTGGTTTGCAGATCCTCTCGGCCTGCTATTTGCGATATAAAGAGACCCCTGAGCAGACGCGTGGTCACGCTACTTAGCCACGTGGGGCCGCTATTTCTGGGCAATATGTGTGGTGCATTGCATTTGCTGATGTTATCTGGCAATGGTTTTGGAGCACCCCGAAATAGGAGCAAGAAGTGAGGAGCTCATTGAAGGAGTGATAAGGCTGGGAGCACACTTTTCATTGAAGGCGCGATAAGGAGCCCTTTGTGGGGTAAGAGGAAAGGTCACGGGTTTTTATTGGTGGCAGTAAAAAGAGGGTCCTCGTTTTTGGTGGCGGTGAAATAGGCGGCCTGGCACGTGGAGGGCGATAGTGGGGGGAGGGTCTGCAGGGTACGGGGTGAGTGTGGTTTCATACGGCCAAGCTCAGGTGCCTTCCTGGTTTGCAGATCCTCTCGGCCTGCTATCTGCCATAAAAATACACTGAGCAGACGTGTGGTCATCCTGCTTAGCCACGTGGGGCGCTATTTCTGGGCAATGCTTGTGGTGCATTGCAGTTGCCAGTGTTATCTGGCTGCCAGTGTTATCTGGTGTAGCGTATTTGGCATACGAGGATCGATAATAATAATTTTGCCTTAGAGGCAAAGAATTTGGCCTTAAGTAATAAAAGACGTGACCTTTTCAAAATGCCAATTACTTTGTTGTGTTTTCATTTACGGGAAAAGGGAGGGGGGTGCGGGTGGGGGGGGCTTGGGGGTTAGTAGGTTTAAGAAGGTAACTTACATGGGAGAAATGTAAGAAGAGGATAGGGGTATAATACTTAGTTCTAGAGAAAGACTAATTAGGAATGAAGTGAGGTTTAAGAATTATCCCTGTATTACACAAGAGTGAAAGGGAGTGAGTTCCCTTTGTTCTATGGGATCAGGAATGGGCGCCTTTGTTTTATGAGCTGAAACATGGCTCTTTGTGATTGGCTACAATGGGGAGATAAACAATGGAAAAGGAGGGGGAAGGGAGGATACAAGAGGCAGGGCGTGGGACTTTTTTGGTATTGCAGTAATTTTTCTTTTACTCCCACCCAACCCACCCTGTTTTGTTTTCTCTTTCATAGATGCTGGTTCTCTACAACGTCGGAAAGGTCACGCAGCAGAAGCACCATGGATAGGGGCAATGGAGTGGGGATTTCACCACTCATGCAAGACCGCCCGTGGTTTCCCATATGGAAATATGCCATGTTGCATGAACCCGGTTCGTGGTTTATACGGCCATGTCTGGGGGATTGTCTAAATATGGACATGGTTAGTCTACATATTCCATCAAGTTATACACCATGTTACATGAAGCCAGCCTGTGGTTTTTGAACGGCCAAGGTTGGGGGATTGTTCTTTGATTTAAAAGCATGGTTTAGAGCAATTATTATCGATCAGATAGTATCCCAAGTGGCTTGAAGACGGTGTTTTTTTACGGCCACAACTGGGTGGATAGCACTTAAATTGGGTATTTTACCATGTGGCAGGAAGCCAGCTGGTGGCTTGTACAGCCACAGCTGGGGGATTGCGCTTTAAGATGGACATGGTTTAGGTTAGGGATGAGCGGTGAAATAGGCGGCCTGGCACGTGGAGGGCGATAGTGGGGGGAGGGTCTGCAGGGTATGCGGTGAGTGTGGTTTCATACGGCCAAGCTCAGGTGCCTTCCTGGTTTGCAGATCCTCTCGGCCTGCTATCTGCCATAAAAATACACTGAGCAGATGTGTGGTCATCCTGCTTAGCCACGTGGGGCGCTATTTCTGGGCAATGCTTGTGGTGCATTACAGTTGCCAGTGTTATCTGGTGTAGCGTATTTGGCATACGAGGATCGATAATAATAATTTTGCCTTAGAGGCAAAAAATTTGGCCTTAAGTAATAAAAGACGTGACCTTTTCAAAATGCCAATTACATTGTTGTGTTTTCATTTACGGGAAAAGGGAGGGGGGTCGGGGGGGGGCTTGGGGGGTTAGTAGGTTTAAGAAGGTAACTTACATGGGAGAAGTGTAAGAAGAGGATAGGGGTATAATTCCTATACACCAGAGACACACACTGACTTGGACATAGAGTGTACAGGTTTACATTTTGAGTATCCAGCAAATAGACTCATTGCTAGGAGTTTAATTGTTTTGTATCCATTATATTCCCGCACACCCTGAATATGTGGGGGAGCCCCTAAAAATACCTACACACCCTCAATATATGGATAAGATATAGAAAAGACAGGCATACGAGATCAGTGAAAAAGGGTCCACTGGTGCAACCCTTTTTTTATTTCTGCAATGGAGCAAACACAAACATTTCAGGGTGACCTCCTTTCTCAATACTATATGCTCATTGCAGAAATAAAAGGGTTGGACCAGTTATCACCAAGCTTGTGTGCCTTTATTATCTATATTGAATCTCTGTACAGCCATTGCCGACGTGATGAAAGGGAAAATACACTGCTGGCATATACCAGCTCAACAAATCATTAAGTGAACTGGCTGGTGCCACTCCTGTAATGTCATTTTTACACACCCTGAATATATGGGGGAGCCCCTAAAAAGACACCCGCACACCCTGAATATATGGAGGATCCCTAAAAACACACCCGCACACCCTGAATATATGGAGGATCCCCTAAAAACACACTCACACACCCTGAATATATGGAGGATCCCTAAAAAGACACCCACACACCCTGAATATATGGAGGATCCCTAAAGAGACACCCGCACACCCTGAATATATGGAGGAACTCCTAAAAAGACACCCGCACACCCTGAATATATGGAGGAACCCCTAAAAAGACACCCGCACACCCTGAATATATGGAGGAGCCTCTAAAAAGACACCCACACACCCTGAATATATGGAGGAGCCCCTAAAAAGACACCACACACCCTGAATATATGGAGGCGACCCTAAAATGAGGGACATTAGGAAAGCGATGCAGAACAGGCTTTTGTGTTCAGTGATGAGAATTTAACTTACAGGGTTATTCAGAGAGCGGTGAAAAGCAGGAGAATGACTGGAGAGTGGAAAATTCTAGGTCAAAATAGCCAAACCAGAAAAATTCTCCCATTTATCTCACTTTCCAAATCGGCTATTTTGACCTAGAATTTTCCACTCTCCAGTCATTCTCCTGCTTTTCACCGCTTTCTGAATAACCCTGAAAGTAATTGATGGGCAGCGTCACCAAACGTGCTGTGGATACTCACATATTATGCATAAATCCTCTGTCTCATATCCAGTACAGCAGACTGCAGGCTTCACAGATCATGAAGAAAGTTTAGTAATAAATTAAAACCTTGACTATAAAGCTGACAGTCTGCTCGTACTGAGCAGGAGACAAATGCCATGGGGTGTTACTATACTGTGGTGTTGTACAGATCATCAATTAAATAATCAGATGGTAGTGAGATAGCACCTCTTGGGATTTAATTTAGAAATATACTAACACAGCTAATCCGCCATTTTGGTGTTCGCTCAAGGTAGGCTACCAACTCTATTTTGTGTTTTAAAAGTCTGCAGTCCCTTTGTGCTCACTAGAGTCAACTAAGTTTGCCTGCTCTAACTAACAGCTAAGTGTAGCCTCAAATAAACCTGATTTCTGCTGACTGAAGAATTATCTCTTCTCCCCCCCAGGTCTCTAACTCTAAGCCATAAAAGTTGCTTAATATATCGAGACAGCAGAAGGAATGCGTAAATCCCATAGCTTGCCATATTTGTTTTGGAAGAATGATTCCTTTTTTATAACCATATTGACTAGACAGAGAATTCAGAGTGGGCTCAAGGGTCGTTTCTTTGAAGTGAACCTTGCTGTCTTGCAAAATGATGAATAAAGTCCAATATGTATAATGAAGGTTGATATGCTAAGTGGGAGGGTAACCTGGGAGGGGAATAAGGTGCATTTTTACAAGCCATGTATAAATTCTTTGTTTCTCTGTTGGCTCGGGACTTGAGCTTTGATTTGTGAGCAAGACTTGCAGCTCTCGTCCGGTACCGAATAAAACCTTTTTTCCTTTCAAGAATCAAGGCCTCCGTCTGGCATTTCTTTTGTCGAGTCATCACCTAAATACCCGGTCAGATAGCCATTAAATTTCTGGGGGCTCGTCCGAAGGGATAAAAGGCAAAGAAGCCTGAACGGCAGTGATTGCTGCATCTCGGCGGAATCCGGCGGGATATGGCCCAGGTATGCTGATCTTCTACTAGGTGCCAAGGCGAGAGTTCTCGCTCTGTGGAACATCAACCTGCTGAGGGCACGCTCCCGACCGAGAATCCAAGGAGAGGAACAGGCCGAGGAAAATTGGTGATGCCGCGGCAGAAGGGGTAAATAACGAAATTGTATTTCTTTGTGTTGAATAAGGTAGCAGCTAGTTTCAATCCGTGTGTAAAGAGTTGTCCGCGCAGCGGAGGGGGCCGAGCTCCAGACTTCTGCACCTGTGTGTGATACAGAGGCTGGGGATCGACCGCCCTCTAGCAAGGATAGACGAGGTCTGTAGAGCCTCAAGAGAGCCTGTGATGCTCATAGCCATCCGGATCAGTTACGATAAATACTGATCCCAGACAAGGGGACAGGCCACCCCCTTTGTGCTAAAACCCCTGCAGTAGGGTAATAAATACTGATGGTGAAGTAAATAATGATTGAAAGCTAGCTGTCTACGACAAGAACTGTTACACAAATATTGTGTTTGTATTTTATGTTTATTGTATCTGGTGTTGAGTGTGTAGGAGAGTGGACTTGTTCTCCCTGAGGAAAAGTCACCTGAAAAAGTAGAACTGTTTATGTACTGTTTTGTGCTGAATGTATCTGGTACAGTATGTGCTGAGAGTGTTGTGAGTGAGTGTGCGCCTACACCCTTCGGGGTAAAGCAAATACGAGAGTGGCCCTATAGTAGGTGAGATTCCAAGCTGGGTGACCATGACTTGGCCACCGAATTAGGGACGCAAAAGAATTGTTGAGTGAAATATCAGATTGTGCTTTTGTGTATTACTTGGTGCTGGTCACCAAGTTGCGGAAATGGGAAACACCAAATCCCATAAGGGAAACAAAATTGTGAAAGGTGAAACACCGCTTGGGTATATGTTGCAGAACTTCGAGACTCTCTTTGCAGTTCATCAATATGGGAGGAAGCTGCATAAGAGCAGGCTGCGAGTTCTGTGTGAGGTTGATTGGCCCCTCCTTTCTCCTTCATGGCCGCAGGAAGGATCAATGGAGCCTGAAGAGATCCAAAAGGTTCATTCAGTGGTCACTGGACACCCAAGGCATCCGGATCAATACCCTGTATGGATATATGGAGTAGTCAATGTAACAGAGCAGCAGGAAATGCTGGCAGAATGCTTGGTTGTGTAGGGAGAGGTATTAGCAGTAGGAAAAGGGAAGTGCTCATGCCACTGTACAGAGCACTGGTGAGACCTCACTTGGAGTACTGTGTGCAGTACTGGAGACCGTATCTCCAGAAGGATATAGACATCTTAGAGGGAGTTCAGAGAAGGGCTACTAAAATGGTGTACGGCTTGCAGGAGAAAAGTTACCAGGAAAGGGTTAATGATCTTAACATGTATAGCTTGGAAAAAAGATGAGACAGAGGTGATATGATAGAAACATTTAAATACATAAAGGGAATCCACAAGGTAGAGGAAGGGAGTATATTTAAAAAGGAAACAAAGTAGCAAAACAAGAGGACATAGTCTTAGATTTGAGGGGCAAAGGTTTAAAAGTAACATCAGGAAGCATTATGTTACTGAGAGGGTGGTGGATACATGGAACAGCCTTCCAGTAGAAGTGGTAGAGGCCAAAACAGTGATTGAATTTAACCAGGCATGGGATAGGCATAAGGCTATCCTAAACAAAAGATAAATCCAGGTCAAGTATCCATGTAATTGGGCAGACTAGATGGGCCGAAAGGTTCTTATCTGCCAACATTTTCTATGTTTTTATGATATATGGAGGTATTGTATGTGCTCTGTATATATGTGTTGTGTTTGCTTTAAAAAAAATGCTGTGTGTTTCCTGTAAATATGCTTTTGCAGTATGTATACAGAAGCTATTATTTGTTGCATTGAACGAATACACTATGAGTGTGTGCTGAGTAGTATTATATATGGCTGCAGCCAGTGTGGGTATGTGCTATTTACATAGCAAATGTGTATAAATGTTATGAATATGGATTTAGAGTTGTGTGTGTATATGTGCTCTGTGCAGTAAGTGTATATATGTGCTGTTTGCGTTTATGGCGCAATGTATATGTGCTGCCCAGTCTGTATAAGTGCTATATATGTGTATAGTGGGTTTATATGCTCTTTGGTTTTGTATGCATTGCAATGAAAATGATCTATGTATGAAACCTCTGTTGTGTGTATTATGGTGTGTACAGTCTGCGAGTGCAGCCGTTGTTTTGTGTTTTTCGGGTGTGCCCCTAAAATGCATAGTTAAAATGAATGTAAAATTGTAAGACAGGATGAATTCTAATGAACACATTTCAGAGAGCATTGAGTAAAAAGGCTAAAATTAGGAAGAGACCCGCAATTAGCAAGAGAAACAAAAAAACCTGTTTTTGACTGAGGAATGTTTGAAGTCTGTTCAAACTAAGACAAAAGGTGATTTGATTGTGTGTGCTAAACATGGGTTTTTTTGTAAGTGTGTGGCGTACTGTGCTACAGTTGTTCATTAAGTGTATATGTCTACGGCAGAATTGCCACTTGTTCTGGTATGTTATAAATGCTTGATTTAAAGATCTAGTATGATTTATGTACCAGTATTTTTGCTCCAGTAAGTGAATGTGTTGTGTGTTATAGGCTGCGAGAGTTTGTTGACATTTTATGTAAAACAGTGCTGTTATATCTCAATTGCATTTGTGTCTATTGTAAGAGACTCTGCTGATTTAAAAAAAAAAAAAGTTGTTGCCACTTTGAAGCCCAAACCCCCCCCCCCTTATGCAAACAAGTAACACTGATAGAGGAGAAAAGGTGGGAGGGAAGGTTCTAGGAGAGGAGTCTGTGAGATACAGCAGATATAGAGGAAAATACTGCAGGCGTTAGATCAGTTTGGAGAAATTGTAAAATAAATAGAAAAGATAAGAATGTGATAATAAGAAAGTAAAAGACAAGTAAAATGGGGAATGCACAAAGAAGTTGCTTATGATGAGAAAAGAGAAACGTGTTAAAAAATGTGTATTATTGAAAGTAAGATGAATAAAAAAAGTAATAGCCCGTGGCGCTGCGCCAGTGCCACATCCCACGAAAAGCCAGACAAAGCTACCCTATTGCAGTATGTTGATGATCTCCTGCTTGCCTCACCAACTGAAGAAGATTGTTTCAATGCCACAAACAGAACTGTTAAGTATTTTATGCAAGGCAGGCTACAAAGTTTCTAAAAGAAAGGCCTAAATCTGCCAACGCAGTGTGAAATACCTAGGCTTTCAACTTACAGGCACCAAGCGTGCAATCCAGAACGCAAAGAATCAGTCTGCCGTGTCCCTCAACCACAGACTCGTCGCCAAGTAAGAGAATTCTTGGGAGCTGCAGGCTTCTGTCGCCTGTGGATCCCCAACTCTGCCATCATTGCCGAGCCTCTGTACCAAGCCACCAAAGGTGCAGAGCCTGACCTATTCATTTGGGGTGAAGAACAAACTGAGGCTGTCACCCAATTAAAGACTTTGTTGCTTGAAACCACTGCCCTCCTGGTTGCAGAAGCAGACAAGCTCACAATAGGCCAAGAACTCTTTGTGAAAGTCCCTCATGCAGTCTAGACTCTTCTAGACCAAAAAGGCAATTACTGGTTCAGCAATGCAAGAATGACCAAGTACCAAGCCATGCTGTGTGAAAACCCAAGAGTTCACTTGGAACTAATCTCCACACTGAATCCTGCTACATTGCTTCCAGATGCTTCAGAAGACCATGAACATGAATGCCTCGAAGTAATGGATGAAGTATATAGCCGCAGACCTGACCTCAAAGACATACCCCTAGACAAATACGACTTGCAACTGTTCACTGATGGAAGCAGTTTTGAAGAAAATGGAAAGAGAATTGCTGGGTACGCAGTAGTCACTCTTGACTAAACAATTGAAGCTAAACCACTGCCCAATGGCACTTCTGCTCAACTGGCTGAAATTATTGCCCTTATCAGAGGTCTAGAACTATCTGAAAACAAAAGAGTGAACATATACACCGATTCCAAGTATGCCTTCATGACAATTCAGGCTTACGGAGCACTCTACAAAGAACGTGGCCTCCTAACATCTGCAGGCAAACAAGTTAAATATGCCCTTGAAATATTGAATCTACTGGAAGTGGTATGGAAACCGTCCGCAGTTGGTGTCATACATTGTCGAGGACACCAGAAAGGCAAAGAAGAAGTTTCCAGAGGAAACCATAAAGCAGATCAAGTGGCGAAGGAAGCACCAAGACAGACACAAGCCCTTGAGCGTGGCTGTGATTGGAAAGAAACCAATGCCAAGAGAACTCGACCCCAACAGGAGAATCACTTGAAAAGCTTCTGGAATGGAAATCCGGAACACCGAACAGAAACTTCGGTTCCCCAGAGAGGACTGGTTCAAGTTGACTCACCTATCAAGATTCCGGTATGTAAACCCATATCACCGCAAATGAAAGTCGAAACTCTGCTCTGTCTAAATACTGTGCTTCAAGATATGCCTAACGTTGACTTCTATATGAATAAGAGAAGATTTGCACCTCATGTAGAATTTATTGAAGATGTTCTTTGCCATTGGTACGGTGAATATGAACTTCTAGAGAAGCACCACAGCTATATCCAATGGCTGTTTCCCCTGCGTGAACAAGGCCAGAATGCACATGCAAAGCCTCTGACTACTTCTGAAATTGAAATTATGAAGAACACCGCTGAAATCCAACATAGGCTATGGAGAGCCTATAAACTGATGCTGAATTTCTTCGGCATAAAATTAGTGGGGGAAGAGGAGATAGAAGTGATACGAGACTCAAATTTTTCGACACGCTTCTCCAATTTGAATACCAACACCCACAATAACCTGAGAATTACCCGAATTGTGAGAAGCATGGGAGAGCTGGGAGCTGCACGATACCAAGCTCCGCTGGTGAAGTTCTTCCTGAAAGAGATACTGGTTGAAGACCAGCTGCAAAATATGAAAGAAAGTGCTTTAAAGTATTTCCTGCCGACTGTAAAGAATGAACATGAAAGAGATGCACTGTCTGAATATGCTCTGAAGCACAGAATACCCAAGTATGTCAAAAGACTTCTCTCAGTGGTGATACCTACCAACACCCATTACTCACTGGACTCCGGCCTACTCTGAAAAGGAGAAGAAATGGCTCTCCGAAGAGCCAGGAGAATACAGAGAAGACTGATGGTACCAGTTGGAGAGTGAAAGAATTGTCTTACCAGCCACCCTGGCACCTGAAATTGTCCGGGCCCTGCATTCCAGAACACATGGAGGAAAGACAGCCATGGAGCAACAACTAGAAACGCACTTCTACGTTCCTGGACTCACCTCCGTCTGCAGAGTAATTGCCCAACAATGTGTCACTTGTGCTAAGAACAACCCAAGGCAAGGGATAGTATAACCACCAGGAGTATTATCGGTTGGATTATCTCCAATGTCCTCCCTACAAATTGACTTTACTGTTCTCCACCATGCAAAGGATATAAATATCTACTGGTGCTAGTATGCACACTAATGGGATGGGTTGAAGCCTACCCAACTCGAACAGAAAAGACTGCAGAGGTAGTAAGGTGCCTCGAGAGAAAATTATCCCAAGGTATGGACTGCCTCTTGAAATCGGATCAGACAATGGCCCAGCCTTCATACAAAGTTGTTTGCAGCAGCTCGCCCGATTGTTAAGAATCACCTGGAAACTACACACTGCATACAGATTTCAAAGCTCTGGAAAAGAGGAAAGAATGAATAGAAATCCAAAGACATTGATGGCTAAAATATGCCAAGAAACATCACTGAAATGGCTGGATGTGTTGCCAATTGTTCTACTGCATGTGAGAAGCAGCCCTACCTCACTCCTAAAATTGAGCCCATATGAGATGATGTTTGGTTATCCCACCCCTTTGATAACTAGGTTGAGGGGGGGATCCCTGGGTATTAGGAGAAACTGACCTACGCCAGCAAGTGATCAGGTTAGATCAGACGATGCAGAGCATGTATACATGGGTTAGTGAACACATACCACATTTCCTATACTTACCTTTACACAGATACTGTCCTGGGGGACACTTCAAATTACCATCCAATGAGCCAAGTAACCCCCTACTGATTAAAAATCCTTAATGATTTAGTTAGTTGGCAGGGAGAGGTCATTGTAGACTCTCCGCCAAGAGGAGGGAATGAGATAGCACCTCTCGGGATTTAATTTAGAAATATACTAACACAGCTAATCCGCCATTTTGGTGTTCGCTCAAGGTAGGCTACAACTCCATTTTGTGTTTTAAAAGTCTGCAGTCCTTTGTGCTCACTAGAGTCAACTAAGTTTGCCTGCTCTAACTAACAGCTAAGTGTAGCCTCTAATAAACCTGATTTCTGCTGACTGAAGAATTATCTCTTCTCCCCCAGGTCTCTAACTCTAAGCCATAAAGTTGCTTAATATATCGAGACCGCAGAAGGAATGCGTAAATCCCATAGCGTGCCATTTTGTTTTGGAAGAATGATTCTTTTTATAACCATATTGACTAGACAGAGAATTCAGAGTGGGCTCAAGGGTCGTTTCTTTGAAGTGAACCTTGCTGACTTGCAAAATGATGAATAAAGTCCAATATGTATAATGAAGGTTGATATGCTAAGTGGGAGGGTACCTGGGGTCGGGAGGGGAATAAGGTGTGCATTTTTACAAGCCATGTATAAATTCTTTGTTTCTCTGTTGGCTCGGACTTGAGTTTTGATTTGTGAGCAAGACTTGCAGCTCTCGTCCGGTACCGAATAAAACCTTTTTTCCTTTCAAGAATCAAGGCCTCCGTCTGGCATTTCTTTTGTCGAGTCATCACCTAAATACCCGGTCAGATAGCCATTACAGTAGTTCAGGTGTTGCAGTGGCTGAAAGTGTAGGATATTCACAGTGGATAATATATATATATATATATATATGACACAGAAGTGCTGCTATGCTTTGTCTCATATATATATATATATATAAATATTTGTAAAATTAACTATATATAAAAATCATTCTAAATAAAGATAGATATTAAAATAATATATTGGAATTACATATTCAAACATTAATAAAATAATTATATTAAAATTTTATATTATTTAAAATATGCATGTCGCCCCTTCTCATGCTGGCATTTTTTGGAGAGAGGAGTTACATCCCAAGGGGCCAAGTGGGAACAGAGTTGTCAGTTCTGCATGGAGGGGTGGGGGTTAAATACTAAAGAGCCCAGTGGGAACAGTTTCCATCTCTGTAGAGAGGAGAGAATTGGGGAGGGGGTTAAATCCTCCCAGCTCTGCAGGGAGGGAAAGGGTTAAATACTTTCATTTTTGTAGGGACAGGAGAATTGAGGAGAAGGATAACTCCATCCCTGCAGAGCTGGAATGCATTAACTCCTTCCATTTCTGTGGGGAGGGGGTTAAATCCCCCTGGCTCTGCAAGGAAAAAAAGAGGGTTAAATCACCCCAGCTTTGCAGAGAGGGGAGGGAGTCCCATCTTCCCATTGATGCATGGATGGTGTTAAATACTCTCCGTTCTGCATGGATGGGGGGGGGGATTGGGTTAAAACTTCCCAGCTCTGCAGGGAGGGAGGAATGTGACAGCTGGCTGCCATCATACACTCACCAGACACAAGATCACTCAGGGCTGCTGGCTGCAGTGTCTCTCGTCTCCTTCCTTCTCACACACAGAGCAGGCTGTAGGTGGGCGGAGCCTCTCTCACTGTTGCATGCGAGCAGGGGAAGGCAGGCAGAGTGTTGTGATTTTTGACGCCAGAGAAGCTCTGCTTGCTCAGATCGTAAGGCTGGTAACTGCACTGCTCGGGGGGGCAATTGCCCCGTTGCCCCCCCCTGGATCCGCCCCTGGCTGGGACAGAAACAGCGGGAGAGAGCGCTGGGACAAAAACAGCAGGAGAGAGCGCTGGGACAGAAACAGCTGGAGAGCGCTGGGACAGAAACAGCGGGAGAGAGCGCTGGGACAGAAACAGCGGGAGAGAGCGCGGAGATAAACAGCGGGAGAAAGCGCTGGGACAGAAACAGCGGGAGAGAGCGCTGGGACAGAAACAGCGGGAGAAAGCGCTGGGACAGAAACAGCGGGAGAGAGCGCTGGGACAAAACAGCAGAGAGAGCGCTGGGACAGAAACAGCTGGAGAGCGCTGGACAGAAACAGCGGGAGAGAGCGCTGGGACAGAAACAGCGGGAGAGAGCGCGGAGATAAACAGCGGGAGAAAGCGCTGGGACAGAAACAGCGGGAGAGAGCGCTGGGACAGAAACAGCGGGAGAAAGCGCTGGGACAGAAACAGCGGGAGAGAGCGCTGGGACAGAAACAGCGGGAGAGAGCGCTGGGACAGAAACAGCGGGAGAAAGCGCTGGGACAGAAACGGCGGGAGAGCGCGCTGGGACAGAAACAGCGGGAGAGAGCGCTGGGACAGAAAAAGCGGGAGAGAGCGCTGGGACAGAAACTGTGGGAGAGAGCGCTGGGACAGACACTGTGGGAGAGAGCGCTGGGACAGAAACAGCGGGAGAAAGCGCTGGGACAGAAACAGCGGGAGAGAGCGCTGGGACAGAAACAGCGGGAGAGAGCTGAGACAGAAACAGCTTGAGAGAGCGCTGGGACAGAAACAGCGGGAGAGAGCGCTGGGACAGAAACGGCGGGAGAGAGCTGAGACAGAAACAGCTGGAGAAAGCGCTGGGACAGAAACAGTGGGAGAGAGCGCTGGGACAGAAACAGCGGGAGAGAGCGCTGGGACAGAAACAGCGGGAGAGAGCGCTGGGACAAAAACAGCGGGAGAGTGTGCTGGGACAGAAACAGAGGGAGAGAGCTGAGACAGAAACAGCAGGAGAGAGAGCTGAGACAGAAACAGCAGGAGAGAGCGCTGGGAGAGAGTGCTGGGACAGAAACAGCAGGAGAGAGCGCTGAGATAAACAGTGGGAGAGAGCGCTGGGACAGAAACAGCGGGAGAGAGCGCTGGGACAGAAACAGCAGGAGAGAGCGCTGGGACAGAAACAGCAGGAGACAGCGCTGGGACAGAAACAGCGGGAGACAGCGTTGGGACAGAAACAGCGGGAGACAGCTGAGACAAACAGCTGGAGAAAGCGCTGGGACAGAAACAGCGGGAGAGAGCGCTGGGACAAACAGCGGGAGAGAGCGCTGGGACAAACAGCGGGAGAGAGCGCTGGGACAGAAACAGCAGGAGAGAGCTGAGACAGAAACAGTTGGAGAAAGCGCTGGGACAGAAACAGCGGGAGAGAGCGCTGGGACAGAAACAGCGGGAGACAGCGTTGGGACAGAAACAGCGGGAGACAGCGTTGGGACAGAAACAGCGGGAGAGAGCGCTGAGATAAACAGCGGGAGAGAGCGCTGGGACAGAAACAGCGGGAGACAGCTGAGACAAACAGCTGGAGAAAGCGCTGGGACAGAAACAGTGGGAGAGAGCGCTGGGACAGAAACAGCGGGAGAGAGCGCTGGGACAAAAACAGCGGGAGAGAGCGCTGGGACAAAAACAGCGGGAGAAAGCGCTGGGACAGAAACAGCGGGAGAGAGCGCTGAGACAGAAACAGCGGGAGACAGCGCTGGGACAGAAACAGCAGGAGAGAGCGCTGGGACAGAAACAGCGGGAGAGAGCGCTGGAATAGAAACAGCAGGAGAGAGCGATGGGACAGAAACAGCGGGAGAGAGCGCTGGGACAGAAACAGCGGGAGAGAGCGCTGGGACAGAAACAGCAGGAGAGAGCTGAGACAGAAACAGCTGGAGAAAGCGCTGGGACAGAAACAGCGGGAGAGAGCGCTGGGACAGAAACAGCAGGAGACAGCGCTGGGACAGAAACAGCGGGAGACAGCGTTGGGAGAGAGCGCTGAGATAACAGCGGAGAGAGCGCTGGGACAGAAAGAGCGGGAGACAGCTGAGACAAACAGCTGGAGAAAGCGCTGGGACAGAAACAGCGGGAGAGAGCGCTGGGACAGAACAGCGGGAGAGAGCGCTGGGACACAGCGGGAGAAAGCCATGAAAGAAACAGCGGAGAGAGAGCGCTGGGAACAGAAACAGCGGGAGAGAGCGCTGGGACAGAAACAGCGGGAGAGAGCGCTGAGATAAACAGCTGAGAGAGCGCTGGACAGAAACAGCGGAGAGAGCGCTGGGACAGAAACAGCAGGAGACAGCGCTGGGACAGAAACAGCAGGAGAGAGCGCTGGGACAGAAACAGCAGGAGAGAGCGCTGAGACAGAAACAGTGGGAGACAGCGCTGGGACAGAAACAGCAGGAGAGAGCGCTGGGACAGAAACAGCGGGAGAGAGCGCTGAGACAGAAACAGTGGGAGAGAGCGCTGGGACAGAAACAGCGGGAGAGAGCGCTGGGACAGAAACAGCGGGAGAGAGCGTTGGAATAGAAATAGCGGGAGAGAGCGCTGGGACAGAAACAGCGGGAGAGCGCTGGGACAGAAACAGCAGGAGAGAGCGATGGGACAGAAACAGCGGGAGAGAGCGCTGGACAGAAACAGCAGGAGAGAGCTGAGACAGAAACAGCTGGAGAAAGCGCTGGGACAGAAACAGCGGGAGAGAGCGCTGGGACAGAAACAGCAGGAGACAGCGCTGGGACAGAAACAGCGGGAGACAGCGTTGGGAGAGAGCGCTGAGATAAACAGTGGGAGAGAGCGCTGGGACAGAAAGAGCGGGAGACAGCTGAGACAAACAGCTGGAGAAAGCGCTGGGACAGAAACAGCGGGAGAGAGCGCTGGGACAGAAACAGCGGGAGAGAGCGCTGGGACAAAAACAGCGGGAGAAAGCCATGAACAGAAACAGCGGGAGAGAGCGCTGGGACAGAAACAGCGGGAGAGAGCGCTGGGACAGAAACAGCGGGAGAGAGCGCTGAGATAAACAGCTGGAGAGAGCGCTGGGACAGAAACAGCGGGAGAGAGCGCTGGGACAGAAACAGCGGGAGACAGCGCTGGGACAGAAACAGCAGGAGAGAGCGCTGGGACAGAAACAGCAGGAGAGAGCGCTGGGACAGAAACAGCGGGAGAGAGCGCTGGGACAGAAACAGCGGGAGAGTGCGCTGGGACAGAAACAGCGGGAGAGAGCGCTGGGACAGAAACAGCGGGAGAGCGCTGGGACAGAAACAGCGGGAGAGAGCTGAGACAGAAACAGCTGGAGAAAGCGCTGGGTCAGAAACAGCGGAAGAAAGCGCTGGGACAGAAACAGCAGGAGAGAGCGCTGGGACAGAAACAGCGGGAGAGAGCGCTGGGACAGAAACAGCGGGAGAGAGCGCTGGGACAGAAACAGCAGGAGAGAGCGCTGGGAAAGAAACAGCGGGAGAGAGCGCTGGGACAGAAACAGCGGGAGACAGCGCTGGGACAGAAACAGCGGGAGAGAGCTGAGACAGAAACAGCTGGAGAAAGCGCTGGGTCAGAAACAGCGGGAGAGAGCGCTGGGACAGAAACAGCAGGAGAGAGCGCTGGGAAAGAAACAGCGGGAGAGAGCGCTGGGACAGAAACAGCGGGAGACAGCGCTGGGACAGAAACAGCGGGAGAGAGCGCTGGGACAGGAACAGCGGGAGAGCGCTGGGACAGAAACAGCGGGAGAGAGCTGAGACAGAAACAGCTGGAGAAAGCGCTGGGTCAGAAACAGCGGGAGAAAGCGCTGGGATAGAAACAGCTGGAGAAAGCGCTGGGACAGAAACAGCTGGAGAAAGCGCTGGGACAGAAACAGCGGGAGAGAGCGCTGGGACAGAAACAGCGGGAGAGAGCGCTGAATAGTTTAATTTGGACCATTCTCTATGGGGGAAAAATATAGAAAAAACGTTTCCGTTTGGGGTGAGCCAAATAGATTTTCATAGAGAGAATCAGTTGCTACTTGTTCTATCTTTCCCATGGGGGGGGGGGAGGCCAGGCTTTGGGGCCAGTTTTCAAGATAAATTGTTTAAACTGTTTTTTTCTTGACATTTTTCTTTCATCAATTGGAACATGAGCAAATAAGAAGTTAATTTCAATCTGCAAATAAGATTCTGGCCGAATAAGGAGCTACCTTCATGATTAGCAGGGACTTTTTAACACTTGCCATGCCCTCCTGCTCTGGTTTCAGCACGTGGAGATCTGAAGTCTTTGCCGACTTGCTGAGGCCTCTGTTAAAGACATTCCGGCAGGGTAAGGTGAACTCACTGACCCGGAACTGATGGCAGAGGGCCACGGCATGGATCTCTGGGGAGTGGGGGATGAGGAATCGATGTGCAGACAGTGGCAGTCCACTGTGTCTTTTTTTTTTTTTTTAAAGTGCTGCAGCCAATGTGTTGCAGCGCGGTGGGCTCCTGCTGCCTGCACACTGCACTTTAATGTAACGCAGCCCTGGTGTTTTGCCCTTCCAGCGCACCTCCAGAACACCGGCATCAGAGAAGGTGTGTCACTGAGACAGGGGCTACTGGATGGGCCGGCGCTGTGTTACAGGAATAACACCGCCTTCTGCAGCAGCTCCTTCTCACCTGCCTCAGGTACCTCGTTCCTGCCGCATGCTCTCCTGCCCAATGAAAAGCTCTGTGATTGGCTGGTCATCCTACAGTTTGAAATGTGCCCCCCTCCTCATGATTGGCCGGCGCAGGTGCGAGTAGGCTGCTCCAAGGTATGCTTTTGGCTCGGGTGCCAGCAGCGTGCCATAGGTTCACCATCTCTGCTGTAGATGATCATATGCGTGACAGGAAGACCGGTCGTAGCAAGGCTCATAAAACATCTCAGGGAGCCTGTTCTACGCCTAAGTCTGCTCACGCTGTCTCTTCTCCCAGGCCTGTACCCACTGAACCAGAGCCTATGATACTAGGACGCTCTGGTATAACAGGAGAGGAGAGACAATATCGCCTCTGAAAGGGGCTATGCCTATATTGTGCAGACAGAGGGCATTTTGAGATAGCAATTCCTGGGATTTAATTTAGAACTATACTAATCTAGTGATCTGCCATTTCGATGTTCATCCAATTCGTGTTTTAAAAATACACTTGCTGTCCTTGAGTGCTCTTGAGATTCTATTTTCAGTCAGCATGCTTAAAAGAATTCAGTTTGTCAGCAAAGCTGAGAAGGAAGTGCTGACCATTGCAGAACTATGAAGACAGCTGGAAACCTAAAAGGAGAATGAAGGGGAAGATGACATTGTGTGTAAAATTAGGTCTTAACTCAGACATATGGTAACTGTCACGTGACAATCTGGGTATGTTGGGAGGAGAGCAGGGGAGGAAAACTGTATTTTTGGAACATTGTATAAAAGCAGCTGAGTTTGATGTCGTCGTCACTCAAGCTTTTGAACAGATAAGATCTGTTTCTTGAGTCCAGCAGGTGCCAGCTGAATAAACGCCATTTACTTTTGAAACAAAGGCCTCCGTCTGCTTTCCTTCGTCGAACCATCACCCACGATTTCCTGGTCAGCTGGCTATAACAATTTCAGTTTACAATGCCCCAAGCGACCAAAAAGATCTAATGTGTCAGGAAATGAACAAGCCTAGAATCTCCTGAGAGACGGGTTCTGGGTACAACGATTGTGTCTCTCGTGTCTAGTAAAAAAGAGAAAAAAAAGATCTCATGTTGTGGTGCCTGTGTCCATAGCCTGGGAGAAAATCAGGTTAAACACAGAAGCACTGATAGACTCTGTTTTGCTGCCATCCACCAAGTGCCACTGGTGGAGAGAGAAGTACCTCTCCTTATCGAAAGTATCGATGGCAGGAAATTATTAAGACCCCACTGTACACATGATACTGTGCCTGTCTCTTTTTGTACTGGGGTGATGCATAAGGAAAAAATCAAGTTCCAAATCATAGAGTCACCTACGGTACCCATCGTGTTGGGGTATCCTTGGTTAGCTAAGCAAAATCCTATTATCAATTGGTCTATAGGAGAGTTAGCATCCTGGGGGCCAAAGTGTTGGGCAATCTGAACGTAGCCACGGCTCCTCCACTCTCCACAGAAGTTCCCAAATGGTACAAAGATCTTAAAGAGGTATTTGATAAAGGGAGATCTGAGATCCTACCACCACATAGGCCGTATGATTGTGCTATAGACATATTGCCAGGTACCATGCCTCCTAGGGGTCATGTCTATCCATTGTCACAAAAAGAGAACGATATCATGGAGGAGTATATTAAAGAGAACCTAGCCAAGGGGTTCATTTGTCATTCTTCGTCTCCTGCGGGAGCTGGATTCTTTTTCGGGTCTACAAAGGAAGGGATTTAAGACCTTATATTGACTATAGGGGGTTAAACAGAATCACTATCACGAAATGCCTATCCAATCCCACTTATATCAGAGTTGTTTGACCGTTTGAGAGGTGCCAAGATATATACCAAATTGGACCTTCGTGGTGCTACAACTTGGTAAGAATCAAACAAGACCATGAATGGAAGACCGCTTTTAATACCAGGAGCGGCCATTATGAGTATCTGGTTATGCCATTTGGCCTATGCAATGCGCCAACGGTCTTCCAAGACTTTATAAATGCTGTCCTGCGGGATTTTTGCAAGTCTTCGTCATCGTATATCTTGAGGACATCTTGATCTATTTTCCATAGGTTCGGACAGTGTTGCAAAGGTTGCTGGGGAACAAACTATACCGCAAGTTAGAAAAATGTCTGTTCGACATAACTTCAGTCCATTTCCTGGGTTACATTATCACACCTGAGGGGTTTGAGATGGACCCAAAAAAGTTGTCTGCCATCAAAGAACGGCCACTACCTCAAGGCTTAAAAGTTATCCAGAGATTCCTTGGTTTTATGAACTATTATAGAAGGTTCATTAAGGGGTTCTCTTTCGTTGTCTCTCCAATCACTGCCATGACCAAGAAGGGTGTCCAGAATCAGGTCTGGAGCGACCAAGCCCTGCAGGCATTTGAGTCACTTAAGCAGGCATTTGTCACGGCACCTATCTTACGGCATCCAGAGCCAGGCTTGCCATTTCAACTGGAGGTCGATGCATCCAAGATAGGAATTGGTGCAGTTCTGTCTCAAAGAGAGAGTCCTGAGGGACCAGTACATCCTTGTGGGTTTTTCTCCAGGAAAATGACACCTGCAGAGAGAAATTATGACAGGAAACAGAGAATTACTAGCAGTCATAGCAGCCCTCAAGGAATGGCGCTATTTGCTAGAAGGTATGAAAGATCCCGTGATAATAATAACAGATCATAAGAATCTTATTTACATGGGAGACGCTAAACGTTTGAATTCCAGGCAGGCCCGGTGGTCCTTGTTCCTGTCCAGTTTAAATTTTCTGTTGACATACCATCCTGGGTCAAAAAACACGAAGGCTGATGCCTTGTCCAGGCAATTTGAGTCTTATGAACGGCATACATTCGACCACAGTCCCATCATTCCTCACGAAAGGATATTGGGTACAACAGTTCTGACTGTGTCTTCTACGTTGTTGGAGAGAATTCAAGCTGTTCAGGGTGTTGCTCCTCTTGAGAAACTTCTTGGTAAGGTCTTTGTACCTGAGGAAGAGAGAACACAAATGATGACAATATTTATTAATTTAAAGGATTTTACCAGGAAGGATACATTGAGATTTCTCTCGTTTTCAAGTATGTCCTGGGTTCAAGAACATGGTTACAGAAATACAAAGGAGTAAAATGCAGGATATTAACACAAAACAAATATACAGATTAACAGAAAATAAATATGTAGGAAATATAGTCACTATGTTACATGTTTACAGGTGCATTCCTTATTGAGGTATGTTAATAGGGAGCTCTTAAGGGACTTTAAACTGGGGGAAGATTTGATGGCGTCTGGAAGGTTATTCCATAATTGTGGTGCTCTGTAGGAAAATGAGGATCGAGCCACTTGCTTTTTGTATTGTGGTATTGCAAGTAAGGTGCCGGTCCTGGATTGGAGGTTATAGGATGAGGGAACTGCTGAGGGAAGCAGCCTATTCAGGTAGGGTGGTAGCTTCCCAGAAAAGCTCTTAAACACCAGGTTGGAAAGGTGAAGAGTGCGTCTAGAATCCAGTGACGGCCAGGTTAGTTCTTTTAACATGTCACAATGGTGAGTCATGTAGTTACATTGTAGCACAAAGTGACAGAATGAGTTATACAATGTAGTAAGTTTCTGGAGGTGCGTTGCTGGGGCGGCTGCATACACTACATCTCCGTATTCTATAGCTGGCAAAAGCATTTGTTGTACAATCTGCTTTCTTACCGCAGGGCTCAGGCATGATTTGTTTCTGTACAGGGCACCTAGTTTGGGGGTAAAGTTTAGATGAAAGTTTTTCGATGTGGGGGCCAAAGAATAGATTTGGGTCTAGCCACATACCTAGCTATTTGAGAGAAGTGACTGTGGTCGACATGCCATTTGATTTTGTCCTGACACATAGATGGGGTGTTTGCAATTTGTGTAGTTTAGGTGCTGTTCCAAAGAGCATTGTAACAGTTTTGTCAGCATTTAGAAAAAGTTTGTTCTCTTTGATCCACTTTTTTACCTCTGTGAATTGGTCTTGCAGCACGGCCTCCAGCTGTGGGAGATCTGGTTTGCTGGTAGAAGATTACAGTGTCGTCTGCGTACATGTGTACAGTTGAGGCTTTGCAGACATTGGGCAGATCATTTATGAATATTGTGAATAGCAGGGGGCCGAGTATCGAGCCTTGGGGTACACCGCATGTGACTGGGAGGGGGAGGGAAGTGCTGTCAGAAATGGACACATATTTCGACCGATCAGACACATATGATTGAAACCAGGTTAGCGTGCAATCACCATTACCAGAGTTTTTACGTTTTTATAATAAGATGCCATGGTCTACTGTGTCAAAGGCCTTGGCAAAATCAAGGAAGATGGCTCCAGTTAGGTTTCCTTGTTCCATACCAGCCTGGATATCATTGGAAACTTTTAAAAGGGCAGTTGTGGTTGAATGATTTGGACGGAAGCCGGATTGATATGGGGTTAAATAGTTCCAATACTGATAGTAATCGTGTAATTGAGTGTAAACACATTTTTCCAGAATTTTTGACATTACAGGAAGCAATGATATTGGACGGTAGTTGGATACCAAAGTATTGTCTCCACTTTTATGGATAGGTACCACTCTTGCAGTCTTCCAGAGTTTGGGTATATATCCAGTTGCCAGGGATTCATTGATTAGGGTTGCGACAGGTTTTGCAATTGCCGACGCGCTGATTTTCAGCAGCATTGCTGGGATTTGGTCAGGTCCTGACTGGTGTTTCATTTTTTGGTTACAGAGAAGTTTAGTAATGGCACTGAAAGGCACCGGTCTAAAACTGAATTTCCCTTTGATACAGGGTTTTTATACAGTTGGAAGGATCTGACTTGTGTGCTGCCTTTCTGAATGTGTTTCAATTGCTAGCTTAGCAATCAGGGTGTTGGTGCATCCAACAAAATAGTTATTAAAGGCATTTGCTACATCTAGGGGGTGTTGCAGGGTTTGGTTGTTTACTTTGACAGCAGCTGGTTGGGAGTGGACAGGGGGCAATTGTTTGTTATTTATGATTTTCCTAAAATTTCACAGGTTTGATATGTTATTGTTTAGATTTTCATTAAAGTATTGGGCTTTGGCCATTTTTGTTTGTTTTGTGCATGCATTACACCATTTTCGGTATTCACAGTGATCGGTGATGGATCCAGTACTCTTGAAATTTGACCAGAGTGAATCTATAAGCTGGTACATGTGTGTGAGGTCAGCTGTAACCCAGGGGAGATTTGCCCCTTTGACTCGCACTTTCGCAGCGTGGCATGGGCATTCCAGACTTGCAGGAGCTCTGACTGAAAGTTTTCAATTGCACAGTCCAGGTCTGGGATTAGGTTTAGCCTGTACCACGTGAGCCATTTGAGATCATTTAGGAAGGATTCAAGATTAAAATTTCTTGAAGGACCTGGTGATTATTACATTTGGGGGAGATTTTGTGGCCTTTATTTTGCGCACACAGTACACTAGACAGTGATCACTGTAGTTGTTAGCGAGAACGCCTGCCTCCTGTATTCTATCAGAACATGAGGAGAGAATCCAGTCCAGCAAGGTATGGTTAAGGCTTTTCATATTAATGCAAGTGGGGGAGGAGATTAATTGTGTTAACTGGAAAGCCTTAAACTGGGAGCAGTGTTTATTGTTTTTAGGATTCAGCCAGTCAACATTAAAATCGCCGAGGACCAGCAATTCACTTTTTTGGTTTTGAGCTACAAAATTACTAAGGATTTGGGTTATGTCAGAAAGGGAGTGCACTGGGGAGCTCGGTGGGCGATAGAATCCAGCAACAATTATTGGTTTACTGAAAGGGATCTCAATAATACCAGAAAGGAAATAAAAGGTCGCTGGGGAGCTAGAGTTTTGTAGAGAGGTGAACTTTGTGGACTCGTCAACATAAATAACAATTCCACCTCCTCTCTTTGCTCTGTCCTTTCTATAACATTAATACCCTTGTATTGATATGGCAGAGTCTGGTACTTTAGGGGTTAGCCATGATTCTGAAAAAACACTTTACAGTGAAAAAGGAGCGCTTGGAGGTTAGACAAAAACACACATATGTTGAACGGAAAGAGGAAAACAAAAGAACTCTATTTTTCTTTCTTTCCCTTTTCTTATTTCTTTCAGTAGAGTTATGAATCTGTTGGATACCATCAAATTCTAAAAGAAACAAGGAGAGAATTGCATAGTATTATATATACACCAAATGTATCAGAAAAAAAAATGAGATTTCCACTCACAAACAGGGAGTCTGCAAGACTCCAAATGTGTGCCTTTAAGCCTCTTCTGGGGGGCTCCACCCATCAACAGGAAAAGAGATTTTCAATACTTTTTCTTCCAGGCTTGATAGTAGCTTTAGGCCGGAAGTATGTTATGATCTCGAAACAAAAATCAATAATAGCATAATTCTGTAGGTTAAATGGAGAATAAAAATCAAAAGGGATTGCACTCACGTGTTGCAGAGCCTCTATTGAAAGTGGCTCTGTATAGACGCCTGGGACCACTTATCAGAGGGGGTCCATCCTCAGCCTTTAGTTGTCGTTGAAACACAGCTCCGTTGCAGAATGATGTAGCCCAAATGTACAAAGGTGCAAATAAGGTAAAGAATGGATTAAAATTATTAAAAAGGGGCCAATTAAAAAATAATATAAATTTATTGAAAACAAAACACCAAATTGGAGTGTATATAAATTGAGACACGTTTCACCTACTACTGTAGGCTTCCTCAGTCAAAATTGTCCCCCAGGGGCCACCTTTCCCCTTATATAGTCTGTGTCCAATTAGTGAAAAACCGCATGTGTCCGGCGTGCGGTTCACCTGCGTTCCATATGTGATTGGTTAGCTTCCGTGTGACATATTTCCGCTTCCGGATCTTCAACCGGATGTTTACGATTTCACTTTCGTTTTCGTCATAAAGTCGTTCGGATCTCCGATTCCAACTGTCACAGCGGCACTTTCTCTTTTAGGCTAGGGTCAGACGAACGCATTTTTAACGTGCGTTTAGCCGCACGAAATCACGGCCGTGCTAGCAGCAAATGACGTCCAATGCCGGGCAGCATACGACGAACGGCCGCACGAAAGTTCGTCCGTGCAACGCAAGTGGCAAACGAACGCATTTTTTCGAGAACGTCAAACCGCTAGTACGGACGTACAGAGTGCGCTGCGGCCGCATAGCGGCGTGTTTGCGTGATTGGGAGACGTCAGACGCTGCTCATGTCCGGCCAACAAAACGTCCAGACGCAAAAAGTGTTTTATTGATGATCCATACAAAATCACGGACGAAAATGCGCATCGTATGACCGCTATCGCGTATTCCGTGAAAAAATACATCCATTCGTTCGAACGCACTTTTTCACGGACAACGTGAAAAATGCGTTCGTCTGACCCTAGCCTTAGGCATGAAATCGTTCGGATCTTAGATTTCAACTGTCAGAACGACAGACGCTCGAAAGAAACATCGGAAGAAACCAAACACACATATAGAGGAAACATCAGTTAAAACACTTATACCCAGCACATAACTTGAGCTTATTGTAATCCTAACTGGCCAATCCTCATAACGGCAACCTCTTATTGCTAAGATCAAAATTCTATGAATATATCTTCACTAATCAGCATAAGATCATAGAGATTCTATGTTTATACATCAAATAATTAAAAAATACATACAACAGGGTTATTTGGCCAGAACGAGTCATGTTGCAAGAGTATCAGAAAGAAGAGAAATAAACAAAGATTAAAAGGACAACCTATATCTAATATCATTACCTAAAATTAGTCTCCAATTAATTATCAGGAGAGTAAATATACTCTAATTGTGCATATTGATACTCAAAGAACATAAAAATAAAAAAATAAAAATAAATAAATAAAAAAATAGAATCATAAAAAATGACAGACTTCGAAGTCTACATTTATTCCTCTAGGGATCATAGTATCTAAAACGAAAATCCATCTCATCTCTGTTTTGATTAATTTTTCAGTCAGATTATCTCCTCGCCAGTTCTTTCTAACTTTTTCGATTGCCCAGAATTTAATCCCTCTTGGGTTGCATTGATGAGTATCTCTAAAATGTACTGAAACATTATGTTTCGCATATCCTCTCGCAATATTGCATAAATGTTCATTAATTCTGATGTAAAGAGCTCTCGAGGTCTGACCTACGTACTGTAATCCACATGGGCATTCCGGCACATTTATCACATGGGTGGACAGGCAATAGGGATGTGCGTTTCGGGTTTCGGAATTTCGGAATTTTCACGAAATTTCCCGATTCGTGTTTTCAGATGCGGCCGATTTTCCGAAAATTTTTAGATCCGAAAATGGCAGATTCGAAAAGTTTTCCGAGCCGAAACGAAATATTTTCGGAATTTTCAAATGTACTTGAAATGTGTCAAATCGAAAATTATTGCTTTGAAACGAGGAGAAAAGACGTTCCGAAAAAACGAAAATTTTCGAAAATACGAAAAGTCGATACAAAAACGAGCTAAGTGACACGAAAATACGAAAAATGGTCGATATTCCGAAACCATTTACAATTCCGAAAAACGAAAATTTCCGAAAATACGAAAAGTCGATACAAAAAACCAGCTAAGTGACACGAAAATACGAAAAATGGTCGAAATTCCGGGAAAAAATGTACACGAAAAACGAGTCGAGCCGAACCGAATCGAAACAGAAATCGGTCGAAACGAGCCGAATCGAAAAGTTTAAAAATCCGAAAAATCGAATCGAACCGAAAAAAAAATCAGTGCACAAGCCTAACAGGCAAGTAATGAGTTCTTTAATTTTATATTGTATTTTTTCTGAAGAATCAAAGTTCTTAATTAGTCTCTTATTATTGCCAGTTTTTCTACATGAAATACAATGTCCACAACCATAGAAACCTGGGAGTAGACCAAACAAATTCTTATCTTTAGTTGTTTTATCATATCTCTGATGATTATGGACCAACTCCATTTTAATTGGTTTACTTCCTCTATAAATAATTCGAGGTTTCTCCGGTAGAATTTTACTGAGGATAGGCTCCCTTTTTAAAATGGGCCAATATTTTTCTATTGATTTTTTAATTTTCCTTTTATTAGTATTATAGTCCAAGATGAGAGGGACATCTTCTCCTAAATCTTTTTCTCGTTTTTTATGTCAGGAGAGTTGCTCTATCCATCTTTTGGATTTCTTTTAAGGTGTTGTAGCGATGTGTTTAAAAAGACTGTTCTGCTCCCTTCCGGAGCTCGGGTCACCCGCCATTGGCTCGATCACGTGGTCTGACCACGCTGACGTAAGCATGCATCTCAGGCTGCCGGGACGCTGGACCCCTGGACAGTGGCGCTTGGACCCGACCCTCCTGGATGCGGAGGGGGTGTCTCAGGCGGTTAGGCAGGAGCTGGAAGGTTACTTTCAGGTTAACGGCACAGACGAAGTACCCGCTTCAGTGGTATGGGCAGCTCATAAGGCGGTTATAAGAGGGGTGCTCATTAGCCAGGCTTCCTATCGGAAACGGCGCAAAGGCGAAAAGTTCGCGCAGCTTCAAGCTAGCTTGCGTAAACTAGAATTTAGGCATAAGGCGGAGCCTGGACC
Source organism: Leptobrachium leishanense (assembly GCA_009667805.1). Classification (NCBI taxonomy): domain Eukaryota; kingdom Metazoa; phylum Chordata; class Amphibia; order Anura; family Megophryidae; genus Leptobrachium; species Leptobrachium leishanense. The sequence goes on along the minus strand of CM019070.1, from coordinate 120,503,893 downwards.
GGTGACCTTTGATGCTCTGCAAGAGGCGAGAAGGGCATTGACCCAGCTATCTCTAGATGAAGTCAGCAGATCCATGCTCTGGTCCAAAAGATTTTACTATGAACGCTCAAACAAAATGGACGCCCCTATGGCAAGGAGGATAGCGGGCCTCCAGCGTCACGGGGGCGTAGGAGCCCTGAGGGACGGGGCAGGAACTGTTCACAGATCCGCTTCTAAAATTAGGGATATTTTCACAACATTTTATGAGAAGATCTATAACCACTCCCCGCACGCGACCTCAGATAACCCGACCCATGTAGCTAATGTACAGCGGTTTCTGTCCGAGTTGGCTTTGCCGACCCTGACGGAGGCACAGGCTGCAACCCTGGGTGCGCCGATAGATAGCGAGGAGGTGCGGACAGCCATAGGACTCATGCAACCAAACAAGGCCCCGGGTCCGGACGGACTCCCAGGACTTTACTATAAATCATTTCTGCCCATCTTACTCCCTCACCTTACCACAATGTGTAACTCTGCGAGGTTGGGGACTCCCTTTGCAAGGGACTCCTTGACGGCCTCTATTGTTACTATTCTTAAACCTGGGAAGGACCCTTTGGGCCCGGAGAATTACAGACCGATTTCCCTCCTTAATTTTGATATTAAAGTTTTAGCCAAAGTATTGGCTCTCAGATTGAACGAGATCATACCAACTTTGATTCATGCTGACCAAGTGGGGTTTATCCCAAGCCGCCAAGCATACGATAACACCCGGAGGGCCTGTGACCTGGTCTGGCTTGCGCAGCGTTTGAGGGTACCAGCAGTGTTCCTGTCTCTAGACGCCGAAAAGGCCTTCGACAGGGTGGGCTGGGCTTATCTCTTCCAGGTGCTGACGCACCTGGGGTTCCCACAGGAGTTCACGTCCTCGATAGGAGTAATGTATGACACGCCGGTGGCGCAGGTGGTGGTACCGGGTACGCCCCCTCGTCCTCGATCCAATCAGATCTAACGTCACTGCAGACGGCTATAGATGCTTTTGTGTGGGATAATAAGAGACATAGGGTGGCGAGGCAGACGTTGTTTAGACCTCGGGCAGCGGGAGGGATGGGGTTACCCTCTCTCCTTTCGTACTACAGAGCAGCACGGTTAGCCCAAATAGTAGCTTGGCACTCCCCAATGGGCACAAGGAGATGGGTGGATCTGGAGTCTTCCATGATGTCACCGGATCTTCCACAATTCTGGCTCTGGACTTCCCCACCTTATCGTCCAACATTACGCACGGAATGCCCGGCCATCGTAGCTGCGGTGAAATTATGGGATTCTGTCGCAGTTAAATGTGACCTTACAAGTTATCCGTCGCCTCTAACTCCGATCTTGCGCAACGAGGAATTCCCCCCGGGCTTGTGCCCGCAGCCTTTTGGCCTGTTGGAAGATGCGGGTCTTCAGCGACTGGTGGATTTCTACCCTAAAGGAGCCCTCCTGCACTATCCGGATCTACAGAGCACACACTCGCTGCCTCCATCTACATTTTTCCGATTTTTACAGATGAGGGACTTTATCACCAAACCCCACCTTCGAGCCGCAGCACTCACCAAGCCTTCGTGGTTTGAGCGTTTGTGCCTTCAAGAACACTACCCCAAAGGTCTTATCTCCACAATATACTCCTCTATTACCTCGACCCTTGAATGGAAGGAATTGACATACATTAACGCATGGCATAAAGACCTGGGAGAGGAATTGGAAGGCGATGAGTGGTTGGACATCTGGGAGGCAGCTAGGAGGTCCTCTATATGCACTACGCACCAGGAGCAATCTCTGAAAATGATATTCCGCTGGTACACCACCCCGGAGAAGCTTGTCAAAATGAAAGTGACTACCACTGATGTGTGTTGGAGACTGTGTGGCGATAAGGGAACCTTCCTGCACATGTGGTGGTCATGCCCCCGCCTTAAACCACTATGGTCGAAACTACATTCTCTTGCCCAAGCCGTGCTGGAGAGAGAGATACCTTTTGTGCTGAAGGTTTTTCTCCTTGCGTCCCCCTTGGAGGACCTTTCCTTGCGCCAGAACAAACTACTTGCTAAAATGACGTTGGCAGGGTGTCGTGCCATTGCGGCAGAGTGGAGGGCAATGGAGCCCCCCCGCTTTGGCAGGGTGCTGGCTAATATCAGAGACGTGGCCCTTATGGATGAACTGTCGGCCAGAGTACACCACACTATGGATGCGTTTTCTAGATTGTGGGAGCCATGGTTGAACCAACCTATTTATTAAGGGAATAGGGATAGGTTAGGGTTAAAAAAAATGGGGGTGATTTTTTTAGTAGAGTGTCCCTTTAACATCTGATACGCTACATCTAATTATACTTTAAAAATAAACATACAACTTACCATATACAGTGTTAATAAAATGTGCATAGTAAAAATTGAGATTTGAGGTATTAAGCGATGCAAAGCATAGATTCAGTTCACCTTGCAGAGAGCTTGTGTTGATACGTCCAGCTGGGATCTAAAGGCACACAGTTACGGAGCCTGGCCCAGGAAGCTGAATTAAAATGTGAGTGCTGCAGAAGTGGAATACGGGGTTACATAGAATCATTAAGGGGCTATAAATTCTCTAGTGCAGTGAATCATGACCGGGGGAGGGGGGTAGGATGGCAGGCCCAGGGCAAACTGAGTTGAAAATAAATACATGTAACTGGTAAAAACATGGCAACTATGCAGAGCAAACTGAACTGGTAAGGATATATATAATATTTAACATCTGATACGCTATATCTAATTATACTTTAAAAATAAACATACAACTTACCATATACAGTGTTAATAAAATGTGCATAGTAAATATTGAGATTTGAGGTATTAAGCGATGCAAAGCATAGATTCAGTTCACCTTGCAGAGAGCTTGTGTTGATAAGTTCAGCTGGGATCTAAAAGCACACAGTTATGACTCCAAGCCCTATGGGCATATGGGTATAAATAAGACTCTAGCCTCTATTGAAAAACAGTTCTGGTGGGCAGGTATGCGAAGGGATATTAAGGACTACATAGCCACATGTGAAGTGTGCTGTAAAAGCAAAAATCCCCGGTCCTTACGTATAGGTCTATTGCAGCCGTTGCCGGTGCCTGAGAGACCATGGTCCCACCTCTCTATGGACTTCATTATCGATCTACCTGTGTCTCAGGGTCATACAGTGATCCTTACGGTGGTAGATAGATTCTCAAAGATGATGCAATATGTGCTTTTGGTCAAACTCCCTTCAGCTATTGAGCTGGTACCAGTATTTGTGCACAATATTGTGAGACTTCATGGGGTTCCCCTGGGAATAGTATCCGACAGAGGAACCCAATTTGTGTCTCGTTTCTGGCGAGGATTTTGTGACAACCTCGGTATCAAGTTGAGTTTCTCCTCGGCTTATCACCCACAGACGAATGGGGCCGCAGAGAGAGCCAACCAGATTGTCGAACAATATTTGCGGTGTTTTGTCTCAGAAAAGCAAAGTGAATGGGCAGACCTGTTACCCTGGGCAGAGGTTGCCCTAAACCACGGGTCACTCACCGTTCCATACGGTTTATGGTTATGATCCTCCCATGCTTCCTTTCGCATTTCAAGGTACTGCAGTGCCGGCCTTAGATGAGCATCAGAATAATCTGAAAGAGACATGGGAGAGGGTTAAGGAAATCATGGAGGTCAATATACAAAAACAAAAAATAAAAGCTGACAGATGCAGAGGTCCTGCACTGATGTATACGGTTGGGGACAAGGTGTGGCTGTCGACTCGCAACATCAAACTGTTGGTGCCATCCATGAAGATGGCTCCCAGGTTTATTGGTCCTTACAAGGTGTTAAGACGTATTAACCCTGTCTCTTATGCTTTGGCTTTGCCCCCCTCTCTACGTATCCACAACGTTTTTCACGTAAGCCTCTTGAAACCCCTTACCTGTAATAGGTACACCAGAGTCACTGCTCCACCTCCGCCTATCAAGTCCCAGGATGAGGAGGAGTACGAGGTCCGTGCCATCTTGAGGTCCCGGGTGGTCCGTGGTGTCCTTCAGTACCTGGTTGACTGGGAGGGTTATGGGCCTGAGGGTCGTTCTTGGCTTCCTGCCTGCGAAGTCCATGCTCCTCGTCTGGTTCGCCAGCTTCATGTGGCCCTTCCTTCTGTGCCTGGTGGTCGTTCTGAGTCCGACCGTCAGGGGGGGGTTCTGTCATGTCCTCAGCCCCTGCGGCCCGGCCTGGGGGGTCTGGGCAAGGTTCTGTGCCAGGAGCTGGCCAGCTGCCAGCACTGGCAAATGGCCAGATGGCATCTGAGGGGGCGGGGCCTAGCATGGTCACGAGGAGCCACCGGTTTTAAAACAGGTCATGAGGAGTTGCCTCGTTGCCCTGTCGTGGAGTCTGATTCCAGCATAGCTACCTATTCGTTGATATTGCCTCTCTGTTGCCAACCCGTTTTTTGTATATTATCCCTGCTCCTGTTATTTGACCTGGCCTGATTTTTGACTATTCTCTGCTGATTGATTACGATCGCCTGTGTGGTGTTTTGGTGGTTTAACCCATGCTTGCTGCTGGGGTGTTTACACGCTACTGGGGAAGTGTTCCTTCTCATCGGTGGGTCTTATCAGTAGCCTCTTTAAGTGCCTATACCCAACCAAGGATTCACGTTCTCCAGTCACATATATTGTTTATATCCGCGATTGCAAAGTCCTGCTTATTTAATGCTCATGGTCAGTGTGCACTTACCAGCAACAATACTCATTACTGTTTGTACGACAGACCCCGAAGTGTATGTGTTGTTTCTTACCATCTGAAGGTACCGCTGACCTGCTCGCGATTATCAGCAACCGTTAAAGCAACTTATTTCCTGACTGCCCTGCAGCTCGCGTAATTCACAAACTGTCTGGTTTATCTGTGTTTCTCTGTTTGTGCTCTAAGTAGGCTATCGGTCTCGAAACCTTTAGTGCTTAGTAGCGACTCAGTCTATTGTTCAAACTTGTTGCCACAAGTGTCTGATTCTGTGAATTATAATCGGTGTGTAAACGTCAAAAAGATTTCTCAGCCCTTAAGGATCTCAACTCCGCGACTATCTAGTGGGCGCTATGATCCCCGTTACATAACCATTGTGAGAGCGTTTTCTGTTGAGTGTTGGGAGCGAAAGCCAGATTACAGGGGGTCAAGCAAGGAGTTGGAGGATAGGAAGAGGGTTAAGCGATAGACTAGTCTTTCTAGCACTTTTGACGGTAGTGGAAGTAGTGAATTTGGGTCGAAGGAGGGTTTCTTGAGAATGGGTGTGAAAGTGGCATGCTTGAAATGAGCAGGGAATGAGCCAGAAGAAAGGGATAGGTTAGAGTAAGAGCAGGAGTGATAGAGGAGGACAGAGAAGATAGTAGGTGTGAAGGGATAGGATCTAGCGGGGAGGTAGTGGGGCATGAGGAAGACAGACCTCTGTGGTTGGGCAAAGAAGCTGAGAGTCGAGGTGGGGTTGGAGAAGTGCTGTATGCTTGTGCTGGGATATTGTTACAAATTGTGAGTGTTTTCTTTATGAAGTAGTCAGCAAGATCTTGAGCGCTGAGGTTGGATGGGGGAGGTGGCGCAGGCGGGTAGTGGAGCGAGTTAAAGGTTGAGAACGGTCTTTTAGGGTTGGAAGAAAGTGAGGATATAAGAGAGAAGCAAGTTTGTTTGGCAAGGTGAAAGGCAGTTGTATAAGAGCGGAGAAGGAACTTATAGTTGATGAAGTCAGCTTCAGAGTGAGATTTTCTTTCCACACTCAGCAGCACGGGAGCCTCTCTGCAAGTAGCGCGTCTGCTTAGAGTACGAGGGCTAAAACTGGCGAAGTTGAATTTTGTGCAGTTGTTTAGGAGCAACAGAGTCTAGAGCAGAGGCAAGAGTGTTATTATAGTGGAATGCGGCACGGTCGGGACAGGTTATGGTGTTAGTGTGGGAGAGGGGACTTTGCATTAGATTGGAGAATTGCAGAGGATCCAAGGCCTGGAGATTCCTCTGGGTGCGAGGATGGAAGGAAGGAGAAGAAGTTGGATTTGTTGATGGGTTGATATCAAAGGAGAGCAGATGTTGGTCGGGAATGGGAAATGGCTGATTGGTGAAGTCTGAAATGGTGCAGAGGTAGGAAAACACCAAGTCAATAGAGTGTCCATCACGGTGAGTAGTGGAAACCATCTAAACCTTTGGGGAAAGTCTCACACTTTATCTGCAATTTTAGTTAGGTCTGTTGCATTTTAGCTTTAGGAACATAAATGATACTTGTTTGCAATTCTCCAGTATAAGTCCAGATCGAGATAATGCGATCATAGGGCACAAAAAGATGCTTTTGAAGCATGAGTTAACTCAATCATGGTAATGAAGGGGTTCATACGAACTTGTGTTCAGCAAATGTTTACTTTCGCAACATCATTTAAGGATTTATTCACAAAGCACTGACATTTTAGGGAAATTTCGGGTGCTTTTCACTTTGTCGCACTTCAGTACACGTCAGCAATTCCATTTCGTCGACATTTCGGTGAATTCACTATTCTCTGAACGGTCACCGTAGTGCGCCGACGATGGAGTCCCCGTAGCCCCACAAAAAAGTTGGAAAAAAGTTTTCGAAGAGAACCGAAAAGTGCAGAAGAGGGCCAAAGGGGCCTTGGCGAATTCTACCAAACTGCAAAGAAAAAAAAAATCAAAAGATAATTGGAAGTCTCTTATTCTCCTGATAGGTGTTTAAAGCAGTTTAAAATGTTTCCAGATAATAAAAAGGTCCTTTAAAAAATAATAAAAAGGTCTGTTACAGAATAAAACACCTTTTAAAATAATTGAGAAACAAAAATTTCAGCTAAAAAATACAAAAAGGTGTTCTAAAAAATAAAAAGGGTTGTCAATGAAAATAATAAACAATCTTTGGTAAAAAAAATTACCAAGTTTTTACATTGAAACCTATGGGATTCGTCTGCTTAAATCTTTCGAATTGAAACACAGAAAATCAGGGCATTTCAACGGAACTGGTGCAGTTCGGCGTTCTGTGAATAGACACGATGGTCTTCTATGGGGCACTTTCAGTGCTGCGAACTAACTGCATCGTTTTTTGCTGTCAATTTGCCGAATTTGCAACTTTCTGAATAGATGAAATGGCCCAAAATTGCACCGCAGAGAATTTCACCCCCTGGTGCAATTTTGGGCCAATTTGTAGGTTGGTGTATAACCCCTTTAATTAAGAATATTTGAGAATTTTACTATTTAAACATGGTAAAAGAACAGTAGGACTAATGAAAACAGCATCCACCATTCAGAGAAGCGTGTCTTTATTCACATTTGGCCATACTTCACATTAACGTACTATTGCTAAATTTTATAGAAAGCATTATTTATAATCTTATAAATATATATATATATCCCCTGAGTTTTCTTGTTTCAATGTGCTGCCTCTCCCTGTGCCATTTCAGTACCTAACGTTTTGTTCTAGCTGCTTTTTCCCAGAGATAAATATTGTCTTGGATGGACCGCATGGCTATTTTTGTTTTGTACACCATAAAGCTGAAATATCATCAGGACAAAGTGATTATAGTTTAATGGCATGCTATATTATATCCCTGTTGATTTCAAAATTACAGAGGATACAAATTATTTTGCTGGCTCGCTGAAGCTATCTTATGCCTTTGTAGTGAGCAACTGCATTGTACATGATCCAACAAAACAGGCAAGCAGATACCTAAAGGGATGCTTGGAACTTAAGCAGTGGTGGGTATAAAACTGAATAAACTGTATTTGGAGTTTACCATGGTTTTTTATTTAAAGTATTCCATACACATTATCACTATAGTATCTGAAATGCATACCTCCCAACATTGGGAGGTATGACACCAGGATTGGGTGGGCAGATCTAGCAAAAAAGGTATGAATGAAAGGGTCTGGTCCACATAGACAAGGGGTAGGCATGCCTCCAAAAAGCGCATGTCCTGCCGCTTCACCAGAAATGACAGGCACATTGCAATCTTGGCGAGACGACAGGACAGGCCCTGAAATTCGGTACGCCTAAAGTGGGACAGTTGGTTGGTAAGGCAATGTTATGTAAGACTGATAGAAGAATTAGGTTCTTGTTATTTACTCTGCATAGGATAAATGTTATTCTTAACTCCATGCAGCTTTAACCCCTTCACTGTCGAGAGCGAGATAACTCAGGACTTCAAAGGCATCATCAGGTCCGATATCAAGTTACCTCGATCTGCATTTCTGAAGGACAAAAGCAAATTAAATTCATTTGCTGCAAACAATTTTTGTTTGCTTTTAGGCTGCAGAAGGTGTCCTCAACAAAGTTTTAGCCCTGTGGGAATAATACCCAAGGTGCTAAATCTGATTAAAAACCGGCTGGGGAATGTCCCCTGATATATCAGGCTTACAACAGTCATTGCAGGGAACCCCGAGCTGCAGCTGAAACTAGTGTAACTCCATCTGGCCAGTAGATTGCGCCCTCTGCCTTTCAAATAGGTTATTACAGTAAGGAATACACTGGGAATATTCCCAAATATTTCTTAACGTACAAGTAATTAAAAATTATTTAAAAAAAAAATCACTGGTTCCTGTCAATGATTTTTTTGAAAAATCACTTGGTAGTGAAGGATAGACATGTGCATTAGTTTTAGTACTAAAACGATTTAGTCCGAATTTTGGGATAATTTAGTTTTCGTATGAGTCAAGAGATACGAAACTGCTCAGTACAAGAAACGAAAGAAACTAAAATAAAATGCACTACATTTTAGTTTCAGTCCTTTTTGTGATATTACATTGATGAGTGAAGGAGACCAGTAATGAAGAGCGCAACAACGCAAAGCTACAGAAAAGGTTTGTATGCGTAATCCTTCCCGACCCCTACCTGAAAATCTGACAGTGATAGAGCTCCAGAATACTCACTCGCAGCACAAACAGCCAGCACAGGAGAGGAAACCTTTACTTAACCCTTGCATGTCTATGAGGCAGACAAGTTGATAAAAGCAGCTGGAGAAGGAAAACATTCAAATAAATCACACTGAAAGCTAATGACAGGGAGGGCTGGATAGTAAAAACCCCTTTATAACCCCGTTACTCTGTCATTATGAGCCTTCAGTGTGATTTATTTGAATGTTTTCCCTGGATTTAAAGTGCTTTATTTTATTATAAAAATAAATTTGCACCAGTGAGCTCTTCTCTGAGCTTTCAGACCGATTTACGTTAATATTTTCCCTCTCTCCTGCTTTTATATTCCTGTGTCTCCCCCACAGAGATACAAAGTTTAAGTAAAAGTTCCCTCTCCTGTGCTGGATTGCATTGCGAAGTTCTGCACCCTCCACATGCCAATGCAGTAGGATGTTCTATACAGAGAGGGGCATTAATTAATGCAGGTGGATGTTGTATATATTATACAGAGAGGGGCATTAATGCAGGAGGATGTTCTATACATTATACAGAGAAAGGTATAAATTGAGGAGGATGTTCTATACAGAGAGGGACATTAATTAATTCAGGAGGATGTTCTATACATTATACAGAGAGGGGTATTAATGCAGGAGGATGTTATCTACATTATACAGAGAGGGGTATTAATTAATGCAGGAGGATGTTCTATACATTATACAGAGAGGAGTCTTTTTTTAGCCCTTTAAATCTAGTGGCTGTGAGCGCTGAGATCAGCTGCTTGTTATATTATCTCTCAGTACAATGTATCAGGCTCAGCTGTTACAGTAACTGACTGTAACAGCGCTCAGAGTTTCAGTAAAACAAGGAAATAATATTGTTCTAACCTCATATATAAAAATATTATTTACTAGTTTTACTGAAACTCTGAGCGCTGTGATGAGCAGCAGTCAGTTACTGTAACAGCTGTGCCTGACACATTGTGGTGAGAATAAGAGATACTGTAACAAGAAGCGATCTCAGCCCTCTGAGGAGCCACTACAATAGTAATTGTATCCACTGGTTTTCGGATGAAGGAAATTAGTTTTAATACTAAAGAACTGAAAACGAATTTCTTTAGCAACTAAATAAATTGCATTTGAGGACTAATCCATTAGTTCAAAACGAAATTTTGTGCTGTGCACATGTCTAGTGAAGGAGTTAAATGTTCATTAGGTGTCAGTGATAACAAAAATTGTGCTAATTAAACATATACACATAAAATTGTCAATGCCATGTTTTGAATGTATATTAGTGGGCGGATTCAATGTAGTTATCAGAGTGTGTATTAATGGGTGGATTCAGTAACCATTGGTAAAATATGATGAGATTGGAGTTAACAATGAGATTCATGTTGCCCTTATTTAACTTGATTGGTCTAGAGCAGTGTTTCCCAACCGTGGACCTCAAGTCCCCCTAAACAGGCCAGATTTTAAGGATCACCTTGGGGAAATGCAGACTGAATCCTGCATCACTGAGCAGCAAATCATATCACCTGTGCTGTGCTTCAGATATCTGGAAAACTGTTAATGATACCTGAGGACCAGGTTTAGGAACCACTGGTCAAGGAAGATGACTGCCCAAGGAGGGTGGCAAGGGTTAGTTTCAATGAGGAAATTAGCACTTGGGAATCTCCTTTGTACTCTATGTTGCACTTCACTTTACAATGTAATTATTGATAAAAAAAAACATTGAAGCTGTGACATTCTATATCCCACATAGTTAATGTGATACACATTTTATTTTTCATCCAAAGGTTTTTGCACCATAGACTCGCCAGGGTCCAAAGTAAGAAATCCATGTTAGCATTTGATCTGCATAGTGGAGTGAGCACCATTGTGGTATTTCATTCAGAATAGGTTCAGCCGTGGGTTCAGCAGTCTGTGTCCAATTCAGATCAGCAGATTTGTATACATTGCCGTTCCTTGAGTGGAGAGTGGTTCATCAACAGAAAACTTGCTGAATTTGGTTCCCTTAGACAGCTGTAAGCGAATGGTCTTATTGGGATGTCTGCTGCTCTTTGAACAGATACACATTGCTTGTAGGCTCAGAGATACAGGTCCCTTAGATAACAGGCAGGGCATTCTGCATTGGTGAATGGATCCTTTGGATGAAAGGAAGAACAGCTAGATTCAGCAGGAAGTAACGTGTGGCATTGAACAGGTGGATTAGACCACAGACAAAAATGAAATATATATATATTGAATTATTATATATACAGTATATGAATTGAGGTAGTACTTTTGCAAACCGCCAAACAATCCCATTTATGGTGGGAGAGCCACAACGTTTAAGCTCGATCCTGCCATTCTGGGCTCATTGTTTGGTGTTTCAATTCTGGGGACATACTGTATAGTAAAATACCCATAGAATGCAATGAGAATTAAAGTCTTGCAATAAACTGGAACACTGGGAAAACACACTAGGCTGATACAGCTTTTGTGGAATCAATGATGTCATGATGATATGAGATACAGAGAGCAGGAAAGACCCCTGACACATAATTGATGGTGTAACAGCATATGGAAATGCCATTATGACCACATCTTGCTTCTGATCTACCACTCCAATAATACTCTATAAGATGGCCAAGGTCAAAGAATTTGGGAATTGTAGGAGACATCTGGGAGAGCAGAATTTGAGATCCCTGTACTAGATATTTGCTACCTGCCAGGTTTATTTAATTATATGGCTATTATTAAACAAATGGTAACAACTGAGCCCTCCATTATAAATGATAGAGAAACAATGTACTTTATGATTATTTCCACCACCAACGTATTTATCTTTCTTGTAAAATCCAGCTTACCTGCTCTTGTGACATTCTTGATCATTTGTAACTCCCCAAAGTCAACACTGGTAACCTTAAGGTCTGCAACCCGTCCAAGCTGAAGCTTTACAGAGTTTTTCAAAGGGAGAAGTTTTTCCGATCGAGATAATTTGGGAGCAGTGAACAAACGTTGGGGTACAGCAGTAACCCCACTATTCGGAAATTTTATGTAATTTGTCAGTGACTTTTCAGCCTTGAGTTCTGCCGCCAAGCTCCTAGGAAGTCTTGGAACCACAACAGTGTCATAGCCAATTTTAATGTATGCGTTGGCTTTATTTTCTTTACCAGTCGCTGTGGTTTTTGGCCTGTTTAGGGTATATGGGTTTCTTGTGCCCCTCGACATCCTTAATGTTGATGAAGCCCCAGCTGTAACTTGAGTCTTCAGTTGTGTGTTACCTGCTATTCCTTTTGTTTGTATGATACTGGTAGGCTTCTGTTTGACCTGCTGACTAATGTCCATATTGATAATGCCATTAGAGTGTCTTTGCACTGGGGGTCGTGGCTTTTTTACTGTTGATCCTTCCACTTGCAAGTTTATACCAACATACTGCGGGACATCTACAGCAGCCTGTAAGAAAGTTTAGTAAAATCAGTGCAAGCATTTGGTTGGCTTGTAAAAATGTGCACGCCATTACATCTTTGCAGCTCCCTATTAACTCATTCAAGAGCCAGCTGTAATATTAGCAGATCAGCTTCTAATGTTAGGGAACTATTTTAAGAATACCAGCTCGCCATGGAGATTCGCAAAAGATTTGAGCAAACTTGCAGATGGGATTGCACAGGGCTGGTGGAAGGACAATGGAGAACTATTTGTCCTTGTTTTTTGATCTACAGACAGAGAAGGTGGTGGACAATGCTCACCTTAGACCACAGGAAGAGTGATAAATATTTTTTCAAGTGCAATATCACACCACACTAGGGGCCCTATTCCAAGGTTGGTGTAAATTCAACCAGAGCTGTTGTAAGCTTTACAACTCCATAGAATATAATGGCTCTGGTAAGTTCACAATAACTCTGGTCAAGTTAACACCAACATAGGGGACTAGGTTTTATAGTTGTTCATTTAAAAAAAAATTCAAATCCAAATGAGAAAAAGGAGTGACCTGTGAACTGCTCCTTATTCTCCAGCTCGTACTGCATTAGTGGTTCCTAAGTATAAGAAGCATAAATGTACAGTAACCTTGTGCAGAAGTCGACTTGAAAAGGTACATTACCAATAATGAATGGAAACATTAGACGTTATCGAATGACAAGTGTATTAGGAGTTATTTGGGGGGCAGTGTGCTGTAATTAATTAGTTGTGGGCATGCATTTGCTCAATAACTCCCAAAGTGTGTCATTGGAGCTTTACCTGGTAAGAAAAACCCATTTTTTTCATTAAAACACACAGGGCCCTACTCTAAGGTTGTCGTTATGTGTCTCAAACACTTAGCTTAACAACAGACGTAATTAGCTTATTTTTTTAACGTCCTATTCCAACTTTGCTGTTAAGAGAGAAGTTTGAACCTTAGCATCTCATAGCTTTGGTTCACGTACTGTATTTGATGTCTAATATAGTTAACATAAGATGTGCAAGTGGTTAAGAAAGTGGTTAACTTAGTCCAAGGTCATGAATAAACTTAGGGCTATATTACATACTTAACGCTAATGTTAGCCCTCAGTTGTGTGAGCGTTAACATTAGCTTAAGTGGCCCTAGCGCAGGCGCACCATATTACATTCCGAACCTAATGGGTTAAAAAACTGCACTTTGACAAAGACTTAGGTCGAAACGCGTTAGTGCGTATCCCTGTATTTTTATACAATAAATATCTGTTTGTGGATTTGACGTGAGTTGATCCTCTGTGCCACCTTCTTTGAAGCCTTATTCCCTTTGGGCATTCCTTTGGTGTGTAACCGGGAGAGGAGCCATAAAGTCTGCCACCTTGGCGGTATCGGTGAGAATGTGTCACGTTTCCTCGTTCCAGCCCTGTCCCCCTGCCTTCTGTATTCATGTATGCCTGTGCAGGCCTGGACCTATGCTGCTATGCCTGGGTAGCAGCCCAGGGGTTAATTGCTTCTCGGATGATCAGCTCACCTGTTGGCCCTTGTGTGCTGATCTCCTCCCTATTTAAAGCAATGAGCCCATTATCCATTGCTTTGTCATTTGGTTCACTTTGCCTGGTTTCCTGTGCTGCTGTGTACTAGAGCTCCATGCTGTTATTGAAGTCCTAGGCTAGTTTGTATATCTTGTTCCAGTTATTTCTTTGGTCTTGCCTCCTCTGTTTGTCTTTGTATCTCTTGCCGCTGTATTTTCTGGGTCATGTCTAGTTCTCCTGTGTATTTCAGTTCTTAGTTGTTTTCCCTCGCTGTTATTTGGTTTTCTGTTTGTTATATGTATACTGATTCCCTGGTTCTGACTTATTGGCTTGTATGACTTCCCTCCCGGTTCTGATTCCTGCATTCTGGATTACGTTCTTGTTCTAGCTTCATGACTTCTGGCTATCCTTGTTACTACTCTCTTGTTTAATCCTAGTCTGTACTGTTTATATTGACTCCTGCCATCTGTATATATCAATAGACTCTGCACAGCCTCACGGTAATCTTTTATATAGTGCAGATCCCGCTATCAGGTCAGGGCTGCTTTGGTATTCGCTGTGCAGAGGTCTTTTGCTTATACTGTATTCACTCAGTGCTGTTCTGTATCTGTTGTCTGCATATTGGGGCTTTCCCATGAACCAGGCACGTGCCAGGTGCCCCCAGCGTGACAGAATGTTATCAACTACCATCGCTATACCATATGCCATGACAGTTTAGAGCCGGCTTGCATTTGGCTCTTAAATAAGTGAGTTGGATGTGTATAATTTTTCTATGTGTTCTTAAGTATAAGACATCCACCACTTCCTCGCTCAAAATAGTTCCCAGTGTATCCCACCTCCACCCTGGGTGGATCTCATTCGCGTAAGCTCTTGCAGAGTTGGCACAAGATTTCCTCCATGTCATTGGAGTACTAGGGACTCCTGGAGCAGATAACACCAACGACACTTAACGGCAGCCACGTTTTCTCCCTGTGGCTCGGCAGTATTACGACTCGAGCTCCTGGCAAACAGTCAAGTGTTATCATATCACACAATTAAAAGGCAGGATATTATTATGGTGCAAGGAACTCCACTGTCTAAATTTAGCCAAACCACAAAGGGTTATTCACTTTGAAACGTTAACGCCCATAAATCAACGCTGGTATTACAATCCTTGCGCATTTTTTCATCTGTCAAAAAATAATGCGCATAGAACATGCGCGCAGCAACATTGCGCGCAGAAATCAGTGTGCGGACTGTTTTTTTCATGTGTTTCAGCCAATCAGAATTAAGAACCACAATTGTCTCACGTTAAGTTTTTGTGCCTGTCAAAGTCAATCTGCGCATATATGCTACATCAATAAAAAAACCACACACAACTTTTCAAATTTATTGGTTAGGTACGAGTAGAATGTGTAACTAAACTTTGCTGCGTATTTTTTTTTTGGGCTGGTGTATTTGGTTTGGGCCAGGTTGATGGAGTTGCTAAAATTATGCGCGCAAAGGCTGTGCGTTACAAACTGCGCATAGATTGTAATACCATCTGCGTACCAGCGCACAAACGCATTTGCACTCACAATGTTAAGTATAGGACGTGCGAAGTACAGTAAGGTCGCGCAGCGTTCGCACAGGTTCACCCTCGGTAGACGTATAAGTGTGTTTGTTGCGCTGACATTGTAATACGACGTTCTGTGCAAAGGGTTTTGGCCCTCGCGTTAATGCGTTTTTGCACGGGCGCAAACGTATGCGCAAAGATTGTAATAGGGCCCGTAATGTTTTATAGATGTGATTTATGGATATTGCTCTAAATATAACTCCATCCCTTATTAAATTACATAAGAGAAGAAAACATATCAATCTAGAGGCTGGATCATGGGCTTCTGAGAGCTGTAGTTCGGCTTTCCTGTTTCTGCAGTAGAAGGCTGACAACAGAATTATAACTTACAGAAACCCACCCTGTGCTGTAGCCCCTTATGTATCACTATATTTATTATGTACAGTCATTTATGGAGTAACCTGTGCCCTGCTGTTATATGACAATGTAGAATCCTGATTGGCGGGATCATTTCTGGGTCTGGGCAAATCTTTTGTTTTGAGGGTCATTGGATTTTCACTGGATGGTGGTGACTGCTTTGGCTTACAGGATGCTGACAATATGTCTCGTCCAGAGGGGCACTGTGTTCTGGAATTAAGGTAAGTCTTTATGCTAACTCTAAGGTAAAAAATTGAGGGGGTGCAGGAAGAGTTGGGGGTTAATGTTTAGCACCTCCATTCCCCTCTCGCAGTTTTAACCATAAGTATCCCTTTAAATATTTGCAGAAAAGTCTCAAAAATTTACTTACCTGTTTATAAATAAGCTCAAAGGCGCCCACATCACAGTTTCGATCGTGCTTCCGATCTATGACAACTCGCAATGTGTCTTCCTGAACATTACCACACAACCTGGTTGTCACAGGTGTGGACTGGGCCATAGTTGGGCTAGCATTAATCTCTATCAACCAGGGCTGGAAGTTCTCCCCATACATGAAATCGGCTCCATATAATTCAAAACTGTTCTTCCTGAATTCTACCACATCTTGGGTGCTCTGCATGGCATGAATTATTGCAGCCTTCATCCCTGGTACCATCACCTCTGTCCAGACATTTCCAGCTCCCATCTTTTGTAGATGTTCCTGGAATTGTTCACTTGTCCACATGTTATCAACAGGCACCTGTGGGTGACGGGTCTGCGAGTTCTCATAATGCTTTTGTATAGAATTGTTACATAAATGTATGGAACTGCAAGAACAAGGAAATGTGTGTCTCATTGTGGTCAATGCAAGAATAATATTAAACAACAAAGATGAGCAAAAACAAAACATGCATCAATGCTAATGTTAAGAGACAGAAGTTATCAAAACATTACAATGATCAATAGAGCATACAACCAATTTATGTTACATGGACATCCTAGTCAATTATTATGTTTCCCTAAATAAATGCATCATGTTAGCAGAAGCATTTTCCCAATTTAGGCTAGGGTCAGACGAACGCATTTTTCGCTTCGTCTGTGAAAAAGTGCGTCCGAACAAATGGACGTATTTTTTCACGGAATACGCGATAGCGGTCATACAATGCGTATTTTCGTCCGTGATTTTTTACGGATCATCAATAAAACACTTTTTGCGTCTGGACGTGATGTTGGCCGGACATTAGCAGCATCTGAAGTCTCCTAATCATGCACACATGCTGCTAGCGGACGCAGCGCACTCTGCACTTCAGTACTAGCATTTTGACGTTCTCGAAAAAATACGTTCGAAAGCCACTTGCGTTGCGCGGACGAACTGTTGTGTGGCCGTTCTTCGTATGTTGCCCGGCATTGGACGTCATTTGCTGCTAGCACGGCCGTGATTAAGTGCGGCTAAAGGCACGTTAAAACTGCGTTCGTCTGACCCTAGCCTTATTCCATTATTCATTTTGTAACTTTAGTGAGTTATTCCTGTTCAACAGACTTCTTCCTCCTGACCTAGACATATATTCACTAGCGTCGCTAGGTGGGGGCGGGGGGTGCGGCCCGCACCGGGTGACACTACCCCCTAGGGTGACACCTTAAATTATTTTATTTTTTTTATACACAAAACTATTTTACCAGGAAAGATATATTGAGAATTCTCTAATTTTCAAGTATGTCCTGGGTAGGCAAGTCCTAGGCTGGCACTTTCCAGGGGGCAGCAAAAAAAACACCACTAAAGGGGATATTCACAGAGCACCGAAAAGACGCAGACATTTCAGTGTTCTGTTGTTCCCCGCACTTCAGGGAATCAAATTTCCCTGGTGAATTCACCGCAGGGTCCCTGAAGTGCAGGGAATCAGCCACCGAATGCCACGCGAACCCGTCCCCCGCTGTTTTCAAAAAAACTACTGAACGAAAATGTCTGGAATTAACATATAAGATCCTATGAATGATAATAAAAAGGGCTGTTACAGAAAAAAAGCTATTAGGAAAAAAAAATGCTTTTTTTTTTTTAAAAATGCCTAATAGATACTAAGAAAAAAAATATATATATTTTTTTCGTTTTGGCTAGTTTCGTTCGTAATTCGACAATTTTCATTTTGGATCGTTACGGACGATTTCCGTTTCACGTATTGACTTTTTTTTCGTGAAATCTTAAATTTTTCGTGTTTTCGGATCGGATCATTTTTCGGATCGACTTTTTTTTCGTGGTTTCGGACATTTGTGTGTATTTGGTGTGGGAAATGTTTTGCCCCATAGACTTCAATATTAAAAATATTCCCGTTTTAATTCAATATCTAATAAACCGTTTATTATTATATTCTGTAGTAAAGAGTTTCTTTATTTCTAGATATTTTAAGCATTTTTTGAAAAATAAAATTCTGAGCCACAGGGTTTGGGAAATGTTTTACCCTATAGACTTCAATGTTAAAATATTCCCGTTTTAATTCAATATCTAATAAACTGTTTATTATTATATTCTGTAGTAAAGAGTCTCTTTATTTCTAGATTTTTTAGGATATTTTAAGCATTTTTTTAAAAAAAAATTCTGAGCCACAGGGTTTGGGAAATGTTTTGCCCCATAGACTTCAATGTTAAAATATTCCCGTTTTAATTCAATATCTAATAAACCGTTTATTATTATATTCTGTAGTAAAGAGTCTCTTTAGCTTTAGATTTTTTAGGATCTTTTAAGCATTTTTTGAAAATTACCGAAGTGGAATCGAAATTGCGAATTGAACGAAAATGATTTCCGATTCGGAAAAAAAAAATTCAGATCGGAAATCGTTTAGTTTCGGACGTCTTAGGATCCGATTCGGAAAATCGGCCGAATCCGATTTACCGAAACGGGCCGATTCGTGAAAAAACGAATCGGTCCGAAACGAAACGCACATCCCTAAAAGAGACTTTTTACTACAGATTAATGGAATAAACATTTTATTAGATATTGGGTAAAAACGGGAATATTTTTGCATTGAAACGTATGCAGAGTTATTCAGAGAGAGGTGAAAACCTTGAGAATATCTGAAGAATTGAAAATTCTAGGTCAAAATAGTCAAACCAGAAAAATTCTCCCATTTATCTTACTTTCCAAATTGGCTATTTGGTCTAGATTGTTCATTCTCCTGGCAATTCTCAAAGTTTTCGCTTCTCTCTGAATAGCCCTGATGGTGTTTGCCTGAATAAACCTGTCTAATGAAACCACTGAAAAATCAGGACATTTCTCTGCTGTTCGATGTCTCTGAACAGATTTACCATTACTTCTCTATGGGGACTTTCACTGCCGTCGAACAGGCACCGTACTTGCTGGCAGTTCACCAAAATTTGTGTGTGAGTATAGGAGAAAGCTGCACAGCAATAAACCTCACAGTAATGTATTATTATGAGCATTCAGTATTATATGGGAGTACTGATTTATGAGTAAGAGTAGTTAAAAAAAATGTAAAACTCGGGAGGGGTGACACCGTGAGTTACCGCACCGGGCGACACCAACCCTAGTGACGCCACTGCATATATTTAGTCCCTGTGGTGAATCCTACTTCTACCTATGTGACTCGCATAACCGTGCACAGTAGAAGAAGGAATCACTCAGGGGTTTAGCTAGTAAGTGCAAGCAATGAGGTGAGGAGCGTGACATCTGAGAACGCTTTTGTTAAATAAGAATAACTCGTTCTAAAGTAGGACATAAGTAATGGTAGTAAATTAGAAATATGTTTTTGGGAGGATCAGTGACATGACTTGTGTCACTGGCATAAATAAAAGGGCAGGTCTTGGAAAAGATGCATGCCATCAATGAAAGGGCCTAGGAACTGATGGACAAATGGCAGGCACACCCAGAAAAGGACATGTCCCATTGCCTCGCTGAGGAAGCAGGGAAGATCCTGTACAGTCCCACCTAAAGTGTATAGTTTGGAAGGTTATGCTCTTGCTACTTATCTCTTATTAGCTTAACCCTTTCGCTGCTGAGGCTTTTCCCGCCCCTGTGCTGAGGTCATTTTTTACCTGTTTTGCGCATCATGTTTAAACCTGTTTTGAAGGCTTATTTTAGTATATGACATCGACATATTATATATCGTTCTTTCCGTCAGACTCGGTAGATTCATAATATGTCATTATTATATGTATACGTTATGTCATGTTTGTATATTATAACAAAAAATGCAATAAAATATGTATTTTCAATAATTTACAGCGTGTAAAGTGTTTTTTTCCACATTTTAACATGCGAGCAATTGCGGTTATATTTTGTATGGGGTGCGCTTGTTAAAAAATTAGAGATGGGGTCTCGTTACATTTTTTTTTGGGGAAAATGACACCATTTTTAACAAACGCACCGCATACAAAAATCGTTAATGCAGCATTATTGTTCACATTATAATTGAAATGGGAACAATATTGCTGCATTAACAAAACAAAAAACAAAAAAAAAAGTGTTATTTTTTTTTTTTTTTTTTTTTTTTTTAATTTTTTTTTATTTTTATTTTTATTTTTATTTTTTTTTTACATTTTTTTTTACTTTCATGTTTAGTATCGTTGGAACGGCCATGCTCTGGCCGATCCAACGATATCAAAATTTAACCCCTAACTGCCACGGATCGGGAGATAGGGAGTTCATTGGAACTCCCTATCTCCACACTTCGTGGCAGTTAGGGGTTAATGCTAGGACTGGCGTCATCGTGCTGCGCACGATGACGCCAGTCCTCTGGGGGAGTTCCCGGAAGCTTGGCCGACATCCAAGATGTCGGCCAGCTCCCGGGAAGGATCGCAAATCGGCGCTTTTCAGCGCCGATTTGCGATCCAGCTCCCAGGGGTTAATGCCAGGCATCATTTGGAAGGGCAGGCTGTGCCCTTCCAAATGATGCCTCGGTTAAGCCCCTGTGAGCCGCCGATCGGGAGGGAGAGAGGTCCGAAGGACCTCCCCCCCTCCCTTTCAGGCGCCTCCTCCGCACATGCGGGGGGGGCGCCTGAATTATGTGTCATCGCGGGGGCGCGATGACACATAATAATGGCGGCCACTGCTCCGGATGCCGGGCTGACATCCAGGATGTCAGCCCGCACCGGAGGGGCCAGCGATCGGCCGGAACCCGGCCGAACGCTGACCCCAATGCGAGGACGCGCTCAGCGCGTCCTCCGCATACCAGGGGCAATGCTGAGGACGCGCTGAGCGCGTCCTTAGCATTGAAGTGGTTAAAGATGTGAAAGGAGTCAGAGGCAGCCCTATAATTAGGCCAAATAGGCAGTTGCCTAAGGTCCTACTCAAACAGGGGTCTCACATGTGTATGGAATCGCAGTATGCACACGATCATGTGATTACTGATATTCCACATAAATACATTATATTCACATGTACCAATCTGCATTTGTGCAAAACAATAGGGCCTTACTGTTGAGCTTTGCCTAAGGCCTCATTAACTCTAGAGCTGTCTCTGAAACGATTGCTTGCAAAGATGTCCCCAAATGAATAACGTTTGTTGCCTCCCCAATGCCTGTATTGCTCCTTTGCAATCTGTAATGAATGCAGATGTCAGGCTTATTTTTCTCACCAGACACACCTCGCGTACTTCCCCCCTCTGCCGGTCTGTCCATTGGCTTCCTGTATGTTTCAGGATACAGTTTAAAATACTGACGCTCACGTTCAAATCACTCAATAACTCAACCCCTCCTTACATTTATTCGTTACTCCGCAAGCACATCCCGTCTAGATGACTCCGGTCGGCGGGCGATGTCCACCTGTCATCTGTCTACACCCGCACTGCCAACTCTCGACTCTCGCCTCCAAGACTTCTCAATGGCCGCTCCAGTCCTGTGGAATGACTTGCCTCACCCTATCAAACTCTCCCCTGATCTTCAGTCCTTCAAGAAATCATTCAAAACCCATCTCTTCCGATTAGCGTACCACATCACTGATGCAACTCATCCCCCTGCTCACCTACTCCCACAGGATTTAAGCTGCTTCTATGGCCCCACCATTCCCAAACCACTGGCACTAATGATCCTGCCAGTGGCGGAAGTACCAGGATCACAGCGGTCGCAGTTGCGACCGGGCCCTGGCATTCCGCCACTGGAGGGGGGCCCGGTGCCGCCCGCCAGATTCCGGCAATCAGCGCCGGAATCTGGGAGCCGCGCGCTGGTCGTCCCTCTCCCTGCGAGCGGCCACTGACATGCAGCTTGGCCGCTCACGTGGGATAGGAACCAGCTGACCAGCGCACGAGATCCTCTCGCGAGAGCTCTGCGCTGATCAGGTGGTTTCCGGCGAGTGGCCAAGACGCATGTTTCCAGCGGCCGCTCGCCAAGGAGAAGAACAACGCCGGCGGAGCCTGTCCTGGGGCCAGCAGAGGTAAGAGCTGGGGGACCCAAATACCCATGAGAGCTGGGGGGCCCTTATACCCATGAGCTGGGGGGCCCTTATACCCATGAGCTGGGGGCATACCCATGAGCTGGGGCCATACCCATGAGCTGGGGGGCATATCCATGAGCTGGGGGGCATACCCATGTGAGAGCTGGGGGGCATATCCATGAGCTGGGGGGCATATCCATGAGCTGGGGGGCATACCCATGTGAGAGCTGGGGTGTGCATATCCATGAGCTGGGGGGCATACCCATGTGAGAGCTGGGGGGAATATCCATGAGCTGGGGGCATATCCATGAGCTGGGGGGCATATCCATGAGCTGGGGGGCATACCCATGTGAGAGCTGGGGGGCATATCCATGAGCTGGGGGGCATACCCATGTGAGAGCTGGGGGTGCATATCCATGAGCTGGGGGGCATACCCATGTGAGAGCTGGGGGGAATATCCATGAGCTGGGGGGCATATCCATGAGCTGGGGGGCATATCCATGAGCTGGGGAGCATACCCATGTGAGAGCTGGGGGTGCATATCCATGAGCTGGGGGGCATATCCATGAGCTGGGGGCATATCCATGAGCTGGGGGGCATACCCATGTGAGAGCTGGGGGGCATATCCATGTGAGAGCTGGGGGGCATATCCATGTGAGAGCTGGGGGGCATATCCATTAGCTGGGGGCATACCCATGTGAGAGCTGGGGGGCATATCCATGAGCTGGGGGCATATCCATGTGAGAGCTGGGGGCATATCCATGTGAGAGCTGGGGGCATATCCATGAGCTGGGGGGCATATCCATGTGAGAGCTGGGGGCATATCCATGAGCTGGGGGGCATAACCATGTGTGAGCTGGGGGGCATAGCCGTGTGTGAGCTGGGGGCAAATCCATAATCTGGGGGGCAATATCCATGTGTGAGCTGGGGATATCCGAGCTGGGGCAAATCCATGTGTGAGCTGGGGCAAATCCATGTGTGAGCTGGGGCAATATCCATGTGTGAGCTGGGGCAATCCATGAGCTGGGGCAGTATGAATATATATATATATATATCGGGGGATATACATGTGAGCTGGGGGCATTTTTATATGGTCTGTTCTTATTGGAAAGCGTCACATGACATTAAAGAAAAGTATCGGTACTCGGTATCGGTGAGTACTTTTAAAAAGTATCGGTACTCGTACTCGGTCTTAAAAAAGTGGTATCGGTGCATCCCTAGGCAATACTATCTTTGTTTTATTTTGCAGTGAAAAATAAGTAAAAATACATAGATTTTTTGGGGGGGGGCCCTTCGTGGATTCTTGCACCGGGGCCCTCAGGTTTCTAGTTACGCCACTGGATCCTGCCATCCAGTAAAATTCCCCTTGTCTTCCTCAACCCCAATCCCTCTAGACTGTAAGCTCCTATGAGCAGGGTCCTCTACACCTCTTGTTTCCATCCATGTACATTTACCTGTATCTCGTTCCCTTTGGCTATTGTAAAGCGCTGCGGAAACTGTTGGCGCCATATAAATGATAATAATAATAATAGATAAGGTATAAAAAGCTGTTCAATAATTCATTTTGGGGTTTTTCCACTCAGGTCAGTATAAAGATATTAAAGCTTAATATTGGTTGATTACTTATTATGAGATGCTCACAAAACAGCAAGGGCTCTATTCCATAGTTGTTGCTATCGTAGCGTCTCGATATGTCTTCGTTAACGCTAAGATTAGTAAATTTAGCATCTGGCATCGATATTCCATAGTTGATGTTACACTGGGGTGAAATCAGTTTCGCTTCGCAGTTTGCATGAGCTTACTGTACTTTGCGTCTGCTATATCTAACATGCACAGCCGGTGCATGCGGCTGCCGGTACATTTAGGAGACCTGTGGCTGCGGCCGCCGGCCTCGTAACTCACCTGTCCTGCAGCTGTCCCGGCTTCGTGTTCCCCTTGTCCATCAGCACCTCCGGTCCGTCTGGCCGCGGCTCCTCTCTGCCCCACGTCTTCATGCTGAATGATCTGATTGGGCAAAGTCCTGCACCGGACATGGACTTTGCCCAATCAGGGCTCTAATTCAATATTGAGCCCTGATTGGGCAAAGTCTAGGTCAGGTGCAGGACTTTGCCCAATCATAGCTCAGCCGCAGCCACAGCTCTCCTAAATGTACCGGCAGCCGTCGGTACATTTAGGAGAACTGTGAACACATTTTGCGTGTTCGGCCCCCATTGATTAACATGGTGTTCGAGTTCGTATTCAAACATTTTGCCCGTTCGTCTGTTCGGATACGAACCGAACACAGGGGTGTTCGGCTCATCCCTAGGTGCCACCCCCCTATCCATGCATGTAATGCCAATCAGCATAGAGATGGATAATATTCTCTATCGGGCGTGTTTGGTGCCCTCACGTATTGCCTATCTATGCTGTGCCTGGTGGCCTTCTTGTGCCACAAGGCCAATCTACGTAGTGTGCGTTGCCCCTCCTTTGGCAATGTGGCATAGGTGGGGCACCAGGCTCCGCAAAGATTTGCAATGTGACATTGGAGAGGCACAAGCCAGGTACAGCCTAGATTGGCACTGCGGCACCAGAGCGGCACAAGGCACAGCATAGACTTGCAATGTGGCATAGGAGAGGCACCAGACACAGCATAGATTGGCACTGCAATCTATGCTGCGCCTGGTGCCCCTCCAGTGCCACAGTACCAATCTGCATCTGGTTGTGCCCCCGGGTCCTGCTGTGTCAATATACCCACATATTTCAAACTGCTTGCCACTACCAGTGTTTCCCTGCAACCCTGCTACCTACCACTCTCACTCTGTGGCTCTGGTCCACTATTTGACTCTAGGTCTCCAGCAGCAGACTGGCAGCAGGGTCCTCGTCCTCTAATTCATTTCACTCCCCCTTAATTCAATTCACTCCCCCTTAATTAATTTCACTCCCCCTTAATTTAATTCGCTCCCCCATAATTATTATCCTCCTCTAATTCATTTCACCCCCTTTAATTAATTTCACCCCTCCTCCCTTAATTGATTTCAGTCTCACCTTAATTCACTGTATTCCCTTTTTAATTCACTTTGCCCCTTTAAATTCATTCACTGTCTTCTATTAATTTCACCCCTCCCCCTTAATTCATTTTATCCCCCTTAAATTAAAAAAACTTAAAGACTCTGGTATTGGTGATCGCACGCTAACCTGGTTTCAATCATATGTATCCGACCGATCGCAATAGGTGTCCATTTCTGGCAGCTCCTCCCTCCCCTCCCAGTCACTTGTGGTGTACCCCAAGGCTCAATACTTGGCCCCCTGCTATTCACGATATTCATAAATGAACTGCCCAACGTTTGCAAAGCCTCAGCTGTACATATGTACACAGACGACACTGTAATCTATACCAGCAAACCAAATCTCCCACAACTGGAGGCCGTGCTGCCAGAACAATTCACAGAGGTAGAAAAGTGGATCAAACACAACAATCATTTTTTAAATACTGACAAAACGGTAACGATGATCTTTGGAACAGCACCTAAACTACATAAATTGCAAAATCCCCATTTGTGTTGGGACAAAATCAAATGGCACGCTGACCACAGTCACTTCTTTCAAATATCTAGGTATGTGGCTACTAGACCCAAATCTATCCTTTGGCCCCCACATCGAAAAACTCTCATCTAAACTTTACCCCAAACTAGGTGCCCTGTACAGAAACAAGTCCTGCCTGAACCCCACGGTAAGAAGGCAAATTGTACAACAAATGCTTATGCTGGCTATTGAATACGGAGATGTAATGTATGCAGCTGCCCCGCAAACACACCTTCAGAAACTTACCACATTGTATAACTCATGCTGCTGCTTTGCACTACAATGTAACTACATGACCCACCATTGTGACATGTTAAAAGAGCTAAACTGGCCATCGCTGGAGTCTAAACGCACCCTTCACCTTTCCAACCTGGTGTTTAAGAGCTTTTCTAGGAAGCTGCCACCCTACCTGAATAGACTGCTTCCCCCAGCAGTTCCCTCATCCTATAAGCTCCGATCCAGGACCAGCACCTTACTTGCAATACCACAATACATAAAGAAAGTGGCTCGCTCCTCATTTTCCTACAGAGCACCGCAGTTATGGAATAACCTCCCAGACGCCATCAAATATTCCCCCAGTCTTAAGTCACTCAAGAGCTCCCTATTGACATACCTCAATACAGAATTCCCCTGTAAACATGTAACATAATGACTATTTCCTACATATTTATTTTCTGTTAATCTGTATACTTGTTTTTTTTTTTTAATATCTTGCATTGTATTACTTTGTATTTCTGTACCAACTGTAACATTTTAATGTTCTTCAACCCAGGACGTACTTGAAAACGAGATAAATCTCAATGTATCTCTCCTGGTAAAATCCTTTATAAATATATAAAATACATTTCATACAACCCCCGCCCCCCCCCCCCCCATCCTGAGGGCCAGACCAAGTGATTCCCTCTCCCGCATCCCTTTTCCCTGACCTCGGCGGGCAGTGAGAAGTAGTATAAGGGAGCAGGGATTATCCCCGCTTCCCTCACTCGCTAAATCACACTGGATCCTCCTTCACGCTGCGCTGATGAGGGGCGCAGCCATAAAGGAGGATGTTTTTAAGGTGTTTAAATTCACCCTCCTGCTGCTGTGGCATCCTCAAGGCTGGACATTACCCACCACTGGTGTAGTTGCTAGCGAGCAGAGGTCTTACAGTCGCACCCTGCAACGTCAACATTATTGGTGGGGGCAGGGCGGTCAACTCGTCGTCATCTTGGTGGAGACCAAGATAGTGGCAAACTCTGCTGCTCTCTTGGTCTCCACAAAGATGGCAGCGAGTCGACTGTCACACCCCGTCAATGATGATGATGATGTCGGCAGGGCGTGACGGCAAGACCTCCGCTCACTGGCCTCGATTTTTCTGGCCCCTCATAGTGGCAAAACGTCAGGACACTGAGGCGGCCACCTATGTCGTCTTAGATTAGCGCCAGCCCTGCTAACATGGTGAGTGAAATCATTTTTTAACATCTTGAGATGGGAGGTATTACAAGGTAAAGGAGCAAGTTAACGTTGGGACGCAAATTGACAAATTTTAACAACTCCTTACAGCTGGTGTAAATGATTCTGCAAATGCAAAATAATTTATCACACTCTAAAACCCCCCTAAAAATCCCATACTCCCCTCTCATCCTGCAGTGAAAAGGGTGGCACGATACGCTACTTCTTCTTGCCGGAAGTATAGTGAGACTGGAAACAAATAGTTTCTAGTCTCCCTCTGCAATCACGCCTCTTACGAGAGAGAGCTCGCAGCTGGGATGCGCAAAGCTCCATGGAGTCCTATGGACGCCATGAGCCAATACTCGTGGCAGTGCGGAGAACCGCTGCTGGTATTTGGCAGCAAGGTACTAAGACAACACCTCGCCTCAGAATATAAGGGTAAAATCTAGACGGTAAGTGCAGATTTTCCTGCTTGCCGTCTCCATTTTAGCGTCGTGTTTGGAAAGGGGCCCCAAGTTGGTGAAACGTTGCAAGAAAATTACTTTTAGGGAAAAAAACCTAAATTAAATAACCAGCTTTAAGTTTAAAATAGAAATTTATATCAAAGCTGTAAAATGTACAATTCAGATATTTTACCAAACAAATTGCAATTCCCTTGTAATTATCCACCAATTTACACCGGAATAAACCCTGCAGAGTTCTTGCTCATACTGTATATAAGAATTTTCCATGCAAAATGCAATATCATAAATATGACGGTTCTTCTGCATATCACATACGGATGGTCCATTTTTTGCACTCATGACTTACGTGTCTAGGTTTTCCAATGAAAACGGCTGCGATGAGAATCTTAAGTAGCAATCTTGATAAAACCAGATGGTTAAAGGATTCCAATCCGTCACCAGAAACCACTGACGTATGTCGAACTTTGTGCCATAAATGAGAAGCGGATGTTCAATGTATTTCTGAACCACCCACTTTCCATCCCTCACAATCATTGGATCGCAGTTGACTAGCTTTAAGATTTCTTCTAAGCGATCCATGCACATGATACCTAACACAAACCATTAAAAAACATTAAAATTATGGAATAGAACTGCATTTCCCGTATTCAAAATATCTTTTTTATAAATGCCACATAACTGAGATAGAAAAAAAATATACAGCTTATCTATATCTAACAATATTTACCCAGAACAATAAAAATGGATAATATGGACTCAAACATTTGTGAATCAAAGAGGAATATCACCAAAATTGTTAGGATTGCCAGCCTCCTAACAGCACTTATTCTTGCATTTTACATAATGGAACTTAAATATTTTCTTCACGTTTATTATAATATCTCAAAGTATCTACATTTTACTTTCCCTACATTTCCATTAATCTTTTGTATCACCTTTTATACACAGATTACCACTAGAGATTTTAAAAAACAGACAAGGTTATTCAGAGAAGATGGATGTTTAGGAATGATACCTAAACCAATCCAAGGCTGGAGTCACCAATACCGGAAACGCCAATAACCGGATTTGGCAAAAAAACAGGATGATGTGAATTTAAATGAATAAAATTATTTATTGTAAATAAAATAAAATAAAATATCAATCAATAAACGCCCGACGCGTTTCGTCTAAAAGACTTCCTCAAGAGCAGTAATAATATGCAATAGATCAAATAAAATAACTTCCGGTCCCGTCAGTGGCGTCACATCCGGTCGCGGGGATACCAGATACGGCTTCACATAATAACAAAGGATGGAAAAATAATGAAATTGAAGAAGAAGGTGTTGGTTTAATGACTATCGAAATACAAAGGAGCTGATTAGGCCCTTACGGACAAGAGGACTATGGGAATAAATATAGCGCTAACAAATGCCCATATAAGGAAAACGCCATGGTTAATGAAGTAACCAATAGAAATCGTTTAGGGATGTTATAAGGCATGATGGGAAGTTTTGAATTTTATATTATTTTATTTGATCTATTGCATATTATTACTGCCCTTGAGGAAGTCTTTTAGACGAAACGCGTCGGGCGTTTATTGATTGATATTTTATTTTATTTACAATAAATAATTTTATTCATTTAAATTCACATCATCCCGTTTTTTTGCCAAATCCGGTTATTGGCGTTTCCAGTATTGGTGACTCCAGCCTTGGATTGGTTTAGGTCAGTGGTGTATTTAGGTTTTGTGCTGCCCTAGGCCTGACTAAACTCGTGCACCCCCTAATTTAAATTTTTTTTCCTGGTTAATCCCCACCCTTCCTCTTTAAGCTCCACCTTTTCCTCTTAGAGCTCCACCTCTTCCTCTATTTATATTAAAAGTGGATACCAAGTGCCTACTTGTATATTTTGTATACCATTTCAAATGTATCTATTGAGATAAATAAAATTATAAAATGTTTAAAATAGCATTTTTACAAAGAACAGCCACGCATGTCAAGTATACTGGATCACAGCTGCTCTAATTGGTTGAACAATAAAATCCACAGAAACGTGCACTGCATAGGAGTGTATCACAGAGCTGCACAGCAATAAAACCCACAGAAATGGGCACTGTGTATGAGCATATCAGAACTGCACAGCAATAAAACTCACAGTAATGTGCAGTGTGTATGAGCGTATCCCAGAGCTCCAGGGCAATAAAACTCAAAGTAATATGCAGTGTGTATCACAGAATCCACAGCAATAAAACTCCCAGCAATGCAATGTGCAGTGTGTATGAGTGTATCAGAATCCACAGCAATAAAACTCCCAGCAATGCAATGTGCGGTGTATATGAGTGCATCAGAATCCACTTCAATAAGACTCCCAGCAAACCGAGTGAATATGAGCACACAGCAATTATTTATTCTATATTTACCGGCCTCCGTCCGCGGTAGGGCTGTGTGCAGAGTCAGCAGGGACTGTGTACAGACTCAGCAGGAGGTCCCTCCAGGCCACGTTAGGATCGCGGCTGTGCCTGTGCGTGGAGCCATCTTGTCAGCAGTGGGGTGCCACTGCCAGAGGGTGCACCGTGGCTTTGATTCCCTTCCCGGTGGGTGTTCAGTCCAAAATAGAGTGAGAGTCCGTGTTAACGAAAGGGCGGGTAGCTGCGTGCGTGTCACGTGGTTCAGACAGTCAGGTGGTACTGAGACTCAGTACCACCTGACTGGCTGGACCGCGTGACCTGCATGCACGCAGCCTCACCAGGAGCCAGGCAGCTCAATGACAAATTTCTATCACTGCAGTTCTGGTTAAGGAAAGGTCCACTTTAAACAGCAGTAAGCAGACAGGGCTTCATATTCTGCTGATACCCCCCTTTACCTGCCGTTTACTGTCATCTTCTCTCTCTGCACACAAATCACATCCCCCTCCCCTCTCCTAGAGCTGCTGTGGGGCAGGGGAGGAGTTATGGAGGGAGGAGAGGGGGATTTTTATTCTATTCGATTATATTCCGTATGCAAACGCCCTGCTCCGCTGCTCGTTGTTTGAGAACACAGCTCAAAGCTGACACACAGTGACAGTGGCACCTCCTAGTAACCCCTAATGACACCCAAATAATCACTGGTACCTGGGGCGCCCGCCCTCTGCCACTCCCCTAAGTACACCACTGCTCTGTGATATGCTCACACACAAGTTTGGCGAACTGCCAGCAAGTACGGTAAGGTTTGAAGGCATTGCAAATCCCATAGAGAAGTAATGGTTAATCTATTCAGAGAACACCAAACAGCAGAGAAATGGCAGTGAAATGCCCTGATGTTGGTGCTTCCAATCAGCAGGTTTATTCAGGCGAACCCCATAGGTTTCAATGTTAAAAATATTCCCGTTTTTATGCAATATTTAATAAACCATTTATTATTTTAATCTGCAGTAAAAAGTCTTTATTGAATTTTTTTTTAGTACCTTTTAGTAATTTTTCAGCCAAATTTCCCCCCCTTTTTTTTAATAGCGGTTTTTCTTTTTTCTGTAACAGAACTTTTTATTATCAATCATAGGATCTTATATGTAAATTCCAGACATTTTCGTTCAGTAGTTCTTTTGAAAACAGCAGGCCACGGGTTTGCGGTGGCAGCATTCAGCGGCCGACTCTGGGGACCCTGCGGTGAATGGTGAATTCACTGCAGGGTGGGGAAATTTTATTCCCCGAAGTGCAGGGAACTACAGAACACCAAAATGTTGGCGTTATTTCGGTGCTCTGTGAGTAACCCACTAAGGCTAGGGACAGATGAGCGCATTTTCTGCGGCCACCGTCAAAATGTACGTCGATGCGTGCGCACGCATTTTTTCACGGAATACGCTTAAGTGGTCAGACGACCACAGTCGCACAGTCGCAGGTACTCACCAACGCAATTCTAGGGAAATCCGGCTGTTTGAACGTTATGTAGGCCGCACACTAGCAGCGTCTGACGTCTCCTAATCACGCACACACGCTGCCATGCGGCCGCAGCGCACTCTGTACGTCTGTAGCAGCGGTTTCACGTTCTGAGAAAAATGCGTTCATTTGCCGGTTGCGTGGTGTCGGCGCACTTTTGTACGCACGTACTGCGTATATTGGCCGTCATTGGCCGTTATGTGCTGCTACTGCCGCCGTGATTTAGTGCGCCTGCACGCGCGTTCCGTCTGCCCCACTCTGACCCTAGCCTTAGTGGTGAGGTTTTTTGCTGCCCCCTGGAAAGTGAAAGCCTAGGCCTTGCCTACCCAGGACATACTTGAAAATTAGTGAAATCTCAATGTATCCTTCCAGGCAAAATACTTTGCAAAAGTAAAAAAAATATATATATATATATATTTTTTTAGGGGTGGGGCCACCAGTGCGGGCCGCCGCCCCCTGGATAGTGCCGCCTAGGCCTAGGCCTTGTTGGCCTAGGCCAAAATACACCACTGGTTTAGGTATCATTCCTAAACATCCATCTTTGCCGAATTCCCTGCGTTCTTCTTCTGTTTCTGTGTGGAGCTGTGGACCATCTCCTGGGAAATACCTCGGCATTTTAAAGATAAGTACAATTGTGCCTCCCCTATCACCAACTGTTTGTTTTCGCAAGGTTATTCAGAGAGCGGTGAAAAGCAGGAGAATGACTGGAGAATGAAAAATTCTAGGCCAAAATAGCCGATTTCCTTTCTCAAGCAATTCGAATCTCTTTGAAATACCCTGATAGAAATACAATAAAACGGGACGGGACTTCAATAAAATACAAAAAACTTTAAGTCATCATTTAAAAAAATAGCCTGTGTACTTGCCCGACTTTTCGGCTCCATACGAGCCATTTTCAAGGATTTCAAGGATTTTCCTTGAAAATGGCTCTTAAGGAGCTGAAACGTCAGGCAAGTACACAGGCTATTTTTTTAAATGATGACTTAAAGTTTTTTGTATTTTATTGAAGTCCCTAAGTACATCCCATTTTGTTATATATATATATATATATATATATATATATGTTAGTCCAGATGCCAAAATCATGAGTATAGCAGTATGTAATGATACCTTTTATTTATTGGACTAACATTACATTTAAAAGACAAGCTTTCGAGAGTGTATCCTCTCTTCAGGTCAGTATAGCTTCCAGACCTGAAGAAGAGAGGTTACACTCTCGAAAGCTTGTCTTTTAAATGTAAAGTCAGTCCAATAAAAAAGGTATCACTATTTACCAGTGACGTGTGGTGAGGTCAGTGGCTGGTGAGGCACTGGCTAGTATCAAAGCCAGATATACACAAGTTACATAGGTTCAGTGCTCCCCAAGAGCATTGTATCAGAGGTCAGGGCACTGCTCCTATATTACGATGCTTTGGGCTTGGGATTCTGTATTAAGATGCTTTGGGCTGATGGTTCTGTATTTGGATGCTTTGGGCTAGTGGTTCTGTATTAGGATTCTTTGGGCTAGTGGTTCTGTATTAGGACGCTTTGGGCTGGGGGTTCTGTATTAGAATGCTAGGTCAGTGGCTCTGTATTAAGATGCTTTGTGCTTGGGATTCTGTATTAAGATGCTTTTGGTTGATGGTTCTGTATTAGGATGCTTTGGCTGGTGGTTCTGTATTAGGATGCTTTGGGCAGGTTGTTCTGTATTAGGATGCTTTGGGCAGGTGGTTCTGTATTAGGATGCTTTAGACTGGTGATTCTGTATTAGGATGGTTTGGGTTTGGAGTCCTGTATTAGGATGTATGTGGCTGCTCAGTGCTTACCACGATCTGGCAGCTTTCAGTATCCCCACGATCTGGCAGCTAACAGGAATCCCCACGATGTCTGCGTTTTCCTCCAGGCAGAATAGTGTGACACTGAGGCCACACCCTGAGCACAGCCCCACGCCCACCGATTGGCGCAGGACAGTCACATGACTGTCCTGCACCAATCAATGCATTGGAGGCAAGCCTCAAAGGCAGGCATTTTTTGAATGGCTTGGACCAATAGCGCTTTTCTATTCGTCCAAGCTATTCCATTGCTCTCCCAGGGCCTCAGAGGCACTGGGAGAGCAATGTTCAGGAAGTGGGCAGTGCTCGGACGTCTGTTCATTGAACAGACGCGCCGCACTGCACACTTCTTGGCAGCCTACGCGATTTGCACAGCGCCTGCTACGCAAATCGCGTAGGCTCAGGCTGCTGCTGCTGCAAAAAAAAAAGAATGTGAAGATGGACGGAGCCAACGGGGGAATGCGGGGCAGGTGAGTTTAACTTTGATTTATCAATTTATTATTTGTGCAGCTGTGCTGCAGCTCTTAATGGCAGGTGAGGCTCTGCCTCACCTGCCACTCTTGACCGCACGTCCCTGCTATGTACTGCTATACATATACTGTATGTATGTTATGGAGGGCAAAAAGTGAGATTAAAAGCCACCACATAGCAAATAATAAAGTTTATAATTGTAGAAGACATTTACCAATCTCAGCAATTCAGAGAACTGCTTTGCCCACATAGCTCATATGCTACATTCCCCATATGCAGCAAGGAACTCTGGGTAGGACATGCATATGGGGAATGTAGCATATGCATATGGGGACATGCATATGGGGAATGTAGCAATTTTGCATCCAGGGTCTGTTTTAACACCGAACCCTCCTTGCCAGTGCAATGCCATACTTGATGGCTTTTTAGCAAAGGTCAGGTTATGCAACGAGTCACAGCCACTCCTGGACAGCTGTTTTGGGCTATTATGCCCTCATCAGCAGAAGATAGGCTGTGACTCATTGGTATTTGATGCTTACCCGGAGGGCAAATCAATACACATTTAAGTTATGGCGGAGGGGAAAAAGTTATATATATATATATTATATATATCTCACACTCACTCATAAATTCACAATAGCAACTTATCGACCAGATAGGTACATATAAAAAGGGAAAATAGTACATATACAGTGGCAAGAAAAAGTATGTGTACCCTTTGGGATTACGTGGAGTTTTGCATGAATTGGTCATAAAATGTGCTCTGATCTTCATCTAAGTCACAACAATTTGAAAAACACAGTCTGCTTAAAATAATACAACACAAACATTATCAGGGTTATTCAAAGAGATTCGAAAAGTCACCGCACGTTCGGTGATTTTTCGTTCTCTTCAATTCGGTTTGTTTTGCCGAACCCATTTCGGTGACCCTGCGGTGTATTCAGCAAACGCCACAGGGTCCCCGAATTGCAGGGAAAAGCTGCCGCAAACCTGACGAAAACTAACCGCAAAACCCAGCGAATGCACGCCGAAAACCCGCAAAAACATCTGGATTAACCTGCCGCAAACCACAGAAAAACCCGAACAGGAGCCGATCGCAGCCTTCAACACAGCAGAAGAGGCAGTGAATAAATTAGGAAAACAGTTTGTATGAATGTGTGAAACTAAAAAGCTGTTTGCAAAGAAACTACTGAGCGAAAATGTCTGAAATTTGCATATGAGGTCCAGGGAATGATAATAAAGAGGGCTGTTACAGAAAAAAGAAGAAAACTCAAAAAAAAAAATCTGAAAAATGCTTACAATATCCTAAAAAATCTATAAATAAAGAGACTCTTTACTGCAGAATTTTATAATGAATGGTTTATTAGATATTGAATTAAAACGGGAATATTTTTAACATTGAAGCCTATGGGATTCTCCTGAATAAATTTGCAGAATTAAACCACCGAATGGCAGGGCATTTCGGGAACCTTTCACTGCTGGTTTGTGTTCTCTGAATAGCTGAAGCAGTGCTTTTTCATGGGAATTCACTGCCCTCGAACAGGCACTGAACAGGCACCGTATGTTTAGGCAATTCGCTAGGATTTGGCGAATTGCCTGCTCTCTGGATAGCCGAATGGCCAAGAAAGGGAACCGAACGCTGATTTTCAGCGTTCGGTTACCTTTCTCAAGCAATTCGGAGCTCTTTGAATAACCCTGTATATGTTTTCATGTGTTTATTGAGTATAACATGTAAACATTCACAGTGCAGGCTGGAAAAAGTATGTGAACCCCTAACCTAATGACTTCTCCAAGAGCTAATTGGAGCCAGGAGTGAGCCAACCTTGTGTCCAATCAGTGTGATATTATTGGATGTGTTGCTGAAAGCTGTCCTGCCCTTTAAAAACACACAAAAGTTTTGGGTTTACTGGTTTCAAGAAGCACTGCCTGATGTGAACCATGCCTCGCAGAAAAGAGCTCTCAGAAGACCAACGATCAAGAATTGTTGACTTGCATGAAGCTGGAAAGGGTTTCAAAAGTATCTCCAAAAGCCTTGATGTTCATGTGTCCATGGTAAGACGGACTGTCTACAAATGGAGAAAGTTCAGCACTGTTGCTACTCTTCCTAGGCATGGTCGTCCTGTAAAGATGACTGCAAGAGCACAGCGCAGAATGCTTAATGAGGTAAAGAAGGATCCTAAAGTGTCAGCTAAAGACTTACACAAATCTCTGGCACATGCCAACATTTTTGTTGACACATCTACAATAAGGAAAACATTAAACAAGAATGGAGTACATGGGAGGACACCACGGAGGAAGCCATTGCTGTCCAAAAAGAATATTGCAGCACGTTTGAAGTTTGCAAAAGAGCACCTGGATGTTCCACAGCACTACTGGCAAAATATTCTGAGGACAGATGAAACCAAAATTGAGTTGCTTGGAAAAAACACACAACACTATGTGTGGAGAAAAAAAGGAAAAGCACACCAACATAAAAATCTCATTCCCACTGTAAAACATGGCGGAGGGAGCATCATGGTTTGGGGCTGCTTTGCTGCCTCAGGGCCTGGACGGATTGTTGTCATTGATGGAAAAATGAATTCCAGAGTTTATCAAGACATTTTGCAGGAAAACGTAAGACCATCTGCCGCCAACTGAAGCTCCGCAGAGGATGGGTGATGCAACAGGACAATGACCCAAAGCATACAAGTAATTCAACAAAAGAATGGCTTCAACAAAACAAAATACGCCTTCTGGAGTGGCCCAGTCAGAGTCCTGACCTCAACCCGATTGAAATGCTGTGGCATGACCTTAAGAGAGCGATTCACACCAGACATCCCAAGAATATTGCTACACTGAAACAGTTTTGTGAAGAGGAGTGGTCCAAAATTACTCCAGATCGTTGTGCAGGTCTGATCTGCAACTACAGGAAACGTTTGGTTGAGGTTATTGCTGCCAAAGGAGGGTCAACCAGTTATTAAGTCCAAAGGTTCACATACTTTTTCCACCCTGCACTGTGAATGTTTACATGTTCTGTTCAATAAAAACATGAAAACATATAATGTTTGTGTTGTATTATTTTAAGCAGACTGTGTTTTTCAAATTGTTGTGACTTAGATGAAGATCAGAGCACATTTTATGACCAATTCATGCAAAACTCCACGTAATCCCAAAGGGTTCACATACTTTTTCTTGCCACTGTAACTGGGCATAGAGGTACATATAAACATTAGACATTAATGGCTGTGTGTTGAGTTATTTTGAGGGGACAGACAATTGACACTGTTATACAAGCTGTACACTCACTATTTTACATTGTAGCAAAGTGTCAACTCTTTCGTGTTGTCACATGAAAAGATATAATAAAATATTTACAAAAATGTGAGGGGTGTACTCACTTCTGTGAGCTACTGTATAACTGGGCAGAAAGGTTTGGTTGGGGCAAGGACACAACATGAATTGAGAGGGATGGAGCAGGTTCACTGAACTCTTCAATCCAGGCCCAGAAAGCCTATTAATAGGGCTGAGAAGGGTACTCTAGTACCATTGGATCAGTATATTTAGTGAATTATATGTAATCCTACCTATGATGATTTGCTAAATCCTAAAGGTCTCTATATAAGATCACATCAATAAAGAGTCACAAACACTCACACATTATGTGGCTTAACTCACCTCTGCCACGAGATTTAGCTCCTGGTTTTACAATCCAAATATTCCTGCGTCCTTCAATATTCAGCTGTGGGTTCACTGCTTCTAGTTTCTTCAATATATCACGGCACTGAGTTGAATACACATCTGAATTTTCAATGGTTGCACCATCACTGCAAAAAGAGAAGCATGTAGTTGATTTAGGCTGGCGTCAGATGAGCGCGCTATGTGTGCCCGTACTGACGTGCTCCCCGGTGTCCGTCGCAGTGTTGTAACATGCTTGTGCACGCGCACGAAATGCGTGCGCAACAAGCGTCCGTTATCCAAGCCTCCCCGTCGATGCTCTAGGACTGCAAAGTGCGATTCTTCATAGGAGGATCGCGCTTTGCAGCGCTGTGTAGACTGAGTGCGCTCAGAGAGGTGCCCAGACGGGCATCGAGTGGAAGGAACGTCCACTTTCATGGACGTTCCTTCCGCTCTCCAAAGACGCTCGTCTGACACTAGCTTTAGAGGTTGGGGCCAGGTTCTTTCAAGGTACATCATTGCTCCAGACCTCCAGTACAATACACGGAGGTTAACACAACTGCATACTTACCATGAGAAAATAACTTATTCTACTGATGTGATTTTTGTACTATAACATTGCTGATATGCTAGATTTCTGATACTTTTCAGATCATAGTTAGGGTATCAGAGAGGGCATTCCAACATGGAAACTGTTAACAGAGACAGTCATTCCAATAAAATACTGTAACTGTTGGCAGGAATACTGACCTGCCTCGTTTATGTATTGTAGAATTGTCTTGTCCTTACCCATTGCACCTTGTACAGAGCTGCAGAATGTGTTGGCGCTTATTAAATAATAATAATAATAATACTGTTTGAGCATAATTTTATTTGTGTTGAGCACCCTCTAAACTGTAGGTTTGGATTTTATAAAGATGACATCAGCTATAGTCTGTTGGTCTTACGGCTGGTTTGACACATAACTACATACAGAAAAAACAGTGTCGCGCCCATGCCCACCAGGGCCTCTTCAGCGACCAGGAGTAACAGCCCAGTTCATGTATAAAACATAACAAGAGAAAAAAAGTGTCATCTGTGCTCATTTCTATATAGCTATATGTGAAACAAAACACAATCAGAGGTTTCGGTTTACTTGAATGCTCATTGAAGATTGAAGGTTTGACACATAACACCAATAAAGTAACATAAAATTAAATAACTTTATGATGAGTTCAACATATGCGAACCCTATGAAAATGAAAATAATTTCTACTTTTTGAGGAAGTACTCAAGTAGCATAAAACACACTCAGCTCGTCAATCCTGCCATGTACAGAGTCTGCTAACCTGAGCATCATTCTGCTTTTATCTATAACTATAGCCGGAGGATTAATGAAAGGGCCACATGGGTAATGCTGTTGCATAGGTATTATTTCACATGCAGCATTCCTCTTTTACGTCAATACCTATTCAGGTCCAGCCAGTATTGAGGAGACAAAAGACATATACAGTATATCAAGCACTGGAGCAGTGCTAAGGAGAGCTCCCGAATTTACGTCTGAACCAGCCCTCAATTCAAGCCAAAACCCACCTGTACCTAGAATTAGGGTGCAACTGGGCAACCACCCATGGATCTGCTCCACTGTCTACCTGGCTGTACTGCTATTTGACGCAAGTCCGAACCTGGTCCATTCCAAATGAATGGCAAAGACAGGGAACAAACAGAGTAGGTTTACTGTGTAATCTTAGGTATAACTATGAGACACATTTTTTGTAAAATAATATTATCCTCCTCCACATACTGGATAATTTGATAGTAGTAGCTTAGGAACTCTTCCCATGAAGAATCAGCCGTGATGGAATTTGTTGTGAGTTCTGTATCAATATCACGGTGCTCCAAGCTGTTGAGGTATGATTCACAGGCTTTCAGAGCAGTTGTGATGATTTGAGCTGGAACACAGCCTCCACGTTTTCTGGCTGATTTCCTCATTTCTGGAGAATAGAAAGGAATTTAAATATTGTGACACTTAAGACATGTTCCAGTCTGGAATTCACTTTTACCCTCAATTCACTTTTTCAATAAAACCTCTAGATGTGCAAAAACATTACACAATAGTTCTGTGGAAAAGATGTTTATCTAGTCATGTCTTCTTTAAAGAATTTCCGCTGGGTTATGCAGCCCTTTTAGTCTACAGTAGTGGTTCCCAACCGCGGTCCTCAAGTACCCCTAACAGGTCAGGTGATATCATTTGCTGCTCAGTGATTGCAGGATTCAGTCTGCATTTTCCCAAGGTAATCCTTAAAACCTGGCCTGTTAGGGGTACTTGAGGACCGCAGTCAGTGCCGGACTGGCCTACCGGATGCCGGGGGGGGATCCCGGTAGGCTGCTGCAATCTTTGGGCCGCAGCACATCATCACTTTAGAAACCGCGGGCTGGTAGCGGCCGGGCCAACCCGCGGGTAACGCACTGCCTGGCCGCCGGGCAGCCGTCTGTGTTGTTGCTGCCTAGTGAGTGAGGGAGAGGAGGGGCCGCCGGGCTGATAGCCGCTGCAGCGTGCGTGCCATCCAGCGGACACAAGGCACTCACACTGCATTGGCGCCGCCCTCCTCACCTACATAAATGCATTATGCAGGAGCCGCGCAGAAGACGTGTGACGTGTCCCCTCGAGTCTCACTGGTGAGGGAGACCACCCAGCAGCCAGCCACTCGCTCAGCCATCTCCTCCAGAGTCTGTCCCGTCCCATTTCATGGCTGAGTGGCAGTGGCACAGTAGGAGGTGGGATGACTGGACAGTGTCACGAGCGACAGGTATACCGGAGGAGCGGGCGATCACACCAGCAGTGCGAGCAGGGTGCAGGCCAGGCGTGCTGCAGTGGTCTATATCGTGTGATGGGCACGAAGCTCTTCCAGGGCCTGGGAGCTCCGAGCCTGTGAAAGCATCAGGGCGCTCACACGATGCTTCCTGTGACGGTCTCTGCGATACCCTCAAACACACCGCACATTACTGTAAAGCTCTGCGATACCCTAAAACACACCGCACATTACTGTATATCTCTGCGATACCCTCAAACACACCGCACATTACTGTATATCTCTGCGATACCCTCAAACACACCGCACATTACTGTAAAGCTCTGCGATACCCTAAAACACACCGCACATTACTGTAAAGCTCTGCGATACCCTCAAACACACCGCACATTACTGTATATCTCTGCGATACCCTCAAACACACCGCACATTACTGTATATCTCTGCGATACCCTCAAACACACCGCACATTACTGTAAAGCTCTGCGATACCCTCAAACACACCGCACATTACTGTATATCTCTGCGATACCCGCAAACACACTGCACATTACTGTATATCTCTGCGATACCCTCAAACACACCGCACATTACTGTATAGTTCTGCGATACCCTCAAACACAACGCACATTACTGTATAGTTCTGCGGTACCCTCAAACACACCGCACATTACTGTATAGCTCTGCGATACCCTCAAACACAACGCACATTACTGTATAGCTCTGCGATACCCTCATACACACCGAACATTACTGGGGCTGGTGTGAAATTATTTCCAGGGCTGGTTTTTATCCCCAGTCCGGCCCTGACCGCAGTTGGGAACCACTGGTCTACAGCACGAAAAAAGGGACTATTAGCATAAAAGAAAGATACGCAGATACATGTTCCATCATACACATTTCACTTGAACTCATATTATGTGCTTGCTAAATGATAAGATTTTCCAATTAAAAGCACAGAGATGCTTACAGTCCTGTCAAAGCACTTCTGATGACTTCAGTGAATACTCTCCAGGAGAAACAAAGCAGTGGGACACAATCCCATAATGCAGGGCTCTCCCCCCAGTATTTATTTAATTTCTCTCTCTCCCCCCTAGTATTTCATTTCTCTCCCTATTTCATTTCTTTCCCCACTCTATTTAATTCCTTTCTCTCCACACCTCCCTCCCCCCCAGTTTTCTCCTAAACTAAAAATAATTTAAATAAAATAATTGGGCATATGCTGTCATCAGCATCTGCCCAATTATTTAAGGGGGATGAAAAGGAAGGGTGGGGATTGTTGATTAGAGTATTCCTTAAAAATCATACATGCAGTTACTCTTTTGAAAACACCTGCAGAAAGCATGTGATCCCATAGGTGTGTGCAAATGTGTTTGCCTTCTCTGTGAATTGCTCCTATTTGCATAATTTTAAATTCTCGTCTGCACTTTTTTGGATTTTTCATATTTGGTTCAGATAAAGAGTAGGAAATTTAACAGTTTGTGGCTATTTACACTTACCCATCCTGTCCCTATATGATTACAAGAATTCTGCTGGGTAAATTTTAAGACTATCTAATATTTAACTCATCCATTACTGATTGAATATGTAAACTGTGACTTAGGCTGCAAACAATAGTCAAATAGTATCTACCACCCATCCCCTTATCACCTTTAAAGCTGCAACTTGACTTAATTTCCACTTCCGGAGATGCTGTGCCCCATCTTGCCACCAGTTTCATGATGCTTCTTGCTGCGGTGAGCCAGAAGTCCTCTAAGTGACAAAAGGAATAACAAGAAAACATTCATAATCTCCTCAGGGTTATTCACCAACCTTCATAATGTATAGTTGTTACAACCAGGGCCGACTCATCCATGGGGCCGGATGGTGCCATGGCTCCAGGCAGCACTTGCCAGGGGCAGCATTTTTGGCCTCAACTAGGCACACTACACACTGCGGTGTTTTATTCTTGTGGAGCTCTGTTATACACTCATATACAGCACACATTTCTGTGAGTTTTATTGCTGTGAAACTCTGTAATACGTTCAAACACGGCACATATTTTGTTTCTTTGGTTTATTTGGGGGGGGCAGCATTTCATCCTTGCATCCAGGCAGCACAGTGTCTTGGGCTGACCTTGGTTGCAACGATGATAAACTTCAGTGATCATGGGAGGGAAAATCAAACAGGAGAAGATGCATTGATGAAGACTCTGCTGCCTCTGTTTCAATTTCCATTTTGGATTTCACTGAAGTTTAACCTGTCAGGGTTATTCAGAGAAAGGTGAAACTCTGGAGAACTTTTGGAGAAGTGAAAATTCTAGGTCAAAATAGCCAAACCAGAAAAATTCTCCCATTTATCTCACTTTCCAAATCAGCTATTTTGACCTAGAATTTTCACATCTCCAAAAGTTCTCCAGAGTTTCACCTTTCTCTGAATAACCCTGTAAGGCCGGGTGCACACAAGCACACTTAGTGCGCCTTTGTGCACGCACTTACCGGCGCCCGTCGCAGCCATGTGATGCTGCGACAAGGCCGGTCACACGCTTCATGCGCGTGCAGCAAGCGTCCGCCTACAAAGCCTCCCCGTCGATGCGCTAGGATGCGTGTCGACAGGCTGCAAAGCGCGATCCTCCATAGGATCGCGCTTTGCAGCGCAGAGGGGGGGCAGGCGGGCATCGAGTGGAAGGAAAGACAACTCTCATGGACGTTCCTTCCACTCTGAGGGCCAAATTACATTCTTCATGCAAACGTTAACGCTCACTTGCGTGAGCATTAACGTTTGCTGCGGTGTTTACCGCATATTACAATCCAAACGCAAACGGGTTAAGAAACCTGTTTGCGTTTGGTATCTTGGGCTTCTCTGCGCGAGGTTACTGTACTTTGTGCTCCCTATACTTAACATGGGGAGCGCAAAGTGTTAATCAGCGCTGGATTACAAAGTCCTAACGCTGATTA
Organism: Leptobrachium leishanense; assembly: GCA_009667805.1. Taxonomy (NCBI): domain Eukaryota; kingdom Metazoa; phylum Chordata; class Amphibia; order Anura; family Megophryidae; genus Leptobrachium; species Leptobrachium leishanense. The sequence goes on along the minus strand of CM019070.1, from coordinate 120,460,774 downwards.
ACGTCTGGCTCTGGTTAGCGAAAAGTTAACCAGAGTCAGAACCTGGTGTTAACGGATTCCGCTTCTGCAGAATCCGTTAACACCAGCCTTAAAAAATAAAAAACAAATCCTATACTCACCCTCTGTCCCGCGATGAGGACCGCGGCTCCAACTGCCTCCTTCGTCCGGCGGGAGCAGGGAAAGACTGGGGTAAAAAGTCCCCCCAGTCTCTCCCTGCGTATCACTATGCCGACCGGCCGGAACTTGCGAGACGAGATCCGGCTGGTCATGTGACCGGTAGGGGGGAACTCAATGGAGTCCTATGGACTCCATCGAGTGGCTCCTCGCAGCTGCGCTCAGCGCTGCCGCGAGCATCCAGGCTTTTTACGCGTGATAACAATGCAGGCAGCATTTTTGCGCCTGCATTGTAATCCAGCGTTAAAACGCGGGCGCAAGGGGGAAAACTGCGCGTGCAGTTTTTCCTCCCTTGCGCTCGCGTTTTAACGCAAAGAATGTAATTTGGCCCTGAGTGCGCTCGTGTGCACCCGGCCTAAGACAGCTGGTGGATAAGCCCATATGTGTTCCAGAAGGCTGTAAATTAAAATTAACGTGCATATTGCTTTTGATGGTTGTATACACAAGGAAAACTTACCTTGATTGAAATTTACCATCTATTTTTTTGATATTTATCATACACATAAATTATGATCCCTATCAATAATGAAGGGGATGATTCATTTATCGTATCACTTAGGAAACTCCTTATTTCACACATTCCTACCCGTTCTTATAAATGAAGGATAGATGTTGACACGAGTCAGTAATAATTACTGAATAACAACAGAAGAAGGTGTAGAACAATAATGGTTTTGTGGGGTAAAAGGAGAAATGGGGCCGAAAAAGACTTGTTTTATTTCATTAACTTACATGACAGACACGTGAATATGGGAAAGGGAGTGAAACCATACTCTCTAATGATACATATGTGATACTGGAGACCCCGGCATTTCAAAACATCCATCACTGCTTATCGAAAAAATGGTGCTTGATGAGCAGGTCTCCTAGGTTTCGGTAAAGGTCTAGGGAATCCACTATTCTATCCTCCTACCCTTGGTGGTTATCTGCAGGTCCACGTGCTTAGGTAATATTTTTGTAAATTAATAATTCAAGTATAGTTAACTTCAGCTATCCACAGGAGCATAATTCAAGGATGGCTGACGAAGCTGATGCAAAACATAGAAACATAGAAAATGTCGGCAGATAAGAACCTTTCGGCCCATCTAGTCTGCCCAATTACATGGATACTTTACCTGGATTTATCTTTTGTTTAGGATAACCTTATGCCTATCCCATGCCTGCTTAAATTCAATCACTGTTTTGGCCTCTACCACTTCAACTGGAAGGCTGTTCCATGTATCCACCACCCTCTCAGTAAAATAATGCTTCCTGATGTTACTTTTAAACCTTTGCCCCTCTAATCTAAGACTATGTCCTCTTGTTTTGCTACTTTGTTTCCTTTTAAATATATCCTTTCATAAAATGTGCAAACTATGGGCACTATTGGCTGCCCCTCGCTAAAACCGGGACGCTAAGGGGAAAAATTAGTGGTCACGAATTTCCCATTTGCGTCTCGGTTTCACCAGAGGATTACAAGGTAGGCGCTGAATCCAACAGCCTGCCTCGTAGTGGCTGCTAGGCTCACAGATGTTAGCGCCGTCCCGAGGATCCCCTCCATGGAGTTCATAGGACTCCATGGAGGATTCTGCTGCCGGGTCACGGGTCTCCCCTCTCGCGAGATCCTGCTGGTCGGCGGAGTGATCATGGAGGGAGACTGGGGACTTTTTTCCCCCCAGTCTCCCTCTGCTACCAGCAGAAAGAAGTGGCCGTTCTCGCCGCGGGATGAGAGGCGAGTATTTGGTTTTTTATAGGGCTTTTCAGCTGCTGCTAACTGACTCTGCAGCAGCAAAATCGGTTACCTACACCACTGAGCAGGTGGTAACTTCTTCGTTAGCGCCAGCTCTTAGGATCACTTGGTCCTAACGCTAGTTACTAACGCTAGTTACTCTGTGCTCCCATGTAAAGTACAGTAAACTCGCACATAAAAGCGCTACTACTGATTCGCTAGCATGTTTTTTAACCCGTTAGCGAATAGGAGGAGCTTCAGGCACAGCGCTATCACCACATTTAAGCTAGCGTTAGCTGAAGGAGGTGATAGGGCCCTATGACTATCCTCCATTTAGCTTGGTTCCACCTATGTTTACAAAACTGGTGAGTGTACTATAGGAAAGTAGAGATTTTTGATTGCACTCAACTTAAACAATGCTAAAAACTGTTTAAAACAACGCTAGAGAACTTTGACGAAACTTCTGTGAAATCACTTAACATGGAACTGTAGCGTATTGACAAAGGAATGATGAATATTAAAGAACATTTTTTTAAAAATGCAGCATTTAACTGGTTAATAAGCTGATTTATTACAGACCAATATACGCAGTTGGTTTTCATATTTATTTAGTAAATTAAGTGAGTGCTGTATTTAGGACCAAGATACAATTGGGGAGCCTTCTGCAGGTGTAAAGGCTAGATTCCCAAATCTAGTACTGGGGACAATTTCCAAAAAGTAGAGAAATTTGTTTCCATTGTGTTTGTTTCATTTTCAAACCACTGTCCCATAATTCTTCCCATTAACTAACTCCCAGTACCTTCCTACCAATGAAAGATTGCTTTTCATCTTCTGCTCCTAGCCTGTAGCACCGAGGGAAAAATGTGTCTGGATCAGCGTCGTCAAACCAGTGCAGATTTCTTAAATTAATACATAGTCCCACCTGAAAATGAAAAAAATAAATAAATGTTTAGGACAGTGTAGGGCCCAATTCTGGTGAAGCCTCTAACACCTACATGAGAGCTTGCATTCTCCAAGGAACAGCACATGAATAAATCTACCTATATGGCAAGAATAAGCATTGTTGCCAATATGAGGGGTTCACAGTACTCTGCGCTGTATTTCCACAAATACTGTAACTGCAGCACCACCATATTCATTAAAAGTGCTATGCAACAGCGATTTATTAGCATCTTACAGCAACATACACAGCAGCATTTTGGTTTTGCAACCTTTCTCATTAGTACTCGACGTAGCTTTGTACATTACGGCCCCTATTACATTCTTCGCGCAATTTCGTTCGCGCAGCGCAATTTTTTTTGCGCGCATCGTCCGGCGTTATCGCGCAAAACTTAACGGAGTATTCATATCCGAATGCATTTTCTCATCCGTCCAAAAATAACGTTTGTAAAAATGACGCACAAACGAAGAGTAATACGCGTGCAGTAACGTAGCGCACGTAAATCAGTGTGCGGACTGTTTTTTTCGTGGGATTCAGCCAATCAGAATTAAGAACCTTAATTGACATCAATTTACCTTAATTGACTCACTTAGGTTTTTGCGCCTGTCAAAGTAAATCTGAGTATACATGCTGCAGCAATAAAAAAAACACAAACGAATTTACAATTATTTTTTCTTGGGTATGTGTAGAATGTGTAACTATACTGTGCTGTATTTTTTTTTGTGCTGGTGTTTTTCGTTTCGGCCAGAACGTTACGATTTGCAGTTACCACCAGCTTTTCAAAGACGTTAAGGCTAAGGTCAGACGAACGCAGTTTTAACGTGCGTTTAGCCGCACGAAATCACGGCCGTGCTAGCAGCAAATGACGTCCAATGCCGGGGAACATACGACGAACGGCCGCACGAAAGTTCGTCCGTGCAACGCAAGTGGCAAACGAACACATTTTTTCGAGAACGTCAAACCGCTACTACTGACGTACAGAGTGCGCTGCGGCCGCATAGCGGCGTGTTTGCGTGATTGGGAGACGTCAGACGCTGCACACGTCCGGCCAACATAACGTCCAGACGCAAAAAGTGTTTTATTGATGATCCGTACAAAATCACGGACGAAAATGCGCATCGTATGACCGCTATCGCGTATTCCGTGAAAAATACGTCCATTCGTTCGACCGCACTTTTTCACGGACGAAGCAAAAAATGCATTCGTCTGACCCTAGCCTAAATCACAGTTCATCACGCTCGCGCAGGTCCATCCGCGTTAAACGATAACGCTCATCATTTGCGCGAACGTTGTAATACGATGTTCTGTGCAAAGGGTTTTGCCCCTCGCGCAAACGCACATTTGCACACGCAAAACACAATGCGCGAAGCATGTAATAGGGGCCTACAAGTTTAGTGGAGGCTTTTGATGGCCGGACACTCATTATTCATGTATGCCAGACCTGCACAACTTGGCAGTAGGTAGATGCTGAAATTAGAATAAGCTAATCTTCTTTGGGCCATAGATAGTTTTTTAGCGCCTCACTTTCCAAAGAAAAATGTATACTTACTGTTTATATTTAGCTAATGGGATGTATTACACTTCTTCTCAGCAATCAGTTTATCGTACTCTGGAATCACAGAGCCCCACAGTGTGACGGTAGTCACTTTGGACTTGAGATACATGGACCTAGAGATGTGTTTGGGGAGTGTGGGCCTGATGTTGTTTCCCTGCCCTTACCTGTGTCAAAGTCACTTTGTGCCTGTTGTCCTAGGTACGGGGTGTTTGTGTTTTATGTGCCCCTATTGTTTATTATTCCCTGATGTAGTTATTGTAGAGTCTTGTGTGGTATATACCGTGCTGTTTCCCTATGTGTAATCTGTATGCAAACCATTGTTCTCTTGCCACTGCTTCCACCCAAGCCCCAGGAACTGGCTCAAGCCAGATCCCCTTGCCACTTCTGTCCAGCAATTGTCTGTTACACCAGGGCGAGTGTGTGAGGGGGCTGCTATAATTCGGCAAGGAAATGCTGGGGCGTGTTTCCATTGTTTCTGTACATTCCTCCTGTGTGCTTTTTCCAATTGTTTACTGTAAATAAAGTGAGTCCCAGTTTGATTTTCACCCTACAAGGATCTCCTGTCTTTGAGTGAGCTTTGGGCCAGAACCAGTACTCCTTCAGGATACTGACAGCGAGGTGAGCATTCTGCACGTGGGTATTATCAGGGTTATCCAAAGAGATCCGAATTGCTTGAGAGAGGTAACCGAACTCTGAAAATCAGCGTTCGGTTACCTTTCCTGGCCATTCGGCTATCCAGAGAGCAGGCAATTCGCCAAATCCTGGCGAATTGCCTGCACATACGGTGCCTGTTCGGTGCAGGCAGTGAAATCCCCATGAAAAGCACTGCTTCGGCTATTCAGAGAACACAAACCAGCAGTGAAATGTTCCTGAAATGCCCTGCCATTCGGTGGTTTAATTCGGCAAGTTAATTCAGGAGAATCCCATAGGCTTCAATGTTAAAAATATTCCCATTTTAATTCTATATCTAATAAACCGTTCATTAGAAAATTCTGCAGTAAAGAGTCTCTTTATTTATAGATTTTTTAGGATACTTTTTTTTTGTAAAAGTCCGATTTTTTTTTTTGATTTTTTTTTTAAGTTTACTTATTTTTTCTGTAACAGACCTTTTTATTATCATTCCCTGGACCTCATATGCAAATTTCAGACATTTTCGCTCAGTAGTTTCTTTGCAAACTTTCACATTCATACAAACGCTTTTGCTAATTTATTCACCTCCCTCTGTCTGTGGTCTCGGCTTTTTCTCGGCTTTTTCCGGCGGCTTCGCTGCGTGTGAGCGAGTCCTGCTCGGGTTTTTCCGGCGTCTTCGACGGGTTAATCCAGATGTTTTTGAGGGTTTTCCGCGTGCATTCGGCAAGTTTTGTGGTTAGTTTTCGTCAGGTTTGCGGCAGCTTTTCCCTGCAATTCGGGGGCCCTGTGGTGCTTGCTGAATACACCGCAGGGTCACCGAAATGGGATCGGCAACACAAACCGAATTGAAGAGAACGAAAAGTCACCGAACGTGCGGTGACTTTTTGAATCTCTTTAGATAACCCTGTAAGACAACGCATCACATACAGCAATAAAACTCAAAATAATGTGTGGTGTGTATGAGTGTGAGTTTTATTGCTGTGGAGGTCTGTGGTATGTATGAGTGTATCACAGAGCAGCCCCCCCCACACACACACACCCTGCCACAGAGTCACACATGCATATACATACCCACACACACAATCACACATCCACACAGTCACGCATCCCCACAAACACACAGTCACATATACTCACGGCCAGTCACTCATCTACACTCACAGTCACTCATCTACACACAGTCATTCATCCACACAGTCACACACCTACATGCACACAATTGCACATACCCATGCAGTGTCAATCATCTACACACACACACACACAGTCGCACATACTCACACACAGTCACATATACTCATGCACACACATCCACACACACCCCCTGAACAGGTCAAGGGTTGGAGGCTGCAGGGCCTTGTCAAGGCCCGGGCGGCTGCACGCACTCGCTGGCCGCACAAAATTCTACCACAGGCCGTATATTGTGCAGATCTGATGTATGCGGAAAAATACTATGTTATTGGCTCCCAAGAGCTGCTGTTAATTACGTCATATTGCAACTGCTAAACTACTTAACATCTTACAAAAAAACATAAATTTGAAACTATCCTTCACTTGTAAGAGTTTAGCACAATCCTACACTACGTCTCACTGTAAGTTGAAAGGCCATGGAGAACAAATAGTTTTCTGGTGTCCTCCCACCCTTTATAACCATCCTCATCTCTCTCTGCATTAACATCACTCTCATCACTGCAGTCCTCCCCTCCTGTTTCTCACCCATTCTCCCACCTAGATTGTATTTTCCCACAGGAATTCCTTCTGCGTCTGTTGGTTAAAAATTGCCTTACCTTTTTTGTGTATTGTAGAATTGTCTTGTCTGTACCCATTGTACCTTTGCACAGCACTGTAGAAGGTGTTGGCACTTAATAAATAATAATATATTTGAATCTGGATGTGGTTATAAGTGTATGAATTAAGCTTGTGACAGGACTTACTTTGGTTGTGAATGATCCTGCCTTGGCGTAATGATTTGTCATTTGGTCTTTTCTTAGAAAACGACAGTCCACAGAGTCTCGGCGAGTTGTCCAAATAAAGTAGGGGATTTCATTGCGGACGAGACGAGACTATGGAATATGTACAAACAATGTATTTATCAACAATTGCAGGGACATACAATGATCGGTCTCATAATAATATAACTCTTATGTAAATCACCCAAGTAGAGGTGATCCTAAAATAAGGCACAATAGGTGGCGTCTTAAAGTCTCACTCAAACCGGGGCGTAACATGACGGAATGGTAGGCTGGTGAAAAGAACACATAAAAAACACACAACGCATGGATATACCTATGAATTCATACATAATAACTAAACCAAAACATCACACACACACTGTTTTAACTCAATTCTACATTGAAACATAAAATGATACATTACACTCCTTCATTCACATACTTCTGTCTACCAAGAGAACATTGCCTAAGGCATCATTAACTCAAGAACAACCTGCGGTCAAATAAGTCTCATATACACATACATTGAATATTCAGAGTAATATTGCAATTTACATGTGGACCCATTCTGGAAATAACAAATCTGATAAGTAACCTAATGATAACTAAGCATTTGTTTAAACCGAGACACAAGAATTATCCAGGTTGAGCACCCTTAATCTGGAATTCTCTATTTCGGACTCTTGGAAAATTCGGTATCAGAGGGCAAGGAGAATGCAGTGAGAGAGCCGGGATCCCTTTGCTGCAGGGCCAGAGTGTACACTCACTGGAAGATCCTGAGCTGCCTTTTCTGAGGGACATGCTGCTCAGTGCCACAATGTCACTGGACAACATATACCACACTGGTACTGCCCAGAGTGCCCCAGCATGTGCCATGATGTGCTGCAGCCGTCAGAGGAGTGACAGACTGCAGGAGGACCTGTCTGAAGCGTCAGGGAGAAAAGTAGTTCTGAAATTCGGAAGCCTCTGAAAAAGGTGGATTTCAGACTGTTCTGTAATTCAGAATTCCAGATAAGGGGTGCCCAGCCTAATTCAATAGGTACCACTGAGCTTCCAGATGTAGTTTTCTAGTAATGAAATAAATAAGAATGGATTAATTGATTTAATTCTACAGATGCATGCATTTTTCCCATGGATCAAACTTAAAGGACTGCGGCCACTCTTATAAAATTGTGGGGCCAGCGAGAGACCACGCGCCCACAATCTCGTAGACTCAACGGATGGACATTGGAGAACTATTTTCCATTATATCTCCTTCAGTTTATGGCGTAGGTGGTGGATTGTACGTTCCTCTTTGCTGGGATCCCAGAGATAAATACTAACTTTTTTATTTTTATTGATTGTTAAGTGATTTTGTATCTTCAAAATCACTTAACACTAGTGTCCTGCAGCAGGTATTTATTTTCTATTACCAGCTGCAACTGCAAGCAAGAATAACTGTGTTATTCTCAGTATGCCTCATGTACAAAGTACAGGAACATACAGTAGGAAACCATAACAGCCCAGCTGCAACTTGAGTTAGCTTCTCAGCTGGAATAGGACAGAAGCCATTACCTTTAAAGAGCAGGTTCAATGTACTTAATGGCTCACTCTTTAATGCTAAAGACTCAGGTGGAATAAGGCCCTATAGGTTTCTCAGTTTATTGACAGGATCTATTGCAGTTTTGGGATCAGGGCACCATAATGTGAAGGCTTATAACTGCAGTGATGTATTTACACGGAGACCGGGACTTCTGACATTCATAACCAATGTAAGGATCATAAATGGTTATGGTGCATAGAGAGTCCCTTTGTCATGTGCAGGCACAGGTGTGGTACCGGGATGTCAATGTTCTGAGCCCAGGATGCAGTGATGCACCACTCCAGGGATGTGTGGTGAGCGGTGAGTTCCAGAAATACAAATGGTGTGGAGCGGAGGGGCAGGACACGTAGAGGGATTGACTATGGGGAAGCAGGAAACAAACCAGGACAATAGGATCTTGGACACACTAAATACTGTAGGTATTGAGACACGGTAAGGACTGGTAAAGACAGTAGAATTCAAGGTAATTCTGGACAGCTACAGCAGAAAGGTCCTCAGGGTTATTCAAAGAGATTCGAAAAGTCACAGCACGTTCGGTGACTTTTTGTTCTCTTCAATTCGGTTCCTTTTGCCGATCCCATTTCGGTGACCCTGCGGTGTATTCAGAAAACACCACAGGGTCCCTGAATTGCAGGGAAAAGCCGCCGCAAACCCGACGAAAACTAACCGCAAAACCCAGCGCGCTGAAGACCCCCAAAAACATCTGGATTAACCCGCCGAAAACCACGGAAAAAGCCCGAGCAGGAGCCGATCGCACACAGCCGAAGCAGCCGAAGCAGCTGAGACCGCAGACGAGGGAGGTGAATAAATTAGCAAAATAGTTTGTGTGAATCTGTGAAAATGAAACGCTGTTTGCAAAGAAACTACTGAGCGAAAATGTCTGAAATTTGCATATGAGGTCCAGGGAATGATAATAAATAGGGCTGTTACAGAAAAAATAAGTAAACTTTAAAAAAAAAAATCGGACTTTTAAAAAAGAAAATTAAGAAAAATGCTTAAAATATCCTAAAAAATCTATAAATAAAGAGACTCTTTACTGCAGAATTTTATAATGAACGGTTTATTAGATATTGAAATAAAACGGGAATATTTTTAACATTGAAGCCTATGGGATTCTCCTGAATTAACTTGCCGAATTAAATCCCAGAATGACAGGGCATTTCGGGAACCTTTCACTGCTGGTTTTCGTTCTCTGAATAGCCGAAGCAGTGCTTTTCATGGGGATTTCTCTGCCCTCGAACAGGCACCGAACAGGCACCGTATGTGCAGGCAATTCGCCAGGATTTGGCGAATTGCCTGCTCTCTGGATAGCCGAATGGCCAAGAAAGGTAACCGAACGCTGATTTTCTGGATAACTCTGCCTGTCTCTCTGGTGAGATTATAGATAATGCTGGAGCAATGTGGAGAGGGGGCATGGACCTTTATTTAGGAAATTCAGGTGGTGTAGTGTTTCACTGTGTGTGGTTTAACTATTAACCAGTTGTGTGCTGGTTCTGAGATGAGTAGATGAACAAGGCTTGAAGGGGGCTGCCAAGACAAGGTTCAGGAACCTGACACTCTTAAAGTCACCAGCAGAGCCCTGTACTCTACTGCTCCAGTCGGAGCATCTGTGACATCATAAAGTATCAGGGTTATTCAAAGAGATTCGAAAAGTCACCGCACGTTCGGTGACTTTTCGTTCTCTTCAATTCGGTTCCTTTTGCCGATCTCATTTCGGTGACCCTGCAGTGTATTCAGCAAACACCACAGGGCCCCCGAATTGCAGGGAAAAGCTGCCGCAAACCCGATGAAAACGAACCGCAAAACCCAGCGAATGCACGCCGAAAACCCACAAAAACATCTGGATTAACACACCGAAAACCCTGTGCTTTTTCATGGGGATTTCACTGCCCTCGAACAGGCACCGAACAGCCACCGTATGTTCAGGCAATTCGCCAGGATTTGGCGAATTGCCTGCTCTCTGGATAGCCGAATGGCCAAGAAAGGTAACCGAACGCTGATTTTCAGTGTTCGGTTACCTTTCTCAAGCAATTCGGATCTCTTTGAATAACCCTGTATGTAAGTGCTGTTCTTATATAAGTCAAGGGAACTTGTATAGCTGTGGATCAAATGTTTATGTAGTGTATCTTTAAAATTTATTAGATTTAGAAAAATTAACATTTAAGAGTTACCATAAGGTTATATGTATCCGCATCATTTCCTGTCTCCTCTTCTTCATCACTTGTTTCATCTAATCAGCAAATAAAAAAGTTTATAACCGGACAATCATAACAACAGTCCAGAGGACTACAAAACAAACAAATCTTTATTACTGCAACGAGAATACAAAACGGTTAAGTGAGAGCAGATGGTCCTTTGGGTTTAAAACAAATGTTAATACAGAACGTTTTATGAAGAGTGCTTTAAATAAATGACCTCATCCCACATTATACAAAATTAAACATTATGATAACAGAGTGCTGAAATGTTTGTACGTCTATAGCAATAAATAATGATCACCCCAACAGTTCAGCAAATAGAAAATAAAAGTGAAAAACTATGAGGAAATATAAGGCCAGATCACAAGTGACCTGTCAATGGGGAGCCACAGATAGAGAAAGGCATACACATTTGTGGTCTACCATTAACGGCCCTGTTCCGGTCAAGCCGCTGTAAAACAGCTAAATCCATAACATAGGGGTTATTCAGAGACGCTGCAAAAAACCCGCAGAAGGTATCCGATGATCCACCGCAAACCCAACAAACACACCCGAAAAAAGCCGACGATACGCCGGACGCAGTGCTGACCAGCCTCTGGAAAAAGCTGTCAAATATGTCAAATATGTCAAAAGTGTCAAATATGAAACACTGTTTGCAAAGAACTACTGGACTAAAATGTCTGGAGTTAACATATAAGGTCCAATGAATAATAATAAAAAGGTCTGTTACAAAAAAAAATCGGAAAAAAATTGTCTAAAAAAATCCCGAAAAATTCCTAACAAAATAAATAACTAAAGAGACTGTTTGCTGTAGCTGAAAAGAATAAATGGTTTAATAGAAATAGGATAAAAACGGGAATATTTTTAACATTGAAACCTATGGGATTCGCCTGATTAATTCTGCTGAATGAAACCACCGAATATCAGGGCATTTCACTGACATTTCAATGCTGTTAGGTGTTCTCTGAATAGGTTAACCATTGCTTCACTATGGGGATGTAACAGATCTCTGTGCCTGGACAGGGTCACATCTGCCAAATGCCGCTTCCTTGCTGGACACCCAGTTTCTCCTCGTGACTCTCACACCTTTCTTTAGTACCTTAGCCGCAGCTTAAGGCCCGGTGCATGTAGAGAGCCTGGCTAGCACCCCCAGGAATAAGCTGTAGCTGTAGACCTGGAGCCTTTCCTTGGCACAGCGGGCAGAAGATTCCTGGTACTCCAAATCATGAGTCGTGACTTCAAGCTTGGTCAGAATAGGACTGACTGTTTATTCACAGAGAGGACAGATAGAGTCAAGGACCAGTACATTTGCATACAATCAAATAGACAACATCACAGATCAGATAACTACACAGGATCTTCAAACAATGGAGAATGGGGGAAGGAGAAAGCAGGGTAAACAAAAGGAATTTCTTACAGAGAGAACTTACACAATAGAGAGAGCAGGTACTATACAGAGATCTACACTATACAGGGAAAAGGTTAGATAATTGAGGGAATGTACGCAAAATACACAACAAGGGACTATACAATAAATACACAAGGGAATAACACACAGACATCAGAAATATTCAGTTAACTGGCAGATCTATAAAATAGGAAAAAACAAATATATTTAAAAGGTCCACCAGTTCCCCCAATAGTCTCTTTCACTGGCCATAGTCTCTGGGCAGGAGGCTAGTGCACAGCCCCCTCCAAATCGCAGAGGGACACCCACTGAAGAAGTAATTTTACGAAATGCATATCGGTGTGTTGTTTTACATTGTTATTTAATAAATTAGTTGTTTTAAACCTTACTCCAGATCCTGGCCTTTTACTTCCTGCGGAGGAGAAGACTGAGGCTGAGAGGAGATCCAGTGCTCCTTAGAAGTCACTGGCTGCCTGAAAAAACTGGTGCCTGATCTTTTGAGACACCATAAAATATGAGTAAGAATTCCTGCTTGTTAATTTACTCCATTTATTAAACCCACTATACTATGTGAGTCTGTTCTTCATTTTGAGGGCAACTGAGGAATCTACCTACCTCTATAAGAAACAGACTGTTTGGGCTCTGGAGGTAACCTGCTAAAGGAATTACTCTGTGGAACACAAGTGCCGACACCACCACATCTGTTTTCATTTTCACTCATTATAACCCCCTGAATATTATCCCCGTACAGCATTGAGTGACCCTAGAACGCTCCCAGTATTCTGCCCTCTTATGCTGTAATGCAGCAGTAATCTATTTGAACTTTTTGTTACAAAGAGGTTTAGGGCTTCTATTTGCAGCTGGTTTTATGTCTCTCCAGGGTGCTTGGAGAGACATAAAACAAAGGATTTTGTTTCTCCATAGGGGACACGCTAATCTTACTTTCAAAAGGTGTGACAAAGGCCTTTTGATATGCACATGAATTACAATGTAAAATCAAGATAACTCGATGTTTGGGTGTGAAGGGGTTGCCTTTGCATCCCAATTTTAGACTGGCCTATTGGCTCACTCCATAAATTCTTATGCTTATTGCAAACTCAACCTTAACTACGCCCCACGCACTCCAAATCTCTCATATTGAACGCTCAAATTCCCTCACAGCTTTCTGTTTTCACTCCATTCTTCATAGATTGTAAACTTGTTTTTAGCGGGGTCTTCTTTCCTATCATTCTGTATGTGTCTAACTTGTTTTGTTAATTTTATGTATGTCTCACGGAACCCCATGCTCAGAGACTGGACTGTACTAAAACCTCACTCCTCTGCTATTCCCCTCATTTAATCTATTGGTCTGTTCATGTTTTAATGTTAAAAGTGGTGTTTTTGTGACTTTTCCTTCATCAGAACATTATCCAAATGTCTTTAAGCCTGTCCATCATGTTACCTGTGTTCCCTGACACCAGGGGAAGCCTGGGTTTGAAAACATGAGCTGGGTTTGAAATCCCAGCCAATCACCATCCAAGGAGCTAGATGGGCCAACAAATCCCATTCAAGGACTGCACAGCATTCACTTTAATGGAAACATCAGCAGAAACTTTAAATCCAGGTGCCCTGAAAACCCTTTGCTCCAGCAGGGTGCTCCAGTGGTGTATTTTGGCCTAGGCCGACTAGGCCTAGGCCTAGGGCGGCACTTTCCAGGGGGCGGCAGCCCGCACCGGGTGGCCCCACCCCTAAAATACTTTTGCAAAGTATTTTACCAGGAAGGATACATTAAGATTTCACTAATTTTCAAGTATGTCCTGGGTAGGCAAGGCCTAGGCTTTCACTTTCCAGGGGGCAGCAAAAAACCTCACCACTAAATGGGTTACTCACAGAGCACCGAAATGACGCCAACTTTTTGGTGTTCTGTAGTTCCCTGCACTTCGGAGAATAAAATTTCCCCACCCTGCAGTGAATTCACCATTCACCGCAGGGTCCCCAAAGTGCATGGAGCCGGCCGCTGAATGCTGCCACCGCAAACCCGTGGCCTGCTGTGTTCAAAAGAACTAGTGAAGAGGGGCGTGGCCTGACTCCGTTCGATGGTGGACGTGTAGCGCCGGAGCTCCGCACTAGAGACCCACTAAACACGAGGAAAAACGACTCACAGTAAGCGCAGCTGCAGCACAGGACCGGGGGAACCAGTGGAGCACAGTATGTCCTCCTGCAGCGGTACCAAAAAAGCGGGTTCCGCCGACTTTTTCGCGCCAAAGAGCCAGAAACAGCGCGGCATTGGGGCCTCCCAAGATGGCGGCGGCTCAATCTCCTCGTCCCGCGCGTGCATCTGCCTCCCCCGCTGAAGACAGCTCAGGGATTGACGTGGTGACGGCCAAACTAGCACCTATGCTGGCAGCCCTTTCTGATGCACTATCGAATCGCCTAGACAGCGTGGCGGCGGACATTAAAAAAGATATCAAAGAAATAGGAGACCGCACAGACAGATTGGAAGCAAAGATGGCGGAATTTGCAGGGGCACATAATGTTCTGACAGAACAAGTGGAGGATTTACAATCTCAACTTCTGGGGGCACTTACTAAAATTGCGGACTTGGAGGATAGATCACGTCGCCATAACTTGAAAGTGAGAGGTATCCCAGATTCGATATCAGCTCATGACCTTCCGGATTATGTTACTGAACTATTTCAACACCTCCTGCCTGAAGCCACCTCGGATTCCCTCCTGTTTGACAGAATTCATCGACTTCCTAAACCACCGTCAGCTCCGGCTAAGGCGCCTAAAGATGTCTTACTTCGTCTTCACTATTATAAACCTCGCGAGGACATATTGCGTGCCTTGAGACGTCCTGGGGCTCTATCCCCGACCTACGATCATATTGCTATCTTTCGGACCTGTCTCGCACTACCCTCCAACACCGGCGCAACTTTAAACAAGTGACAACGATGCTCCGTGATCGCAGTATCGCATACAGGTGGGGCTTCCCAACCAAACTGTTGATATCTCGCAACGGTGTTTTCCACTCGGTGACTTCCGTATCGGAGGGCATGCAACTCCTGAAAGATTGGGGAATGGAACCTGCTACCCCTCCGTCACAGCGGCAAGATCCTCCACCCCGCCTTGACCCGGAGTGGCACAAGAAGAAAAAGTGATTTGCTCTATGCTATTGATGTCTTGCGAATCTTCGGATTGCCACGTGCTTTGGGCAGAGGAAGAAAGTTCTCGGGATATTTCATCGTCTTGACGGTATCGTATTTCGCCGAGTGTGCCTCCAGGGTCCTTTTTTTTTTTCCCTGTTGGCATTCCATGTTCCCATACACGTGACCCAGGTTTCGGGACTGTGGTAGCAGCTGGAGTTGATGGGTCCCGACGTGCGCAGCACGGCGCTGCTTTTTGTTCCTCCATCCGGGCGTTCTGTTGGGTTCATTTTTTGACCCCCCACTCTCGCTCTTTTTTCGGAGTATGAGAAGTACACCCGCTTCTCGGGGCTTCTCAAGAGAGATTGTCTCTTTGAGACATGTACATAGTTTCTTCAACACCACTGTGGTGTTTTTCTGTTTTTTGTTTCTATGTTGTTTTCTTTTTTCCTCATCGCCATTCACTGACTGTTCTCAAATACGCTCGACCCGAGCCATGTGGGCTGCTTTGTTTGTCCAAAATGTGAATTGGGGGCTCTGTTGGCCCAGGAACCGTATACAGTTTTTGGTCTCAATTGTATGAAACTTATGTCCTTCAACGTTAGGGGCTTAAACGCTCCATTTAAAAGACATGCATTATGCTCAGAGATAAAACGGGGAGACCCAGATATGGTGTGTCTACAGGAGACGCACTTTCGTAGATTGTCTCACCCTTTGTTGCAGGTACCTCGATATACCACGCAATTCCACGCTACGGGCCCCACCAAGTCTAGAGGGGTGTCTATACTACTGCATGATAGAATGTCTTTTCAACTTCACAGAAAGCTGAGTGATCCGAAGGGCCGCTACCTTATCTTAGTGTGTACGATTAATCAGAAATTGTTCACTATATGTAATATCTATAGTCCTAACTCATCTCAAGTATCGTTTCTTAAACATGTACTGCTCAAAATGTTAACAGTATCAACTGGCGAGGTGATTGTGATGGGCGATTTTAATGTTTGTCCAGATTCGCTTCTAGATAGGTCAGCCGCCTCATACGCACACATTAGAAAACAATGTAGGGAATTGACGGACCTTCTGTCTCATTTTAATCTCTATGATGTGTGGAGGGTTTTCCATCCGGCGAGAGAGGATATACTTTGTTCTCTCCACCTCACAATTCATATTCCAGAATAGATTTTTTTTGCATAAGAGGTTCTTTACTGCCTTCTGTTCGTGACTGCGACATCTCGAGCTTCACGCTGTCTGATCATGCCCCAGTATTCTTGACGCTAGCAGACGACTTCCAGGTGTTTAGCAGGCCTCCTTGGCGCCTCAACGACTCTCTTTTGGGCGATCCAGAGATATTGGCGGACCTGCAGTCCTCACTTGACAACTACTTCTCGGAGAATAAAGATTCTTCCTCGGATCCGACTATTCTCTGGAGAGCTCACAAGGCAGTTATGAGAGGGGTGTGCATTAGATGGGCAGCTATCAGGAAGAGACAACATATCGCAGATAGACTGGAGTTACTGACCCGTATAGACGCTTTGACCAAGGCCAACCAAACCCACCCGAATCCAAGCACGGCTCGGGAACTGGCCAAAGCGGGAGCGGACCTGACCGACCTAGACAGTACAACACATTTCTACGCATTACAACGCCTTAGAGCAAATAGATATTCGACCGCGAATAGGGTGGGGCACTCGTTGGCGCTCCGCCTCCGTACTCTGCAGCAATCAACCAGAACGTCCTTTTTGTTAAATAACCGAGGGGAAAGGATATATAAACCACAGGACATAGCGAACGAATTTGCGACATACTATCGGGCTCTATATAATTTAAGAGACGGGGCGCAGGCCCAGGACCTTCGATATCGGATATACGAGGCTATTTAGACAAAATAAACTTACCGACTCTATCACAGACACAACGTGCCTCTTTGGCTTCCCCGATAACATGCAGGAGCGAAATCGCGGAGGTGATTACGTCCCTACCTAAAGGCAAGGCTCCAGGCCCCGATGGGTTCACGTCCACTTATTACAGAACTTTCCATCAAACGCTACTTCCCCATATCCATGGCTTGTTTACCACTGCGATGGATAGTGGGAACCTCCCTTCTGAGCTACTGGGTGCCGCAATAGTCACCCTACCCAAATTAGGTAAACCTCCCACTAGTTGTCAAAACTTTCGACCAATCTCTCTGATAAATGTTGACCTTAAAATATACACTAAGATCCTGGCGAATCGTTTGGCATTGACTATCACGAGTTTGATCGGGATGGATCAGGTCGGATTTATACCGGCCGTCAGGGTCCGGATAACACTCGTCGACTACTCAATCTCATTCAAGTGCTTACTTCGTCTTCTACGCCTGGTCTCATACTGTCATTGGACGCGGAAAAGGCGTTTGACTGAGTGCATTGGGGTTTTATGTCAGAGGTGATGGCAAAATTCTCTATCCCACCTGAGTTTGTTAAGGGGGTTTTTTCGGTTTATGCTTCTCCGTCTGCCACGGTACGTTTTGCGGGATTCCATTCTCGAGCATTTCCTATCACGAACGGCACAAGACAGGGCTGCCCGCTGTCTCCACTACTGTATGCGCTCGTCTTAGAACCTCTGGCTCAGATGATCAGGCAGTCCGATGAAGTAAGGGGCATAGAGGTGGGTCCGCAGACACACAAATTAAACCTCTTTGCTGACGACGTCCTCCTTACTTTGACATCCCCTAAAACTTCCTTAGAGGCTCTGACTAACATATTGCACGAATATGGTACATTTTCATATCATAAGATTAATTTTTCCAAGACTCAGGCGCTGCCAGTTAATATCCCAGAGGACGTGCTGATTACACTAAAACAGGAATTCGCGTTTGATTGGAGAACTAAATTTCTCACGTATTTGGGTATCAAGCTAGCTCTTTCGGCTCAGGTCTTATTTGATATTAATTACGGAAAGTTGCTAATAGAAATTAAATCCCTATTGCGGTCTTGGCAGCCCCGACGATTGTCGTTTTTGGTCGCATTGCGGCGGTGAAAATGACGATACTACCGAAAATTTTATATGTTTTTCGAGCCCTTCCTATTTTTATACCTAGAGCGTTTTTTTCTACTTTGCAGGGAGTGGTTAATGCCTTCCTATGGAATTATCGGCGCCCCAGAATCAAATTTCCTGTCCTCTCACGCCGAATCGAGGGGGGTGGATTAGGGGTACCGGATTTTTGCAAAATATAGCCGAGCTGTACATGTTGCAGCGATGATAGTGTGCCTGGGCTATGCCTCCCGTCCTCAATGGGCGGTTATGGAGGCCACTACTCTGACCCCTCACGATTTAAGGGTACTGTTATGGGTTCCCCTCCGAATAGACCAAGGGGGATGTTCACATCTCTGTTTGCTACAACGACCCTCTCCTTGAGAATATGGGACAGTATGTTCCTGAAGATATCGGGGACGGGCCCCGTATCAAGAGCGGCACCACTGAGGATGTTTCAGTATATCCTTCCCCATTTTAATGCGCAATGTTGGGCGACGAAGGGGGTTTTCAATTTGTGCCAATTAACAGATAAATGCGGGGTATTGGAATTTGCGTCGGTACAATCTAAATTTCACCTGCAGGACTCTTATTTTTTATCTTATTGCCAATTGCGTTCATACTTGAGGTGTCAGGGATTCGCAGCATTCTACTCGATCCATAAGCCGCCCTTGACGTTAATTGAATCCCTGGGTGTCTCCCAATTGCTACCGAAAGGCTTAATCTCCATCGGCCTCAATGCAATTATGAAGGACAGGGAGCTACCCTTGTGGCGGTATCATTCTGCGTGGGAAAAAGATCTGAAACGTTCCATTGAGCCAGAATTGTGGGCAGCTGTGTTCCGTAGAGATGTGGGGTGTTCTAGAAACGCGACTCTCCTGGAAACAAGTAGGAAGGTTGTCTACCGATGGTACTGGACGCCGGATAAACCCTCTAAATTTGCTTCGTCCTCTTCCTCAGTATGTTGGCGTTGTAGTTCACAGACAGGTACTTATATGCATATCTGGTGGCAGTGCCCTCTATTGAGTCCCTTCTGGACTATGGTGGTGGAATTTGCTACGGCAGTGGTGGGTACTCCTATTCCTATGGATCCCGGATTCATCTTGGTGGGACTGGGAGGCCCCAAGTTAACTAGGCAACAGTCCAGAATGATATTTCATATTATGTCCACCGCATTACTGCTGATAGCACAGAGATGGAAATCAGACACGGTCCCATCTATGGGGCTCCTTAAGACGTACATGACTAGAGATAGGACCTATGACAGCAGGGCTAAAGAGTTTCTCTCGGTGACCCCCCCTAAACAGGACCCATGGGAATTGTGGGACATATATCTAGTGAAACAGTGTGTGCATGGAGGGGTGAATAGGCCCGTGGATGGGGAGGAGGCGAGCGTCTCGGAAGTTAACAGGTGACCCGGGTAGTCTGCGAATTGAAGAATTAGTTAATGGGTGCCAGAAAGTTACCTGTACATAATAGACAATGGCTCTTACTTTACTGGTGATGAGGAAGTTCCCCCCCCCCTTTTTTTTTTTTTTTTTTTTTTTTCTCTTTCCCTTTTTTTTTGAGTTTTTTGTGTCCTTTTTATCTTTACGCCTCAATGTCAATTTGTAAGCATATGATAATTCATGTTGGTTTCCCTTCCCTTATCTTTTTTTCTGTATCCCCATTGACTATGTGTTTTGAAAAAAATAAAAAAATTTACATTTAAAAAAAAAAAGAACTAGTGAACGAAAATGTCTGGAATTTACATATAAGATCCTATGATTGATAATAAAAAGTTCTGTTACAGAAAAAAGAAAAACTGCTATTAAAAAAAAGGGGGGGGAATTTTGCCCAAAAAAATCTGAAAAATGACTACAAGGGTACTAAAAAAAATAAATCAATAAATAAAGACTTTTTACTGCAGATTAAAATAATAAATGATTTATTAGATATTGCATAAAAACGGGAACATTTTTAACATTGAAACCTATGGGGTTCGCCTGTATAAACCTGCTGATTGAACCCACCGAACATCAGGCCATTTCACTGCCATTTCTCTGCTGTTTGGTGTTCTCTGAATAGAGTAACCATTACTTCTCTATGGGGATTTGCACTGCCTTCAAACAGCACCGTACTTGCTGGCAGTTCGCCAAACTTGTGTGTGAGCATATCACTGAGCAGTGGTGTACTTAGGGGAGTGGCGGAGGGTGGGCCGCCCCAGGTACCAGTGATTATTGGGGTGTCATTAGGGGGTACTAGGAGGTGCCACTGTCACTGTGTCAGCTTTGAGCTGTGTTCTCAAACAATGAGCAGCGGAGCAGGGCGTTTGCATACGGAATAAAATCGAATAGAATAAAAATCTCCCTCTCCTCCCTCCATAGCTCCTCCCCTGCCCCGCAGCAGCTCTAGGAGAGGGGGATGTGATTTGTGTGCAGAGAGAGAAGATGACAGTAAACGGCAGGTAAGGGGGGGTATCAGCAGAATATGAAGCCCTGTCTGCTTACTGCTGTTTAAAGTGGACCTTTCCTTAACCAGCACTGCAGTGATAGAAATTTGTCATTGAGCTGCCTGGCTCCTGGTGAGGCTGCGTGCGTGCAGGTCACGCGGTCTGGCCAGTCAGGTGGTACTGAGACTCAGTACCACATGACTGGCTGAACCACGTGAAACGCACGCAGCTGCCCGCTCTTTCGTTAACACAGACTCTGATCTGGACTGAACACCCACCGGGAAGGGAATCAAAGCTACAGTGCACCCTCTGGCAGTGGCACCCCACTGCTGGCCAGATGGCTCCACGCACAGGCACAGCTGCTATCTTAACGTGGCCTGGAGGGACCTCCTGCTGAGTCCATACACAGTCCCTGCTGACTCTGCACACAGCCCTACCGCGGACGGAGGCCGGTAAATATAGAATAAATAATTGCTGTGTGCTTATATTCACTCGGTTTGCTGGGAGTTTTATTGCAGTGGATTCTGATGCACTCATACACACTGCACATTGCATTGCTGGGAGTTTTATTGCTGTGGATTCTGATACGCTGGCACACACCACACATTGCATTGCTGTGAGTTTTATTGCTGTGAATTCTGATGCACTCATACACCCGCACATTGCATTGCTGGGAGTTTTATTGCTGTGGATTCTGTGATACACACTGCATATTACTGTGAGTTTTATTGCCCTGGAGCTCTGGGATACGCTCAAACACACTGCACATTACTGTGAGTTTTATTGCTGTGCAGTTCTGTGATATGCTCATACACAGTGCACATTTCTGTGGGTTTTATTGCTGTGCAGCTCTGATATGCTCATACACAGTGCCCATTTCTGTGGGTTTTATTGCTGTGCAGCTCTGTGATACGCTCATACGCATTGCACGTTTCTGTGGATTTTATTGTTCAACCAATTAGAGCGGCTGTGATCCAGTATACTTGACATGCGTGGCTGTTCTTTGTAAAAATGCTTGAATTTAAACATGTCATAATTTTCTTTATCTCAATAGATACATTTGAAATGGTATACAAAATATACAAGTAGGCACTTGTTATCCACTTTTAATATAAAGAGAGGAAAAGGTGGAGCTTAAAAAGGAACGGTGGGGATTAACCAGGAAGAGGTGTGCCCTTGACAGGAAGAGGTGCCTCAAATTTAAATTGGGGGGTGCGCGAGTTTAGTCAGGCCTAGGGCAGCACAAAACCTAAATACACCATTGGGGTGCTCTTAATGGTTTGTGTCCCCATCATGGGAACTAACGTTGGGGTGATTTTCAGAAGAGAACTTCATTGGGAACCAGAGTTTCTGAGCCTTTCTTGGCCCCAGGAGCTCACACAGCAGCAGCCCTGCGGCATCACCTGGGGAACTTCCACACACTGCTGCTCTGGTCCCTGCCTGTGTATCGGAGCGCTTTTTGGACTGGGACACCATAGGGGCCCGAGCTATCAAACGGTACCCCCGGATTGCCGCTGCTCCCCTAAAATCCCCTCCAAACAAGGACCCTTGCTCAGTAGGACTGCAGTTAGTTATTTATAAGGCTCCACCAAGCTCCATAGCGATGTTCATTGGGAGAGACAGAATAACCAATATACATACAAGTTAAACACATAGAATAGTAGGAGAGTGGACCCTGCTCAGGAGCTTACAATTTGAGAGGACCTGATGGAGAGCAGGGTGAATGGCGGTGCCAGGATGTGTAGGTGGGCTGGGATGTTAACTGTTCTTATCTGATTCTGTATCAAATAGAAAGAGGCCTGCTGAAATGACCAGTGGGTCTGCGTAACCCAATATGAACAGTGTCTTCTGCTTTATTGGGAGACATTAAGAACTGACATTGATTCAGCGCTGCTTGCTGAGGGGATAATCCGGGAACCAGCGGAGGATAATGAATCACAGCGGCCGAGGGAACATATTTGACCTCGGCTCTCGTAATAGTATCTTTTTTCCTATTATACTAGCAATTTAGAGCAGCACACTAGAACTGAGTGAGAAGCAACTTGGTTTATTGAAAAGGGAAGGGACAACACATTTATACACCGCACAATCTGATAACAGAGCATAATCCTGTTAATTTAGCAATAGACAATGGGTTGACCCAGACAGCCTGGTGCCTTCATCAGCGGCCATTTTAACATACATCCGTAGGTCCCAAAGATGGTTTGTTTTTGGTGTGACCAAGAGGGAGCGGTAGCATTCCTGGAGTACCAGTACCAGGTAGCTTGGGTCCCCATGGTTTCACAGTCCAAAAACACCCAGAATCGCAAGCGGGGGCCGTAGCAGCGTCTGGAAGTTACCAGGGTGATGCTGCATGGCTGCTGCTGTGTGAGCCCCGGGAGTTAAGAAAGGCTCAAACTCGTGTTCCAACGGAGCTCCCTCAAGAAAATCACCCCAACTGCTGCTCACATGAGGGTGACCCTAACCCCAAAAGAGTGCCCTGCTGGGGCAAAGGGTTTTCGGGCATCAGCGATTAAAGTTTCTGCAGATGTTTCCATTAAAGTGGATGCCGTCCGGTCCTTGATGGGGATTGGTAGGCACGTCTGGCTCTTGATGGTGACTGGCTGGAATTTTGAACCAGGCTGCCGAGCGTCAGGGAACATGAGGGATGGACGTAGGGCACATAGTTTATGTTCTGATGGGGGGGTCACAAAAACCCAATTTTTAACATGAAAACAAAAACAGCCCAATAAGCTTTAATGAGGGGAATAACAGAGGAGCGATGCTTTAGTACAGTCCACAGTCTCTGCAGCCGGTATCCGTGACATATGTGTTATGCAAAATTGTCTTCCATAAATTCACTGGGTCCTGGCAGTGGTTTGTTTGTTTGTTTTTATCAATTTTATTATTTATACAGTAAGAAATACTTGAGGGTATTCCCAATGTATCCCTTACAGCAGGGGTGGGCAAACTGCAGCCGCGGGCCACATGCAGCCCGCCACCGAGTTTTTTGCAGCCCGCCAGGACCGCTGCGTTCTTCTACTCCCGTGGAGAGCTGCCGCTGACATGCAGCTTGGCCGCTCGCCTGGGACGGGAACCACCTGACCAGCACGCAATCTTGCGAGAACGCGGCTGGTCAGGTGGTTTCCATCCCCGGCGAGCGACAAAGCTGCATGTCAGCGGCCGCTCGCCTTGTGAATAGAAGAACGCCGTCGGACGCGGAGCCTGGAGCCACGGCAACAGAGATGAGAGCTGGGGGCAATATATACCCATATGAGCTGGGGGCAATATATACCCAATATGAGCTGGGGGACAATATATACCAATATGAGCTGAAGGCAATGTATACCCATGTGAGCTGGGGGCAATATATACCCATATGAGCTGGGGCAATATATACCCATATGGGCTGGGGGAAATATATATCCATATGAGCTGGGGCAATATATACCCATGTGAGCTGGGGGCAATATATACCCATGTGAGCTGGGGCAATATATAACCATGTGAGCTCAGGGCAATATATACCCATATGAGCTGGGGGCAATATATACCCATATGAGCTGGGGGCAATATATACCCAATATGAGCTGGGGGACAATATATACCAATATGAGCTGAAAGCAATGTATACCCATGTGAGCTGGGGGCAGTATATACCCATATGAGCTGGGGCAATATATACCCATATGGGCTGGGGGAAATATATATCCATATGAGCTGGGGCAATATATACCCATGTGAGCTGGGGGCAATATATACCCATGTGAGCTGGGGGCAATATATAACCATGTGAGCTCAGGGCAATATATACCCATATGAGCTGGGGGCAATATATACCCATATGAGCTGGGGGCAATATATACCCAATATGAGCTGGGGGACAATATATACCAATATGAGCTGAAGGCAATGTATACCCATGTGAGCTGGGGGCAATATATACCCATATGAGCTGGGGCAATATATACCCATATGGGCTGGGGGAAATATATATCCATATGAGCTGGGGCAATATATACCCATGTGAGCTGGGGGCAATATATACCCATGTGAGCTGGGGGCAATATATAACCATGTGAGCTCAGGGCAATATATACCCATATGAGCTGGGGCAATATATACCCATATGAGCTGGGGGCAATATATACCCAATATGAGCTGGGGGACAATATATACCAATATGAGCTGAAGGCAATGTATACCCATGTGAGCTGGGGGCAATATATACCCATATGAGCTGGGGCAATATATACCCATATGGGCTGGGGGAAATATATATCCATATGAGCTGGGGCAATATATACCCATGTGAGCTGGGGGCAATATATACCCATGTGAGCTGGGGGCAATATATAACCATGTGAGCTCAGGGCAATATATACCCATATGAGCTGGGGGCAATATATACCCATGTGAGCTGGGGGCAATGTATACCCATGTGAGCTGGGGGCAATATATACCCATATGAGCTGGGGGCAATGTATACCCATGTGAGCTGGGGGCAATATATACCCATATGAGCTGGGGCAATATATACCCATGTGAGCTGGGGGCAATATATACCCATGTGAGCTGGGGGCAATATATAACCATGTGAGCTCAGGGCAATATATACCCATATGAGCTGGGGGCAATATATACCCATGTGAGCTGTGGGCAATATATACCCATGTGAGCTGTGGGCAATGTATACACATGTGAGCTGGGGGCAATATATACCCATGTGAGCTGGGGCAATATATACCCATGTGAGCTGGGGCAATATATAACCATGTGAGCTCAGGGAAATATATACCCATGTGAGCTGGGGGGCAATATATACCCATGTGAGCTGGGGGCAATGTATACCCATGTGAGCTGGGGCAATATACACCCATGTGAGCTGGGGGCAATATATACCCATATGAGCTGGGGGCAATGTATACCCATGTGAGCTTGGACAATATATACCCATATGAGCTGGGGCAATATATAACCATATGAGCTGGGGGCAATATATACCCATATGAGCTGGGGTCAATGTATACCCATGTGAGCTGGGGCAATATATAACCATATGAGCTGGGGGCAATATATACCCATATGAGCTGGGGGCAATATATACCCATATATAACTTGCAGGCTGTGATAAGAATGTAGAAAAGTGTGATATGATAAGTTTGTCTCATTAAACTGGTTTAAAATTAAATGTGCTTGCAGCTACAGATGATATGAAATTAGCACAATAAGTAAATTGAATAAAACTACCACTATTTCATCATTTTAAAAGGTGCGGCCCTTCCCTAACCTTCACTCCCACAAAGTGGTCCCCGAGTCAAAACAAATGCCCACCCCTGCCTTACAGTAAAAACTTATTTGACAGGCAGATGTCTACCATCTACTGGACAAAATGGGTTACTACAACTCTGTGTCAGACATATTTCCAGCTGGTTTTAAAGTGTTAGCAGCTCAGGTATTATGTTCTTGGTGCTAAAAACTATAGGGTCATGTTCTGGAGCTGAAATGCAAACTAAGTTTGTCTGCAATAAACAATTGCCTTTGCATTCTCCTGTGGAACGCCATATCGACGATACTCGATATCCGGGGGATCAAGAGGTGCCCTGCAGATCAAATACTGCCAATCTAGGTAGTGAAGGGGTTAAAGGCTTACATTTTGAGGCAATGAACTCAGAGACATATTACTTTTAAGTAATATGACCTTTTTCCTTTAAACCATATGTCCCAGTTATCACAGGACAGGCAGTTGAATGATACAAACAGTGTGTCAGGTGTTTTCTCAGATCTACCTTCATCATAATGTCCACTCCCATCTGCCTCGTAATCCTCTGCCTCTCCGTCTGGGACTTTTTCCCTTTTCCGAGAGGCTTTTTCAGTCTTAGGTAATTTTCTCTCCACCCAACCTCTGCTTCGCAGGCAGCTTCGAATGACAGAATATGGGCCATGGATAGTGAAGATCTTTTTTTCCTGTATGAAGAAAATAGAAGATTTGCGTTATAAAGTTTTATTCACCAAAATTTGAATTTGATAGGTGAATAAAGGTAGACGCCATGTTATGCCATTTATACTGTATATATTTTATCCTTTCAACTGCTAGATATTTACAGATGAATGACAAGTAGCTTTCTCTTGTCAAGGTAGGCTTAGTCTATACACCACACAGGGGTGAATTGTTTTTCAAAATCCCAGTGATGGAATCAAATATAGATCATGGACATTAACAAATATCGTCAGAGGAAGGATGGTAAAAGGAGTATAGTTCATTTCCAGGTTATGCCCCAGTCATGTGTCAGTGTTTGCATATGACACAAAAGTAGGAAAAGTAATACAATGTGAGCAGGACATTGCTTCGCTGCAGAGGGATTTGGATGTATTGGGAGACTGGGCACTTAAATGGCAGATGAAGATTAATGTAGATAAATGCAAGGTTATGCACTTTGGATTGAAGAGCACACAAGCAACGTATACCCTAGAAGGGGGTGCCGGACAAAATCCCTACAGCCAGGTTCCCTAATGCCAACATCCCGACGGCCAACTTCCAGACAGAACAAGTGCCGGACATACCAAGTTCCATACACGGGCAACTTCCAGACATCCATAATCCCAGCGGCTAACTCTAATACTAACACCCTAACCCCTGGGTTTAAGGGGGTTAGGGCTAGGTTTAAGGGGGGTTAGGGCTAGGTTTAAGGGGTTAGGGTTAGGGCTAGGTTTAGGGGGTTAGGAATAGGTTTAGGGGGTTAGGGCTAGGTTTAGGGGGTTAGGGTTAGGGCTAGGTTTAGGAGGTTAGGGCTAGGTTTAGGGTGTTAGGGCTAGGTTTAGAGGGTAATGGCTAGGATAAGGGGGTTAGGGCTAGGTTTAGGGGGTTATGGCTAGGTTTAGGGGGTTAGGTTTAGGGGGTTAGGGCTAGGTTTAGGGGGTTAGGGTTGGGCTAGGTTTAGAGGGTAATGGCTAGGTTTAGGGGGTATGGGCTAGGTTTATGGGGTTAGGGTTAGGGCTAGGTTTAGGGGGTTAGGGTTAGGGCTAGGTTTAGGGGGTTAGGCTTAGGGGGGTTAGGGCTAGGTTTAGGAGGGTTAGGTTTAGGGGGTTAGGGCTAGGTTTAGGGGATTAGTGTTACGGCTAGATTTAGGAGTTTTAGGGTTAAGTTTAGGGGTTAGGGTTAGGGCTAGGTTTAGGGGGTTAAGGCTAGATTTAGGGGGGTTAGGGCTATGTTTAGGGGGTTAGGGTTAGGGCTAGATTTAGGGGTTAGGGGTATGGCTAGGTTTAGGGGGGTTAGGGTTATGGCTAGATTTAGAGGGTTAGGGCTAGGTTTAGGGGAGTTAGGGCTAGGTTTAGGGGGTTAGGGCTAGATTTAGGGTGTTAGGGTTAGGTTTAGGGGTTATGGTTAGGGCTAGGTTTAGGGGGTGGAGAGTTAGGGCTAGGTTTAGGGGGTTAGGGCTAGGTTTAGGGGGTTAGAGTTAGGATTAGGGGGTTAGGGCTAGCTTTAGGGGGTTAGAGTTAGGGCTAGGTTTAGGGAGTTAGGGTTAGGTTTAGAGGTTAGGGTTAGGTTTAGGGGGTTAGAGTTAGGATTAGGGGGTTAGGGCTAGCTTTAGGGGGTTAGAGTTAGGGCTAGGTTTAGGGGGTTAGGGTTAGGACTAGGTTTAGGGGGTTAGGGCTAGATTTAGGGGGGTTAGGGCTATGTTTAGGGGGTTAGGGCTAGGTTTAGGGGTTAGGGCTCAGTTTAGGGGGTTAGGGCTAGATTTAGGGGGTTAGGGTTAGGGCTAGGTTTAGGGGGTTAGGGCTAGGTTTAGGGGGTTAGGCTTAGGGGGTTAGGGCTAGGTTTAGGAGGGTTAGGTTTAGGGGGTTAGGGCTAGGTTTAGGGGATTAGTGTTACGGCTAGATTTAGGAGTTTTAGGGTTAAGTTTAGGGGTTAGGGTTAGGGCTAGGTTTAGGGGGTTAAGGCTAGATTTAGGGGGGTTAGGGCTATGTTTAGGGGGTTAGGGTTAGGGCTAGATTTAGGGGGTTAGGGGTATGGCTAGGTTTAGGGGGTTAGGGTTATGGCTAGGTTTAGAGGGTTAGGGCTAGGTTTAGGGGAGTTAGGGCTAGGTTTAGGGGTTAGGGCTAGATTTAGGGTGTTAGGGTTAGGTTTAGGGGTTATGGTTAGGGCTAGGTTTAGGGGGTGGAGAGTTAGGGCTAGGTTTAGGGGGTTAGGGCTAGGTTTAGGGGGTTAGAGTTAGGATTAGGGGGTTAGGGCTAGCTTTAGGGGGTTAGAGTTAGGGCTAGGTTTAGGGGGTTAGGGTTAGGACTAGGTTTAGGGGGTTAGGGCTAGATTTAGGGGGGTTAGGAATATGTTTAGGGGGTTAGGGCTAGGTTTAGGGGTTAGGGCTCAGTTTAGGGGGTTAGGGCTAGATTTAGGGGGTTAGCGTTAGGGCTAGGTTTAGGGGGTTAGAGCTAGGTTTAGGGGGTTAGGGCTAGGTTTTGGTGGTTAGGGCTAGGTTTAGGGGGCTAAGGCTAGATTTAGGGGGTTAAGGCTATGTTTAGGGGGTTAGGGTTAGGTTTAGGGGTTAGGGCTAGGTTTAGGGGGTTAGAGTTAGGATTAGGGGGTTAGGGCTAGCTTTAGGGGGTTAGAGTTAGGGCTAGGTTTAGGGGTTAGGGTTAGGACTAGGTTTAGGGGGTTAGGGATAGATTTAGGGGGGTTAGGGCTATGTTTAGGGGGTTAGGGCTAGGTTTAGGGGTTAGGGCACAGTTTAGGGGGGTTAGGGCTAGATTTAGGGGGTTAGCGTTAGGGCTAGGTTTAGGGGGTTAGAGCTAGGTTTAGGGGGTTAGGGCTAGGTTTAGGGGGTTAGGGTGTTAGGGCTAGGTTTAGGGGGGTTAGGGCTAGATTTAGGGTGTTAGGGTTAGGTTTAGGGGGGTTAGGGTTAGGGCTAGGTTTAGGGGGTTAGAGTTAGGGCTAGGTTTAGGGGTTAGGGCTAGGTTTAGGGGGTTAAGGCTAGATTTAGGGGGGTTAGGGCTATGTTTAGGGGGTTAGGGTTAGGTTTAGGGGTTAGGGCTAGTTTAGGGGTTAGGGTTAGGGCTAGGTTTAGGGGTTAGGGTTAGGACTAGGTTAGGGGGTTAGGGTTAGGTTTAGGGGGTTAGAGTTAGGGCTAGGTTTAGGGGAGTTAGGGTTAGGTTTAGGGGGGTTAGGGCTAGATTTAGGGTGTTAGGGTTAGGTTTAGGGGTTATGGTTAGGGCTAGGTTTAGGGGGTGGAGAGTTAGGGCTAGGTTTAGGGGTTAGGGCTAGTTTAGGGGGTTAGAGTTAGGATTAGGGGGTTAGGGCTAGCTTTAGGGGGTTAGAGTTAGGGCTAGGTTAGGGGGTTAGGGCTAGGTTTAGGGGAGTTAGGGTTAGGTTTAGAGGTTAGGGTTAGGTTTAGGGGGTTAGAGTTAGGATTAGGGGGTTAGGGCTAGCTTTAGGGGGTTAGAGTTAGGGCTAGGTTTAGGGGGTTAGGGTTAGGACTAGGTTTAGGGGGTTAGGGCTAGATTTAGGGGGTTAGGGCTATGTTTAGGGGGTTAGGGCTAGGTTTAGGGGTTAGGGCTCAGTTTAGGGGGTTAGGGCTAGATTTAGGGGGTTAGGGTTAGGGCTAGGTTTAGGGGGTTAGGGTTAGGGCTAGGTTTAGGGGTTAGGGCTATATTTAGGGGGTTAAGGCTAGATTTAGGGGGTTAAGGTTAGGTTTAGGGGGTTAGGGCTAGGTTTAGGGGATTAGTGTTACGGCTAGATTTAGGAGTTTTAGGGTTAAGTTTAGGGGTTAGGGTTAGGGCTAGGTTTAGGGGGTTAAGGCTAGATTTAGGGGGGTTAGGGCTATGTTTAGGGGTTAGGGTTAGGGCTAGATTTAGGGGGTTAGGGGTATGGCTAGGTTTAGGGGGGTTAGGGTTATGGCTAGGTTTAGAGGGTTAGGGCTAGGTTTAGGGGAGTTAGGGCTAGGTTTAGGGGGTTAGGGCTAGATTTAGGGTGTTAGGGTTAGGTTTAGGGGTTATGGTTAGGGCTAGGTTTAGGGGGTGGAGAGTTAGGGCTAGGTTTAGGGGGTTAGGGCTAGGTTTAGGGGGTTAGAGTTAGGATTAGGGGGTTAGGGCTAGCTTTAGGGGGTTAGAGTTAGGGCTAGGTTTAGGGGGTTAGGGTTAGGACTAGGTTTAGGGGGTTAGGGCTAGATTTAGGGGGGTTAGGAATATGTTTAGGGGGTTAGGGCTAGTTTAGGGGTTAGGGCTCAGTTTAGGGGGTTAGGGCTAGATTTAGGGGGGTTAGCGTTGGGGCTAGGTTTAGGGGGTTAGAGCTAGGTTTAGGGGGTTAGGGCTAGGTTTTGGTGGTTAGGGCTAGGTTTTAGGGGGCTAAGGCTAGATTTAGGGGGTTAAGGCTATGTTTAGGGGGTTAGGCTAGGTTTAGGGGTTAGGGCTAGGTTTAGGGGGTTAGAGTTAGGATTAGGGGGTTAGGGCTAGCTTTAGGGGGTTAGAGTTAGGGCTAGGTTTAGGGGTTAGGGTTAGGACTAGGTTTAGGGGGTTAGGGATAGATTTAGGGGGGTTAGGGCTATGTTTAGGGGGTTAGGGCTAGGTTTAGGGGTTAGGGCACAGTTTAGGGGGGTTAGGGTTAGGGCTAGATTTAGGGGGTTAGCGTTAGGGCTAGGTTTAGGGGGTTAGAGCTAGGTTTAGGGGGTTAGGGCTAGGTTTAGGGGGTTAGGGTGTTAGGGCTAGGTTTAGGGGGGTTAGGGCTAGATTTAGGGTGTTAGGGTTAGGTTTAGGGGGGTTAGGGTTAGGGCTAGGTTTAGGGGGTTAGAGTTAGGGCTAGGTTTAGGGGGTTAGGGCTAGGTTTAGGGGGTTAAGGCTAGATTTAGGGGGGTTAGGGCTATGTTTAGGGGGTTAGGGTTAGGTTTAGTGGTTAGGGTTAGGGCTAGGTTTAGGGGGTTAGAGTTAGGATTAGGGGGTTAGGGCTAGGTTTAGGTGGTTAGAGTTAGGGCTAGGTTTAGGGGGTTAGGGTTAGGGCTAGGTTTAGGGGTTAGGGCTACATTTAGGGGGGTTAGGGATATGTTTAGGAGGTTAGAGTTAGGGCTAGGTTTAGGGGTTAGGGCTCGGTTTAGGTGGTTAGAGTTAGGGCTAGGTTTAGGGGGTTAGGGTTAGGGCTAGGTTTAGGGGGTTAGGGCTAGATTTAGGGGGGTTAGGGATATGTTTAGGAGGTTAGGGTTAGGGCTAGATTTAGGGGGTTAGGGTGTTAGGGCTAGGTTTAGGGTGTTAGGGTTAGGGCTATATTTAGGGGGTTAAGGTTAGGTTTAGGGGGTTAGGGTGTTAGGGCTAGGTTTAGGGGGGTTAGGGCTAGGTTTAGGGGGTTAGGGAGTAGGGTTAGTGTTAGCCGCTGGGATTTTGGATGTCTGGAACTTGGCCATCAGGGAGTTGTCTGTGTAGGGACGTTGGCCTGTAGGGGAAGTTGGCCATCAGGGAGTTGTCTGTGTAAGGAAGTTGGCCGTCGGGATTTTGGCATTAGGGAACCTGGTTGTAGGGATTTCGACCCAAACCCCCTAAAAGGTACTGACTTAGGGAAATCAAAGCTGGAGAAGGATTTGGACATAGTCATAGACTCTCAGCAATCTCAGCAACAATGCTCAATGCCAAACAGCAGCCGCCAAGGCCAGCAAGGTATTGGCATGCATAAAAAGGAGAATTCACTCTCGGGATGAAAACATAATTTTGCCTCTTTATAAATCAATGGTAAGTCCGCACCTTGAATAGGCCGTGCAATTTTGGGCACCTGTCTTAAGAAAGGATATTATAGCACTAGAAAAAGTGCAGAGACGGGAGACTAAATTAATAAGGGGAATGGAAGGTTTAAGTTATGAGGAAAGACTAACAAGTTTAAACCTGTTTAATTTAGAGAAACGGCACCTTAGAGGGGATCTAATAACTTTATATAAATGTATAAGGGCCATTGTCTGGAAACCTATTCATTAATAGGACTATACACAGGACACGAGGTCACCCATTTAGACTGGGCGAAAGGAAATTCAGCCTAAAAGGGCTTTTTTATACAGTTAGAACAATAAAGCTGTGGAATGCTCTGTCTGTTGAGGTGGTTGGGTCAGAGTCTGTACAAACCTTTAAACAATGGCTGTATGTTTTCATGCAAGAACAGAATATTAACCTCCCTGACGAGTGTGGCTCGGGGTTAAATTTCACCGCTGAAAGCGGCAAACCTGAGCCACAGTCAGACTGCATACATCGCCTCTCCCTGCACTCCCTCGCTGACCCCGCAGTCTCCTCCGGCGATCGCAGCATTTTACTTCCTGGATTCCGAGTGTGGCTCTGGGTTACTGCTTCCAGTAAAGGAATATAACCCTGAACCACACTCAGGAACACAGCTAGAGGGCCAAAAAAAATTAATTTAAACGCTTTTTGACAAAGAAATTCGGAAAAAATCAGACCGCCAGGGATGTTAAGGATTATAATATTTAATATGTGGGTAAAAGCTGCTTGACCCAAGGAGAAATCTTTGTAATACCTTACTTTGCGCTTCCCCACGTTAAGTACAGGGAGCGCAAAGTAGAGTAAGCTCGTGGAAGCTAGCACAATCACTGATGCACTAACGGATTTTTCAGTGGTTTGGCGTCAATAAGGTAGTATGGTGGCATGTGTTAAAGTAATGGATTTAACGCTTACTCACCCAAATGCTACAGTTAGAGTTCACTAGGGAATAGAGCCTACTGTGGGGGAGGGGGCAGTTTACAACACAAAAGATCACACAATGGATGCACCCAGTGACACATATAGACAAAAATATTTTCTTTACTAAACAAACAAAAGAAAAATAAAGCACACGTAAGATATCAGTAACATGAAATAAACACAATAAGGACATTTCAATTTTTGGTGGTAGTGGCCCTTTAATTTTTTTTTAAAAAAGGCGTGGCCAGCTGTGAAGGGAAGAGGACACGTTTGGCTGGAGCTCTGTCTGTGACTTTGCTGTGAGGTTTTTTTTGGGCGACCCCGCTCGTTATTTGCCCTTTGAACTCTTTGAGCTCCCAGACCGGCTGGCCATCAGGTGGGTGACCTCCGGAGCCTGTGTTGCCTCCCTCCGGAGCCAGGAAGTGGGTTTGGGCTGCCTGAATGTAAGCTGCAGCACACGGCCGGTGGCCATTTTGAGGCCTACTTCGCAGCCCTGCCTCGCGGCCCCCTTGCCTCCCTGAAGAGACTACTGCCGGGCAGGCGACTGATGCGTGCCGCAGGGATGGAGGGCCCCCATCTCTCGGCTGCTCCAGATGTCGGCACGGTGGTGGAAGCGACTGAGGCCCTGTGGTGTGGCGTTCCCCATCCCCCCACCAAGATGAGAATGGATGTGATTTCGGGCCTGGACGCTTGTCTGGAGCTCCTGGGGGAGGAGGAGGAATCGAGCCCAATTACACGGGGCACCTTACGCCGGATGGTGGCTATACTGCAACGCTGCAGGGCAGCGGAGGCTGCCCCGGGGAGTGAGCCTGCAGGGGCCTCAACTGCGGATGGTTCTGTGGCGGGGCGGATGGTTCTGTGGCTTGCGCTGCCCCAGGAGTTCCGGTTACTGGTACCCCAGTTTGCAGAGGCGATTCCTGAGATGTGCGGTGAGGAAGTGCTGGGCGCCGATGAGTGTGCTACTGAGAGGGAGATTGCGGAGCAGCCCGGCGCTTGTCCCCCCACAGAGCATGTAGCAGTGAAGTCTCCTGGCAGTAGCGAGCTGCCCCTCGATGGGGGGCATCGTCGCCTCCAATCCTGCGGTTTGGTTAGTGCCGGGGGCAGGGGCTGCCTGGAGTGACGCTGTGCTTGGGATCCGGCCGCAGCCGTTTAGAGACACTGGCTGATGTCTCTTAGCTGGACATCGGATGGCTCGGCTTACACACCAATTTTTTGATACCTGGCCTGCCACATTCTGTTTACTGAGATGACCCCCTCCCCCCCATGCTGAGCTTGCTGCCCTTCTCTCACTGCGAGGTTATATTTTATATTGTTTTGTCTTTTGCCCACCAGAGACACTTTTGCTGAGTCCCCCCCCTGTTTTTCTGACTTAAGACTTTTTCTTTTGATCTTCCGAGACCCCCCCTCAATTTTAAATTTTGTTCTATGTGTTTTATGAGAATTGTTTTTTCGCCCTGCGAGGCCAACTTTGCTGGTCGATCTGTGACCTTTATCACAAAATAAAAATTTTAAATACTAAAAAAATTTAATAGTGCAAAAAAATAAAAACATAAATAAATAAAAAAAGGCACTGTCAAAGTTACATCAATATCAATAAGCCAATAACCATTGCTTGAGTCAGAGTAGTAGAGTATACGCATATATCTCAATGAAATTGACTAGAACATACCTTTTATTTGTGAAAATAAAAAATAAAATACAAAAAGCTCCATTTAAAAACAAAAAAAATTGAACTTTTTGTATTTTATTTTTTCTCTTCACAAATAAAAGTTATGTTTTAGTCATTTCATTGGGATGTTTGCATAACTCTACTGACTCCAGCAGTGATTATTGATTCATTAGCGTTTAGTCCCAAATTTGTTTCCATTCTCCATGGTGCTGGCTGGGTCCGTAGCAATGTTTGAGGACTGGGTTTCCAGTTTAGTGGTATTTTACACAAACATCAGATTTAAGAACCATGATTAAGACATTGCCATGAAGTTTTTTTTAACTTTCTTACCTTAATAGCTTTTTCCACAAGGAGTTTTGCCTGTTTGAGCCGATCAGGGTTTATCAATGTTGCATTGCTGGTTTTGCGAACACGCCCTTCCGCAGCAGACACTGTGTACATATAGAACAGATTGCATTGTTAATTGGCAGCCACACCTGCCATATCTCGGGAACATGCTTTATTGTTTTATACCAGGTCCACTGTGGCGGCCTGAAGAAACATAATAATATAGTAATGAAAGTCTTCCAAAGTTGTAAGCTAGGAATGAATGGCACAGCTGCAGATCTGGATCAGATTCCAAGTCAGGTGTAAACATTACCTGTCAGCAAAATGATTTTGAACTAGCCTGAAAATTTTCGGACCGATTCCATAGTATTTTATTGTTTTTGGCTGTGACGTGCGGCACTTTGAACTTGGGGTACATGGACCTAGAAAGGCATTTGGAAGATGCAGTCCTGACGTTCTATATTGTCTCCCTGCCCTTTCCTATGTTGAAGTCACCCTGTACCTAGAAGTATGTACGTTTGTGATATGTATGAATACTGGTATTGTTGATATCGTTATTGTCTATGTGTTACTATCTGCAAATAGGATTATTGTGTGGGTCACTGCAGCCTTTGCCAACTCCCTTTGTCTGGAATGTGTTTGCATCTGTTAAAGGTGGTCTTCGGTTTTCTATCTTGTCTGGCAAACACTGCCTCCTTATCTGATGCTGTATAATCTGAATCCCATTTACCATCACAGTCTATTATTGTTCTATTTTTATGGAATGCTAATACCATTATCTGTTCCTTGTCCAATTATGTCCCAGACTCAGAGAAGCAGAGCAAGAATTACAGAACAGTCTCAACCATACAACAGAGAGGGTGTAAGGTCCTGGAGGCCCTCACCCCCGGGCACCCCTTTTTGTGCCTTTTACTACATGTTCCCTGCAGATTCCAAAACCCTTGTATAAACAATTCACCTTCCTGATTCTACCGTTCTGGCCCTGGATCCACACCTGCCCTTCATCCTCCCTGATTAGCCCTGCATATAAGGGAGTCCCACCCTCAACCCTGGACTTCCACATTGAAGTTACTGACTGCGTTACCTGTTTACTAAAGCTCCCTGAAACCGCCTGACCATCTCCTGAACTCTCTGCTAAAGACCCCAAGGACCTTCTGCTATTTATCTGGACTCTCATTGCTTCACTCACCGGTAACCCTTCCATCCTGCTCCCCCTCTGCCCCCATCTAAGCCTTGCCGTGTACCGAACCCCTGCTGTACCACCGACTATTCTCTGCCAGCCTTGCCGTGTACCGAACCCCCTTGCTGAACCCTGACGACGCCATTGCCTGAACCCTGTCTGATTTCATGCCACTGTGTTTACTGCAATAAACACTCATTGCTATTCTGAATCTGCCTTCATCACTGCATCCTGGGCTCACAACCCCAACCTGCTACACCCACCGCAGTCAAACCCTTACAGAGGGATTTCCCATGGGCCTCTTGGCCCCTCCTGGGAAAAGTACAATAGCTCACAGAAGTGAGTACACCCCTCACATTTTTGTTAATATTTTATAATATACGTTGTCATGTGACAACACTGAAGAAATTACACTTTGCTACAATGTAAAGTAGTAAGTGTACAGCTTGTATAACAGTGTAAATTTGCTGTCCCCTCAAAATAGCTCAACACACAGCCATTAATGTCTAAACCACTGGCAACAAAAGTGAGTACACCACTAAGTGAAAATGTCCAAATTGGGCCCAATTAGCCATTTTCCCTCCCTGGTGTCATGTGACTCGTTAGTGTTAGAGGGTCTCAGGTGTGAATGGGGAGCAGGTGTGTTAAATGTGGTGTTATCGCTCTCACTCTCTCATACTGGTCACTGGAAGTTAAACATGGCACCTCATGGCAAAGAACTCTCTGAGGATATGAAAAAAAGAATTGTTGCTCTACATAAAGATGGCCTAGGCTATAAGAAGATTGCCAAGACCCTGAAACTGAGCTGCAGCACAGTGGCCAAGACCATACAGCGGTTTAACAGGACATTTTCCACTTAGAACAGGCCTCGCCATGATCGACCAAAGAAGTTGAGTGCACGTGCTCAGCATCATATCCAGAGGTTGTCTTTGGGAAATAGATGTATGAGTACTGCCAGCATTGCTGCAGAGGTTGAAGGGGTGGGGAGTCAGCCTGTCAGTGCTCAGACCATACGCCGCACACTGCTTCAAATTGGTCTGCATGGCTGTCGTCCCAAAAGGAAGCCTTTTCTAAAGATGATGCACAAGAAATTATGCAAACAATTTGCTGAAGAGAAGCAGACTAAGGACATGGATTACTGGAACCATGTCCTGTGGTCTGATGAGACCAAGATAAACTTATTTGGTTAAGATGGTATCAAGTGTGTGTGGTGGCAACCTGGTACAGACTAAACGTAATCCTAGACCTAGACTGTGCAATTGAATACTTTCAGTCTGAGCTCCTGCAAGTCTGGAATTCCCATGCCCCGCTGCGTAAAGTGCGAGTAAAAGGGACCCATCTCCCCTGGGTTACAGCTGATTTTACACTAATGTGCCAGCTTAGAGATTCACTGTGGTCAAATTTCAAGAGTACTGGTTCCATGAACGATCACTACGAATACCGAAAATGCCGGAATGAATGCACAAAACAAAAATAAAAATGGCTAAAGCCCATTACTTCAATGAAAATCTAAACAATAACATATCAAACCCTAGAAACTTTTGGAGAACCATAAGTAACATACAAGCACCCCCAGTCCACTCCCAGCCGGCTGCTGTCAAAGTAAACAACCAAACCCTGCAACACCCCCTAGATGTAGCAAATGCCTTTAATGATTATTTTGTTGGATGCGCCACCACTTTGATTGCCAAGCTAGGAAATGACATGCAATCAGAAAGGCCTCATGCAGGTCAGGCCCCTCCAACTGTGCAAAGTCCCTGTATCAGACAGGAATTCAGTTTTAGACCAGTGCCTGTCAGTGTCTTTACTAAACTTCTCCGTAAGCAAAAAATGAAATACCAGTCTGGACCTGATCAAATACCAGCAATGCTGCTGAAAATCAGTGCACCGGCAATTGCAAATCCTGTCGCAACCCTAATTAATGAATCACTGGCAACTGGATACATACCCAAACTCTGGAAGACTGCGAGAGTGGTACCTATCCATAAAAGTGGTGACAGTAGTTTGGTATCCAACTACCGTCCGATATCGTTGCTCCCTGTAATGTCAAAAATTTTGGAAAAATGCGTCTACACACAGTTACGTGATTATTATCAATATTGGAACTACTTAACCCCAGATCAATCCGGCTTTTGTCCAAATCACTCAACTACAACCGCCCTTTTAAAAGTCTGCAATGATATCCAAGCTGGGATGGAACAAGGAAACCTAACTGGAGCTATCTTCCTTGATTTTGCCAAGGCCTTTGACACAGTAGACCATGGCATCTTGTTAGAAAAACTTAAAAACTATGGCATTGGTGATCGCACGCTAACCTGGTTTCAATCATATGTATCTGACCGATCACAATATGTGTCAATTTCTGGAAGCTCCCCCTCCCGGTCACTTGCGGTGTACCCCAAGGCTCAATACTAGGCCCCCTGCTATTCACAATATTCATAAATGATCTGCCCAACGTCTGCAAAGCCTCAACTGTACATATGTATGCAGACGACACTGTAATCTATACCAGCAAACCAAATCTCCAGCAGCTGGAAGCCGTGCTGCAAGAACAATTCAGAGGTAGAAAAGTGGATCAAACACAACAAACTTTTTTTAAATGACAAAACTGCAACGATGCTGTTTGGAACAAAACCTAAGCTACACAAATTGAAAAATCCCCACTTATGTGTTGGGACACAATCAAATGGCACGCTGACCACAGTCACTTCTCTCAAATATCTAGGTATGTGGTTGGACCCTAATCTATCCTTTGGCCCCCACATCGAAAAAATCTCATCTAAACTTTACCCCAAACTAGGTGCCCTGTACAGAAACAAATCCTGCCTGAGCCCCGCGGTAAGAAAGCAGATTGTACAACAAATGCTTATGCCGGCTATTGAATACGGAGATGTAGTGTACGCAGCCGCCCCGCTAACACATCTTCAGAAACTTACTACATTGTATAACTCATTCTGCCACTTTGCATTACAATGTAACTACATGACCCACCATTGTGACATCTTAAAAGAGCTAAACTGGCCATCGCTGGAGTCTAAATGCACCCTTCACCTTTCCAGCCTGGTGTTTAAGAGCTTTTATGGGAAGCTGCCACCCTATCTGAATAGACTGCTTCCCCCAGCAGCTCCCTTATCCTATAACCTCCGATCCAGGACCAGCACCTTACTTGCAATACCACAATACAAAAAGACAGTGGCTCGGTCCTCCTTTTCCTACAGAGCACCACAATTATGGAATAACCTCCCAGACACCATCAAATCTTCCCCCAGTCTTAAGTCACTCAAGGCAAGAGCTCCTTACTAACATACCTCAATACAGAATGCACCTGTAAACATGTAACATAATGACTATTTCCTACATATTTATTTTCTGTTAATCTGTATATTTGTGGTTCTTTTTTAATATCTTGCATTGTATTTCTGTAACTATAACACTTCAATGTTCTTGAACCCAGGACATACTTGAAAACAAGAGAAATCTCAATGTATCCTTCCTGGTATAATCCTTTATAAATAAATAAATAAATAAAGTGTGTCTTGCCTACAGTCAAGCATTGTGGTGGGAGTGTCATGGTCCGGGGCTGCATGAATGATGCCGGCACTGGGGAGCTACAGTTCATTGAGGTAACATGAATGCCTACATGTACTGTGACATACTGAAGCAGAGCATGATCCCCTCCCTTCGGAGACTGGGCCGCAGAGCTGTATTCCAACATGATAACGACCCCAAACACACCGTCAAGATGACAACTGCCTTGCTAAAGAAGCTGAGGGTAAAGGTGATGGACTGGCCAAGCATGTCTCCAGACCTAAACCCTATTGAGCATCTGTGGGGCATCCTCAAACGGAAGGTGTAGGAGTGCAAGGTCTCTAACATCCACCAGCTTTGTGATGTCGTCATGGAGTGGAAGAGGACTCCAGTGGCAACCTGTGAAGCTCTGGTGAATTCCATGCCCAAGAGGGTTAAGGCAGTGTTGGGA
This sequence comes from Leptobrachium leishanense, assembly GCA_009667805.1. Classification (NCBI taxonomy): domain Eukaryota; kingdom Metazoa; phylum Chordata; class Amphibia; order Anura; family Megophryidae; genus Leptobrachium; species Leptobrachium leishanense. Next base: position 120,420,268 of record CM019070.1, on the reverse strand, counting down.
AATGATGGTTGCCACACAAAATATTGACACTGTGGGCCCAATTTGGACATTGTCACTTAGGGGTGTACTCACTTTTGTTGCCAGCGGTTTAGACATTAACCACTTGGCTGCTAAGGACGCGCTCAGCGAGTCCTGCCAAGTGCACCTCCTGTGCTATGGACACGCTGAGCGCGTCCTAGCACAGGAGGTAGCAATTGGCCGGGATTCCGGCTGATTGCTGGCCCCCCGGTGCGGGCCGACATCTTGGATGTTGTCCCCGTCGGGGTCCAGGAGTGCTGGGCTAATAGATGTCATCGCGCTGGCGCAATGACATCTATTTCAGACCCCCCCCCCGCGAGTGCGGAGGAGGTGACTGAAAGGGAGGGGGCGAGGTCCTTCAGACCTCTCTCCTTCCTGATCGCCGGGGGCCAGTGATTAAAGGCAGGCATAGTTTGGAAGGGCACAGCCTGCCCTTCCAAACGGCGGCTGGCTTTAACCCCTTGGGGGCCGAATCACGATTCGGCGCCGAAAAGCGCCGGATCATGATCCTCTCCCGGAGCTGGCTGACACCTTGGATGTCGACCAAGCTTCCGGGAACTCCCCCTTATGACTGCCGTCATCGTGTATAGAGCGATGACGTCAGTCCTGGAGTTAACCCCTAGCTGCCACCAATGGTGGAGAAAGGGGGTTCCAATGAACCCCCTATCTCCCGATCCGTGGCAGCTAGGGGTTAAAGTTTGGTATCTTTGGATCGGCCAGAACATGACCATGTAAAAGGTAATAAAATAAATAAATTTATAAAAAACAAGTGTAGCGATGTGTTAAAGTTTACTGTGGCAGTACCCATTTTTGGCCACAAGATGGAGACTATCACGATTAAAGACCCTGGACACTTGAACTACAGGTCCATGCATGCTTTGCGAAGAAACAGGAAGTGGGTGGGTTTGTGGAGAGCTGTACATCCTGCACCTCGTGGAGAACAGGCAGAGCGCGCCAGGGAGTCAAGGAGAGCGGATGCACAAAGTAAAGAGAGAGACCAAAGATAGGCCGGAACACAAGTTTTTTTTGTTTTTGGTTTGTTAATGCAGCAATATTGTTCTCATTTCAATTATAATGTGAACAATGATGCTGCACTAACGATTTTTGTATGGGGTGCGTTTGTTAAAAATTGCGTAATTTTCCCCCAAACAAAATGTAACGACCCCATTTTGAATTTTTTTAACAAGCGCAACCCATAGAAAATATAACTGCAAATGCTTGCATGTTAAAATGTGAAAAGAAAACACTTTACACATTGTAAATGATTGAAAATTCTAATTTTATTGCTTTTTTTGTTACAATATACAGACAGGACATGACGTATACATATAATAATGATATATTATGAATCTGCCGAGTCTGTGGGGATCCCGGTAGCTCCGGAAGCTTATTCAGGTGATTACGGTTCTATGCCTTCACTGGAGGGATCATACTCTGAAGAAACGTCTGCTCCAGTGATAGAAAGAGAAATTGAGCCAACGCCCATAGTACTTCCACCTGAAGAGGAACGGAGGGAGCCTGAACAAAAACGCTCTATTCGGCCGCCCCAGCGTCTTACCTATGACTCACCCGGACATAGCACTGAAGAGGCCATCACCACTGTGCAGAGATTGCCCGAAGTGTCTGCTTTGTTAGCTGAGGTAGCCCAGAACATGAATCAGCTTGAGAAAGTGTTTCTAACCCACTGCATGTATGCTGTATAAACTGTGTGCAAATTGTAAAAAGATAATGTAACTGTTGTACCTCCTTGGAGAGACCCAAGAGTTCTAGGAGGGGGAGAGTGTAGCGATGTGTTAAAGTTTACTGTGGCAGTACCCATTTTTGGCCACAAGATGGAGACTATCACGATTAAAGACCCTGGACACTTGAACTACAGGTCCATGCATGCTTTGCGAAGAAACAGGAAGTGGGTGGGTTTGTGGAGAGCTGTACATCCTGCACCTCGTGGAGAACAGGCAGAGCGCGCCAGGGAGTCAAGGAGAGCGGATGCACAAAGTAAAGAGAGAGACCAAAGATAGGCCGGAGCGCAGACAGAGTGGATCGGGCTTTCAGGATTGGCTCACTCAGCTTGCGGGACACAGACCTCACCCTCTATGCTATTCAAGTGCAGCTGAAGGAGAGAAGACCCCAGGAGTGAGGAGTACCGCGGTCGATCGAAGCGGGGAGCAGGCGGTAAGCTGGATGAGTCGCGGCCGACAGACAGAGGGCCAGACAACAGATCCGGTGGTCGGCATCCCCCGGCAACATCGAGCGGAGAGGCGTCCTGGGCCAGCCGAATCTAAAGCTTGCGCTGGATGGGTGAGAGGCCCCAAGGCCGTGTTTAAATAAGAGCGTACGCTGCTGTTTCCTTCTAAAACCCACAGGGCCCCAACTGACTAGTCGAAGACATCGCTAAAGTAAACTCACTGGCCAGTTGAGAAGTACCCGGGTACCCTACACACACAAATACATATCACCTCATGTTCTGGGACTTAACCTGTGCAGGACTCATTTTCCTTTTCCGAACCGGGACAAGGGGGCAAAGTTAAAGTTACATTCCGAACATTTTTCCTCTTTTTGTTCCCGCTGCGCGTTCACCGTGATACGAGAACTGTGTATTTTATTGTGTCCCGCTACGCGGTTTTTCCTCGAATTTCGTATCTTTTAATTTTCTGCTTGGTCGGGGTTTTTCCGAAAATACGAAGCCCTCGTGTTTTCGTTTCTTTTACCGCTACGCGTTTATCGTGTTACGAAAGTACTGTAAATTTTCCTGCATATACCGTGTCTTAAGAGCTGCAAACCTTTTAGTAAACCTTTTAAAATATAAAACTGTTCAGCGTGTTGGAGTATATTTATTCCCTAGTGCGGGGAGACTGACCCGTGGTTCATTTTCAGCGGCTCCTCCGGGAGTGAGCGCTACACAAGTTTTTTTTGTTTTTGGTTTGTTAATGCAGCAATATTGTTCTCATTTCAATTATAATGTGAACAATGATGCTGCACTAACGATTTTTGTATGGGGTGCGTTTGTTAAAAATTGCGTAATTTTCCCCCAAACAAAATGTAACGACCCCATTTTGAATTTTTTTAACAAGCGCAACCCATAGAAAATATAACTGCAAATGCTTGCATGTTAAAATGTGAAAAGAAAACACTTTACACATTGTAAATGATTGAAAATTCTAATTTTATTGCTTTTTTTGTTACAATATACAGACAGGACATGACGTATACATATAATAATGATATATTATGAATCTGCCGAGTCTGACGGAAAGAACGATATATAACATGTCTGGGTCATATAATAAAATAAGGCTTCAAAACGCGGTTAAACATGATGAGCGAAACCGGTAAAAATGAGCTCAGCACACAGGTGTGAAATGCCTCAGCAGCGAAAGGGTTAATGGCTGTGTGTTGTTATTTTTAGGGGACAACAAGTATACACTGTTATACAAGCTGTACACTTACTACTTTGCATTGTAGCAAAGTGTAATTTCTTCAGTGTTGTCACATGAAAAGATATAATAAAATATTTACAAAAATGTGAGGGGTGTACTCACTTCTGTGAGATACTGTATATATTTAGCTCAATAAAGGCCGAGCCAGAAGTTCTCTGTTCTAAATCTCAAGATCTGCTTGTTGCCTCTTTGTTGGAGATGGCATCACCACTCTTAGCTAGGGATGTGCGTTTCGGGTTTCGGAATTTCGGAATTTTCACGAAATTTCCCGATTCGTGTTTTCGGATGCGGCCGAATTTCCGAAAAAGTTTAGATCCGAAAAGTTCAGATCCGAAATGTTTTCCGAGCCGAAACGAAATATTTTCGGATTTTTCGAATGGGCTTGAAATGTGGCAAACGAGGAGAACAGATGTTCCGAAAAACGAAAATTTTCCGAAAAACGAAAATTTTCCGAAAAACGAAAATTTTCCGAAAAACGAAAATTTGTAAAAACGAACATTTTTTGAAAAACGAAACTTTTTCGAAAAAACGAAAAGTCGATACAAAAAACGGGCAAAATGACACGAAAAATACGAAAAATGGTCGATATGCCGAAAAATGTGCAATTCCGAAAAACGAAAATTTTCCGAAAAACGAAAATTTGTAAAAACGAACATTTTTTGAAAAACGAAAATTTTTCGAAAAAACGAAAAGTCGATACAAAAACCGAGCACAGTGAAACGAAAATACGAAAAATGGTCGAAATTCCGAAAAAAAAATGTACCCGAAAAACAGGTCGAACCGAATCGAATCGAAACCGAAATCGGTCGAAACGAGCCGAATCGAAAAGTTTAAAAATCCGAAAAATCGAACCGAATCGAACCGAAAAAAAAATCGGTGCACAAGCCTACTCTTAGCGTGCATCCGTCCTTAAGCTTCATCTAAGGTCTGGAGAAAGGCATAAAAGACTGCTGGTGAGAGAATGGGGGTCCAGAAAGGAAGCCGCATTAACAGATGTGTCCCAGTCGGGGTACAGAGATCTGTTACATTGGCAAATTTGGTATTTTGGCGATTCGGAATTTTTAGTGTTCTAAAATTGCCAAAATGCTGATATTATGTCTGAAAATCAAATCAGTCAAAAAAGAATCCACATGTCTGTTCATTACTAAACTGTGGATGGTGTAATACAAAAAAAGCAGCAGATCTACTCGAAAAATTGTGGAGTTGGACAATACATTCAGATAGTCTCTGTCGCTTGCTCCTACTTCACGGTTTGTAGTGAACAAAATCAATTTATGAGAGCACTGAGAATGGACAGAGGCATAAGTGGCCTGCTCTTCAGAGACTCCTCAGGTCTCATACAGGTGAAAGTCAAAAATTTGAATATCGTGCAAAAGTTCATTTATTTCAGTAATGCAACTTAAAAGGTGAAACTAATATATGAGATAGATGAAGCCGTGATTTGTCATAATTGTGATGATTATGTCTTACAGCTCATGAAAACCCCAAATGAACAATCTCAGAAAATTAGAATATTGTGAAAAGGTGCAATATTCTAGGCTCAAAGTGTCCCACTCTAATCAGCTAATTAAACCATAACAACTGCAAAGGGTTCCTGAGCCTTTAAATGGTCTCTCAGTCTGGTTTAGCAGGACTCACAATCATGGGAAAGACTGCTGACCTGACGGTTGTGCAGAAAACCATCATTGACACCCTCCATAAGGAGGGAAAGCCTCAAAAGGTAATTGCAAAATAAGTTGGATGTTCCCAAAGTGCTGTATCAAATCACATTAATAGAAAGTTATGTGGAAGGGAAAAGTGAGGAAGAAAAAGGTGCACAAGCAGCAGGGATGACCGCAGCCTGGAGAGGATTGTCAGGAAAAGGCCAGTCAAAAGTGTTAGGGACTTTCACAAGGAGTGGACTGAGGCTGGTGTCGGTGCATCAAGAGCCACCACACACAGACGGATCCTGGACATGGGCTTCAAATGTCCTATTCCTCATGTCAAGCCGCTCCTGAACAACAAACAACGTCAGAAGCGTCTTACCTGGGCTAAAGAAAAACAGACCTGGTCTGTTGCTCAGTGGTCCAACGTCCTCTTTTCTGATGAGAGCAACTTTTGCATATCATTTGGAAACCAAGGACCCAGAGTATGGAGGAAGAATGGAGAGGCACACACTGCAAGATGCTTGAAGTCCAGTGTGAAGTTTCCACAGTCTGTGTTGATTTGGGGAGCCATGTCATCTGCTGGTGTTGGTCCACTGTGCTTCATTAAGTCCAGGGTCAACGCAGCTGTCTACCAGGAGATTTTGGAGCACTTCATGCTTCCTTCCGCAGACTTGCTTTATGGGGATTCTGGGGATGCTTCATTTTCCAGCAGGACTTGGCACCTGCCCACACTGCCAAAAGCACCAAAACCTGGTTCAATGACCGTGGGATTACTGTGCTTGATTGGCCAGCAAACTCACCTGACCTGAACACCATAGAGAATCTATGGGGCATTGCCAAGAGAAAGATGAGAGACATGAGACTGAACAATGCAGAAGAGCTGAAGGCCGCTATTGAAGCATCCTGATCTTCCATAGCACCTCAGCAGTGCCACAGGCTGATAGCTTCCATGCCACGCCGCGTTGAGGCAGCAATTGCAGCAAAAGGGGCCCAAACCAAGTACTGAGTACATATGCATGCTTATACTTTTCAGAGGTCCCATATTGTTCTATGTACAATCCTTGATTTATTGATTGCATGTAATATTCTAATTTTCTGAGATTATGGATTTGGGGTTTTCATGAGCTGTAAGCCATAATCATCACAATTATGACAAATCACGGCTTGAACTATATTGCGTTGCATGTAATGAGTCTATCTCATATATTAGTTTCACCTTTTAAGTTGTATTAATGAAATAAATGAACTTTTGCACGATATTCAAATTTTTCGAGTTTCACCTGTTAGATTTTAGACAGATGGCGCCATTACACAGAAGACAATGCCATCAGCAAATCAGTCTGCTATCCCCCAAAAATGGTGGCCAGAACTGAAATACCAAAGAAATTTCCTCAGCATGAGAAGTGCAGCAACCCCTGACGATCATTTCAGCCTTGGAATTCCTTGTCAGCACCATAGCTGGTGCCTCTGTAAGCACTTTGCGCAAGGGGTCCACGTATGGATTACCCTCTAGCGTCATAGTGAACAAAATATGAGAGCACTGAGAATAAGCAGTGGCACTAGTGGCCTGCTCTCCATTGAGTACCCGCTCAGGTCTCATAGGGTTTTAGCTCCTGGCCCCATTACACAGATGATGTTATCATATTCATTCCAAACTGCTATCACCCAGAAAGGTGGGGAAATAAAAAAAAAAGAAAAGAAAAGTGAGATCCCTAAAAGTAAATTTAAGAATGTTATGTAGAGTTACAGTTAAACTTGGCTCACCATGAGATGCCTTCACACCATCTTGCTCCTGTGTCGAAGCTGCACATTTTGACTCAATCTGTGAAATACAGCATATATTTTCATATCCAAGGCATATATAATATGGTCTGTAACTTTAAGGTATAAGTCTTGTAATCTAGTTGAGAAGAACCACCTTCCTGTACTTTGGCAGCCAGGCCACCCTGACCCTTCATCTGCTCCTCTAACCCTCACTTAGCAGGGAAGGGAAGCAGGGGTTATCACTGACAGGGCAATGCAAGTGCACAGTGACCTCTCTCAAAGCACCATGATTGCCTTTGACCCTGTCCTCCCTACTGGGGGGGGGGGAGGTAGGACTCAAAGGGAGAGCAGGACATCAGGAACCAGCTATTGCCAATGACTCTCAATGCTTTTGCCATTGAGAGCCATTGGGTTGGCTGCCTCCCTGCAGTCAAGTGGCATGCTGCAGCTTAACAGAAGCGGCAGCATGTCACATCTGCACCAGTGCCTAGGGAGTGTGGCACTGGATTCCTGGTGAGTTTAAAAATAATCTAAAGGGTTTAAAACAGGAGGGGGGTTAAATGTTAACTCCTCCACTACTCCTTACTGTTTTATATTAGGTCAGCAACATTGGCTTCAGATGTTTTGGAACTACATCAACCATGATGCCCAGTCACTTAGCAGATTAGTGGAGACCCATAGGACATGTAGTTCCAAAACATCTGGAGGGCCAAGGTTGCTGACTCCTACTCTATAGCAAACCTTTAAATCAAATGTAATGACGTCAGGGGGTATTTCCCCATGGCCACAAATTCCTAGCACCATTCTTCTCTTGAATGCACTGGGCTGTCTATACACAATGCACTGGTGGACAGAGGCTTCCGTGGAGTTAATTTACTCAATTATAGGAGATTTGCAAGTTCTTTATTAGTGGAAATTAAACATTCTTAACATTAGATGGAGCGCCAGTACAAGACTGGAAATACGATAGATCACTTACAATGTTTTTTTAATTCTTTTTAATTGTTTTAATGATTCTCATCTGATGTGAACTATGAATGATTAAATGGGACATTTTAAACAGTATATAAGGAAGCAGCAGACACAAGACTAGTGATACCAGCTGAAGAAGCTCTGAGGAGCGAAACGCGTTCTGGTAATATCAATCTTTATTTTATGTATTAATAAATTTATTTTATATGATTACTGCTGCTTCCTGAAACGTGATTTTTAAAGAAGGTTCTCGGAATTTCCTTATAAATTCCTATATGAGGTCTTGGAGCCAATGCGTCTCACTTACATGTGAGTGTAACACTTAAATTGATCTATTGCCATTATACCCTAACAGCATTGCACTAGGGGAGTGTATTGTTCTTTTTTCCTGTAATTTACTGCAGAGAAAAGTTTTTGAAGATAACAACTGCATTGGGGGTACATGGGCACCTGAATGTCTTTGAAGACCCATAATCATCATCCATCCTAGAGCCTAGGTTAGGCTCAGCAGTATGTGAGTAGGAGAATCGCTCCTTTATTTCCTTCACATGGTGGATCAACATATTGCGCTATTATATTTTCTCTTTTGTAGAGACGTTTTTTCCAAGAGTGATCTTTGGGATGACCTAGAAGACCTATTGAAGGACATGTAAAGTGATCTATCGTATTTCCAGTCTTGTACTGGCGCTCCATTGACTGTCCATTTGCATATTCTCAGGTTTTTAGGGGAACCTCCGTATTCATTGTGTAGCGTTTATGATCGATCATTTTATCCTGAGAGCGCTTCACTGTTTTCCTTTTTTATTCTTAACATTAGATTTATAATGTATTAATACGAAGTCCTGTTTGTTGTCACAGTATTTGTTTTAATTGGTTTATATAAAATCATAAAAGTGGTAGAATGGAGTTTAATGGTTTAGTGAAGTTGCAAATGGGGAATTTGATTGTACTCTCACCCCCCCCCCTCACTTCCGGCAAAGCTTTGCCATATTATTCCTATAATTCCTATTGAACAATGACTAGATATCTAAACCAATGCTCAGCAACATCAGCCATGGAATTGTTAGCATCATAACTACATGATTATTAGTTACACTTGTTGAGAATACGCAGATTGCTAATGATTGACATCAAATCAAGGCAAAATGAGCTCTTTCTGCACATCGTATTTTAATGATTACTTTTTCGCGTTGTGGAAATTACATAACTTTAATGTTTTCAATTGGTACGGTGACAACAGCTGCGAACACTAATGCATGCAGTATTTGTACATAGGTTACTGGTTTGATATGCATTGTTATTAAACAGAAGCCATTGCATGTTTATTATTTACTGTTGCAGACGTGTCCTAGCCTGGCATGCTAAAACCGTGCAATTTTACTAGTTTGTATATAAATCCTAAGGACAGATAGGTTAAATATTATAATATTAAAATTTTATTGTAGCACTGTGTTTTATGCACCGTGACTGTCGGTACTTGGCCGATAACAGAAATGCTCCCATGTCTATCTTTTAATTCAAAGCAGATTGTTAATATAAACACCAAAACAACCAAGCGCACCAAATGTGCAGCCACCTTGGCTCTGCTTCTCTTGGCCCTGGGTCGCCCGGCCATGTGGCCTCTTCCGCAGCCTCCAGTCTTTGGGTAGATCCCAGAGTGAGCTGTAAATGCCACCTGATTAAGGGCAGTTCCCTGAACTTCTTCCCTTGTGCCCCCCTCCTTTTTTTCTCTACCATGGCCCCCTCTGTTGGTCCAGGCCGGCTCTGCCAACCACTCTGCACTTTTAGCTCAGTTCTCTGACCCTCCCCCCTTTCCTTTTGATTTTTCTTGTTACTATCTCAATGTGCTGTTCTACAGCTATGACCTGTTGCCCGTTTCTTATGTGGACTTCTTCGTTTTGATGCGTGATCACCTGGCGTTGGGCATTCCTGTAATTTTTATATCTGTCTTTGGGTAGTATTACATAATGCCCGCTAAAACGGGGACGCTAAGGAGGAATACCTGCACCTGCAGGTTTCTCCTTAGCGTCCCCATTTTAGCGTGATATTACAGGGCAGGCGCTAATTCAGCAGCCTGCTCCATAAAGCAGCGCTGAGCCTCAGGATACTCGAGGCAGCGCTAAGCGCCGCAGCAAGCATCGCCTCCATAGAGGCTTCGACTGCTGGTCACATGACCTGCAGGATCTCGCCTCTCGTGAGATCCTGGAGGTCAGCGAAGTGATTCGCGGCGGAAGACTGGGGACTTTTTCCCCCCTCTGCTCCCGGCAGCAAGAAGAGGCGGATCGGGCTGCCACGAGATGAGTGGTGAGTATGTGATTTTTTGGGGGATTTTAAGCTGGTGCTGACAAGTTCTGCAAAAGAGGAATCAGTTTGCACCAGCTCTGCGCTGTGCTTGACTTTTCAGTTAACTGCAGCGGGATGTAATTAGCGTTAGGACTTTGTAATCCTAATGCTAATTAACACTTTGCGCTCCCTATGTTTAACATGGGGAGCGCAAAGTACAGCAAGCTTGCGCTGAAAAGCGCAAGCTCCGAATTGCTAACAGTTTTTTTTTAACCCATTAGCATTCGGAATGTAATATGGTTGGCCACTTAAGCTAACATTAACGCTCACACAGCTGAGCGTTAATATTAGCGTTAAGTATGTAATAGGGCCCTTTGTGTTTGTATTATGGAGGTCCTGTGTGATCACTGCTCACAGTTGGTCTTGTCTGTCTATGTGAGCAAATTTCAAAATAAAGAATTTAAAAAATAATAATAATATATAAATAAATAAAAATATAACCACCAAATTTTTTAAAAAAAGCAGTAAATATCAGAAAGGTATATTTTGTGAACCAAACCAAAAAATACAAATACAAAATGTATCATCTTATTTCTACCATATATATGTTTGTGATTATGTGTGTATATATGTAATATCAAACCTACAGGAAATTGTGCAAAAAGGGCATCCGTGCCATACCCATATTATGTCTGAAAGGTAAAGGAATCCTACAGAACATGAGTAGCTTTGCGGTCCTTTTTTCATTATGTTTTATTTAATTCTATATTATAAAGTAAAGCTTTACATCTTACCATGATGCAGGAATAGACAGATTGCAGCTTGTGACATGCGATAGGCCTGCAGGGAAGAGTGAGAGGCTTCAGCTACAGGCCTGTGCAATGCATGCAAAGCCTGGATGCCAAGCTGGCACAGATTAGATCATAGACGTGGGACCCAGCCCTCTGTCCCCCTGCAATCCTTTGGCAGCATCAGCGCACAGCCAGCTTGATTGTCAACCTGTGTGTTGGTCAGGCTCAGTGGGTGCTAGTCCCACCCCCCTGTTTGTAGTCACTCTGGTGACTGTAGCCTGGGAGACAGGAATACACATCGCTAGGTGACAACAGCAGGCTGTGCAAATCCTTATAATCCACATTAACAGCCTGCAAAGACATCCTGACATTGCTGGCGTAACTGTGTACAGACTGCTTTTAACCTAAGGTCACCAGATTTTTAAAATTAAATCCAGGGACATTTTTTTCTTTTATTGGCAAATGCTAAAAAAAAACTTTTATTTGCATATTTTCCTCAGATTCTATATGCAGTAGAAATCCAGTAATTTCATAGTAAAAATATATAAAAAATTACCTTTCTTTCAGAAATTAGCAGCAGATTGTCCCTAAGGCCTGTGGCGAGCTTTCTTCAGAGCAGAAGGAACGCCCGTGAGAGTGGATGTTCCTTCAACTCTGACGCCCATGTGGCCACCTCGCTGAGAGCAGTTATTGCGCTCAGCGCTACAAAGCGCAATCCTCCTATGGAGGATTGCGCTTTGTAGCCCTTTCCTACGTACTTTGTAGATTTTGATGACGAGGCTTTAGGCTGGGGTCAGACGAGCGTCATTGGAGAGCGGAGGGAACTTCCGTGAGAGTGGACGTTCCTTCCACTCGACGCTCGTCTGGCCACCTCGCTGAGCAAAGTTAGTGCGCTTAGTGCTGCAAGGTTCGATCCTCCTATGGAGGATCGTGCTTTGCAACTCCGTCAACACGTGTCCTAGCGCTTTGACGGAGAGGCTTTCTAGACGTCCGCATCACAGCTGCTGCACACGCAATCCGTGCGCACGCAAGTGTGTGGCCGGCCCAGTCGCAGCGCCAACACCAGAAGCCACGTCAGTACAGGCGCACCTAGTGCGCTCGTCTGACACTGGCCTAAATCACGTCCGGTGTATCACACGCAACTAGTGTGCATGCTACACTGTGTGGACCTCCCCGTCAAGCCGTCACAAAGCTGCGACGGACACAGGGAGGTGCGGTCACACAGACACACTCAATGCACTCGTGTGATCGCAGCCTTGACTGTAAATTTAAAATTTGGGATTATGGGATTGGCAGCTGACTCCCCTGCAGCATTTTAATGGACAGTTGGACCAATGGTGCTTTTCCATTGGTCCAAACTAGCTCAATTTATTGGAGGAGCAAGGACTAACTTCAGGGGGGAAATTGTCTCCTGTATTGATGCCAATGTAAGGGATACAGCTTGTGCCGGTTACTATTCAACCCCTTAAGGACGGGTGGGTGTCAGCCGTCAGGGGTGTGTTAACACCTGCAAGGCATCCAGGTAGGCCTTGCTAACAGTTGCAGCGCAAGCCGCTGATTTCAAGCCCACCCTGGAGCCGACGCATGACATTGGCTACAGCCCGAGTTCAGACCTTCTCTCTGCAGTCAACCACATGGCACATGCCGGCTGCGGGGAGGGGCCAAGGCGGCCCATTGAAGACAGCGGGGCGTACATGTATGCCCTGCGTCATAACCTCCCTGGCGGTCCGATTCTGACATATTTTTTATGTCAGATTCGGTCCTATTTATTCTTCCCCCCTAGCGGTATGAGTGTGGCTCGGGGGTTAACTTTCAATACTGAAAGCGGTATTCCCGAGCCACACTCGGGCCGTTTCTTACTTGTCCTGCGCTCCCTCGCTGTCATCGCAGTCACACTGCAGCCGATCGCGACGTCACACTTCCTGGTTTCACTCCTCGCGAGAAGAGAACCAGGCAGGACGAGCTTGCGAGCGGCTGGAGGAGACTGCAGGGGATCAGCGAGGGAGCGCAGGACATATAAGTATCCAGCCCGAGTGTGGCTCGGGGATACCGCTTTCGGTACAAAAAGTTAACCCCGAGCCACACTCGGGATTGCCGTCAGGGAGGTTAAAAGCTCTCCCGCCATGAGGACTCGCGGTGGAAAGGGATTAAACCAGCGTTTGCTGTATGCAGCTTCTGACAGGCTGTGCTATTAGCGTAGCAGTAGCTACGCAACATGTGCAGCTGGCTTCCCTGCTATGCTAATACGCTGTATGCAGCTTCTGACAGTGTGGGAGACGGGAGGCTGGATCCAGGAATCGGGTGAGGTTAAAAAAAAAAAAAATCTAAGTTCCAGGGACATATTTTCTCCGGGAACGGTCTCCTCAATCCAGGAACTGTCCCTGGAATTCGGAGACGAATGGTCACTCTAAAAAAGATAGTTATGATAAATGCACTCTTTATGTACACATCTCTATAAATATTGGGCTGGTGTATTCGGTTTCGGCCAGGTTGATAGGAGTTGCTAAATTATGCGCGCAAAGGCTGTGCGTTACAAACTGCGCATAGATTGTAATACCATCCGCATACCAGCGCACAAACGCATTTGCACTCACAATGTTAAGTATAGGAAGCGCGCAGTAAAGTAAGCTCGCGCAGGTTCACTCACAGTAGACGTATATGCACATTAGTTGCGCTGACATTGTAATAAGACGTTCTGCGCAAAGGGTTTTGCCCCTCGCGTTAATGCATTTGGCGCACGCGCTGACGTTTGTGCGAAGATTGTAATAGGGCCCAAGGTTTTTATTTGCCTTTGAATCACCATGAAAATGTAATCTCCTCTGCCAACATGGAGACAAACCTCCTTACACGAATATATACTAGAGCTGAATACTAAATTATACCGGCATCGGTGCCCTGATTTTTTGGGATTCCGGTTGACAGGTTTAAACAGGCAAACCCCATAGGATTCAAAATGAAACAAACAATCTAGGTTTTTTTTTTTTTATTCAAGTTTTATTTTCAGCAGTCTTTTTTTTTGGAAACACCATTTTGTATTTTTTGTGTTAAATTTATTCAATTATTTTTTTTTAAAGCCTTTCTTTATTTTTATGAAGGACCTTTATTATTTACACTCAACTTAAAGCATTTTTATTGGTTTAAACACCTATAAGAAGAATAGAGGGCCCCCCCCCCCCTCCGCAGTTTGGCGACTCCATCTTCGACGCAGTATGGTGACTATTTGGTGAATACTGGAAAAATCGCTGACCTGGGCTAAAGAGAGCCGGAATGAAAAACAGAGGTTTCAGTGCTTTGTGAATAGACCCTTAACGTTTGACACACATAGAATAAAGCTTAATGTATATTCAAGTGCTTTTATTCTATGATGGGTAAGCATCAAGTTTTAGCTAACAGATTCTGGTCTATTATTGAAAGAAGCCGCACAATTTAGGTTCGAAAAGTGCTTAGGAATAACATTTTGAAACAATAAGTCCCTATCCATGGAGTTTTGATGAACCAGGAGAGGGAATTTTTATTTTTTAAAAACCCAAAAACTTTAACCCCCTTCACCCACCTGTGCTGCGCTCAAGTATAAACACGACTTGAAGTCATAGCATTCTGGCAGGACAATTCAGTAAAACAAAAATGTGGGGAAAAAAAAGGAAATTCAGATTTCAATCATTTACTGCATGTAATTTTTATTTTTTTCCTCTCCACATTTTATCATACAAACCTTTGTGGTGATATATTCCATGCCATAGAATATAGAACCACAAAAGGTTTGTATGATGAAATGTGAAAAAAAATATTTTACACTGTAAATGATTGAAATCTGAAAACGTCCATTTTTTATTTTTGAAGAGCGCCCCATACAATCTAGGCTGCACTCAAAAAACAGAAAAATGCAGCAACAGGTTCCCATTCCTAAGAAAATACACTAAAACAGGGGGAAAAAAAATAAATTTTGCTTGCATTTTTGCGTATCATGTTTTAGGAATAAAATGATTGTGTGACACTGTCCATGCTCATGGTGTGGGAAATGAAAAGGTGAGTAACAGCAGTAGTATTGCCAATTTTAGATGTGAAAAATGGACCGTCACTTTTGAAGAAAAAAAAATATTTTATGTTTGTTGTTTTTTTACATGGTCAGATTTGGCATCATTAGAAAGACCAGTCTCTGACCTGTCCAATGACACCTAACATGACTTTGTGGGGTATAAAGAATGGAAATACAGGGATCCAAAGGACCCCCGCTCTCCTTGCAGCAGTGAAGCAACTTGTGTTTAAACTGACCAATGTGTAATAACGTGTGTCATCACGTCCATATTTGGTCCCGCGTGGAAAATGAAAAAGGGGAGTTAGACAGCAGCATTGTTTGCATTACAAGTTGCAGCACATAATGCCACCAAACTTAAAAGGTAAATTTCACGGTTATTTTTTCTTCTATATTCACATGGCCATATTTGACATTGTTGGAAAAGCCAGACTGACATTTCCAATGACACCTATCTTGAACTTTTTGTGTAGAAATCAGACACGGTTCCAAAGGGCCCCACGCGTCCCTCACAGCAGTGCTGCGGTTTAGGCTGGGGTCAGACGAGCGTGATTTCTACGGACTGTACGTCCGTGCAGTACGGACATCGTCAGTACGGATGACGCAGTAGTGGTCACACAGTCCGTTTTTTCACTGAAGTTATTTTTTGACGGATGTAGGAGGGAAAAATAAATTACAATGAAAAAACATTCTGTCCGTCAAAAATGCTGGACGTATAAATGCAGTCCGTCTGACCATGCTCCATCACTCACACACAAAGCTATGCAGACGTTGTGGACGTGGCGCACTCCGCACGTCCGTTCTAGCAGTATTACGTTCTTGCCTAACCTGCGTCCGTTTGCCGCGGCCGTTGTGCGTCCGCAGTTCAGTGCGGACGTACTTCATGTGTCAGGCTCCAATGGACTTTCTTTCATGCTATCACGGACGTACTTTTAGGCGCAATCACGGACGTGAACACTACGCTCGTCTGACCCCAGCCTTAGGTTTTTGGTGAACCAATGTGTAATAATGCATTGCACCATAGTCTTCAAACTTGTTGGCATAATGGGAAATGAGAAGGCGAGTTAGTGCAGCATCATTGTTCATGTTAATTATTGGCAAGTGAACAATAGTGCGGATTATAAATAAAAGAAAAATCAAAACAACCTAGCCATGCTTTGGCCTTTCAAACGATACCATGCAGGACTCCGTACATAGGCTGAAAAAAGATGTGCGTCCATCGGGTTCAGCCTCTCACACATCACCTACAGCTGTTGATCCAAGAAGGCAAAAAGCCCAGTCTGAAGCGCTCGCCAGTATGCAAAAAAAAAAAAATGGAAAAAAACTCCTTCATGACCCTAGAATGCAGCCAGATTTCTCCTTGGATCAGGCAGCCATTATCACATATTAAATATTATAAACCTTTAACAATGTTCTTGCAGGAAATCATCCAGTCGTCGTTTAAAAGTCTGTACAGTCCCTGACCCAAACCACCTGACATGGTTTATTAGATACAGGAGTTATAAAGAGTCCCTTTCCGACGTCATTGTATCCATGCGTGAGGACGTCATTTGGCAGGGGAGGTCCTGAAGAGGTCACAAGAGGTCAGCCCGTACAGGGAGAAAACCAGTTAGCCGAAATATCAGCCTATCACGGCTGCAAAGACAGGACATGCTAAGCATGTCGTCCGTTGCTGGGAGCGACACGCTGAACGCATTCTCCGCAGCCAAGGGGGTTAATTACAGCAATCCGATCTTCCACACACGCAGAACTCGATTTTTCCACTTTGCTGTCACTCTTATCCCGGCCCAGTCCTAAATTTTAGCTTTCCTTTTCAGCTGCTTCCACTTTTCTCTGATTACCTTTACTAATCCCTAGCTTCTGGTCCTTCCCATGCAATCCCTGCTATATTCTTTCTGGCCACCAGCTCCACCTTCCCTCTGCTCCCATTTGTTTCACATACCTCCATCCCTTAGATTGTAAGCTCAAGGGATGTCTGACTGAGCACTTGTTTAACCTCCCTGGCGGTATTCCTGAGTGTGACTCGGGGTTAAATTTCGCTACCGTGAACGGCAACCCCGAGCCACACTCTGGCTGCATATTCACCTCATCCTGCGCTCCCCTGCAGTGTGATCGCGGCGACTTGCTTCCTGGTAACGCTCCCTGCGAGTCACACGATGCAGGGGGGGGGGGGCGGGACCAGGCAGCAAACTGAAGGAAAAAAATTGGAATACAGTGTATTCTAATGTAAAATTTCATGAACGGCCACTAGGTAGCACTAACTAAAGGATAAGAAACAGACCATAGTCTCATCCTTGTTTTCAGACAGATTTCAGGGTTTTTTGTTTGATTATTTTATTGAATACAAATTAGCATTATTTTGGATAATTATTATGTCGGGTTTCAAACTTTATTGGACTCCGTGTATTTACTATTTTTTATAAAGGATTTTACCAGTAAGGACTCTTGCTTGCACGGATTTCAGTGCATTATTCCCAATTATTACAGGCTAACCATGTACAAAAACACATTTTTTTTTTTTAAGGAAACGAGACGCTTTTAGACACAAAAGTTTGAAAAAAATTAGACCGCCGGGGAGGTTAAAGAGCTGTATTAGCAAGACAATTATCCTACAGGCAGGGTCATCTCTTCCTTGTGTATCATTATTACGTCTTAGGTTTGTGTGGGTGCTATATAAATTACTAAATTTATTCTTAACTTTTTTAATGCACATAACACACATGAACAAAATCATATACAACAAAGACAGGACAAAAAGGCTTTATTTTTTTTTTAAAAAGAAAAAAAGTGCAAGGAAGTAAAAGCAAAACTAACCAATGCCAACACTATACAAGTCCCCAATTTGAAGAATGACGTGGAACTTGTCTTTGTGTACACTTTTAAGACATGATAAAGCAAAGTCTTAAAAGGTTTGGGACCAGCCACAGGGTTTGGAAAAAACATCTGGAAAAAACTAGAGATGCCATTACACTATATCAGAGCAGCAGGCCCAAAATATTCTTTTGAAATAATTGTTCTATACCCGTCCTAGCTCTTATTACAGTACCTTTAGCTACAGTGGTGATCTAAGGTTTGTGTCTGTTTATGTAGTAAAACAACTTGTCGTACAAGTTCACATGTATGGATCCTGTGCCCCCATAACCGATGTACCCATTATACTCCAATCCTTGGCAAGCTTTATGTCCTTAGGTTCTGTTTAAGTTTTTTAATTTCGCAGGGAGGCAGAAGGAGAAAAAAGGCGAGCAGTGCTGATAAATGCCTTTAATCACCTATATTCCCTTTGTGAATGATTTTTAAAGTCACTGAATATTTTGTAAAGATAATGCAGGAAAAAAAAGAAAGAAACATATACAGAAATAGACAAGTACAATATTTATCTCAAAATAAACAATAAAAATATTCTGTCCCATCCTGTGGGGGATATTGGAATGAAGGTAAATGCCAAAATACCATAAACATTTTCCCCAGAGGTCTCCCTGACGATCACTGTCTCTCTAATCTGCACTTTAAACGCAAGCCCCCCAGACCCCAACCCAACCATATTACTCCCCGCCCAGCCTTTTTTTGGACAGAGATTCAGAGATCCAAGGGCGAGATGAGGAGGTTACATCCTGCGGAGCATCCACTAGTCTTTAAAACTGTAAGGGAAACAGAAGATGCAGGTAATGAAGACACTTGAAAAGAAAAATCACTTTAAATACAGAAGAGTGTTAGCAGGTCTAGCAATGAAGAAAACCCCCCATAAAATTGGCATTTTTTCATGTTGCTAAAAGCCATCAGAGTCGGATGAAACAAACCATAGTGCCTTACTGTTCGTACGCTGGCAGCGTCACAAATACATTTCAAGGGGCATTAATAAAAACATATACTTCTTTATATGAATACAAATTGGGGGGGGGGGGGGGAATCTACAATTTTATCAAAACAGTCCTCCAACTGTATTCTTACATTCTTAAGAAATTCCTCGGCAACGATACGAGCTCTGGCGTTCACTGACAATTTCATCTCGCTGATCTCCTTGTCAATCTCTTCCATGAAATGGATCACAAAGTCGACCAGCTTGTGTTTGTACATCTGCTCCGTGTGGAAGTTTGTGATCAGGAAGCTAATATCATATCCCTAGTAACAAGAACACGTACTTTAGCGAAAGAATGTGACTGAAGTGATGTGCCGTCAAATTACATAGAATCCCTCCCACACGATGCTTGTCTGATGTAGGGAACAGAATGTGATACCCAGCTTGTACCAGGAAAATGTGTAGATGAACATTCATTCTTCAAGAGAGCTCTCACTAAACCAACAGCGTACCACAGTGCATTCTGGGTTAGTATACTTGCACGCTGCAACTCTGCAGGCAAATATACATATATTATACACAAACATACATGCAGTTACACAGGTTGAAGTACATAAAAATAACCATCAGCTAAACTATTGACTCACTGTGGCATATCTATAGATTTAAATAAGAAAAAAAAAGGGGGGGGGATTAGGAGTTAGTTGTATGAAATCACCCAGTGCAGGCAGCCTGTGCTCCACTTTTGGTCATATCATGTAAAGTCCTCTACTGAATCAAAGTACCCCAATGTTGGTGGGTTCAAACCTAAAAGGGGTTATTCAGAAAGCACCGAAATTTCAGTGCACCGTGGCGATTCCATTTCACTGACCCTGTGGTGAATTCACTTATCACTGCAGGGTCACCAAAGATGCAGTTCAGCGGGCTTCGGCGACTCCAGGAAAAAACAAACTAAACTCTGCTAATCCTTCTAATAGGCGTTTACATCAATAGCAAAATTGCTTTAAAATGTGTCTAAATAAAAAGGCCTTAATAAAAAAAAAAAAGTGATTCAAAAGGTTTCGTCTACAAAAAATAATATATATATATATACATATATACAAAAAAAAAGACTTTTTGCTGAAAATGAAAAACATGAATTAAAAAAAATATATATTGTTTTACATTGAATCATATGGGAGTCGCCTGTTTAAACCGGTCAAACTGAAACACCAATAATCAGGGCATTTCACTGACATGTCGGCGTTCTGAATGGATTAAACCATTACTTCTCTATGGCAAAATTTTCTTACCAACTAAATTTGCCGATCTGCACCATATATCGCTGTCAATTCACCAGGATTAGGCAAATTGACAACTGAGTAACCCCTTAAATATTCTAATTCTAAAGTAGCTACATTTCTTATTTGCAGCTCTGAGTCATGTGTAGACTATGCAAAGTATGGCTTTAATTCCCATTCAGAAACTGGTGTTATTGAATTCTCTTCCCCCAAACAGCATAAGAGATTACCTAATCCTACTAAAAAGACTAATTTCTCAATTCCTTGTAAAATGACCATAAAATATATAAAAAAAATGAAATGGGAAGAATCTGGTAAATCATTCCAAGAGAGATGGACAAAGAAAATAGTAATTGATAAGTGTCAAACGAAGTTTACTGATGCTTTATATATAAAGAACAGGAGAGATATTATATGCAATTCATTATTTGGTAAACAAAACATACAGGAAATGCATCTTTTCAATGCATCTGTTGTCTGTTCAAAAGGGAGGTGTCACCTATTAAGTTCTCATAATGACAATCATTTTAAAAATTGAATAAAACATACACAGCAGCCAACAGATGGTGAAAAAATTACAAACTACTTAAAATAGAAACACTAGCAGATGATTCGGTCTAGAAACCACAAAACGAGCATCTGTCATGCTATACGTGCCAGCCTGGTAGAATGCTCACCTCTATAGGTTTTCTGCGCAGGATGAAGAAGTTTTCAGCTCTCATCATCATGAAACGCATGAATTTATGGCACAATATCTTTTCGATTTCATCAGCCTGGATATTAAGGAGGAAATCCATATCAGAATGCCATTAGAGGGTAAAACAGAAATGTCAGTCGTTCAAGTTACAAAATACATATTAAGGCTTAGTATAGTGATGCTGAAATGTGCCCTTCTGTTCCTCGCCGTTGCAAGAAAAGGTAACAGCACTGGTTTTGCATGCAAAGTGTTGCCTTGCTGGCTTCTCCAGCTGCATCAGCAGGTATAATCAAGCACTGAATTCCCTATTAAAGGTTGGCGTCAGAAGAGTGCATTAAGTGCACCCGTACTGCCGTGCCTTCTGGCATCTGTCGCAGCATTGAGACGCTGCGACCAGCTACATGCTGTTGCGCGCACACGAACTGCGCGCACGATAGTGGCCGTGCTGCAGCCCTCTCCGTCAAAGCGCTAGGACGCGGATTGACAGAGTTGCAAAGAGAGATTCTCCATAGGAGGATTGAGCCTTGTAGCGCTGAGCGCACTAAGTACGCGCAGCGAGTTGGCCAGATGCGCGTCGAGTGGAAGGAACGTCCACTCTCACGAATATTCCTTCCGCTCTTCAATGATGCTCGTCTGACCCCAGTCTTAACAGAGGCACAACCTACCCAAGGTGGTTCTGCATTCTGTAGCCTCAACTCAGTCTGTGTTTGCTAGCAACCTGAGAAGAAGCTCTGCTATTCTGATTTATGATTGATATCCTGTGTACCGGACCCCTGGACAATCCTTGCCGGTAACCGTGCCTCGAGACCCCCTTCTGTTGCACCTGCCCAAGATTCCTCTTCTTCATAACCAGAGACTTTCCTGCCTCGCCCCTCTGTGTCGTTTATTGTTTTTCCTTAATAAACCCCCATCTGGTTTCACCATACCAAGTTGTATCACTGCATCC
Source organism: Leptobrachium leishanense (assembly GCA_009667805.1). Taxonomy (NCBI): domain Eukaryota; kingdom Metazoa; phylum Chordata; class Amphibia; order Anura; family Megophryidae; genus Leptobrachium; species Leptobrachium leishanense. The sequence goes on along the minus strand of CM019070.1, from coordinate 120,398,605 downwards.
TGGGCTTGCAACCTCCCCTGTCATGCTGAGACCTGACACTTTCAAAACACATCCGCTTTTAATTTCCTCCTATACCCCACTTTACGACCAAGCGTCATTTTCTCAGGGTGGTTAATCTGATTTAAGTAGTTCGATTTAGCAATGTAAGTTTTTTTTTTTTTTAAATCCAAGCAATACTTTTTGAAACAATTTGTAGTCATGTGCCCCAGTATGTTTGGGGATATTTTTTTTTTTTTTTTTTTTTTAAATCAACAGACCCTGAAGAGAAAAAAAAAACGTATGTGTGTGATATTAACAGTTCTTCCACATATAGAAAAAAAAAAAAAGAAAAATTAACACGTTTCCAGGCCAACTTCCAGTAGCATGCAACATGTTTGTGCACCTGTTATCCTGCCCAGGCCACATTGTACCTTGATTAACTGTATTGTTTTGTAAAAACATGATACATCTAAAAGCATGCACTCTTGATGAATTCAAAAGCCAAGCATGGCATGCATTCCGTACAAGCCATCACATATTATAAAAAAGGAGAAAACCTGTCCTGTGGCTAATGTTATGCTTTGAGAAGGGGGGTGGCGACTATGCCTGCATTTTGACGTCAGCCTTTTGTGACTAACACGAATTACATCCAAATGCTGAAAAACAAAGTAACGGGTGTAGATCATGATGTACCCAAGAATAAAAACCAGGGGGGGGGGGGGGAAGGGGGGACTATACTGATTCGGTAGTAAACAGGGCTTGTTTGAGACTATTCTTCCCTGAAATGGTAATTGTGATTTTTGTCTAGTCCTGTGGATGTGTACCTTGCTTTCATACATACCTGTTTTACAGCAATGCTGACACGCACAGAGTTTATAGATCCCTCAATCAAGACTTTTTCTTTTTCGTTCCTACTAATAATTACGGGCTGCAACAGCAACTCTTTGCTACTCCTAGGGAGAAACAAAAACACAAAAAGGCTATTTAAAAACAACCAAAATAAATATTTAAGCACGTTTGACAGCACTTTTATAAGGCGCTATAATTGCTAGATCAAGTGTATTCCTCAAATGCACTAGGGAAGGGAGAACCCCCCCCCCCCAAGCAGAGGGGGCTATCTGCTAGAGAATATCTCATTCCCTACTATTCAGCCTAACATATACTTAAAGTCTCCGTATTTCTAAAGCACCAGGTTTTCCCTTCTGACAGCATCTACCACTTAAAGATGCTGTCATTGATCACTCAGCCAATCCTGTGTCTCTCATTGCAGATGCAGTGAGAGGCATTGGCTGAACAGCACTGCACCACCTGCGTGGCACATATCATAACCCTGGAAAGCTGTCTCCGGGTGAAATGATGGACAGCCTTCCAGATGGGTGGGGACATTTATCTGAATGTTTTCATACCGTGTAGGGGCAGCAGAGGAGAGACACTGACACTAAGCACACAGTGACCAGCTAATTACACTAATGAAAACACACGTCTTTGTTAATGAAAGCAAACCCCTTTTTACCTCACTTCCACTTCAGGCTTGTTATGTCGCTCCACCACTTGAGAAGAGAAGTTTTCCAGGCATACCGCTACCTCGAGTGTAGAGCGCACTGCGCTGAGGTAAGGGCGAAGTGTGGCAGTCTGAGGAGGAAAGAGACAATGGTTAGAAAGGCATTAAAAAGATTTTAAAAAAACCACGCAAGAGTTAGGTCTGGCCTTTTAAATCATCCGTGCCACATATCCCATGTGATTTACAGTGGTAGAACACATGGAGTTTGAGAATATTGATGAAGCGTTTCAGAAAGTAAAATACTGTATATAAATAAGATTAATTAAGCTGCAGAGAGAAGGTCTCCGTGACTGCACCTACTCTTGGCGTGGCATATAAAAAGGCTGAAGTTGCAGAGGAAAATAATAGTCACTGTGTGTGATTATATATATATCAAAAAAAAAAAAAAGTGTAATCACACATTACACTCCAGTGGATGGTAAAAGATATCAAAATTTGAATTTCTATAGTTTTAAAAAACTATTTAGGTCATATTATTCTTTATTAATATAGCACCAGCATATGCCACAGCGTTTAACAATGGGCACAATATAGCCAGGGATACATACATTAAGACAGAGCAACATTTTGATAAACTAGTACAGGAGGAAACGAGGGCCCTATTCCCATGGCAACTCACAATATAGAAGGGTTTGGGGGTGGAAACAGGAGGAGAGGACTGCAAGAAGAGAGTGATGGACTGGATGGGGCAGTGAGATGTATTAGGGAGTCGGGTGGTAGGCTTTCCTGAATAGGAATGTCTTTAGGGGAAAGCCCGACAGTACGAGGGAGAGTGTTCCAGAGGACGGGGGCTGTGCGTGAGAAATCCTGCAGTCTATCATGGGAAGAGGTGATGCGGGGAGAAGCTAGGCGTAGGTCACGGTTTGATCTTAGGGAGCGGGTTGGGGGTGTATTTTGTGATTAGTGGGGACAGGTAGTGAGGAGCGAAGTTAGTGAGAGCTTTGTAGGTCAGGGTAAGGATTTTAAAATTAAATTCTGCAGTGGCTGGGGAGCCAGTGAAGGGACTCGCAGAGAGGAGCAGCAGAGACAGAGCGGCAGGTGAGGTGGATGAGCCTGGCAGAGGCGTCCAGAATGGATTGTAGGTAGGAGAGGCAGGAGACCAGCAAGACGATTATTACAATAGTCAAGTCGGTAGATAAGAGCGAGGAGGAGTTGCTTTGTGTTAGCAGCGGTAAGAAATGGCCGAATTCTGTAAATATTGCGTAGTTGGTAGCGGCAGGAGGAGGAAATAGACTGGAGGTGGGATGAAGTAAAGAGCAGAGTCAAGTGTGACTCCAAGACAGTGAACCTGGTTAGATGGGGAGATAGTGATGCCAACAACCATTATAGAAAAGTCAGGAGGCGGGGAGGCATTAGAAGGAGGAATTCGTAGGAGCTCAGTCTTCGACATGTTAATCTTTAGATGGTGAGAGGCCATCCATGTTATCATTACATTCCAAAACGCTTGGTCTGTATATAGAGATGTAAAATTTCCGGAAATTTTGAAGCCACGGGAAAAAGGCCCCCCCATCCCCCGGAAAAATTTAAAATCTGCACCATGGAGTAGGTTTACAAAATAAAATTAATTTTGCTTCACTTGAAAGTAAAGTTTATTTAGCAACTTGAATTTGCTTTTTATAATTTTATCTTTTGTTTCAAATGGAATAACAAGCAAAGACTGTATGATAGTATGAGAAGTAGCTATGAGGACAAGTATATACGTATCTTGATCAGCGCAATAAAAATTGCTATCAGGATCTTGGTGTCTCTCATAGATCAGCAGACCATATTTTGGTACATAAAACAAAATATAAAAATAAACAAATGAAGTTTATCAAATATATTATATAAATAAAATGCAATGAATGAGGTTTCACTCAGCCAGAGCTAGGCTCTGTAAGTGGAACTGCACGTTTTGGGTTGTTTTTTCTTCTATATTGTTCACGGGTGACCCACACCTTACACGGCTGTTTCCCTTCAAATATCAAGGAACCATATAAAAGATATATTTTGCGCTAAGTGTATATATGCTTTTCAGCCAATTTTTCATTTAGGTTCGCGCATATGGATTTTTTTTCAGGCTCGGGCAAAACCACAAACCACCAAAAAGACACAGGCTGGATCTTCTTTTCGAAAGAAAATTTAATAAAATAAAAACATGTAAAACAAATGGATAAAACGGTACCCAGGACGCGTTTCATCGCACTAGGCGACTTCCTCAGCTGGTTAAGGATCAGTGTCCCCTGTAAGATGTTTTATAGTCCTCTAAATTAAGATCAACCATATGCATGTGTCCCCAGACGTCTTCTGGCATGTGTTCCACGCCTCACTTTCGTAATCCACCAGAAGATTGAAGGTGCCGCCATCTTGGATGGTCGATGCAGCTCAACGTGTGTTCCACGCCTCTTTGGAAATCCACTCTGAATTGGACTTTCTTCATCTTATGCCTGCATTCAGAGGCTTCATGCCATATCTGGAGATGGGCGGGAACAGGGTCTCTGCGTGACCATAGTAAAAATGGTTTTCGCTTTCTCCACACATCGTGGAGAGGTTTTATCTGCAACATATTTCAATAAGCCTCTCGATCACAGGGAACAATATAACAAATTTATAGAAATCCGATCTGCATCGTACGATGATGGGTACCAAGTTTGCGCCCAGCTATGCGAACCTATATATGGCAGGCTGGGAATGCCAGTCTGTCTATGGTTCGCATAGCTGGGCGCATAATAAAATCTTGGCCTATCGCCGGTATATAGACAACATTTTCCTCATTTGGAGGGGCGAAGAGGAAGATCTAAAAATTGTTCTTGGACAGCTTAGATTTAAAAAAAAAAAAAAAAAAAAAAAAAAGGAGCACAGAAAGGGTAACATTCTTGGATTTAGACATATATAGGGAAGGAAATATAAAAATCCAAAACCCACTTTAACCCCTTAACGCCGCAGGATGTACATTTACGCCCTGCATTAGGCGGGCTTTAATGCCGCAGGACGTAAATGTACGTCCTCGGCGTTTACAGCCCCCCTTCGCTAATACTCACCTCCTCCGGTCGCTCCCACGCTGCTCTGACTCCCGCGGAGTCAGATCAGTGTGAATCCCTCATCCGGCGCAGTGACGTCATCGCGCCGGTGGCGCGATGACGTCAGTTTCAGGCGTCCCCCCGCTGGAGCAGGGGAAGCGCCTGAAGGGGAGGGATCCTTTGGATCCCTCTATCTCCCCATCGCCGGGGACCAGGCGGCTGTGGCCAGCATCGCTGGAAGGGTCACAGCCTGACCTTTCCAGCGATGTATGGGGGGTTAACCCCTTAGTTGCCAGGTCGCGACTGGGCACTAAATTTGTGCCCGATCGCGGCCTATTTCCGGTGGGGCCGCCATCTTGGATGGCAGCCCCCACCTCTGGGTCCCCCCCCGGTCAACTGACTCATCGCGCCATGATGTCAGTTAACCGGGGAACCCCCTAGCAGCAAAGGGATTTCCTATGGAAATCCCTTAGAGGAGATAAGGGGTTCAAAGAACCCCCTATCTCCTGATCGGTGACAGCTAGGTGGTCATATATGATATTGCTGGAAAGGCCAGAGCATGGCCTTTCCAATGATATCAAACATGACCATGTTATAAGGAAAATAAAAGTGTAAAAAAAGTAAAAAATAAAAATAAAAAAATAATAACTATAATAATAAAAAATTTTGTTTCTTTTAATGCAGCACTATTGTTCACATTTCAATTATAATGTGAACAATGATGCTTCACTAATGATTTTTTTGGGGGGGGGGTTTAGCTAAAATCACGCAATTTCTCCCCCAAAAAAAAAAAAAAAAAAAAAAAAAAAATGGGTTCCCCGTTATAATTTTTTTAACAAATATACCCCATAGAATATGACCGCAGAGCCTCGGATAATAAAATTTAAAAAAAAAAAACACTTTACACACTGTGGAAGATTGAAATTTTATTGAAAATTCCATTTTTTTTACATTTTTTGTTATAGCATTTTGGCAGGGCATGACATATACATATAATAATGATATATTATTAATCTGCCGAGTCTGCCGGAAAGAACAATATATAATTTGTCTGGGTGGTATAATAATACGTGACTTAAAAATGGTCAAAATGAGCTCAGCAAACTTCTACTTCCGAAACAGCGCCGAAGTTGTAAAATTACTCCCGTCCTTAAGGGGTTAAAGAAGTTGACACCAAAACATTCATAGATAGGTCTAGTTGTCATAACCCTACTTGGCTAAAGGGGTGTCCAAGGGACAGTTTATACGCTTAAGGAACTGCACAGATGTAGAAATATTCAGGCAACAGGCAAATTCCCTGAAAAAGGAATTTGTTGAAACAGGATATAAGGATATTGATTTAGACACTAGAATAGACCAACTAGTACAGGAGAATCGCAATGAATTGTTAAAATATAAAAACGAAAGAAAAATCAGGAACCGGGTACAGTCACCTTTATCTGTGATTATAACAGCAAGGCTAGCAATATTAAGAACATCGAAAAAACACCTTATGGGTGAGGATGAAGATCTAAAAGACCATATAGGAGATAAACCCAAAATAATATTTAGGGGTACAAGAAAAAAAAAAAAAAAAATCTGGTCTAGTTCACAGTAAAAATACAAAATCGAATTGAAAAGAAATAAAAAAAAAAGAATGTTTGGGTTAGAGGGATTTTATAATTGCGGCCAATGTTTGGCCTGTAGGTCTACAGGAAATAAAAAAGGCTATAGGAACACGTACATTAATCAAAAAACCAAACAAGAAATGAAGATCAAAGAGGTATTGAATTGTTCCAAGAATGTGATATATATGTTGGAATGTCCTTGTGGGTTACAATATATAGGTCGAACTAAGAGAGCCTTAAATGTTAGAGTATTTGAACATGCCAGGAATATAAAAAATAAATATGAAAAGCATTCAATTCCTGTGCATTTCAAGTTGAAGCATGAAGGTTCACCCATAGGTTTGAAATTTATAGCCATTAAAAAAAGGTCCATAAAAAAGATATAGAAGAGAAGATAACATAATTAAACGGTTGGGTCAGGAGGAGATGAGAAGGATCTTTGAAATGGGCAAATTGACACCTGGTGGACTGAACAATGACTTTGCAGTGTCTCACTTTCTATAGTGTAGCCATTGGCCTTCTCTCCTGACATCTGTTGTTATTTGATGGGATATTACATTAACAATATATAATTTGTGGAAGAAAAAAAAACCACCTTGAGTATATGTTTAGTTTTGACATTTTTTCACAAAATATATTAATAGAATATACCTAATTGATTCATAATATTCCATAAATGATTCGCACATATATAAAATAACAAAAAAAAATTTACATTTGAATAATGAATAGCACACCTCATGTCCCATTATAGGACAGGATTAGATTTATTTTTCATATCCCCTTATGTATATATTATACACATTTAGCACTTTTTTGCTTATTAAGAAATGAATAATCTTTATCATCATATTATGTGGAGGTTAGGAGATAAGGGTTAATGAGACACACAATTCAATGCGGTTATGTATGTTTAACTATAAGAGGTTATGTACGATGTAGATCGGATTTCTATAAATTTGTTATATTATTCCCTGTGATCGAGAGGCTTATTGAAATATATGTTGGATAAAACATCTCCACGATGTGTGGAGAAAGCGAAAACCATTTTTACTATGGTCACGCAGAGACCCTGTTCCCACCCATCTCTAGATATGGCATGAAGCATCTGAATGCAGGCACAAGCTGAAGGAAGTCAATTCACCGAGTGGATTTCCAAAGAGGCGTGGAACACACGTTGAGCTGCATCGACCATCCAAGATGGCGGCACCTTCAATCTTCTGGTGGATTACGAAAGTGAGGCGTGGAACACATGCAAGACGACGTCTGGGGACACATGCATATGGTTGATTTTAATTTAGAGGACTATAAAACATCTTACAGGGGACACTGATCCATAACCAGCTGAGGAAGTCGCCTAGTGCGACGAAACGCGTCCTGGGTACCGGTTTTATCCATTTGTTTTACATGTTTTTATTTTATTAAAATTTTCTTTCGAAAAGAAGATCCAGCGGGTGTCTCTTTGGTGGTTTGTGGATTTGCCCGAGCCTGAAAAAATCCATACGCGCAAACCTTAGAGCTATTGAAGCTCCAACAAGTGTAAGTGAAAAATTGGCTGAAAAGCATATGTACTGTCCTCCCTCCACATATCACTTTTGCAAAGTTTGACAGCCAGCTAAACTTCATCTATCATAGAGTCACGAAGAAGTTAAAATTCAATTCCAATCTTTATTGAAGAAAATTCAAACTCTACGATTGATAATAGTGAAACTAAAATAAAAGAGTTATAATGTACAATTAGTCTCTAACTATACATGTTCAAATACAACCAAATATATACAGAAATACTGTGGTCATTACACACATCTGGACATCATAGGAGACCATTAAGGATATACTGTACATAGAAAAACATATAACATGCTATGTATTTAAATGGCAACATTACATCCACTCTACACATTAGAAACAGCAATATGTGTTGATTGAAGCAGATAAGGTAAATAAACGTACAGCTATTGCTCTTCAGGATGCTCAAAGACGAGGGTTAATGGAGATTGTCCATTCAAGACTGTTCATCCGCTCACCACATGACAGCCATGAGGTAACACACTTCCTGGATTTCTAAGAGCTGTTTACTTCCTGGTTTCTAAATTGCCTGCAGTTTCTTAAAATGACCACTAGGTGGACTTAACAAAAGAGCTTAACTGATATTAACCTGGAGACACAAAGAGAGTTCTGCACAAGGAGAGTTGTGCTGTCTTTTCTTGTCTTATATGGCTCCTTGATATGTGAAGGGAAACAGCCGTGTAAGGTGTGGGTCACCTGTGAACAATATCCCCTTAGTGACCGGGCAGTTTTACACAAATCCGTCTTTTAGTGACCGCTGCTGTTTTTACGTTTCTGCGCTGTTAGTGTTTAGGTCAAATTTTCCTCTTACTCGTTTATTCAACCCACACATATTATACACCCTTTTTCCCGCCATTAAATGGACTTTCTAGAAATACCATTATTTCCATCATATCGAATAATTTACTATAAAAAAAAATATGAAATATGATGAAAAAAAAAATGGTAAAAACACACTTTTTCATAATTTAATCCCCAAAATCTACAACCACCCAAAAAGACCCCGGCTAAATAGGTTCAAAATTTTGTCCCGAGACTAGAAATACCCAATTTTTACATGCGTTTGCTTTTTAACCCCTTCACTGCTGAGACAGTTCACCTATGTGCGCTGCGCTCATTCTGACCATTTTGTGCTAATTATTTTTAGATGACAGCCTAGGTCCTATTTAATTAAACTCCCCCCAGACAAAAAAAAACTTAAAAACAAAAACATTTTTTTATTTTATTTAATTTTTTTATTATTATTATTTATTTATTTATTTAAAACCAAACCTGGTCATGTTTGGTATCATTGGAAAGGCCAATCCGAAGGAGCCCCCCTCCCCTCCATTGCTTTGCATGGGGACGCCTGCTGATGACGTCACCACACAGCGTGGCGACGTCATCAGCCTCGCCTGCCCATGTAAATCACATGGGCAGGCTTCCTCCCTGCCAGATCGCTGAGGGATCCAGCGAGGGAGGGGAGTATCGGGCGGGAGGGGGATTAGATGCCGCTGACGTACCCTGTACGTCCGCGGGTCTAAGGGAGACCTGTGGACAGGACGTACAGGGTACGTCAGGGGTCCTTAAGGGGTTAAAGAAGCAAAAAACAACCCAAAACGTGCAGTTCCACTTAGAGCCAGTGCTAGGCTCTAGGTTTGTGAGTGAAACATCATTCATTGCATTTTATTTATAGTATATATTCGATATACCTCACCATTGTGTATTTTTATATTTTGTTTTATGTACCAAAATATGGCATGCTGATCTAGGAGAGACACCAAGATCCTGATAGCAATTTTTATTGCACTGATCAAGATACGTATATGTTTTTTTCATTCACCTGGTATAGGGAAGACCACTGTGTTTGATCAAGCTTTTGGGAGATTGGTGGTGGACGTGATTTGTGGTGCTGACCTGCTTGTTTTATATGAGAACAAGTAACCAGCCCTCTGTTTCCTAAAGAGCAACAATAAAAGCAAGAAACCATCAACATAAAAAAACATAGAAATATATATTTCTATATCAAATTTGCCCCTTAGCAACAATAGCAAAAGGAAGTAACTGATTACATTAGTTGTGGCTGTAGGATATGGATACATCAATATTTAAGATCCATGTTGAGGTTTAGCTTTCGAGCGGTGCTTTTAAAAAAAAAAAAAAAAAAGACACAACATATACAATACATGCAATTAAATCTCATTTTCTGATCTATCATTTTCTGTTTCTTCTTCCTCTCCATATTTGCCATTTTTTAGGGATGCACCGATACCGGGTTCTGCACGAGTACTTGGTATTCGTGCAGATGCCCCCGATACCTGAAGCCAGCATCGAGCTGGCTTGCAGGCATCCGAAGGGCTGGGGCAGCTGTCCAAATGCACTAACGGCATTCGGACAGGCCCCTGCAGCTCACCGCGTGTGTTCCACTTCCTACGAGTGCCGCCGGCAAAGTCTTCGAGTGTCTGCTCGTTGGCAAGCCCCTAGCCGAGATCTCGCACTCTGCACAAGATCCCAGCTGGGGGCTTCCCAACGAGCGGTCGCTCGAAGACTTTGCTGAGGGCGCTCGTAGGAAGTGGAACACACGGGGTAAGCAGCAGGGGCCTGTTCGAATGCAGCTAGAGCATTCGGACAGCCGCCCCATGTCTGGTCTGAGGTCTAACGTGTTATATATATATATACACACACACACACACTTCAAACCTCAGACCGGGGGGGAATATGAAATATATATACACACACCCCTGGTCTGAGTGAGGGGGGTGTGATATATATACACACACACACACACACACACACACACACACACACACACACACACACACACACACCCCTGGTGTCTGTTGGGTATATTATTTATATAGAATATACCCCACAGGGTGTGTGTGTGTTCCGACCATACATTGCAATATTAACAAACAGGACAGGCTGTCGGCAAATTTTTTAATTATTTATTGGAAAGCGGTCACATGGCTTCAAATAAAAGTATCGGTCTTTAAAAAATTGGTATCGTGCATCCCCATCTTTTTTTCCATTGACTTCTAAAAACTTAAGGTTTGCACGTATTGAAACAATGGTTTTCACGGGTTAGTTTGTTTCTTGATTTGGTTTAACCCTTTCGCTGCTGAGGCTTTTCCCGCCCCTACGCTGAGGTCATTTTTACCGGTTTTGCTCATCATGTTTAAACGTGTTTTGAAGGCTTATTTTAGTATATGACCCAGACATATTATATATCGTTCTCTCCGTCAGACTCGGTAGATTCATAATATGTCATTATTATATGTATACGTTATGTCATGTCTGTATATTATAACAAAAAATGCAATAAAATATGTATTCAATAATTTACAATGTGTAAAGTGTTTTTTTCCACATTTTAACATGCGAGCAATTGCGGTTATATTTTGTATGGGGTGCGCTTGTTAAAATAATTAGAGATGGGGTCTCGTTACATTTTTTTTTTGGGGAAAATGACACTATTTTTAACAAACGCACCGCATACAAAAATCGTTAGTGCAGCATCATTGTTCACATTATAATTGAAATGGGAACAATATTGCTGCATTAACAAACCAAAAAAAATTAAAAAAAAGTGTTTATTTTTTTTTTTTTTTTTTTTTATGTTTTTTACAAAATTTTTCACTTTCATGTTTGGTATCGTTGGAACGGCCATGCTCTGGCCGATCCAACCATACCAAAATTTAACCTAGCTGCCACGGATCGGGAGATAGGGAGTTCCAATGAACTCCCTATCTCCACAGTTGGTGGCAGTTAGGGGTTAACTCTAGGACTGGCGTCATCGTGCTACGCACGATGACGCCAGTCCTCTGGGGGAGTTCCCGGAGGCTTGGCCGACATCCAAGATGTCGGCCAGCTCCGGGAAAGGATCGCGAACCGGCGCTTTTCAGCGCCGATTCGCGATCCAGCTCCCCAGGGGTTAATGCCAGGCATCATTTGGAAGGGCAGGCTGTGCCCTTCCAAATGATGCCTGGGTTAACCCCGCAGAGCCGCCGATCGGAGGGAGAGAGGTCCGAAGGACCTCCCCCCCTCCCTTTCAGGCGCCTCCTCCGCACATGCGGGGGGGGGGGGGGCGCCTGAATTAGGTGTCATCGCGCCCCCGCGATGACACCTAATTCTGGCGGCTGCTGGTCCGGATGCCGGGCTGACATCCAGGATGTCAGCCCGCACCGGAGGGGCCAGCGATCGGCCGGAACCCGGCCGAACGCTGACCCCAATGGGAGGACGCGCTCAGCGCGTCCTCAGCACACCAGCGGGACTGCTGAGGACGCGCTGAGCGCGTCCTCAGCAGCGAAGTGGTTAAATATTAGCAAACATTGAGCAGATTCTTTCACAGCAGCAGATGCAGAATCTGCAGGAAGCGCGCTGCAAGAGGTGTCAGAAGTCGTGTTATGCAGAGACCTTGCCACTATGTTGCAGGAGGGATATATTTTACACAGTCTCCCAGAATGACTGTACTGGAGAGAACATTAATAGGGATCAAATGGGGACAAATTTAACCTCTTAACTGTCAATTAAGGCCTGAGAACTTGAAGACAGAAACTATCATCAACTGTATCCCAACAACCACTGTAGGAGGTACAAGATGGAGCTCCCAATCAAGCCAAACTGAAGCCTTTTCCCTGCAGTGCCCCCTAGAGGCTGAAATGCATATTTTTTGTATTACATTGAGACGTGTTACTTGAATTGTATTCCAGGATTTGCTCGTCTTCAGCTCAGAGAAATTGTAAGGAGTTAAGACTTTATTAAAGTCTCAGAAGTCTTTCATTAAGATCCTAATGTTATGATATGGTATTAAATCTATATTAGACATATTATATATCATTGTAAAAGAGCATCACACACTGTTTTTTCTCCCAATTTTTCCCGGAAAAAAAATAAAAAACTGTCTTTCCCCCTCCCTCCCAATTTTTTTTTTTCCCAGGCCTTCCCATCTCTGTATCTCAGAGGAAAGTGTTAAAAACTGTTGAAATAAAGAATAAAAAACACACACACACGTTCCTTTCAAGCTGAATAAAAGCACAGCATAACCACACGTTCTATTTTTGGAGGAGTCTGATCCAACAGCAATGGAAAGTATTAGCATTTCAAACCGCTTTCCCAAAGAATGGATTTGCTGAGAGCTTCAATCAAAAACCAGTGGAAACCAGCCTTGACGCCTCAAACACTGATCGGCTGATCGAACCAGCATCCCGAGGGTTAAACCGCACTATTAATGCTCCAAATCGCACAAACAACATTTAATGTGTTGGAAATTCACAATACTTCGAGACAGTAAATATATCCTACAATAATGTGGGCCTGAAACTGAATTCTAAAGATTTACTTTGCTCAACAAGCACCTGATCATCACTGGGAATATATCCCTTTGTCACACATGCTTATTGCGTCTGGTTTATCCATCTCCCTCATTGTCACGAAACACTCCCAACCCACAGATAAGCTGGCAGAGAGCAAAAAAGCTATAACCTCTGAGTTACTGTAAAGACATGTGGAGGAGTAAAATGCACCACAGGTATAAAATATACATCCTGACCGTGATTAAAAACGGATCATTTACAAAATAAAAATAACCAACACCTTGGAAATGTAACAAAGCAGAGGATGATGTTTCAGCTGCTTGAAGAGGAAGTGGTGACCACGCAAAGACATCACAATGAGCAGCTGACCAGAAGAGACAAATTACTAAGTGGATACTGTCAGTGTGCTCGAGGCAACCACAGGCCGCATGTGCTCAAAAGCGCGCTTACCGGTACTCAAACATGGAGAAGTCACGACTTATCCAGAAGACATGATTGTACGGAGGATCCTCGGTGCTCTCTAATCTTAAATGTATTCATTTATAAAATTAAATCAGTTATGCTTAACACACTTTGTGTCATCCGCTTGGGAATCATTCAATGTTTGTTGTGTTGTTATTTGCTAGCATAGTGCAAAATGTAAAGTTATACCATTTTGAAGTTTTGCGGTCGCACACTTTTGGTGGTATGCCGATAGGGCGTGGGACAACGGACCAGCAGAACAGCCATCTACTCACTGCTCAGCCGCAAGTGCATGCCGGCACGCTGACTGGTCAGGGTGACCAAATGGTCGCAGAATCCAATCGCACATCATGATGACAGCGTCGGAACTAGGAAAGTGTTGCCGTCCTGTGCCATTACAATTATCTTTAAGACCAATGCAATATTCACCCGATGGGACATCGCAGGGAGAGTGAACCTGGCCGGTTGAAGCTAATTTTAAATACCTGGTCCTGGGGAGGGATTTCTTGGCCTTAGGAGAGGTGGAACTCCTAGACACATGCTACACATCCTGACCACTTTATATCTTTGAAGAGGTCAGGATGTGAGGAGTGCCCCCCCCCCTTCTAGCCAAGCTGATCTGGTAGGAAACACTGGGTGAAGTGTCACCAGGTGCTGGGGAATTTGAATTTCATGGCTGTCGGTTACTAGTGGTGTCTGCACGCAGGGTGCGTGCCGATGTCACCATCTCGGAGGCCAGTCGCATTAGCGATCACGTTAGAGAAGCCGTGACACATCAGCTCTGCGCGTGAGCGTTACAGAACTTGTGTACGTATAGTTCGCAAGTCCCGCTCCCGCAGCATGTGCAAGTTGCATTTCCTACGCTACGCAAGTAGTGCAAATTGCACAGAAAGACCTCATGGACTTAACGGCCCAGGACTTCCTGAGCCAAAGAGGAGGAGCTGCCAGAGAAAAAGGGGAGTAAATTCACCCAAACAATAATTGGGCAGAGGCTGTCAGCAGTGTCTGCTCAATTATATAAGGGCAAAAGAAAAGAAAAAATGGACACCAGGAGTGTTCCTTTAATTTAGTGCTTAGGAGTCCATACTTGTCCTCAGAAAGGAGAAAAACCATTTGTCTCATACTGCTGCAGGATGTATGGAAGCCAAGCTTCACAAATCCAGGAGCCTGGTATCCGCTGGCATCTACATTTTTTGATTGTTCTGTAGAATACCAAATGCAGATTATGCCTGGCTGCTAAAAAATAGGATTTGGTCAAATTTGAGATACAAATTGCCAAGCGCTGAGCACACAGACATGATAAGAAACCAGCTGCGGGAATAATGGCCAAGATCCATGATAAATACCTTGTTTCCAAGGCATTTCAACCTGTCCGGACAGGAAGGCACATACCACACGTACACCTTACATCCCATCACACTATTCTATTTTTTTTATTTATTTTTTTGCTAGACGATAAACATTTGGGGGAACCACCTTAGAAACAACCAAGAGGAAAAAAACCATTCCTCCAGCAGAAAATAGTTAGGGGAGGGGGGGGGGGGGGACTAGATCCGCTTGAGTATTAAATAACCCACTTTTAAAACAATTGATGTGACAAATACACGTTCCTGGTTTACTCCACCATAGCTCTGTAAAGCCAAGGTTTGCCTGGTTATTAAACTGTATAGTTAGATCAGATATTTTCCTGTGCGTCCTCGTGTTTTATGTTAAATTCATCAAGCTCTTTACTTTATGGAACACTCTGCTCAATTTCAATGTTCTTGAACACAAGAGAAATTTCAATGTATCCTTCCTGGGCAAATACTTTGCAAATAAAATGAATAAATAATTCCTAACCAGATTTTTTTAAATGGTCAGGATGCGAGAAGTGCCCCCCCCCTTAGTTTTTACAAGTATTTAAGGGCAAAAAAAAAAGAAAAAAAAAAAGGACACTACTTTTCAGGAGAGTGTTCTTTTAAAGGGCTTGATAAAAGAAGTAAAACGTCAAAGTCAAGTGATGTTTTGTAGGCTGTTTTTTTTTTATGTAAATCGGGATGTAGCTATAGGAGCCAGCAGCTACCTAGTTATGTCCAACCAACTTGTAAACACAGACCAGGGTTATTCAGAGGTGAAAACCAGGAGAAAGACCGGAGAAGTGAAAATTCTAGGTAAAAAAAGCCAAACCAGAAAAATTCTCCCATTTATCTCACTTTCCAAATCGGCTATTTGTTCTCTTCCCCTGGTTTTCACCTCTCTCTGAATAGCCCGGAGATATATTTTTCTTTTTTATAAAGGGGGTTATTCAGAGAGAGGTGAAAACCAGGAGAATGACTGGAGAAGTGAAAATTCAAAACCAGAAAAAGTCTATTTATCTCACTTTCCAATTCGGCTATTTTGACCTAGAATTTTCCTGCTTTTCATCTCTCTCTGAATATCCCAGAAAGTATTATTACCAGGAAGAATACATTGAGATTTCTCTTGTTTTCAAGTATGTCCTGGGTAAAGGGACATGTGAAGCTGGGAGGCTGAGGGATCATTTCCCAAATGGAGTGTGACCAGGGAACTGCAGCATTTAGTTGAAATGAACCAAAATCTCTCAACCTGGGGGATTGGTAGAATGCGTAAAAAAAAAACAAAAAAAAAAAAAACGGTCATTTGCCACCAGGACCATACAATGTGTGGATATATAATAAGCAAATTATATATTTGCATCACAGAGCTTATTCCTGAGTAGAAAGAAGAAATTAAAAGCATTGTCACTCACTTTAGGTGTCATGTTGTCAGAGTGACAGCTGCGAGGGGCACAAGCGAGATAAAACCTTGTGAGACCTGAGCGGGCCCCACCATAGAGCAGGCCATTAGTGCTGTTGCTCAATCTCAGGACCCTCATAAACCTCCCTTTTCCTCACTATACGTTTACAGGGTCATCCAGACGTGGATCCCTTGCTTGATGTGCCTAGAGAGGTGTCAGCTATACCCTCCTGACGAGGCCTAACAATGCCGAAACGATCGTCGGGGGTTACTGCACCTCTTGTGCAGAGATGACGTCCTTGGCATTACAGTACTGGCCACCCTTTCTGGGTGTATCCGTCTGATTTTCATATGGAGCAGTTGTCCCTGTAATGGCACAAGCAAGCTAAAGCATTGTGAGACCTGAGCGGGCCCCACCGTAGAGCAGGCCACTAGTGCTGTTGCTCTTTCTCAGGATCCTCACAAACCTCCCTTTTCCTTGTTGCGAGGGGAAGAACCATCTCTAGGACAGCCTTCTGCTCACGCCAGGTACCCGACTGAGTGCCAAAACTCTCACTAAACAAGTCAGTGCTTTGATGTTAACCTCTGAGGACCAACAGCACAGTGAGACACCCACACCATGTGCTGCCCGTGGAGCAGGGTGATGGCAGTGCTCAGCGCGAGAACTGGGATCAAGGGATGAAGATATTTTAGACCAATAGGATATACAGCCCGCTTGTATATAGCATGAAAAGTGATCCTGGTCACAGTGGCTGGAATGACCCTTTAAGGAAATTGCAAATACCTGGCATTTACCAGCAGCAAAAGTGCCGACTAATAGAGGAAAGGCATTTCAAAGCTTGCATAGTGCTGGAGGCAATGCTGACCCCAATGCCAGATGAATCAGAGGTCGTTTCATGGACGGATTGAAGCGAGCTCCTTCTTGATATCGCAACTTTTTTGGGAGCAAAATGATGCAAATCTCCCTGTAATTTGTGTTTTTGCACATGGCTGCATGTTTTAACATTGTGTAGACAATCCCACTACTCTTAGGCAGCACACCAATGCTAGCATGTTTGCAAGTTTTAACAAAAGCAGCAAACAGGTTCAGCAGCACAACAATGAATTAATGCCTATACATTGAAACAACGGTGATAAACGATAAATATATATCTATATAGTTTATTGTTGCAGAAGCTATTTGCATATCACAGCAATTCAAAGAACTGCATCACAGAGTTTATATGCTACATTCCCCATATGCAGCAAGGAACTCTGGGTAAGATATGCAAATGAAGTTTGCATACCCAGAGTTCCTTGCTGCATATGGGGATTGTAGCATAGGAGCTCTGTGATGCAGTTCTTTGAATTGCTGTGATATGCAAATGGCTTCTGCAATAATAAAACTTATTGGTTATTGTGTGGAGGCTTTAAAGCTCATATTTTGCCCTCCACCACAACCCAATTAAGATATATAGATCTCGTATTGGGGGAAAGAAAGCGTACTCGTTAACACCTGCCAAGGAAAGATTGCAGTCATGGGAGCGACACCGGGCAAATCCTAACCCAGGGTGAACCTATTCTGCTTGACTCTCATTAGGTCCCTATTTATGCATTGTGCAAGCTCACTCCTTTACCCTCAAACTGAATCCAGATGTAAATTTGCATCTGTGAATACACTTTGTTATATTGCCGAGCTGAATTTTCCATGTGTAATTAAGTAAAGGCTCCATGGAAGCACATCTTAAGGGGCCGCACACATAGGATTGCAGTAATGCTTTGGATGGCTTGGGATGACTAAATGATATTTTTCATATAAACACTTCAAAAATGTTTTAAATTAGATTTTGTGAGGCTGTATGCACAGCTCTGTGTTGTACAGAATCTCATTATATAACCCTACATAATGTTCGCTATATACATTATTGAAACCATGAGATATTAGACAAAAAAAAAAAGTACAACTTCAATTGTAATGCCTTCCATAGTGGGTAAAATGTAGAGAATTGAAACCACCAAGATAGCCCTGTGCTTAATATGCTGTTTCACATACATTAATTACGAGCCCTCAATCAGCAAATGAAGGTTAATAGGTTTTAAATTTACACCGCGCTGAGCAGGAGGTGCATGCTAGGAAGTATAGATTTAAACAACAACATATTTGGGGCTCTGACATAAAGCATCTTATTATTCTTCAAATAAAATAGCAGATATTTCAATATACTAGGGATGCACTGATAGCAGTACATGTACTCATGCAAA
Source organism: Leptobrachium leishanense (assembly GCA_009667805.1). NCBI lineage: Eukaryota > Metazoa > Chordata > Amphibia > Anura > Megophryidae > Leptobrachium > Leptobrachium leishanense. The sequence continues at coordinate 120,380,160 of CM019070.1, read as the reverse complement.
TGCCCCCCCCACCCACCAGAAACCAGCACGGCTGACAGAGTGCACTAACATGTTCTGCCAGGCCCCTACGGCTGGTCGCATTCCAGAGAGAGCGCAGCCCCAGCGGAACTGCGTTGCAACCTTCACATGCTAGCGGACACCCACTGGAACGCGGCCAGCTGGAGGGGCCTGGCAGAATGCTGTTAGCGCAATCTGCCAGTGTCTGATGTGAGATATATATATACACGTGTGTTTGTTTGTGTGTCTGTGTGTACACCAGCGTCTGTCACAGCATTGTGGCACTGCAATGGGGCCGGTCACACGCAACAAGCATCCATTCCATGCCTCTCCGGCTTGGCACTAGGAGGCACGTTGGCGGAGCAGCAAAGTGCAATTCTCCATAGGAGGATCACGCGTTGCAGCACTGAACACACTAACTGCACTCAGCGAGGTGGCCAGACGGGCGTCGAGTCGAAGGAATGTCCACACTCAGGCGTTCCTTCCGCTCTCCAAAGAAGCTCATCTGACACTAGCCTAAATGGGGTGTCTGGCCATACATTTCAATATAAAATTAGACAGGCTTTCAGCAAAATCCGAAATTATTATTAGAAAGCTGTCACATGACATTAATGTATCAGTGAGGACCTGAAAAAAGGTATCAGTATCTGTCCAAAATAAAAAAAAATAGTATTAGTGCATTCCAAAATCTAAACATTTAGGTCGGGATTTCTGGGCCCCCGTCCCAATCTTAAGTGGAATAACGAAAGAAAAAAAAAGACAAGTTCTAAAAGGTAACACTGTAGGACCCCATAGGTAAAAGGCCCCTAGATCTTGTCAAACGAGAGAGTAGAAAACCATACATTATTTCTCACACGCACACACAAAATTACACTTATTCTTCCATGTCAGAAAGGGAAGCTGGGGTAATGGAAGTTGCCAAATCTAAACTGTAAAGACGAAAGTATGCAGGACATCCTTTCTTCTGGTTCATAAAAACGCACAACTTGCCATCTGTAAATGAGACAGATATCGGTGTATACAGTCAGTGGGAGGTGAATGTTTAATTCTCTGGGCCCTCTGCTTGAATGAAAGGGTTAATATCAGGTCTGAAATAACTAATAGATTAATCGATAATGAGAATAGTTGACAACTATTTTCACTAAATCGATTTGCGGACATCTCACACTGTTTAGAGTCAGCCTGAATTAACGTTGTAACCTCAGATTCTACTTTGGAGCTGATTGGAGAAGACGTGCCGATGCTTTACTCTGTATGATTTAATTCTAGGGTTATGGGCGGTGTCAGATGAGCGCACTAGGTGCGCCCGTACCTACCGGTGTACATCGCAGCGTTGTGAAGCTGCAATGGAGCACGTCACACGCGCATTGTCCGTCCACATAGCCTGTCGAAACGCTAGATGCGCGTCGATGGGGCTGCAAAGCGCACTGACTGCACTCAGCGAGGTGGCCAGACAGGCGTTGAGTGGAGTGGAAGGAACGTCCAACTCTCACGGACTTTCCTTCCACTCTGCAAGTCAATGCATTTATGATGTAAAAGTTACGTCATTGATCCTTAAGGTGTTAACAGCTTACAATACTAGACCTGTCCTGAAGATAAACCAATAGCCCTATAAGATACGAGGCTCTAAGTCGATTTTATCGTTAAAGCGCTAAAGGTTTGTGCAGCACTTTACAAAATCCAATGGGAACAAAACAAAACATAGGAACTAGGGATGCACCGAAAATGAAAAAAATAAATAAATCGGCCGAAAATGGTGCTTTCAGCCGAAAGGAAAAAAAGAAAAACGAAGATCAGGCATCCGAAACTGGGCCTGGAGGACCGGCAGTGCCAGTGGCTCGGGTGACTTGATTTTTTTTATTTTGTTCGCCTGAGCTGCTCCTTGTTCGTGGCGGCATGTCCTAAACCCAGCAGGGCGGCACACAACAGGTGGGACACCAGCAGCTTCAATGCTCCAGCGGGGTTCCTTGCCTCTCACACTCTGCCTCAAGCAAAGCTCGCCCGCTGGATCGTTGCGTCACTTGGCAGCTCTGCTCCTATTGGCTATATATTTTAGCCAATAGGAGCCACGCTCCCAGCTGACGCAACAACGTGGCCGGGTAAAGGTGTATTTTAGGTGCCCAAATTAAACAGTGGTGTCCAAATTAACTGAAGACATAAAATATAATGAAAACAAAAGAAACAATTACAACACCAGAGAGACCAAAAGGTGAAATACACATTGTATGCACGTCATAGGGGGTAATTACAGGCAACAGCAGATAAGAAGCGACAGAACAGATCTTCGTTCCTGAACTTGTGGCAGAAGGTGAATTCATGTAGATAGGATGGGAACATCTGGTCTGACGTTCCAAATTGGCGCTGGATATTTTCGTTTGGCCCGCATCCACATATTTTCCACCGTCTGAGACCCTGGTAATATGTGCTGTATTAGAGGCTTGAGGGTTCTGCAAGTGCGATCTGGAACTTCGAGTAGGAAGCATTTACCGGTTTCTCGCAAGACACGAGCAGGGTTATAGCCTATCCAGGGAACCGATCCGGTGTCGTCCTGCAGACCATATGGGGAGACGTCTGAGCATGGTTGTGCAGAATCATGCAAAGGACACTGGGAATTATTTGCTCCCGGTGTTGTTCTGTGAATGCGGTGCAACCCTGCTTACAGGTCTTCCCATTGAGTCGTATGGACTCCAGGAGATGATACCAAGGACGCGGCTGCGATCGATCTGCTCCCTATTACAACTCCAGCCGCCAACGCGCAGGCTCTGTGAGGGTTATTAAAAAGATGACCAAATATTATCCCTTAGCAGCGCACCGGATACTGAAATCAGAACAGGTGCCCAGGAGTTAGAAGACTTCCTTTAAAACCCACAGGAATGCCCCTTTAAGCTGGCATGAAATCATGGGAGTTGCAGAGGAGCTGCTGGGCTGTGCCCTCTCCTCAGACCAAATGAGCCCTGACACTCCAGAAGTTTCTGCCAGCTTTTCCAATGATTCTCTCCCTGCTAAACCACACAACATGACAGAAAACCCAGCTCGGAGGCCCCAGTCCCGCCCTGGAGAAGCCGCTCACAGGAAGTTCTCCCTGCAGTTTACCGGTGGTGACTGGGCCTGCCCTGTGCACACCTCAGCGACACACCCGCCCACAAACCTCTCCTCTTTCAAGGTACCCAGACACCCCACAGCCCTCTGACTGTGTGTCTCTCCGGTTCCCCTGGGAGCCTTTCCCGACTAACTCACCATTGCTCCGGTATCCCCCGATAGCGGAAGTGGCGGGTGTGCGCGTGCGCATTGGGCTTTCACCCTACCCCCCCTGACAGTGGGAAGATGGACTACACCATTCAAATATTTAGGGGAAATGATTGTCGAGCCATTCCCGCTGTCTGCTTTAATCGTTGTACTTCGCCTCAGATCCGATCACTCTCCTTATAATTCATTTTTCAAAAAAATTAGCATTTGGTGATCCCGAAGTCACAAGCGAGATATACGGTATTTATTGCTATTTTAGGCCCACAGCTCCCCCTGCGCTTTATGTGTACTCGTCCACTGAGCACCTCGCCATATTAGGGAATATGGAATGCTGAAAGGTCGGACCAAGTCAATCTCCGGAGGGGTGTTTATCAATATTACACGCTTGCTGTCTCGTGAACTTTCTTAACGTCGCCGTGAAGAAACAATGCGTATAAATATATTGTTATCTATTCCTTTTTAGAGCCAGGGAAATTGTTTCAAATGCCATTTCTTCGCGTATCGGGGTGAGTAAAGCTGATCACCCTTTTTGGAATGTACCATGTTCATTGTGCTCTCATGTAGCCTACTAGGTGGGCGGTGTGGATCATACCACCTACACGTGAAGTGGGGGAATACTGTGTAAATGTTGAACATAAATGAACTGTCTTACTTCATCTATGGCCATTCCTTAAATCTTTGATATTCATGCACGGAAAATCTATGAGACCCTGTGTGAGCGCTTTAAGGCCGACTACGGCTAAATGCAACCCATTCGTGTAGTGGTACGTTCCGGACCCTCGGTGTGCAGCCTGGCCTGATCACACTTGCTGGCCTGGGCCCGGTGTGCGGTTCTGTCGTGTACCGGCGGCGGAGGAGGGGCAGAGCCGGGTGAAGGCACGGGGTGCGTGCGATGGTAGCTGCTCGGACACATAATGCGGGTTCATGGGTCTGTTATGAAGTGGGGCTGGCGGGAGGCAGGATGCAGTGAGGGTGCAGGAGCACAGCCCTCCAGCGTCTCAGTATAGTCACCGGCCACAAGGGGGCGGATGTAGTTCATGGGCAAATTCCATGCTAAGCGCTAGGGATAGCGCGGGTGTCTGGGTAAAGATGTGTCTGTGGGCACAGTGCCCCAGCTAGAGATGTATATATCTGGGAGAAATGCCTAGATGAGGCAGCTTGGATGTGGGCATGTACCAGAGGAAAGGGGGTGCTGGCCTACTGCATATGTAAGCATGGAGCGTCTGCTGCAGCACTTTTGATGGACATGTGCTATGTGGGTTGAGTGGAGAGTGTGTTGCATGTGGAGGAAGCACTCATTGGAAGGTGTGCGTCATGTGTGGAGGGAGAGCGCTTTGGTAGGGGAGCCGCACGTGTGGAGGGAGAGCTGGTTGGCATGGGGTGGCGCGTGTGAAGGGAGAGCGGGTTGTCAGGGGGGTGGCGCGTGTGAAGGGAGAGCGGGTTGTCAGGTGTGGCGCGTGTGAAGGGAGAGCGGGTTGTCGGGTGTGGCGCGTGTGAAGGGAGAGCGGGTTGTCAGGGGTGTGAAGGGAGAGCGGGTTGTCAGGGGTGTGAAGGGAGAGCTGGTTGGCATGGGGTGGCGCGTGTGAAGGGAGAGCGGGTTGTCGGGTGTGGCGCGTGTGAAGGGAGAGCGGGTTGTCAGGGGTGTGAAGGGAGAGCGGGTTGTCAGGGGTGTGAAGGGAGAGCGGGTTGTCAGGGGTGTGAAGGGAGAGCGGGTTGTCAGGGGTGTGAAGGGAGAGCGGGTTGTCAGGGGTGTGAGGGAGAGCGGGTTGTCAGGGGTGTGAAGGGAGAGCGGGTTGTCAGGGGTGTGAAGGGAGAGCGGGTTGTCAGGGGTGTGAAGGGAGAGCGGGTTGTCAGGGGTGTGAAGGGAGAGCGGGTTGTCGGGTGTGGCGCGTGTGAAGGGAGAGCGGGTTGTCAGGGGTGTGAAGGGAGAGCGGGTTGTCAGGGGTGTGAAGGGAGAGCGGGTTGTCGGGGGTGTGAAGGGAGAGCGGGTTGTCGGGGGTGTGAAGGGAGAGCGGGTTGTCAGGGGTGTGAAGGGAGAGCGGGTTGTCAGGGGTGTGAAGGGAGAGCGGGTTGTCAGGGGTGTGAAGGGAGAGCGGGTTGTCAGGGGTGTGAAGGGAGAGCGGGTTGTCAGGGGTGTGAAGGGAGAGCGGGTTGTCAGGGGTGTGAAGGGAGAGCGGGTTGTCGGGTGTGAAGGGAGAGCTGGTTGGCATGGGGTGGCGCGTGTGAAGGGAGAGCGGGTTGTCAGGGGGGTGGCGCGTGTGAAGGGAGAGCGGGTTGTCAGGGGTGTGAAGGGAGAGCGGGTTGTCAGGGGTGTGAAGGGAGAGCGGGTTGTCAGGGGTGTGAAGGGAGAGCGGGTTGTCAGGGGTGTGAAGGGAGAGCGGGTTGTCGGGTGTGGCGCGTGTGAAGGGAGAGCGGGTTGTCAGGGGTGTGAAGGGAGAGCGGGTTGTCAGGGGTGTGAAGGGAGAGCGGGTTGTCGGGGGTGTGAAGGGAGAGCGGGTTGTCGGGGGTGTGAAGGGAGAGCGGGTTGTCGGGTGTGAAGGGAGAGCGGGTTGTCAGGGGTGTGAAGGGAGAGCGGGTTGGCAGGGGTGTGGTGCGTGTGAAGGGAGAGCGGGTTGGCAGGGGTGTGGTGCGTGTGAAGGGAGAGCGGGTTGGCAGGCGCGTGGTAGGGGAGCGGCACGTGTGGAGGGAGAGCGGATTGGCATGGGGTGGCGCACATATGGAGGGAGCTCGGGTTGGCAGCGGTGCGCGTGTGTAGGGAGAGCGCGTCGGCAGGGGTGCGGTGCGCTTGTGGAGGGAGAGCGCGTGGGTAGGGGTGCGGTGCGCTTGTGGAGGGAGAGCGCGTGGGTAGGGGTGCGGTACGCGTGTGGAGGGAGAGCGCGTCGGCAGGGGTGTGGCGCGCGTGTGTGTGGAGGAAGCTCACGTCGGCAGGGGTGCGGCGCGCGTGTGGAGGGAGCTCGCGTCGGCAGGGGTGCAGCACGTGGAGGGAGCTCGCGTCGGCAGGGGTGCGGCGCGTGGAGGGAGCTCGCGTCGGCAGGGGTGCGGCGCGTGGAGGGAGCTCGCGTCGGCAGGGGTGTGGTGCGCGCGGAGGGAGTGCGTGTCGGCAGGGGTTCGGCGCGCGGAGGGAGAGCGTGTCGGCAGGGGTGCGGTGCATGGGGGGGGGAGTGAGGTGGGAGTGGACAAGGCCGTCTGTTTCTTATGTCTCATGTTTGTTCTTCCCCCATTGTAAATTGCCGTGGACTCTGTTGGCTCTATATAAGTGAGTGTAACTGTGTGGTGCGTTTTGAGTAGTTTGTCGGTGGGCAAGGAATGGGACCTCCCAGAGGTGGGGCAAGACACTGTAATGTGACATGGTACCATGTGAAACATTGGGTTTGATTGCAGTTTGTGACCGATGTATCGAGGAAAGTTTGTAATTTGCAATACTCCAGTTTCCTGCTCGCAAATAAATACAAAGTAACGGGTTCCTGTATAGGGCTTGTGATTCCTTTTTGATTTCGTAATTGAGCATATGGATTCTATTTACTGCAGGGTTGCAGTTTTAATGCACTGCACTGTCCAGGAAACCATGGCGGATCTGGCAACCTTAATATTGCCACATCTCTTACATGGGAATACTGAAACGCATTGATGTTACCAAGTCATACTTTGGAAATTAAATAGATGGGAGTAAAATAACACTGCGAATGGTGATGCAGGAGGCTACTTGTGTCAATAATGGTTTGTGATTCTTCTTGCTTTTACAGCCGATTGATCTCAACAATGAGTGAGTTAAAGGACTGTCCTCTGCAGTTTCATGAGTTTAAGTCTGTGGACCATGTGAAGCTGTGCCCGAGGTACACTGCTGTGCTCTCCCGCTCAGAGGATGATGGAATTGGCATCGAGGAACTTGATACTCTTCAGCTGGAACTGGAAACTCTCCTGTCCTCTGCAAGCCGGAGGCTCAGAGTGCTGGAAGCCGAGACACAGGTGAGATATGAAGTGATAGAAGGCGAAACCTTGGTAAAAGATCTCCGTACCCTGACTGGGTCACATCTGCTAAGGCCGGACCCCGTTCTCCCACCAGCAATCTTTTGTGCCTTCTCGAACCCTTAGCCGACCCTTAAGGATGGGTACACTGAAAGTGCAGTGATTAGCATTCCCTAGAAATGAGGCCATGTGCAGAACATGAGTTTAGAACAGTCAGAGGAACCGAGCCTTTAATGAAGAATATATACCGATCCAGGCGGGGCCTAGTGGCCAATGGAAAGTGACACCCTGCAATTCATCAGAAATTCCTCCCTGGTGTCTGGGACATAATTAGACCAGGGACAGGTAATAGAATTAACTCAGGTCCCAAGATGTATAGCGCAACATCCAACAAAACCGATCAATAGGACAATAGCAGATTGTGAGGATAAACAGGGGATCCAGATTATACAGTATCTGATAATGGGACAGTGGTTGTCAAACCACTCCAACCTTTAACAGATGTAAACACACTCCAGATAGGGGGAGTTGGAAAAGGCTACAGTGACCCACACAGTAATATAAACCATCGTAACAGATAAGCACAGACAATAACAGTATTCATGCTTAACAAAGACACCCTGCACCTAGAATTGTAGGTACAGGGTGACTCTAACATAGGAGAGGGCAGGGAAACAATATAGAACATCAGGCACGCATCCCCCAAATGCATCTATAGGTCCATGTACCCAAAGTTCAAAGTGGTTCATCACACAATTCTAAGGATGCCCAGTGGTATAATGCTAATATTTCTAGATTTAAATGTGATTTTTCGTCGTGACTTCCATCTTTTCTCAACTTGCTGAAACCTTAATTGTGGAGATTAAGTCAATGAGGGTTATTCAAAGATCACAGATGTTTGCCGAATATGCAAACAGTTTCACCTAAGAAAATTCCAAACAGCGGCAGGAGGAGCTTCACTGTGAAGCATCTCCTGCCACTATTTGGATGTTTGTTTTTCGAAACACAACAAACACTGGTGCACTTTGAATAACACCACCAGTGTTTCACTTCCACCTTTTTATTCCTTATTTTCCTGCCCCACGTCTCTCCTTTTTAGTCTTTCCCACTCTATTCCCCCAATCTTCACATTCCTATTCAACCTGCTAAACCACCCTCTAACGCCTAACTTTTTCTCTAATCCCAACTCACACACGCTCACTCATTTTCCTTTCCTCCTTTTTGTTTAGAGCCAATCTTTGAGCTTGGATTCCAATATTGTTGAATGGATTAGGCAGTGGCTGAGTGACAGGCAACAGAGGGTTGTGGTAAATGGAGTTTATTCGGCGCAAGGTCTTGTTACCAGTGGGGTACCTCAGGGGTCAGTACTTGGACCCATTCTATTTAATATTTTTATTAGTGATATTGCAGAAGGTATTAATGGAAAGTGTGTCTTTTTGCTGATGACACAAAGATTTCCAACAGGGTTGACGTTCCTGGAGGGAACAGCCAAATGACAAATGATTTAGGTAAACTAAAAAAATGGTCGGAGCTGTGGCAATTGAGTTTTAATGTGGATAAGTGCAAGATAATGCACCTGGGATGTAAAAACCCAAGGGCTGAATATAGAATATTTGATACAGTCCTAACCTCAACATCTGAGGAAAGGGATTTAGGGGTCATTATTTCAGAGGATCTAAGGGTAAGTAGTCAATGTAATAGAGCAGCAGGATATGCTAGCAGAATGCTTGGTTGTGTAGGGAGAGGTATTAGCAGTAGGAAAAGGGAAGTGCTCAGGCCACTGTACAGAGCACTGGTGAGACCTCACTTGGAGTACTGTGTGCAGTACTGGAGACCGTATCTCCAGAAGGATATAGACATCTTAGAGAGAGTTCAGAGAAGGGCTACTAAAATGGTGTACGGCTTGAAGGAGAAAAGTTACCAGGAAAGGCTTAATGATCTTAACATGTACAGCTTGGAAAAAAGACGAGACAGAGGAGATATGATAGAAACATTTAAATACGTAAAGGGAATCCACAAGGTAGAGGAAGGGAGTATATTTAAACGTTAACAAAGTAGCAAAACAAGAGGACATAGTCTTAGATTAGAGGGGCAAAGGTTTAAAAGTAACATCAGGAAGCATTATTTTACTGAGAGGGTGGTGGATAAATGGAACAGTCTTCCAGTAGAAGTGGTAGAGGCCAAAACAGTAATTGAATTTAAGCAAGCATGGGATAGGCATAAGGCTATCCTAAACAAAAGATAAATCCAGGTAAAGTATCCATGTAATTGGACAGACTAGATGGGCCGAAAGGTTCTTATCTGCCGACATTTTTCTATGTTATAGGGTCCTGGTTATTTTTGGATTGTCTTTTCTTATTTGTCCCTTTTTTTTTTTTTTATCCACGTGCATACCCGCTGATCAGAATGAGTGTCAGTTCCTGATAATCTCACTTTCAACCTCCTTGCTCATTGTAGATCCTGACCGACTGGCAGGATAAAAAAGGAGATCGCAGATTGCTGAAATTGGGCAAGGAGATTGAGCCAGGTACACCCGTAAAACACAGCAAACCCAAGAAACAGAAACTGGACGGGAAAGGAAGCCACAACTCCAACACCGGCCCAGGCAGGCCCAAATCCAGAAACACACAATCTAAAATCCAGGACTATGAGATGAGTGACGAGCCTGTAGATGTACCAAGAATGCCCAAGAATGATGCCCCAAACAGGTAGAGTAATATTTATACATTTTGGGGAGGGGAAACACAAAGATGGCACACATAGCTGTGCGTATCTTATTCAGACGTTTGATTATGCTGCTGTGGATGCGAAGTATACATTTGTAATTGTAAACGTTGTATAATGTGTTCTGCTTTATAGTCTCTGACATGATCATTTAAAAGGATACTATATGGTTAAAACAGAAGGTAGGACGGGGGGGGGGGGGTTAAACTTGAATTCCCTCCTGATGATTTAACCCATTAATTTCCTCTAAAAAATAAAACTCCAATGAATTCCAGCTCAGATCTCCCTCTGACCGCTGCTGGACATGACTTGCTCCCAGCTCAGCATGTCACATGACTGCAAGAGAATTGTGCGCTGCACCCAATCCAGTGCTTCTCATTGTAGGAGGGTTTTGATACAATAAAAAATGGGAAATAGGGTGGATCTGTAAAAAATAATAAGACCATAATAGTGCAGTATATTAACATAATATGTTAAATGGGCCCCCTAGAACCTCACTCACTGAATTTTGGAGTATAATAGGCAGATCAGAATTCACTCCACGTGACCTCCCAGGACACAGAAATTCAACGCTCCGAATGGATCACGAAAATGCTTAAGAGTAAAAGTTGAATTTATTGGAATATAAAGTAAATCATTCCAACGCGTTTCGTCCTATAAGGACTTCATCAGGGAATGGCATACACATAGAAACTGAAGCTATATATACAGTTAATTTTCGCGGGCTTGTTCGGTTGTTATCCTATCAGCGAGTGGCTGATGTCATCGAGGGGCCCGCGTCCAATCCGGAAGTTCTCCCTTAAGGTACGCAAGTCTACAGTCACAAGCGCATTCATTGCCCTTCTGGACGTCACTTCCCCTTCCTCCGGCGATGTGCAGACGTCAAATTTTGGACTTCCAGTGATTCGGACATCCGTGCCGAATTGCCATCTTGGTAGAGGAACAGTTCTCCATATTAAAAAGGTTGAGCCCATGCAAAGTGCAATATAATGCTTGGAGAGTTCCTCATTTCCCACGGCAATAAGTAAATAAAAAATATAAAAGTTACATAAATCCATTACTTAGGTTTTGATACAATGTATGGGCTGGTGTGTGAAGTGCTCCAAGTCCAGGAAACCTGAGCTGAGGTTCTGAACAGGAATAAGCACTTGCATTTGGATGCCTGATTTAGCCCTCTGAGCCCACCAGAGACTCCCCTTAGACAGCATTGTGACCTCTCAGGTAAGATTGGCTGCTCACAATGTGTAGAGTGTCCCTTTAAGAACCAGATTGATCTTCCTTGTGTGAAACACTATCCACTACAAGCACACATTTGTAAAAAGAGCCAGATGAGTTCAGAATCTTCAGCTCCGCAGGTGTTGTGAAACTCTAGATTGAATTCCCTTTCTATCCATCCTTAAGCTACTGCGTATAGGTTCGCCAGACCTGCCATTTATTCCTGGACATGAATTACTATTTCATGCTGAGGTACAGCACACGGAAAGTGTTGCCTTGCAGTATGTGGGATTCATATGCAAAAGATACTAATCCGATACCTAATCAAGGCAGGTCATTCCAGATTCCTCTTTGATTCCTTACCTACATCATATCAGGGATGTGGCATTCGGATAATAATTAAGGTTTTATCATTATAATTGTATAGCACCAACACATTCCTTGGTGCTGTACAACATATGAGACCATGGGGGATGATACATTTGTGTCAGAATCAGACACTTGCAGCCATTGTTGCGATAATCTGCTAGCCCTGCTACATAAAATTGTTATAAAGGACAAGTAGATTGGGCTACCGCCTTAATCCATTGGATAAGTAGATTTTTTTTTCGAAATTTCCGCACTCCTGTCATATAAAGTACACTTATGGCAGGGTTGCGTTTTTGCTTGCAAGGTGTGATTTCTTCTCATTCTGCATCTAGTATAAGAAACCACATAGAATTTTTGTGAGGGGATTTATCAGGCGTGCCCCCTTTAAAAGTGGATGGATAACTTATTTTTTTGGTTCTTCTTAGAGCGGAAATAACTTGATTTTCTCAGGGGACAATACTCAGATTTGTTATTATTATTATTCTTCTTTATTTATAAAGCGCCAGCATATTCCGCAGCGCTGTACAATAAGCACAGTATAGACAGGGTTACAATACATTGAACAACATTTGACAAACAGTACAGGAGGAGATGAGGGCCCTATTCCCGTAGGAACTCACAATCTGGGAGGGTTGGGGTTGGAAACAGGAGGAGAGGACTGTAAGGTTAGAGTGATTGATGATTGCGTCAGTGAGTTGGGTGGTAGGCTTCCCTAAATAGGAAGGTTTTCAGGGAGCGTTTGAAGGAAGAGAAGTTAGGGGAAAGTCTGACAGTACGAGGGAGAGCGTTCCAGAGAGTGGGGGCTGCGCGTGAGAAATCCTGCAGTCCATCATGGGAAGAGGTGATGCGGTGAGAAGCTAGGCGCAGGTCACTGTTTGACCTTAGGGAGCGGGTTGGGGTGTATTTGGTGATTAGTGAGGACAGGTAGTGGGGAGCTGAGTTAGTGAGGGTTTTGTAGGTAAGGATAAGGATTTTGAACTTAATTCTGCAGTGGATGGGGAGCCAGTGAAGGGACTCGCAGAGGGGAGCGGCAGAGACAGAGCGGCGGGTGAGGTGAATTAGTCTGGCGGAGGCGTTCAGGATGGATTGTAGGGGGGAGAGGCGGGACAGAGGGAGGCCAGATATTCAAATATTTAAAGGCTTTATTATGTACTAGCTAAATAGATTTCAATGCATATATAATGCAACAGTGGGCAATCGATTCCAAGTAAAGATGCTTCTCTTTGAAGGAAGAATGGTTTAAATGCCCTTGCTCAGGGGAATGGGGTTACATTGTATAAACTTCTTATTTATTTATTTCTAAAGTATTTTACCAGGAAGGATACATTGATATTTCTCTCGTTTTCAAGTATGTCCTGGGTTTAAGAAACATTGCATTTTTACAGTCGTTACAAGAATACAAAGTAATAAATGCAAGTTACTAACCTGCCTGGCGGTATTCCCGAGTGTGACTCTGGGTTAAATTTCGCTACCGTGATCGGTAACCCCGAGCCACACTCGGGCTGGATGCATGCTCACCGCATCCTTCACTCCCTCGACGTCACTGCAGTGTGATCGCGGCAGCTGGCGACTTTGCTTTCTGGTTCCGCTCCCTGTGAGCCACGCGACGCAGGGGGGCGGGACCAGGTGGCAAATTTGAAAAACTGTAAAAAGTAAAAAAAAAAAAAATATTACTGTAAAATAAACATTTTGGGTGCTGGGATTCTTGTTCAGATGTACACTCCTTTGCCAATGAAATATATACAGGACACGGGGGTACCAAAAAAAATAGGTTTTATTCTCAAAGCAGCTTTACTGAGATTAAATGCAAATAAAAATAATTTCTAAAATGTAATAAGGCTTTGCAATACAAGTTTCGCTGTTGCTTGCCCAGATCCACCAGCAAAACTTGTATTGCAAAGCCTTATTACATTCTAGAAATGATTTTTATTTGCCTTTTATTTCTGTAAAGCTGCTTTGAGAATAAATACACTTTTTTTTTTTTTTTTTTTTTTTTTGTACCCCCGTGTCCTGTATATTTCATTGGCAAAGGAGTGTAAATCTGGACAGGAATCCCAGCACCCAGAGGAAAGAGGCATTTTTTTGGTTTGATTATATTATTGAATATAATTTATTTCCATTTATTTTGGATAATTATTTTTGGATAATTTATTATTTCGTGTTTCAAACCTTCTCTGACTTCGTGTGTTTACTAGACTCATGCTTGCTCGGATTTCAATGAATTATTCCTACAGAATACAGGCTTACTATATAAAACACCACATTTCCTTTCCAAAAAAATTGAAACCCTTTTTAGACACAAAATTTTGAAAAAATTAGACCGCCAGGGAGGTTAAAAACAAAACACAAATATACAGATTAACACAGAAAATAAATTTGTAGGAAATATATTCACTATGTTACATGTTTACAGGTGCATTCTGTATCAAGGTATGTTAATAGGGAGCTCTTAAGTGACTTTAGACTGGGGGGAGATTTGATGGCGTCTGAGAGGTTATTCCATATTTGCGGTGCTCTGTAGGAAAATGAGGATCAAGACACTTTCTTTTTGTATTGTGGTATTGCAAGTAAGGTGCTGGTCCTGGATCTGAGGTTATAGGACAAGGGAAGTGCTGGGGGAAGCAGCCTATTCAGGTAGAGTGGTAGCTTCCCAGAAAAGCTCTTAAACACCAGGTTGGAAAGGTGAAGGGTGCGTCTAGATTCCAGCGACGGCCAGTTTAGTTCTTTTAACATGTCACAATGGTGGGTCATGTAGTTACATTGTAGCACAAAGCGGCAGTATGAGTTATACAATGTAGTAAGTTTATGAAGGTGTGTTTGCGGGGCAGCTGCATACACTAAATCTCCGTATTCAATAGCCGGCATAAGCATTTGTTGTACAATCTGCTTTCTTACCGCGGGGCTCAGGCAGGATTTGTTTCTGTACAGGGCACCTAGTTTGGAGTAAAGTTTAGATGAGCGTTTTTCGATGTGGGGGCCAAAGGATAGATTTGGGTCCAACCACATACCTAGATATAAAATTATACTATTGTAAACGACTAATTTACTGTTCAATTCTGTCAGGTTTTGGGCTTCTGTGGAACCCTATTGTGCAGATATTACCACAGATGAGATCAAAGTTTTGGAGGACCTCTTGAAAACACCAGAAGACGAGACTGATTATTACAAGGTAGGAATATATTTTTCATCGGCATTCTAGTGTTCTAATTTATTTTTGTAAACCTCAACCCATTGATTTTAGTTAGCTTGGCTGAGCTTTATGGGAAATGTAGTTCCAAAAACATCTGGAGGGCCATGGTTGTTGACCCCCCCCCCCCCCTCTTTAGCCTGCGGTTTCACATTCCCTGTGTGTAGAATGCATAACTTCACACTCTGTTTAACAATTTGGGTTTTCTTAGGCCACTGCCCCAAAATTACATAAAGCTCACAGCCAGCTATAAGTTTTGACTTTTCAGATGATTTTAAATGGCCTTTAGATTTTTTTTTATAAGTATGAAGGAACAGTGATCACCGTCAGCTCCAATAAATTATACAAATTCAGCGCTGTGACTCCCAATATTTGCATGAATGTGTATGTAAGTGGTCATCTCTTACAGTTCTTTGCATAGGTAACATACACTGTTAGCTGAAATGGCACATTTGTTATTTTTCTAAGTATTAAATATAAAACATTTTTTGTTTCTGGTCTTCAGAGAAATCCAATCATGATTTTTGTTTCAGATTCCACCACTCGGGAAACACTATTCACATCGATGGGCACAGGAGGATCTACAAGAAGAACAGAAGGATGGAGCCCGGGCCTCTTTTGCTGGGGACAAGAAGAAAGGTGCCCTGGGTCCACTGACTGAGCTGGACTCCAAAGGTAGTAGTACTTTTATCAGTTCTGCAGTATTACTCCTTCGCTAATCTCTCCAATCTCACATAGCGGCAGGGCACTTGGAACCAATTCTTGAATTTTTCTGTTCCATCTGTGGGAGTAAGAAAAGTGAAATTGCAGATTTTTGCTTTGTCATTAGTGCATTTTTAAAAAAAAATATTTATTAAAAGGTTTGTGTGTGAGTGCTGTTATATTATATAGTATATTACAGTTTATAATTGTAGAAGACATTTACACATCCCAGCAATTCAGAGGACTGTTTCAAAGAGCTCATGTGCTACATTCCCCATATGCAGCAAGGAACTCTGGGTAGGACATGCAAATTAAGTCTGCAATTTCTCACTTTTTTGCACGGCTCTGTTTTAACATGACCCTCCTTGCCAGCTGTGAAGGAGTGGCTGTGACTCGTTGCATAACCTGACTGTAACATGGGGGATCCTGTGCAGAATGCTACCCTTGCCGCCATAATCCCGAAGGAGTTCTGATTCCATTTCCAGCCCAAGCCCACTGAATACAGGAGATACTCGCAGAGTGAAAACCAAACTGGGACACATTTTTTTATTTACATGTTACAATTTGGGAAAAACACCCACACGGGGGAGGTATAAAGACAATGGAAACATGTCCAGCGTTGAAACAAAGGATTAGGTTGTAGTGATCTGGTTAAAGCTGGTTCCTGAGGGTAGGGCGATGCAAGCATGGCCAGGCAAAAGGAATCTATTACTCACAAATACACATGGGGAAAAACAGCACAGTATATACCACAGGAGACGCCACAATTAATACATAAGGGAATATTAATATAACACAGACATCAGGGAATAAGGTACAGAAAACTCAAACACCCTGCATCTAAAATTGTAGATACAGGGTGACTTTGACAAAGGAAAGAGCAGGGAAACAATATGAAACTTCATGCCCGCACCTCTCAAATACATTTCTAGGCCCATGTACCCAAAGTGACGCACGTCACACTGACCTTTGCTAAAAAGACATCTAGTGTGGCATTGCACTGGCAAGGAGGGATCTCCTACCCAGAGTTCCTTGCTGTATATGGGGAATGTAGCACATGAGCTCTGTGACGCAGTTCTCTGAATTGATGGGATGTGTAAATGTCTTCTACAATTATAAAATTTGTTTGCTATGTGGCTTTTAATCTCACTTTTTGCCCTCCACCATAATTTAAGTGTGTGTGTAATATATATATTAAACACATATATATATATATATATATATATATATATATAATTTTAAAATTAACCCTTCACATTACATTATCTTTCAGTTCCCCGGTCTGTGATCTCATCCAATGTCTTGCATAGGAACATTGTTGCATAATTTAGCATAGCTCTTTCTGGAAGCTGTACATTAATTGGCAGATGATGAAATATTTTCTCTTCCTGCACTCATTATAAATGTGTATCAAGGCGAATATGAAAAGCCCATTATGCCTCACAGCATACAGCTGACTCTTTCAGTGTTAGGTTGCAAAGGCAAGGAGAAGGTGCAAGTAGTACATAGCTTACCTAGCTTGAGAAAAGTAGAACTCCACCTCAAGCATTGTTTGCTTTTACCCTGTTACACCTTAATGTCATTGACCATGGTGAAGACATAAAAGTAGAAAGCAGCACATGCCTCAGAGATCTAAAAATCTAAGCTTAACACTATAGGAATCTGCATACACACAATTCAGATTGCATTATGCAAATGTTTTAAATTTATTCCTAGGGGTCTGTTCATTAAACGGTGAGCCAGAACAGAGTAAGTGCGATTGACCTTGCATAGTCCCGTTACATTTGCTTAGTATTGCCTAGTAAATTCTTAGTAAACTCTTATTCCTTCAGACTTCAGTTGCAGGTTGTCATAATAGACACATTTGTTCTGTCTTTGGAATCACTGAGTAGTAACCAAATACTAAGGGCCCAATTACATCCTTCACGCTAATATTAGCGCTCAGCTGTGTGGGCGTTAACGTTGGGTTAAGTGGCCCTAGCACGGGCCGACCATATTACTTTACAAACGGTAACGGGTTTAAAAGCTCATTAGAGATTCGGTGCTTTCGCTTTTCAGCGCGAGGTTACTGTACTTTGCTTAACATGGGGAGCGCAAAGAGTTAATTAGGATTACAAAGTCCTAACGCTCATTACATCCCGCTGCGGTTAACTGAAAAGTTAGCACCAGTTCCTAGCTGTGGTTAACTGATTCCGCTTCTGCAGAATCAGTCAGCACCAGCTGAAAAATAACCCAAAACACACTCACCTCTCATCCTGTGGCGAGAATGGCGGCTCGATACGCTTCTTCTTGCCACCGGGAGCAGAGAGGGGCTGGGGGGAAAAAAATCCCTGAGTCTCCCTCTGCGAATCACTCCGCCGACCTGCTGGATTTTGTGAGACAAGATCCTGCAGGTCATGTGACCGGCAGTGGAAGTCTCAATGGAGTCCTATGGAGGGGATGCTCGCGGCAGCGCTTAACGCTGCCGCAAGCATCCTGAGGTTTAGCGCCACGTTACAGGGCAGGTGCAGGGGTTTCTCCTTGGCGTCCCCGTTTCTTTTTTTTTTTTTTTTTTTTTTTAATTCTTTATTTGTAGAATTACAAGGAAAAGAAATGCACGAAATCAAACATACAGAAAAATGGCTTCAAAGAGTCAGCAATTTCAGTAACAAGCAATCTAAGTAAGCAATCAGAAGCAAACCAATACTAAGCCAAGCGTGATGCAACCACGCTCCACCAGCAAGGCTCCACCAGCAAGAGGCGTACAGAAAGGCAAAAATTGTCCACAGAACCTGAAAAACGTTCAGAGAGTCTTTAGTAAAAATAGGTCATCCCAAGGCATCCCCGTTTTAGCGTGAAGTATGTAATATGGCCCCAAATTTGCTTTGGCACTATGTTTAGGGAAGAGAAGGTTTTGTAAAATAACCACATTGTTATTTTTATAATTTATTTAAATTGAGGAGTTGCTGCAATGTGGGACTGTATGGTTACCTTTTCCTCACTGGTTTGTCTTCCGTCCACGATTATCTGCACATATTGGCACTCAGGAAATGTTTGTCACTCAATGTCCTGGCTGCTTCTAGATGTGGATTCTTTGCTAAAGAAATCTGAATCCCAGCACGACCAACCAGAGGATGGCTGCCCGTTTGGCCACTTGACTCAGCGTCTCCTACAGGCTCTCGTTGAGGTAATCGCCCACACGATTGTGTTGGCTTCTGTGTCTCATTTATGCGCAAAGCCTTCCAAGCCAGTGGAACCTGCCCGCTCCCATTGGTGCTTTTAAAAATAACTTTCTTCATAGCTGTATTCTATAAATACAACATAGCAAAATTTCTATGTTTTTAAATTACATGCCTTTTCCTCGCATAATTGTATGAAACCCGTTTGATGTAGCTGTACATTATTCGTTTCTCCGACCCGAGTGCGATTACGCATGCAGTGAATGGGCAGGTTATCAAGCTCACCATTCCCTATATATTAATAGCAGGTCCATGGCACATAAAATTGCAGAATATAAGTTGTGTCATCGTCCCCCCCCCCCCTCCCCTGACAATTTATAGTTGTAACATAAAAGCATATTGTTTTGTCTTTGTTTAAACCGTTAGCCTTGCCTAATATAATATTTTTTTCCCCCCAATTAGGAGAACATTATTTCACCAATGGAAGACTCCCCTATTCCAGAGATATCTGGGAAGGAGTCTGGGACAGACGGTGCAAGCACGTCACCTCGAAGTCAGAACAAACCTTTCAGGTACTGTGTAAAGCATAAATTACTTCTCTCGTGCCCAAAAAACATGCCATGAAGAGAAGTGTCAAGAAAAACGAGGGTTCCTATTCCACTCAAGCTGTTATACTTGGTTGCAGACATTAAGGCTAATGTCAGATGAGCGCACTCTGCGTGCGTGCATAACGGACAGACGTACTGACGGAAGATACTGTAGACACCACACGATCTGTTTTTCTTGACGGACGTAGAAAAAAAGTGAATTATGGGAAATAAAATTAATATGAACAATGATAGAAATCCGAAGAGGATATAAAAACCATTTTGTGCGTCAAGGTGCTGGACATCGCAAATGCGTTGCGTCTGACATCTCATCACTCACACACAACGCTACGCGGACGTGGCGCACTCTGCACGTTTGTGGTAGCAGTTTTACGTTTTTGCCTAACTTGCGTCCGTTTGCCACGTGCATTGTGCATGTGCAGTTCGGTGCGCACGTACTTCTTGTGTGGGTCTCCTATTGATCATGATTCTATGCTACGGACATTAAACTGTGCGCCGACACGGACGTGATCACTGCGTTCGTCTGACGCTGCCTAATAGCCTCAGCTGTCCCTAACAAACCTATTGGAGCTTAGTTGTTACTGCTGCCTGCTGTACATCAACTCTTCCTATACTTTCTGTAGGCAGCCAGAGAATAATGAGCATTTCCAAGGTCACTAACCATTCTATCCTAGCACTGATGATGGGGGATATACTGACTTCCAAAATCTAATTTGATTCTTCTAAGAAACATCCATACAAACACACCCCTTCTGCCAGGACAACAAGATGCTACTCACCATGGTGTGCTGTGGGATAGTTACATAGTTACATAGTTACATAGTTATATAGGCTGAAAAAAGACATGCGTCCATCGGGTTCAGCCTCTCCCACATAACCTACTGCTGTTGATCCAAAAGAAGGCAAAAAACCCAGTCTGAATGCTTGCCAATATGCAACATACTGGGAAAAAATTCCTTCTTGACCCCAGAATGGCAGTCAGATTTCTCCTTGGATCAAGAAGCTTTTACCCACATATTAAATATTATAACCCTTAATATTCTGTGTCTGCAGGAAGTCATCCAGTCGTTTTTTAAAAGTCTGTACAGACTCTGACCCAACCACCTCAACAGGCAGAGAATTCCACAGCTTTATTGTTCTCACCGTAAAATAACCCTTCCTATGCTTTAAGCTAAATTTTCTTTCTTCCAGTCTAAATGGATGACCCCTTGTCCTATGTATAGTCCTGTTAATGAATAGGTTATCAGACAATGGTTGATAATGGCCCCGTATATATTTATATAAGGTTATCAGATCCCCTCTAAGGCGCCTTTTCTCTAAACTAAACAGGTTTAAGCTTGTTAGTCTATCCTCATAACTTAACCCTTCCATCCCCCTTATTAATTTAGTTGCCCGTCTCTGCACTTTTTCTAATGATATAATATCTTTTTTTAAGACAGGTGCCCAAAATTGCACGGCATATTCAAGGTGCGGCCTGACCATTGATTTATACAGAGGCAAAATTATGTTTTCATCCCGTGAGTGAACTCCCCTTTTAATGCATGCCAGTACTTTGCTGGCCTTGGCGGCTGCTGTTTGACATTGCACATTGTTACTTAGTTTGAAGTCTATGATTATTCCCAAATCCTTCTCCTGCTTGGATTTCCCTAACTCCGTACCATTTAGGGTATAAATTGCTTGTGTGTTCTTCACTCCAAAGTGCATAACTTTACATTTATCTAGATTAAATCTCATCTGCCATTTAAGTATGTATTTCAATTACAAGCTAGGCTTCTAATACAATGGCCGGCATGTAATTGAGTTTGTATTAGAGAGCTGCTAAGATTTAACAGTGTGCAACGTTCTTCCATTTTGGCAGTTCTTATTACTGGCTACAGAAAGGAAGGGGGGGGGGGGTTCTGTGACATGGAACCTAAAACTCCAAAACATGTCTCCGAGGATTTTCAAGGCCTGGCTGTTTACTGTTATCCCAGTCATGCTCCCTTATGCCTTAGCAGCCATTCTGACTCCATCCCACCACGACCGTCCAGTCCAGCTAAGCACTCAGAGTTTGAGGATATATTTATGTCATGCTGCCAAGTGATCTCAACCTTTTTAAGGACTCCAGTATTTATTCAAACACCCCCCCCCCCCATATCAATTTATTCAAACCAAAAGCCCCCCAACACTATGGGCAGGTCGCTCACCATACACTGTTAAAGAAAAATCTCTTCGGGCTCTCTGTCCTCCCTCTCTGTCCTCCTCACGCGGCCCATCACGTGAGGGGGCGGCACCAGTGAAGCATGTCGTGCTCGTGTTCTGGGAGTCACTGAGGCACGCTGCAGCGGTTTGACTGTGCGCTGCTGGCCCCCCTGCCCTGGCTGATGGTGATGACATGGTCCGATAACCATAGCTCTGGGTAGTGGAGCTGAGCAGGGCACTCTGAGCCATCCAAAACCGGGCCCCTACAACCCGAGAGCCCTACAGGTCAGTCTGCCCCTGGTCGCTAACCAAATCTTGCTATTTCAACCTAAAAAATATTGCAGGCGTCTGCCTCTTTCTTAATCCGGACTCTACTAAAATGCTCTCATTATCTCTCTCCTCGGCTACTGTAACCCACTTTTCACTGGCCTTAAGCAATCCCCGACTCTCCCTTTTGCAGTCTGTAATGAACGCCTCTGCCAGGCTCCTCCACCTCGCATCCTGCACTTCCACACCTCACATCCAGCACCTCACACCTCGCCCCTTTATCAATCTCTGCACTGGCTCCCTGCTTCCTTTAGAATCCAATTCAAAATATTGGCACTCACGTACAAAGCTCCCCATAACCATGCCCCTGCCTACATCTCCTCCATTATTAGCAGGTACATCCCGTCCTGTCCACTTCACTCGACCAATGATCTGATGCTATCAGTTCCTCGTACCCGCACCCCCAACTCTCAATTTCAGGACTTCTCCCGAGCTGCCCCCTTTCTATGGAACTCCCTCCCCCCCAACATCAGACTTTCCCTGTCTCTCCAGTCCTTCAAGAAGACTCTGAAAACACCTATCGGATCACTCCATGATTCCCCACCGTTCCTTTTGCTTTATCTCCCCCACAGCCCACATGCATCCCACTACTTCACATACTTTGCTATTTACACTCACCATAGTGTGTCACCACTTCTCCTCTTAGATTGTAAGCTCTTGAGCAGCGTACGCTCTCCCACTGTTCTCAGTATGTCTAACTGGTATGTATATTTGTTATGTCATAGTCATTGTACAGTGCTATGGAACTTGATGGAGCTTTATATATACTTGTAACAGTATTGGTATCTTTTTTGTTTTTCCATTACAGGGATGTGCAATTCCACCGATCACCCAGGACGTGTAGTTCTTGGTGTCAGGCAGCCATAAGTTGTGGGGTTTCTTTGTGCTGAGGTTGTGGGGGTTCTTATCCAAATGCTATTTTCTTGCAGTTATTATGCGTATCAGGAGAAGTAGAATTTTGTTGGGCGACACATAGATTGGGCTACTGCTTTATTCTGTTAGAAAAGTCTATTTTTTAAAAATGTCCCCACTGCTTTATATTAAAGGTCTTCATCTCACAACATACGTGGCATTTATTCAAGTTAAAATTCTAGCTTTTAACTCTTGTCTCCGTATCCACACTTGTTTATAGTTCTAAAGGTGTTGCTGAACCACGCTATTTTTTTTATTTTTTTTTTATTTCTTCCTTTTTCTGTCTTTTCAAGCTTTAGTCACTTTATGTGAGTGGTGCTTTTGTAGCCAAATTTTAAACTGACCATCTGCGTTTCTTTTATATTCTGCTATACAATCTTTGATTTAGGTCAGGAATGTCAAACACCGGCCCCCCAGATGTTTCTAAACTACAACTCTCAGGATTCGCTGTCCATCTATTGCATTGAAGGAATTCTGGGAATTGTAGGCATCAACATCTAGGGGGGTGTGAGTTTGACAGCCCTGGGGTGATCATTCGGTCTGTGCTGAATTGCCAATATATAATATAGACATGCTGTTTCACTGCAGTTAAGTGGCCGTTGTTTCGTTTCAGTGCGCCTCACACAAAGTCTTTAGAGAGTCGCATAAAGGAAGAGCTAATAGCCCAGGGTCTGCTGGAATCCGAAGATCGTCCGGCCGATGACTCAGAAGATGAGGTGTTGGCTGAATTGCGCAAGAGACAGGCTGAACTGAAAGCTCTCAGTGCCCATAATAAAGCTAAAAAGCAGGAGCTGCTAAGGTGAGCAATGCCGGACTCCTTATCTCACTATCTTGTCTTGTGTGACTTCCCGGCAATCCCGTGCACTGCAATGTATTGTATTTGTTATCCACTCCCTCTCCCTGAATATTTTGACCTATTACATTCTTCACGCAAAAATGCACAGTAAACATATGAATTTTTGCGCGAAGCGTCAAACATTAACGCGCGTACGCTGGTATTACAATCCTCGCGCATTTTTTCATCAGTCAAAAATTAAGGCGCGTAAAACGGACGAGCAAAAACGCATGCGCAGTAACGTTGCGCGCAGAAATCAGTGTGCGGACTGTTTGGCTGAATTGCCTGAAAAAAAACAATCAGAATTCAGAACCTTAATTGTCTCACGTTACGTTTTTGCGCTTGTCAAAGTCAATCTGCGCATATATGCTGTATCAGAGAAAAAAAACACGCACAACTTCTCAAATTTATTGATTTGGTATGTGTAGAATGTGTAACTATACTTTGCTGTATTTTTTTTTTTTTTTGGGCTGGTGTATTTGGTTTCGGCCAGGTTGATCAGATTTGCCATTTACACCAGCTTTCAGGAGTTGCTAAAATTACGCGCGCAAAGGCTGTGCGTTACAAACTGCGCGTAGATTGTGCGCTGGTACGCGGATGGTATTACAAACGCATTTGCGTTCACAATGTTAAGTATAGGACGTGCGACGTACAGTACGTTCGCGCAGGTTCACCCGCGGTAGACGTATACACGCGTTTGTTGCGCTGAGATTGTAATCCGACGTTCAGCGCAAAGGGTTTTGCCCCTCGCGTTAATGCGTTTTTGCGCACGCGGTAACGTTTGCGTGAAGAATGTAATAGGGCCCTTTGTGTGTAATCAATCTTTTATGCAGGGTGTATCGGGGCGTTATGAAGAATTCACCTAAAGGCTTAAAATCAATCTCTAGTTCTGGATTGTCCCATTGCGTAGTTGAATCTACTCCACATTAAAACTTGTATTAAGTGGGTAGAACTTTCATGTAGAGTTGAATCCAAATACGTGCTGGTGTGCTTTATTTTGATTTTTGTCGGGGGGGGGGGGGTATTCCTGTATTTGGTGTGTATAAGAATATACGCATCTCTAATTTTGCAAGGATTATTTTGGGCAGCTGGTCATCGTTCTTTCCAATGCGCCCCCCCATTTAGATTTATCCTCTACAATCTTTTTCAATCTGAGTACCCTTTATACGGAATGCTCAGGACCCCAAAGCATCCTGAATTTTGGTTTCTTCTGAGTTCAGAATCTTGGTGAATCTAGTGTCGGAGTGCAAGGAGGATGTGATCCCTTGCTGCAGCCACCTGCATGTGCGCCCTCTGGGATCACTGTGCAGGGTTTCTCTGGACATGATGTGTGGAATCCGCTTGACTCCGAGCATCATGTCATACACTGGGCCAACGCCATGGTCTGCTACCACACTTGAGAGCCAGGTTTCTGAGCGCAGCACCCTTAATCCGGAAGACTCTGAAATTTTCAGTTTTTGGAGTCTTCTGGATTTTTGAATTTCGTATATAAGGGGGTGCTCAACCTGTATCACAGTGGTCCTCCTCAGTGCCTGCTAAAATGCCAGGTTTGCCAGATATCTGAAGCACATATCTATATGATTTTCTGCTCAGTGATTGCAGGATTCAGTTTGCATTTCCCCAAGGTGATCCTTAAAACCTGGCCTGTTATTGGGCCCGGAGGACCAGGATTGGGGACTGCTGCTGTACCACATCCAGTGCCCTCTATGACGTAAAACATTACTTCTCAACACCAACCTCTGACCTATTCCAGGCAACACCTTACACCAATGCCACCTACAAGACTCACTATCTCTCTCTCCCCAAATGTCTCTGCATCCTTCAATGGCTCCTTTTCTCCTGGGATTGGTAGAATTTTCTGTGTCGCTGCTCAGGTTTCTTCCTTTCACTCCCCTGCGTTTCAACGAGTGCCAAAGTGCATTACAATACATTGAATTTAGAACCTGTACTTTCTGTCAACTAACTCTTGCAGTGAAGGCGGCTTGAAAACGAGAGAAATCTCAATGTATCCTTCCTGGTAAAATACTTTGCAAATAATGATTTTAGATAGAGGGAATATGTATTTCTGAGCACTGGCCTTGCAGCCTTTAAGATATAAGCTGCCATGTGTGTTTAACCAGAATTATCCAGCATGTTGTTCCAGCCCACCACCACCCCAATTACATGATCTATGCGAAGAAAAGCTTAACAGGTCTATTCAAAGAAAGGTGAAATTCAGGAGAATGACTGGAGAAGTGAAAATTCTAGGTCAAAATAGCCAAACCAGAAAAATTCTCCCATTTATCTCACTTTCCAAATCGACTATTTGGTCTAGATTGTTCTCTTCTCCTGCCAATTCTCCTGGTTTTCACCTTTCTCTGAATAACCCTGTATATCTTTGTCATTGGTTCTTACTGAGCTCAATACATTTGTGCAAAAGTCACAAGGTGTGTATATAGATGGCTTGGTCTCCCCCGTTGGCACAGACTTTATGCCAATGGATGTTTAGATGTACCCAGCCTCCCTGGAGCCACTCGCTGTTACTAGACTTGGTATACATACTGGGAACTTATAAAGAATTTTTTTATACTCTTATTGTTTGTATCTTTTAATGCCTTATATTTAAAACAAATTGAAAAGCGGTGTCATTTCTTGCCTAAAATGACTTTAAATCCTACACATCAATATACGAGCACTAAAAATGAAATTTGCTTTGAAAAGCTGATGCAGTTTGGATAGAATAGGCAATTTAGCTGCTGATGTCTATTGATATTCTAGGTGGACGCCATTTATCTGCTTTGGCAAAATGTGACAGCCTCTAATCATAACCTCTAACACAGGGCTCAAAATTTCCACTCGCCTACTAGCATTTGGCGAGTGGAAATTAAGTGAGGGCGAGTGGAAATGCACACGCAGGCAGCACAATAAATTATTTTGTGCGGTGTATTCCAGCCATCGTACAGCCCCCCTTCCCCAGGTTGCGCAGCGACAGGGATCAGCTGCCTAACCTAACCAAGCTCGTCTCTGTCACTGGCATGGGGTGGAGAGGAGCTTCCCTGCCTTCTCACTCTGCTGTCTGATGCCTGGGTATACAGGTATCTGGGGTCTGATGTCTGGGTATTAATGTTATTTTTGTAACCTTATTCTAAATAAAACCTTTAACCGTGTAATTTCATAAGATAATTTAAGGGGGTGTGTTTAGGGGCAGAGTTAAGGGCTGGGTAGGGGTTAGGTGGAGCAACTGGTTGCGACTAACTTTTATGGCCTGGTTAGTAGCTTGGGACTTGAAATTTTGAGTCCTGCTCTAACAAACACATGAGTAAATATATTATTGTGGAAATTCTACCTTTTTATATCGAGACATCAGACCACACAGAGGAGTATATCGAGATACATGAGGTCTGATTTATATTGCTGATGCCAACTGTAAGAATGTCAATGTGGATAAACAAAGAATCTAGTATGGCATTATTGTTTATGAGTAAATCTTGTATTTACTTGATAGACGATATGCGTTAAATGTGCTGGATGCAGTAAATAAGTCAATGTTTTCAATGATCCAACACTAAATAAGCTTCTATCTCCAAATCAAGGTTGGCAAAAGAAGAAATGAACAAACAAGAGCTGCGACAGAGAGTGCGAATGGCCGATAACGAGGTTATGGATGCCTTCCGAAAGATCATGGCAGCACGACAGAAGAAGAGAACACCAACCAAGAAGGAGAAAGATCTTGCCTGGAAGGCCCTTAAAGAAAGAGAGAGCATCCTAAAATTGCTGGATGGGTGAAAGAGAAATGTGAAAAGGACATGTATTTTTTTATTTTGTTTTGGATATGGACCCTGTATACACAAGGCTGTGTCCTTATTGTACACTTATGGTTGAAAGGACCCATGAGGAAGTGACTGTACCTCTTATTTCTCTTTTGTGAGAATGTTTTAGCTTTCTTTAATTAGAAAACAGCTTTTTTTTTTATTCTGTATGTCTGTGACTTTTTGGTTGTTGGGGTTTTTTTTTTTCCTGCCCTTTTCTGGTCTCGAGTCTCTCCTGTGCCATTTGTTTTGAAATAAAATATTCTGGTAGAAGCATGTATAGTATTTTTGAGCCACGCATTGTGTAAATGACACATGGTGTCCAAGACTTCAACATTTATATGTAAGTTTGGGCCCCAATACTGCTCTTCTGAAGACTCCGTACTGCCACAAAGTCTTTCATAGGTTGTTCTGGATTCATTTCACCACTGCAATGCTCACCCCCTGAACCTTTCTGGCTCCTGTTCCTTGTCCCACCCTTCTTGGGACCACACAACCAAGCAAGGAAACCGTTTTCCGTCAATCCAGACACTCTGTCTATCCCAAAACCACACTTTTGGCATAGACCAAGAAAATAATGGACTGGAGCAAATTTTTTACTAGGGTTTTTTTAACCCCTTCACTCACACAATAAAGTTAACTTGATCTTCTAAAGCAGTGGTTCTCGACCTGTGGACCCTCAGGACCCACAATTGTCTTTGGTCATTAAGTCGCGACCCAAAAATAATTGAATTTCTGAAACCTTAAAATTTACTCCACAAAACCAACGTGTGCAATATTCTACAGTGTATGCACTTTTTAAAAAAATTGTAAACAAACAGGGATTCTTTCCAAAAAGGATAGTGCAGTAATCACAGAACTAGTGAAACCGAAAGTGTTTGCTGTAAAATAAACTAATTGAAACATATGCAATGAATTAGAACTTATGAGAAAACTGGGGATGCTTCTTGCTCTTAAGTGTCTCAAAGTCTGGGATGATGGTAGACAAAGCAACTCTAATTAAAATCACTACTGAATGAACAAACTCACCTGCTCCATGCTCCCCCGCCGTCTGTCTCTGCGCACATTTTTTTACACCAGCCTGCACTCCCTGAGCCTACGCAATTTGCATAGCTGAACGCTACGATAATCGCATAAACTCAAGCTGGCCAAGAGATTGAGGGCTGCAGTGCACATCTGGCACGGGAGGGACTGAAGAACAATGGAATAGCTTGGACCACTGGGAAAGCACCATTGCTCCAATCCATTCTCAAAACGCTTCCATGGGAGGCGCAGACGCAGTCATGTGACGGTCCTCATCTCGCACAGTCAGTGGGTGCAGGGCTGTGCTCGGGGTGTGACTGTTCACTGTGTCGGCACCTCCTCCCTGCAGGTGGAGGGGGCAGTGTGTGGCTGCCTGGAGTGGAAGACGCAGATCCTGGGGAGCACAGAGAGCAGCCAGAGCCTGGGGAGCACTGAGCCTACGTAACCTGTGTATATATCTGGCTCTGATACTAGCCTCACCCGCCCCTGACCTCACTGCACATCCCTGGTATGCAGGGAGGCCGGGATCAGGAAGCAGTGTGTGATTCTGCTGAGAATTCTCCGTGTACAGTCTAGTTTTCTGCACGGATTATCACATCAGGAGGAAGGCAGGAAAGGAAGAGGAGTGTGATTTATAGAGTAAAGGGAGAGAGTGATAGAGGGAGAAAGGAGAGTAAGACCTAGCTCCAAGCACAGATTGAAAAATACACGGAAGGACACACAGATATAGATGGACAGACAGAATAACAGATATTCAGAAAGATGGCTGCATAAATAGGTAAAAGGAGAGCGAAAAACACAAATATACATAGGGAGGTCCCCCCCCCTTACCCAACAGCCTTTTGCTTCACTGAGATGTGCAGAGTGGCTCATGGTGTTGGGAGTACAGAGCTGCTGCCAGTCACTGAGTCCCACCCACACCTTCCCATTACAGATTCTCTCCCTCCCACCTTGCAATTAGAGTATCTTACCTGATGCAGCAGGCCCCAGGTGGCACCTGGGAACATTCAGAGGTAGCCGCACAGCCTGGGACCTGCTGCTGCAGGGAATGATGCATCAGCGGGTCCCAGGCATTAGAGAGGCCTGGGGCCACTTGCCCCGCGACCCAGTCCGCCCCTGGTCGCGACCCACTTTTGGGTCACGACCCACCACTTGAGAAACACTGTTCTAAAGCACCTGACGGTGACAAAGATTGATCTGGTATTATTCTGGAGCAATACAAGCTAAATTCGTGTGTGCAAATGGAATCGTATACACCAGCCAATGTGCTGGAACTGTTGGATACTAAGACTTGTCTGAGTCTTTTATCACAGGAATAGCCATCAGAGGGAATGATTTGCCTGTTAAGTTGTCATGATCCACAGTTGAGGAGACCAGGATGCGTGATAGTCGTTTAATATGCAGACCGTTAGATAAACCAGGATGGTTACAGCAACAGAATCAAACCTAGATGCACTGCATTCAACACCAGGAGGAAACTGGAAACCAGGAGAAGCCAATCAGATGTCCTTCCCTTGCACTTGTGGGTTTAAATAGAGAGCCCTGGCCAGCACACACCCCCTGCAGGAAGGTCTCCAGCCTCTGCCACACCTCCTCTTAGGCCAAGGGATAGCCTGCCCCTGGAGACCGCCAGGCTCCTGCGGGAGACCACACCCCCACGCCGGGAACACATGGCGGCGGCCATGTTCGGCGTCCTCGCCGGGCGCTGCATCTTTCCACCAGAGCCAGCTAGGAAAGGAGCCCGGACCAGCCCCCTATCACCGCCAGAGCGCCACGAGCACCGCGCGGCCAACCACCCAGCATCGCTGGCCAAAGCCGCCGGTCCGCCGCCACGTAGCCCAGCACGCCGGGACCCCCCTGCCAGACAGGTAAGGCCTGATAGAACCCACCCTCCCAAGGCGAAACCTCCAGTGGAGCCCAGGACCCGGTTTCAACCGATGAGCAACGTGAAAGGAACGAACAGAACGTGGATCGTGCACATTGAAGGCCGGTTCCCAGGACCTCTCCAATGAATATGGTATTCTAATTTCCGACCACGGTAACGAGAATCAAGAATACGTTCCACCCTATACTCTGGTTCACCAGCAACAACAATTGGTGGAGGAGGTGTAGGGTTTGATACACGATGTATCGGAGTTGTCCATGTTTTCAACAACAATACATGAAAGACAGGATGGAGACGGGTAGACGTTGGTAACCAGAGACGTATAGTGGCTGGCGAGATCACTTCTTTCACGACATAGGGACCGATGTACTTGGGCCCCAATTTCTTTGTTGGGCAAGACATACGTATGTTTGTTGTTGATAGATATGCGATGGACGACGTTTAGCGTCGGCAAATCGTTTTTGATCGTCGTGAGCCTGTACTAGTATTTCTCGAATATGGCTGAAACGGAGTTGAAGGTTCCGAAATGTGAGTGTCAACATCAGGAACTGTACTTGTCTTGAGGGAGATCAGGAAGTAGGAATGGATGGTATCCATAAGAAACAAAAAATGGAGTATGACGAAGTGTAGAGTGATGCGCTGAATTATAAGCAAATTCTGCAGCAGGTAATAGAGCTAACCAGTCGTCTTGTAAATAGCAGGTGAAACATCTCATACTGTTCCAAGGTTTGGTTTACTCGTTCAGTTTGTCCGTTGGATTGTGGATGATACGCAGAAGACAACTTGGGAGAAATGTGAAGTGTTTGACAAAAGGCAGTCCAGAACCTAGATGTAAATTGTGTACTTCTGTCTGATACTATGGAAGACTGTATCCCATGTAATCTAAATATTTCTTTATAGAACAGGTTTGCGGTTTCTTTTGCTGTAGGTAATTTACAGATTAGTACGAAATGCGCCATTTTGGTGAAACGGTCTACCACAACCATGATAGTGGTATGATGGTTAGATGGAGGTAGGTCTACTATAAAGCCAACTGACGCATGAGACCATGGCTGTTCTGGCACTGGAAGTGGCTGTAGCAAACTGGCTGCCTTTTGAGTAGATACTTTGGAAGAACAACAAACAGGACAGGCTTTCACATAATGATTGATGCCTTTCCTTATTGATGGCCATGTAAAGTAACGAGATACCAGAGCAAGAGTTCGTTTTACTCCTCCGTCACCAGCCATCCTGGAGTCATGACTTATCGCAAGTACTTCACAGCGAGCTTTATTGGGTACATCGATTTTTCCGGAACAATAGGTGTATCTGTGTTGGGCGCTGCCTGCATATAGATAACACACTATGTAGGTGTGTTATTCCAGAAAATGGGTAATGTGCCAAGCGTACAGTTTAAAAGTATTAACAATACCACCCAGAGTAAATGGACTTGTCAAAAAAAGCAGATATAATGCAGATATATTATATTGTGCAATCTTCTACTGCCCTCTAGTGGTAGGATTCAGTATAGTAGAATAATCAGTTTAAACAAAATGTTATTCAAAGTTCTACTGCCATCTAGTGGTTTGGTCCAAAAATTGCAGTCAAAGCTGAGTCAAAGAATTCGTTGGTCCTCTCTCTTCTTTCGTACTGTTGTTCTTTTCCTCATAGGGATATAAACAGAGAGAGGATACACATAGCGCAAAATGTATCAAATTTGTGCAATGATAAGAAGTATCGTTGGATCAACTCACGTGGTTTAGAGCCTATTGGGGGTGTCAGGCTCAGACTTTCTAGCTTCGCCAGTCCATAGAGGTGACTGGATCCCTTCTTTTGATGTCCCTTTTGTACTGCTGCAGTGAGGATTTCTCCTGTGGTCTCCGGGTCCTCTGGGTTAGGGATTTAAGGTGGATTCAATGGTGGGTATCAGTGGCTACCAATGGTCCAACTCCCTGTCCTCCGGAGTGAACACAGGATGCAGAGTAGGGATAATAAAGGGATTTATTAAATATTACAAAGTATAACAATTTAACATAAATTAAAAGGTAGTGGGGTAATCCAGGACGCGTTTCGCCTTCAAAAGGCCTCTTCTGCTGGATAATTTCCCACTAGTTGCGGTCCTTCTTTTATAGTGAATGTGGTAATGAATGGAGAAAAAAGGAAAAAAGTTTCGTTTTTGAATTTGCGCGCCGACTTGTGCTCATGCGCCCGGGCCTCCGTCGGATTGGCCCAGTCACATGGGGGCATTTGTCCAATCACGGTGGATCTTCTTCTGGCTCGATCGTAAAAGGTATTGGTGTCCATTCTCCACTTGTGGCGGATCTTATTAACCCCTTAACGCCGCGGGACGTACAGTTACGTCCTGCATTAGGCGGGCTTTAACGCCGCAGGACGTAACTGTACGTCCCCGGCGTCTGGCAGCCCCCGGCGGCAGATACTCACCTGCTCCGGCGGCTCCCGCGCTGCTCTGACTCCACGGAGTCAGACCGGCACTTTTGGTGCTCCCGGCGCACTGACGTCATCGCGCCGGACGCGATGACGTCAGTTTCAGGCGTCCCCTCCCAGCCGGAGCAGGGGAAGCGCCTGGAGAGGAGGGGGGATCCTTTGGATCCCTCTATCTCCCATCGCTGGGCGATACCAGCTAATGCCAGGCATCCCTGGAAAGGGCACAGCCTGGCCTTTCCAGGGATGTATGGCATTAACCCTTGATGGCAAGGCTGTGACCCAGCACCAATCGGTGCAGGTCACAGCCTTTTTCCGGTGGGGGCGCCATCTGGATGGCAGCCCACCTCCGGACTCCCCACGTCCACTGACATCATCGGGCGTGGCCCGATGACGTCAGTTAACCAGGGAACCCCTAGCTGCCAAGGGATTTCCTAAGGAAATCCCATGGTGGAGATAGGGGGGTTCAAAGAACCCCCCTATCTCATGATCGGTGACAGCTAGGGGGTCATGTAGGGTATCATTTGAAAGCCCTGATCATGGCCATTCGAATGATATCAAACATGACCATATTACTTGTAAAATAAAAGTGAAAATAAAAAAAAAAAAATTATAATTAATTAAAAATAAAAACGTGCTTTTTTAATTTTTTTTAATGCAGCACTATTGTTCACATTTCAATTATAATGTGAACAATGATGCTTCACTAATGATTTTTTTTTTTGGGGGGGTTTAGCTAAAATCACGTAATTTCTCCCCAAAAAAAAAAAAAAGTTCACATTTTTTTAACAAGTCTACCCCATAGAATATATCCACAAAGTCTCAGGTAATAAAATGCAAAAAAAAAACACTTTACACACTGTGGATGATTGAAATTTTATTGAAAATTAACATTTCTTTAACAATTTTGTTATAGCATTTTCGCAGGGCATGACGTATACATATAATAATGAAATATTATTAATCTGTCAAGTCTGCCGGAAAGAACGATATATAATTTGTCTGGGTGGTACAATAATACGTGACTTAAAACCGCGTTTAAAACCGTCAAAATGAGCTCAGCAAACTTCTACTTCGAAACAGCGCCGAACTTGTAAAATTACTCCCGTCCTTAAGGGGTTAAAAGAGAGGGGTACCGTTTGCAGCAGATTTTGCATCATAATAAAAACAAAAACAAAACATAAAAATATTCAGCTGAAGAGATGCAGATTGGCTATGGGTGTGCGCCGGGAAGTTGTGTGCCTCCGTAAACAGGATGACAAATATCCATTCTAGCTCTGCATATTTCATAAAATTCAGATCTGTGCATAGTACATGCAGGAGATAATCAGGTGTTTGTCTACTAAACCCCATCACGCCTGAAATCGCTTCATTTGAAAAAATGGTAGCAAGAGAAATGGAGAAAATAAAAATAGGAACCAAAAACAATCTTACAAAAAAAAAAAGAAAAGCCCTTGATGATCTGAAGAAAGATGGCTCAATTATAATCAAACCAGCAGACAAAGGAGGAGGCCTAGTATTATAAACCGTGGAGAGATATGAAAGAGAATCATATAAAATACTCAATGACGAAAGCACCTACAAAAGAGTCAAGAAAGACCCCACGGAAGAAATCACCACAATATTCCACCAATATCTAGATGAAGGACATGTATTAGGAGTCCTCAACGATAAGGAATACAAATACCTGAAGATTCAACACCCAAGACGACCAACATTCTACCACTCCCGAAAATTCATAAAGATATGCAGAACCCTCCAGGGAGACCGATCATTTCAGGGATAGAATCGATTTCAAGACGTATTTCCGAGTACATAGATAAGATGCTACAACCAATAGTACTCAACACCAGATCCCATTTGAAAGATACGCTCAATCTCATACAAGATTTAGAAAAAGGATATATTCTGGTTACTAGTGATGTTCAGGCTTTATATAGTAACATCCCCCACGAAGAAGGGATTGAAGCAATCGAAAAACATCTAGAAGATGAAGACACTATACTACCTGAACATAAATCATTCATCCTAGAAGGGATCAGACTCATCCTCAAGAATAACTATTTCTCATTTAATACAAGTCAGAGGAACAGCGATGGGAACGCGTTTCGCGCCGAGTTTCGCGAACTTATATATGGACACATGGGAAAAAGACATTATAATCTACAGAAGGTATATAGATGACCTTTTCCTGATATGGTGAGGAGGAGAATAAACTCTCACCGCATTCCTCGAAAAACTTAATCTAAAAGACCCCAACATAAGACTTGATACTAGCTGGAGTAAGGAATCCGTCAACTATCTAGATCTCACGATTTACATAGAAGAAGAAGAGATCCACACAAAAACATACTTCAAGAAAGTAGATATTAATAGTTACATTGGCCGAGACAGCTGCCATCTGGATAGATGGCTAGAAGGCGTCCCTAAAGGACAATTTATCAGGGTGAGGAGGAACTGCTCAAAAATTGAGGATTTTAAGATCCAGGCCGAGAAATTAAATAAGGACTTCCTGGAGAAAGGATACGACGCAGGAGATTTAGAGAAGACTAGAGAAAAGATAGCACAGACTGAAAGAACAGAATACCTCAAATATAAAGATAAAACTCTCCTTAACACAATTCAAAATGAGATACCTTTCCTCTTCACACACAACGAACAAAACTCGAAATTTAAACGTATAGTCCAAAAATTCTGGCCTATCCTTAGGGAAGACCCTATACTACAGGATATCCTCCCCCTGAAACCGAGATTCATCTGCAGAGGGACCAAAAACCTAAAATCCAGACTGACGACAAGCGAACACGCACCGAAAAAAGCAAATAATCATTTCAAACAGAACACAGGTTTTTACGGATGCGGAAACTGCATAAGTTGCAGAAGTACGGGAAACAAGAAGAGACATGTAACCAAAGTCAACAACAGAAGAGGTTCATGGAAAATAAAAGACATCCTGACCTGCTTTTCAACAAATGTGATCTACCTTCTTACATGCCCCTGCGGCCTTAAATATATAGGAAAAACCACCAGAGCTCTGGGCGTCAGAATAAGGGAGCATGTGAGAAACATAGAGAAAGGCTTAGAGACACACAGTGTCCCCGCCCATTTTAAAAAAGTCCATAACTGTAATCCCCAACAACTGAATTTCGTGGCCATCAAAAGGATACAAAATGATAGAAGAGGAGGCGACTTATCCAAAAAAAAAATCGGACAAGAAGAAATGCGTTGTATATATGAATTTGACACTTTACACCCCAAAGGTTTGAATATGGATTTTGAAATATGTCATTTCCTATAAAGCTGTCCTGAGGATCACCATGGATACCACCGTGTCAGAACGGAGAATGGATACCTGATCCCTCATAACCACCTCTCTACCATCACGCAACTCTCGCTCCCACATCCACTATACTCAGGCCCATACCAGTAACACCCAGTCCATCTACCTTAGACCCTCGGATTTAACCATCCTCCCACTTAGCTTGTCACCAGAAGCCAAGTCTATATCTCTGAAGTTTTTATACTCCTTTCATAAATACACCTCCAATTGGAGATTATATATAAATTCCTCTATTACTACCTAGAGGGACTAATAACCCTATAGCCCTATCTATAAGACTAGGGGACCAACTCCTTTACATAAATCAACTTCTCCCATAGATCTCAGATGGGGTTTAGTAGACCCTGATTATCTCCTGCATGTACTATGCACAGATCTGAATTTTATGAAATATGCAGAGCTAGAATGCATATTTGTCATCCTGTTTACGGAGGCACACAACTTCCCGGCGCACACCCATAGCCAATCTGCATCTCTTCAGCCGAATATTTTTATGTTTTGTTTTTGTTTTTGTTTTTATTATGATGCAAAATCTGCTGCAAACGGTACCCCTCTCTTTTAATAAGATCCGCCACAAGCGGAGAATGGACACCAATACCTTTTACGATCGAGCCAGAAGAAGATCCACCGTGATTGGACAAATGCCCCATGTGACTGGCCCAATCCGACGGAGGCCCGGGCGCATGCGCACAAGTCGGCGCGCAAATTCAAAAACGAAACTTTTTTCCTTTTTTCTCCTTTCATTACCACATTCACTATAAAAGAAGGACCGCAACGAGTGGGAAATTATCCAGCAGAAGAGGCCTTTTGAAGGCGAAACGCGTCCTGGATTACCCCACTACCTTTTAATTTATGTTAAATTGTTATACTTTGTAATATTTAATAAATCCCTTTATTATCCCTACTCTGCATCCTGTGTTCACGACGGAGGACAGGGAGTTGGACCATTGGTAGCCACTGATACCCACCATAGAATCCACCTTAAATACCTAACCCAGAGGACCCGGAGACCACAGGAGAAATCCTCACTGCAGCAGTACAAAAGGGACATCAAA
The DNA here is from genome assembly GCA_009667805.1 of Leptobrachium leishanense. Classification (NCBI taxonomy): domain Eukaryota; kingdom Metazoa; phylum Chordata; class Amphibia; order Anura; family Megophryidae; genus Leptobrachium; species Leptobrachium leishanense. Next base: position 120,343,221 of record CM019070.1, on the reverse strand, counting down.
AGAAGGGATCCAGTCACCTCTATGGACTGGCGAAGCTAGAAAGTCTGAGCCTGACACCCCCAATAGGCTCTAAACCACGTGAGTTGATCCAACGATACTTCTTATCATTGCACAAATTTGATACATTTTGCGCTATGTGTATCCTCTCTCTGTTTATATCCCTATGAGAAAAAGAACAACAGTACGAAAGAAGAGAGAGGACCAACGAATTCTTTGACTCAGCTTTGACTGCAATTTTTGGACCAAACCACTAGATGGCAGTAGAACTTTGAATAACATTTTGTTTAAACTGATTATTCTACTATACTGAATCCTACCACTAGAGGGCAGTAGAAGATTGCACAATATAATATATCTGCATTATATCTGCTTTTTTTGACAAGTCCATTTACTCTAAAAGTATTAACAATACCACCCAAACTGTACGCTTGGCACATTACCCATTTTCTGGAATAACACACCTACATAGTGTGTTATCTATATGCAGGCAGCGCCCAACACAGATACACCTATCGTTCCTACATTATCAGCAGGTGTGTAACACTGCTTTCCCTATCTGGGTGAGGCAGCAGCTTGCATCTCTATTATTGGCGCCACTCTAAGGATTAACCCCCCGATTTACCTACATAGATTTTTCCGTTCTGCCAAAGCAGACCATCTGTCGAGACCCCTGGACAAGAGGCAGGAGTATGATACTTAATACTAATCATCGCCGGTGAACATGTAGCAAAAAAATGCTTTTTTTGCAGAATGGTATGTTGGGTCTCCTCCACAGACTCCTCATTATTATAACGACGTGACAGAGCATCTGCCTTGCCGTTCTTTTGGCCAGGCCGGTATGTTACATGGAACCAAAAACGAGAAAAAAACATGGCCCATCTGGCTTGACGTGGACGCAATCTCTTGGCTGTTTGGAGATAGGCGAGATTTTTATGATCAGTATAGACCGTAAATGGATAACGTGTTCCCTCCAAGAGATGTCTCCACTCTTCCAAGGCTTTTTTTATTGACAGAAGTTCTTTTTCGCTTATATCATAGTTAACTTCAGCAGGAGAGAGGCGTTTTGAATAGAATGCCACTGGGTGTAAGTGGTTGTCTGGAACACTTCGCTGTGAGAGTACTGCTCCCGTGGCTACTTCCAAGAAATATGGCTTCTTGGGATCAGGTACCGACAAAATAGGGGCAGTACTGAAACAGGTCTTCAAATCCAAAAAAGCCGCTGTTGCTTTTTCGGTCCAACAGAAGGGGGATTTGGGATTTCTTCACCGTGCCTAAGGGCACCCAAAACCGTCAGCTTAAACTCCTCCCATAGGAGTCCACGGATTCCGAACCACCGTACCCGTGTTGCCGACCCATGCAAACCCATCTGTACTCCAGATGATCGCACCAACGTCCTTCTCCTTGCCCAAAAAAAACAACGAGTCTCCAACGATCCATACAACTCTCGAAGGATCTGCAAAAACCAAAAAACTTACCAACATCTTCACCACACAAAATACTCAGAAAAAAAGAAAAAACTCTCCGCCAAACCACCACACCCCCACCAAATAAACAGTGTTCATACCTGCAAAGAAAACATAACATAAACAATGACCATACTCCTCGCCTCCAAATCCACCAACCCCCACACTCCTCCACAAACAAATATACAAAGATAAAATAGAATAAATATATATATATATTCTCCATATAAAAAAGGTATAAATTCATATTCCATGTAAAAGTTTGATTTTCTTTTCATTTTTTTGAAAAGTGAAAAACATAACAGAACAGATCATACAGCAAACTTTTCTCCACATAACCTCCCAGCATTAACAAGTGTTTCCAAAATTCATAACACCAAACCTGGACGCACGTAGGACTGAAAAGCCCTCGAGTTCCATCTTCCCAATTCTTGAATTTCCGCTGCCGACAAATCCAACCTTGAGGCTTCCGTTGCTGCCCCAATACGAAAGGAGTGAGAACCAAATTCCTCCGGATTTCTCCCTAAACTCAACAAACCCTTCTTAAAAATGGAAACAAACTGATACCTCGATAAAGCCGATCCGTCCGCGTGACATAAAAAGGCCACTCCAGACTCCACCCGTACCTCCAAAAATTCCTTAACGTTCTTCACTGGACAAACCACGCAGTTATCCACACTGGATAAACCAACTCTACGCCCCCTACCCAACTGATCAGTCTTGGAGTTAGCAATAACAATTTCCTTAACTCCCAACCAAATCGCATCAGCTCCCAAACCACCACCTCCTCTCCTAGAATTGCACACCAGCTCACCCACTCTAAATGTCCCAAAAAACCCCAAACAAAAAGCCGCCCTCATAAGCAGAACCCCATAAGGTGAAGAACAAAAATTCCCGACAAATTCCCATAGACCCTCCAATAACTGCTTCGAAACTGGACCCCTAGCGTCTACACTGCACCTCCCCCTCACATAACCACGGACTGCACACCTGATAACAAAATCCTTGGTGACATCTCTTTTCCCCGATACCTGGAAAAGGAAAGCCAAGGCGGCCAATCACTGCCGTACCACCCCAGGAGATGCCCCTGACTCGAATAATCGAATGAGGTATGCCCTAAGCAAACTCTCCTCATCCAATCCACCCACCGAAACGTACCTGAACCGTTCAGCCAATGCGTCCCAATCCCTCCACACTCGTGAGTAGGCCTTCCAAGAGGACTCAGACAAAGAACCTCTCACCCGTCTTCCAAAAATTCCGAGCCTAGCTGCCAAAGGCCCTCCGGACAAGGGGTGCCCACCTCCTCCGCCAACGGAGCCAGGGAACGAAACCTGTCCCACTGTAAACGAGACAAAGCATCTGCCACTGAGCTAAGGCGACCCGGAACATGACATGCCTTGCATAAAACATTAAATTTAAGACAAAGCAACGCAAACCTCTTCAGCAATCTGATGACTGGCAATGATGAAGCCGACAAAGAATTAACCGCCGACACCACCGCCATGTTGTCAGAACAGAACAGAATCCTTCTCCCCTCCAGAGCACCTCCCCACAGCTCCAAGGCCACCACTAATGGAAACAACTCCAAAAATGCCAAATTCCGCACCAAAGTAGATGCTAACCAACGATCAGGCCAACGAGAAGCACACCAACGCCCCCCAACGTATACTCCAAAACCAACACCACCCAAGGCGTCCGTGAAAAATTCCAGTTCCCTTGCCAAAACATCTTTCGAAGGGAATATGGCCACCCCATTAAACAAAACCAAAAAGGATCTCCACACCTCCAAATCTTCCTTCATGGCACCAGATATTCTAACAAAATGATGACCTTCCTGAATACCCCGTGTCACCAAAGCCAATCCTCGCAAAAAAAACTCTTCCAACCGGAATGACCCTGCACGCAAAATTCAAACGACCAATCAGCGATTGCAGCTCTTTCAACTGCAATTTCCTAACTGACAGGGCCCCTTCCACTTGCCTCAAAGCTTCCACCACTTTCCCGAAAGGTAGACGACACTCACCCTTAACCGAATTAATCTCAATCCCAAAGAAAGTGATGACTGACACCGGACCTTCCGTTTTATCAAAAGCCAAAGGAACACTAATACGTTGTGCCACCCACTGAAAAGACCGAAGAATGTGCAGACACTCTCCTGTCCCTTCCCTACCCACGCACAGAAAATCATCCAAATAATGTGTCAAATTAGCCAACCCTGCCACTTCATGACCCACCCATTCCAAAAATGTACTGAAACACTCAAAAAAGGAACAGGAAATGGAACAACCCATAGGCAAACATAGAGCCACATAAAATTCGCCTTCAAACCAAAATCCCAGAAGATGATGACACGAAGGATGAATAGGTAATAGCCGAAAAGCTGACTCAATATCCACCTTAGCCATCAAAGCCCCCTTTCCTGCATCACGGACCAAACTGACCGCGGAATCAAATGACACCGAGGCCAACTTCTCACCAATATCATCATTCACCGATCCTCCCTGCGGATAGGATAAATGATGAATCAAACGAAACTCCCCCGCCTTCCGTTTAGGCACCACCCCCAAAGGGGATATCCTCAAATCCCGCACTGGCGGAGACGAGAATGGACCTGCCATCCTACCAGCCCCGATCTCCTTAAACACCTTCTCCCGAACTACCTCCGGATACACTCTAGCCGACTTTAAATTTCTTATCTTGCCACTCCCTGGCCTTACCACAAAAGGAATTTGAAAACCATCACCAAAACCGTCCCTGCAGAAATTCCGCATACCTACGTCTTCCGTAAAGCCTTAGCCACGGTAACATTGCGTCGAGTTTCACTGGGGAAGCCCCCATCTCCAGACCCTCCAAAAGGCAGACCTCCCTGTCTTGCCCTCTTAAACATCAGGACAATGAATGCAATCTTCCACAATTTGAACATTCGTGCTTGAACCTGTACCCATTTACCAAACTTGCACTGACCCTCGTTAAACTGCCAGCAAGATCCCTTTTTCCTTTAAACCTTCCTTAGACGAATCATCCTTAACCCCTGCCACCTCATCCAAAGGAAGCAGGGGAAAAAGCTCCACATACTCTCCCCGCCAGATACCTTCTTTAACCTCTTGTTTAAAAATGAAATCCCAAAGGACCAGAAAATGACACGTAAGCATTCCTCCTGGCCACATCCGCCACCCCTGCGGACTCACCGAGTGACCCTGACACACCACTCGGTCCTATTAAAGCCAGAGCTTCACCACCAAGAGCTCCACCAACTCTCCCAACTGGCCCACCTGCACCCTTCCATGCTTGAGCCAAATCAACTCCCTGGCTCACACCCCCTTTTGAAACCGACCAAGCTTCAAAGGCCCCCTGTAAAAAAAGACATGAAAGAACTCATATCACCTCCACTTCCATTACCTGTAACCGCGCTAGGTCCAGCCGAACTTCCTGGAAACTCCTGTGCCACACTCTCCGAATCCCTCACTCCAATTCCACCAGCCTGGAAACCACCAACCGGCTGCGGACTCCGCTCCCGAACCATCGGAACTGTGGACAAAAGAACATTTGTGCGATGAGCCTCAGAACCCGAAGTACCATAATCATTATCTCGCTCCACCACACCAAAATCTGGAGCCACTTCAGCTCCACCATCTCAACACCAATTTACTTCGAGCTCCTGAGTGACCTCATCCCGCACACCATCACCCTGTGCCACACCACCGTCCACACCCCCATCCACCAACTGCCTTACCGCCTTACTGCCGTTCCCGAGACAGCCATCGCTCCACCTCTGGGACCCCTGGCGGACCACCGAACTCTTCTACCCTAGGAACTCCTCGACCTCCGCACTCCTCTCCTGGTAGCGCTCACCACACCACCCCTCCGACCAGAAGGATCCTTAGCCCCCGATACCGGCCTCGAGCTCCTACCTTCCCCAATTCTGGAAACGCTCACGCCAGCCTCATTCCCAACTGTGTCACCTCCAGCCAACATCCGCCGGACCAACCGTCCTCGGCCTCTCACTGCCTCCAACCTCAACCTCTCAGACGCTGATCCTCCGCGAGATTCTCCTCCTGGACTGAACCGCTCCGGAGGCCTAGCAATCCTGACAGGCCGAGCTCCCACTTCCGACTCCGCCGCCAGCACCTCCGACAAGCTTCTTCTGGCCCACTCCACACCACGATGCCGAGCCGCCTCCCGCACTTCCTCCAACAGCGACTCCAGCTCACCGCCTTCCGCCATACTCAAAGCAATTTTTTAAGGCAAAAAGCTGAAAACCCCGCTCTCTGACGCAGCTCAAGATTTTTCCAGCTCTACCTCAGGAGAAAAAGGGGCGCAGAGCCTCTCCACACGCGCCTTAAAGTACCCTCCTGGTGACTCCTCCCACACCTCTCCCGCTCAAACCTCCACACACGCTGAAAAAACGTTCTAGAAAAATCCTCCCTGCGTCCTGGCATCAGAGGCAACTTAAGGGCCCTACGCCTTAGGTGCTTCAGGCCTTCAAAACTGCAGCTGTCAGGGAATTCAAACTCTGGCCCACCATCAGGTGTTGATGGCCTACACACTTCCTAAAATGAAGTTGATGGACAGAGAATCATGGGAGTTGTACTTCCGCAACATCTGGTGGGGCAAGGGGGATTAGAGTTTGAGACCCATGAGCCACAGTAATGCTCATTTTCTTTTTATGCATGGACACTTGTCTATAACGGTCTTGTAGTCTGAATGACTTCCACTAGATGGTGTAAAAGATCTGCTTACATAACTGAACTGAAAGTTTGTTTGACTTCTTTATACATACATTTTATTAACCATCTACATTGGTGTGCGCAGCCCGTTACATTAGGGTGTGCGCACATGGAACATTTAATAATTGAAAACTTATGTTTACAAGATTTTGCACAAAATGCTAATTTTTCATTAGAAATAAGGGGCATATTACAATCTTCACGCTAAAACGGGGACGCTAAGAAGGAAAACCTGCAGGGGGGATGCACCAACTCAAAACCACTACTGGAGAGCTGTTGTGATGGTGCATGAAATATGCAGTGGGGGATCATGGAGTGAGATGATAGGCTTTTCTAAAGTAATGTGTTTTCAGAGATTTCTTGAAGGACTGGAGAGATGGGGAGAGTCTAATGTTGCGGGGGAGGGAGTTCCATAGAAAGGGGGCAGCATGGGAGAAGTCCTGAAGATGAGAGTTGGGGTTGCGGGTATGAGGAACTGATAGCATTAGATCATTGGCAGAGCGAAGTGATCGGGATTGGATATACCTGGTAATAAGGGAGGAGATGTAGGCAGGGGCACGGTTATGGAGAGCTTTGTAGGCGAGCACCAGTATTTTGAAATGGATTCTAAAGGAAACGGAGTGTCAGGTTCCGGGTTCCGGTGACACAGGTGATGTGGATATGAACCCAGGATGCAGTAAATAAATAAGCGACAACAAAAGGGTTGGTGAAAATATCAGAAACGCATATTATATAACTGGATACCAAACAAAAGGCAGGAATCTGTATAAATAATAATAGTCCTTGAAAAGCAATGCAGATGATGGGGAAAACACAGTCACTTGAAAAAGGGAATCCGGATGATGAAAGTCTCTGGAGGTGAAGTGAGGAGGATCGGTGGATTGTGGATGGAGGTCTTGAGATGGGTAACACAGAAGGGGGTCTCGACACTGTACCGTCAAGGATGAAGCAAAGCGAAGTCCAGGGGAATAGCCAGGGGTCCGGTACACAGGAATCAGATAGAAGAATAACAGCAAGGCTGGTCACTAGGCCCTGGGGATGATTCAGGAACTTCCTTCCTTTGCTAGGAGTCAAACATTAATGACAGAGCACTGGCTGGATGTGGGAGTGGTTCTTTTAAGGACCCCAGCCAGCGCTCATTACATGCACCTGTTGCAGGAGACCAAACTGGACCAAGGCATTATTAAACTATACATGGATGTGTTACCGGGGTTGCATTCAGGACTTGACCTTCCTGTTTTGGAGTCGCCATGGGACCTGACAGGGAGTCAGTGTAGAGATTGACAAAGGGGGAAGTATGAGAGGTGCAGTATGTGAGGTGAAGGAGTCTGGCACAGGCGTTTATTACAGGCTGCAGAGGGAGAATCTGTGATTTTTTAAGACCAGAGAGTAGGAGGTTACAGTAGTCAAGGCGGGAGATAATCAGAGTGTGGACAAGCATTTTAGTAGAGTCTGGATTAAGAAAGGGATGGATGCGTACAATGTTTTTTAGGTGGAAGTAACAAGATTTGGTTAGTGACTGAATGTGAAGAGTAAAGGACAGATTGGAGTCCAAGAGGCCCCTAGGCAACAAGCCTGAGAGGAAGAAGTGATAGTGGCACCATTCACTGAAGGGAAATGGGCACAATAGTGGAGGCTTTAGAGGGAGGGAAGATGAGAAATTCAGTTTTAGAGAGGTGGGTTTTCTCCAGTTTAATGTCACACAGGGTTATTCAGAGAGCGTGAAAAGCAGGAGAACGACTGGAGAATGAAAAAGTCTAGGTCAAAATAGCCAAACCAGAAAAATTCTCCCTTTCATCTCACTTTCCAAATCGGCTATTTTGACCTAGAATTTTTCATTCTCCAGTCATTCTCCTGCTTTTCACGCTCTCTGAATAACCCTGACAGTCCAGGTGCTTTCCTCGCCTTTTCTCTTTTTGGAGATATCATTGTGTGTCTGCATTTACCTGTTATACTCTGGAGCTCCTCCATTACCACCACATTGTTTATTTACTTCTTCGTTCCTCTTCATCTCCGCGAGCCGCACAATCATCACATTCACTCTCTATTTTATTGTCATTTCTGTTTGTATCCTTTGTCATCATAAAAGTCCTTTGCAGACTGAGCATTGAATCATATGTGATGCATTGTTGCTTTTTACTAAATAAAGTACAAATTGACAGTGTTAAGACCTGGGAGTTTCCTCATTGCACAGTTGCTGACCACTCACTGGGGCCTGGGACAGTACTAATGCCTGTTCCTGATGGAGATCAAGGAGGGGGCAATCATATTGCAGACACATGGCGGCGTCTGGACGTTAGCGTCTGGATGTGTTAGTGTTATCGCTAGGATTAGTGTTTATTTAGTAATTTTTTGGAGGATTATGTACTGGTGTTTTTTCCCATATGACAGCACTGTTTATAAAATAATTTTCTGTACATTTCATGTATACCGCCTACTTTATATCCACATTTATATTGTTTATTTGCTAGGCTAACAGGTCTATTCAGTAAAGGTGAAACTCAAGAGATGGCAGGAGAAGTGAGAAATCAAGGTCAGAATAGCCAAACCAGAAAAATACTTCCATTTATCTCACTTTCCAAATCGGCTATTAGGTCTATATTGTTCTCTTTTGCCAATTCTCCTGAGATTCACCTTTTAGTGAATAGACCTGTATGTGTGCTAGACTTAATGTGTGCCCCCATGTTACATTCCTGACACTACCCCCTTAATAATCCATTAGTGCATTTTTCTTTGCGCTAGCCTCCGCGAGCTTACTGTACTTTGCTCATCCTATGCCGAACATGGGGAGGGCAGTCATTTATTAGCGTTTCGATAAGTAAGGTATAAAGTGCTAGCGCTAACTACCATTGGGACATGCAAGGTAAAATTTTAGCTACACTTAAAAAACGGTGTTAAACGATTCTGAAAATGCAAAATCATTTCGCACCCTCTGAAAACCCCCAATAAATCTGATACTCACCTCTCATCCCGAGGAGAGAAGGGTGGCCCAATCAGCCACTTTGTGTCGCCGGAAGCAATACATACTATACATTTATTTATTGCTGTGGAGCTCTGTGACACGCTCATACACTCTGCACATTACTGTGAGTTTTATTGCTGTGGAGCTCTGTGATACGCTCATACACACCGCACATTACTGGGAGTTTTATTGCTGTCATAATCTGCTCTGTTTTCACAGTCAGAAGCAGCTGGGAAATGGAATTTAGGTCAGACAGGTTGGGAACACAGAAGGAGGGGACTCTCCCTGCAGTGGGACCTATACCCATTTTTGTGCTAACAAGGGAACGCTAACAGGGAAAATGTGCGCCTGCAGATTTTCCTGTATTGTCCCACAGTTAACGGGTTTTTAAGGGGCAGGCGCTATCTCAGCACCTCGTCCAGGAACAGCTGAGATATTTGCAGTAGCACCTCTGCATGTATCACCTGCTGGAGTCCATAGAACTCCATGGAGGGTTGCGCTTCCAGGCCACGTGCCCTGCGCAACCTCGGTCTCGCAAGATCGCGCAGTGCCGCAGAGTGATTGCGTTGGGAGACTAGGAACTATTTATTCCCGGTCTCACTTTGCTCACGGCCAGAAGAAGTGGCAGATCGGACCACCCTTCTCACTGCAGGATGAGAGGCAAGTATGGGATTTAATGGGGGGAATTTCCAGGAGGTGTTAAATGATTTTGCAATTGCAGAATCTTTTAACACCAGCTTTTAGGAGGTGCTATCTTTTAGGTGTACTATGCAATACCTCACTTATCGAAATGCTAATTAATGAGTGCGTTCCCTATCTTAGGTATTGGATGCACAAAGTACAGTAAGCTCGCAGAAGCTGCGAGGTGCTAACTGATATCCCCCAGCAGTGGCGTCGTAACGTGGGGGCGGGGGGTGCGGCCCGCACCAGGTGACACCCGCCTGTAGGGTGACACCGTCACCCTAAAGGCGGGTGTCTCACCCTCCGCCGCGTATTTGCTCCCTGCGTATTTGCTCACCTCCGCTGCGTGTTCGCTCCCTCTGAGTGTCCGGCGGCGCGCAGCTTCGGCGCTCGCCTGGGGGAAACACGTCACCAGCCAATCGCGGCTGGTCACGTGGCTCCCCCAGGCGAGCGACCAAGCTGCGCGCCGCCGGACACTCAGAGGGAGCGAACACGCAGCGGAGGTGAGCTGGGGCAGTATCCCTGAGGTGCTGGGGCATATCCATTTGCTGGGGCAGTATCCATCTGCTGGGGCATATCCATGAGGTGCTGGGGCATATCCATTTGCTGGGGCAGTATCCATGAGGTGCTGGGGCATATCCATTTGCTGGGTCAGTATCCATCTGCTGGGGCATATCCATGAGGTGCTGGGGCATATCCATTTGCTGGGGCAGTATCCATGAGGTGCTGGGGCATATCCATTTGCTGGTGCAGTATCCATCTGCTGGGGCATATCCATGAGGTGCTGGGGCATATCCATGAGGTGCTGGGGCATATCCATGAGGAGCTGGGGCATATCCATGAGGTGCTGGGGCAGTATATCCATGAGGAGCTGGGGCATATCCATGAGGTGCTGTGGCATATCCATGAGGTGCTGTGGCATATCCATAAGGTGCTGGGGCATATACATGAGCTGCTGGGGCATATCCACGAGGTGCTGGGGCATTCCATGTGCTGGGGCATATCCATGAGGTGCTGGGGCATATCCATGAGGAGCTGGGGCATATCCATGAGGAGCTGGGGCATATCCATGAGGTGCTGGGTCATATACATGAGCTGCTGGGGCATATCCATGAGGTGCTGGGGCATATCCATGAGGAGCTGGGGCATATCCATGAGGTGCTGGGGCAGTATATCCATGAGGAGCTGGGGCATATCCATGAGGTGCTGTGGCATATCCATGAGGTGCTGTGGCATATCCATAAGGTGCTGGGGCATATACATGAGCTGCTGGGGCATATCCACGAGGTGCTGGGGCATATACATGAGGTGCTGGGGCATATCCATGAGGTGCTGGGGCATATACATGAGCTGCTGGGGCATATCCATGAGGTGCTGGGGCATATACATGAGGTGCTGTGGCATATCCATGAGGTGCTGTGGCATATCCATAAGGTGCTGGGGCATATACATGAGCTGCTGGGGCATATCCACGAGATGCTGGGGCATTCCATGTGCTGGGGCATATCCATGAGGTGCTGGGGCATATCCATGAGGAGCTGGGGCATATCCATGAGGAGCTGGGGCATATCCATGAGGTGCTGGGGCATATACATGAGCTGCTGGGGCATATCCATGAGGTGCTGGGGCATATCCATGAGGAGCTGGGGCATATCCATGAGGTGCTGGGGCAGTATATCCATGAGGAGCTGGGGCATATCCATGAGGTGCTGTGGCATATCCATGAGGTGCTGTGGCATATCCATAAGGTGCTGGGGCATATACATGAGCTGCTGGGGCATATCCACGAGGTGCTGGGGCATTCCATGTGCTGGGGCATATCCATGAGGTGCTGGGGCATATCCATGAGGAGCTGGGGCATATCCATGAGGTGCTGGGGCATATACATGAGCTGCTGGGGCATATCCATGAGGTGCTGGGGCATATCCATGAGGAGCTGGGGCATATCCATGAGGTGCTGGGGCATATACATGAGCTGCTGGGGCATATCCATGAGGTGCTTGGGCATATCCATGAGGAGCTGGGGCATATCCATGAGGTGCTGGGGCATATCCATGAGCTGCTGGGGCATATCCATGAGGTGCTGGGGCATATACATGAGGTGCTGGGGCATATCCATGAGGTGCTGGGGCATATACATGAGCTGCTGGGGCATATCCATGAGGTGCTGGGGCATATACATGAGGTGCTGGGGCATATACATGAGCTGCTGGGGCATATCCATGAGGAGCTGGGGCATATCCATGAGGTGCTGGGGCATATCCATGAGCTGCTGGGGCATATCCATGAGGTGCTGGGGCAAATCCATGAGGTGCTGGTGCATATCCATGAGGTGCTGGGGCATATCCATGAGGTGCTGGGGCATATCCATGAGCTGGGGCAGTATATCCATGAGCTGCTGGGGCAGTATATCCATGAGCTGCTGGGGCAGTATATCCATGAGCTGGGGCAGTGTATCCATGAGCTGGGGCAGTATCCATAAGCTGGGGCAGTATATCCATGTGTTGGGGCAGTATATCCATGAGCTGGGGCATTATCCATGAGCTGCTGGGGCAATATCCATGAGCTGGGGCAGTATATCCATGAGCTGCTGGGGCAGTATATCCATGAGCTGGGGCAGTATATCCATGAGCTGCTGGGGCAGTATATCCATGAGCTGGGGCAGTGTATCCATGAGCTGGGGCAGTATCCATAAGCTGGGGCAGTATATCCATGTGTTGGGGCAGTATATCCATGAGCTGGGGCAGTATCCATGAGCTGGGGCAATATCCATGAGCTGGGGCATATCCATGAGCTGGGGCAATATCCATGAGAGCAGCTGGGGCATATCCATGAGGTGCTGGGGCATATCCATGAGCTGCTGGGGCATATCCATGAGGTGCTGGGGCATATCCATGAGCTGCTGGGGCATATCCATGAGGTGCTGGGGCATATCCATGAGCTGCTGGGGCATATCCATGAGGTGCTGGGGCATATCCATGAGGTGCTGGGGCATATCCATGAGCTGCTGGGGCAAATCCATGAGCTGCTGGGGCAAATCCATGAGCTGCTGGGGCATATCCATGAGGTGCTGGGGCATATCCATGAGGAGCTGGGGCATATCCATGAGGTGCTGGGGCATATCCATGAGGTGCTGGGGCATATACATGAGGTGCTGGGGCATATACATGAGCTGCTGGGGCATATCCATGAGGAGCTGGGGCATATCCATGAGGTGCTGGGGCATATCCATGAGCTGCTGGGGCATATCCATGAGGTGCTGGGGCAAATCCATGAGGTGCTGGTGCATATCCATGAGGTGCTGGGGCATATCCATGAGGTGCTGGGGCATATCCATGAGCTGGGGCAGTATATCCATGAGCTGCTGGGGCAGTATATCCATGAGCTGCTGGGGCAGTATATCCATGAGCTGGGGCAGTGTATCCATGAGCTGGGGCAGTATCCATAAGCTGGGGCAGTATATCCATGTGTTGGGGCAGTATATCCATGAGCTGGGGCATTATCCATGAGCTGCTGGGGCAATATCCATGAGCTGGGGCAGTATATCCATGAGCTGCTGGGGCAGTATATCCATGAGCTGGGGCAGTATATCCATGAGCTGCTGGGGCAGTATATCCATGAGCTGGGGCAGTGTATCCATGAGCTGGGGCAGTATCCATAAGCTGGGGCAGTATATCCATGTGTTGGGGCAGTATATCCATGAGCTGGGGCAGTATCCATGAGCTGGGGCAGTATCCATAAGCTGGGGCAGTATATCCATGTGTTGGGGCAGTATATCCATGAGCTGGGGCAGTATCCATGAGCTGGGGCAATATCCATGAGCTGGGGCATATCCATGAGCTGGGGCAATATCCATGAGAGCAGCTGGGGCATATCCATGAGGTGCTGGGGCATATCCATGAGCTGCTGGGGCATATCCATGAGGTGCTGGGGCATATCCATGAGCTGCTGGGGCATATCCATGAGGTGCTGGGGCATATCCATGAGCTGCTGGGGCATATCCATGAGGTGCTGGGGCATATCCATGAGGTGCTGGGGCATATCCATGAGCTGCTGGGGCAAATCCATGAGCTGCTGGGGCAAATCCATGAGCTGCTGGGGCATATCCATGAGGTGCTGGGGCATATCCATGAGGAGCTGGGGCATATCCATGAGGTGCTGGGGCATATCCATGAGGTGCTGGGGCATATACATGAGGTGCTGGGGCATATACATGAGCTGCTGGGGCATATCCATGAGGAGCTGGGGCATATCCATGAGGTGCTGGGGCATATCCATGAGCTGCTGGGGCATATCCATGAGGTGCTGGGGCAAATCCATGAGGTGCTGGTGCATATCCATGAGATGCTGGGGCATATCCATGAGGTGCTGGGGCATATCCATGAGCTGGGGCGTATATCCATGAGCTGCTGGGGCAGTATATCCATGAGCTGCTGGGGCAGTATATCCATGAGCTGGGGCAGTGTATCCATGAGCTGGGGCAGTATCCATAAGCTGGGGCAGTATATCCATGTGTTGGGGCAGTATATCCATGAGCTGGGGCATTATCCATGAGCTGCTGGGGCAATATCCATGAGCTGGGGCAGTATATCCATGAGCTGCTGGGGCAGTATATCCATGAGCTGGGGCAGTATATCCATGAGCTGCTGGGGCAGTATATCCATGAGCTGGGGCAGTGTATCCATGAGCTGGGGCAGTATCCATAAGCTGGGGCAGTATATCCATGTGTTGGGGCAGTATATCCATGAGCTGGGGCAGTATCCATGAGCTGGGGCAATATCCATGAGCTGGGGCATATCCATGAGCTGGGGCAATATCCATGAGAGCAGCTGGGGCATATCCATGAGGTGCTGGGGCATATCCATGAGCTGCTGGGGCATATCCATGAGGTGCTGGGGCATATCCATGAGCTGCTGGGGCATATCCATGAGGTGCTGGGGCATATCCATGAGCTGCTGGGGCATATCCATGAGTGCTGGGGCATATCCATGAGGTGCTGGGGCATATCCATGAGCTGCTGGGGCAAATCCATGAGCTGCTGGGGCAAATCCATGAGCTGCTGGGGCATATCCATGAGCTGCTGGGGCATATCCATGAACTGCTGGGGCATTCCATGTGCTGGGCACTATCCATGTGCTGGGGCATTATACATGAGCTGGGGCATTATCCATGAGCTGGGGCAATATCCATGAGCTGGGGCAATATCCATGAGCTGGGGCAGTATCCATGAGCTGGGGCAGTATATCCATGAGCTGGGGCAGTATCCATAAGCTGGGGCAGTATATCCATGTTTTGGGGCAGTATATCCATGAGCTGGGGCAGTATCCATGAGCTGGGGCAATATCCATGAGCTGGGGCAAAGTCCATGAGAGGAGCTGGGGCAAAATCCATGAGAGCAGCTGGGGCATATCCATGAGGTGCTGGGGCATATCCATGAGCTGCTGGGGCATATCCATGAGGTGCTGGGGCATATCCATGAGCTGCTGGGGCATATCCATGAAGTGCTGGGGCATATCCATGAGCTGCTGGGGCATATCCATGAGGTGCTGGGGCATATCCATGAGGTGCTGGGGCATATCCATGAGCTGCTGGGGCAAATCCATGAGCTGCTGGGGCAAATCCATGAGGTGCTGGGGCATATCCATGAGGTGCTGGGGCATATCCATGAGCTGCTGGGGCATTCCATGTGCTGGGCACTATCCATGTGCTGGGGCAGTATCCATGAGCTGGGGCATTATCCATGAGCTGGGGCAATATCCATGAGCTGGGGCAATATCCATGAGCAGGGGCAGTATCCATGAGCTGGGGCAGTATATCCATGAGCTGCTGGGGCAGTATATCCATGAGCTGGGGCAGTATATCCATGTGCTGGGGCAGTATATCCATGAGCTTGGGCAGTATTTCCATGAGCTGGGGCAGTATATCCATGAGCTGGGGCAGTATATCCATGAGCTGGGGCAGTATCCATGAGCTGGGGCATATCCATGTGCTGGGGCAATATCCATGAGCTGGGGCATATCCATGAGCTGGGGCAAAATCCATGAGAGGAGCTGGGGTAAAACCCATGAGAGCAGCTGGGGCATTATCAATGAGAGCAGCTGGGGCAGTATATGCATGAGAGGAGCTGGGGCAGTATAGCCATGAGAGGAGCTGGGGCAGTATCCATGAGAGGAGCTGGGGCAGTATATCCATGAGAGGAGCTGGGGCAATATCCATGAGAGGAGCTGGGGCAATATCCATGAGAGGAGCTGGGGCATATCCATGTGTGCTGGGGGCAGTATCCATGAGAGCTGGGGCAATATCCATGTGTGAGCTGGTCTGGGGCAATATATCCATGTGTGAGCTGGTCTGGGGCTATATATCCATGTGTGACTTGAGGCGCAATATATCCATATGTGAGCTGAGGCGCAATAAATCCATATGTGAGCTGGGGCAATATATATCCATGGGTGAGCTGCTGGGGGCAATATATCCAGAGCTGCTGGGGGCAATATATCCAGAGCTGCTGGGGGCAATATATATCCATGTGTGCTTTCACTGCCTTCGAACAGGCAACGTACTTGCTGGCAATTGGCAAAAAGTTGTGTGAGCATATGAGAGAGAGCTCCACAGCAATGAACCTCACAGTAATGTGCGCTGTGTGTACGAGCATTCAGTGTTATATGGGAGTACTGATTTAGGAGTAAGAGTAGTTAAAAAAAATCTGTAAAACTCGGGGGGGGTGACACCATAAGTTACCGCACCGGGTGACACCAACCCTAGTGATGCCACTGCCCGCCAGTATAGCGTCAGGAATGTAATATGAATGCCATGCGTCAAACTCACTTATCCTAGCGGTAATGCTTAGATATCGAGACGCTACATTAGCACCAACTATGGGATAGAGCCCTACATTTCCCATGAGTTTCAGGCAACCTGATGAGTGGCTGAGCTTCATGTAGATTTCATTCGAAAACAACTGCAGATCTCGGTTCCTGACCTCTGTTTTAGGGTGATCCCACCAGATCTGCAGATTGAGGTTTAAATCTGGGGTTGAAACCAGGTTGGTATACCAAGCTTGTGATCCCAAAAATAACATAATCGGCTCAAACTGAAGTTTGATCATTTCTAGTTATGATTGATTTGATTGATATATTATAATTATTTATAACAGTATTAGAATAGCAATTGCTCCAACAAAAAAATATTAGAAAAGTGCAATCATATGGACTACATGTTAAACCTGCAGGAATATATAATTTTCTCCGTAAAATAATATCAATTTAGGTATCAAAAGTAGAAAATGTCTATTAACAGCCACAAGAAGCCGAAGCATAGATAACAGATGTACCCCTGAGAGGGCGTATATACTTAAATGTATACTACAGGGTTAAGAAAGGAGAGGGTAGGAAACAAATGTTTAACATTAACCCCTTCTGACCCCCTCTGCACTCCTTCCTCCCATTTTAAACCATTATTTTCCTTTTAAAAAATCCCCTGAATCTAGTGTCGAAATCCCTCAAATCTCTACAGACTATGACAAGATTCCACTAAGAACCAGAAAAGCGGTAAAAGCAAAAATGCTTGGAAGGTTTGGAAGTTCTGACTTTAAGCTGTCAAGTGCAGCAGATATGAGTTGCATAATCCACAAACAGAGAGCTCAGTTGGATAGAGACCAGTGAAGCAAAGTATAATCAGATGCAATAGGGATACATCCTGAGGAGCAGATGATCTCTAAGGCTGGCATCAGACGAGCGCACTATGTTCGCCCGTACTGACGTGCCTTCTGGCGACCATCGCAGCATTGAGACGCTGTGACGGGGCCAGCCACACGCTGTTGCACGCACACGAAATGCGTGCGCAACAGCGGCCTTGCTACATCCGTGCAGCAGCCCTCTCCGTCAAGCGCTAGGACGCGCGTTGACAGAGCTGCAAAGCATGATCCTCCATAGCAGGATCGAGCCTTGCAGTGTTGAGCGCACTAAGTGGGCTCAGCGAGGTGGCCAGACGGGCGTCGAGTGGAAGGAAGGTCCACTATCACGGACGTTCTCTCCGCTCTCCAATGACGCTTGTCTGACCCCAGCCTTAGTCACTAAAACCAGAGGACCAGAATTGGGAAAGTATTGGAAGCGTATTGTCTGCATCGAAGTCCAAGAGAGTAGTCTGTAATCAATCTAAGGGGAGAGCGAGTAATGGGAGAGACTGTCTGAGGACCTGAAAGATTAGATAGCACAGTGTACTGTAAACTCATACAACCATACAGGAGGCAAAACAAACACATTAGAAGTGCACCCGACTATCAGAGAGCTTAACACAAGCCGTCTTCATTGGCCGCACTGTTTGGCCACACAGGGAGAGAAGGAAAACCTAAAGAGGATTCTGCTCTCTCTTGTTATTTAATCCTTAGTACAGAGACTCAGCACAGGACTCTCCATTCAATTAATTTTGACAGGAAGGGGAGGGATAATTTTGTCTATTTTCATTCTGCTTTCTGCCTCTGTCATTGCTCATAGTATGGGTGTGTCACGATTCCAGCCCTGAGCCCTATATGTGCGCTAATCCAGGCCAGCTCTTGGTCTTGCCTTGCCCTTCCTGCACTCCAGTCCAAGAGTTTCTTGTTATCATCAATTCTCCTCAGGATCACCTGTCTGTCATAGCACTTTACCAGCTCATCATTTAAGGTTGTTTCTCTCATGGTGCTCTTTCATTTGAGTCATATGCTGTATGTTTCTGTTCTGGTCCTGCTGTCTATCCTTGCCAATAGTGTTGTATTTATTTTGGTCCCCTGTTGTCCATGCCTTTGGTTCTTTCTTTATTTGGTTCTTCTGTACGGCTGGATGGAGCAGAGGTAACATCACTGCTCTATAACTGTGGAGATCCAGGTTTAAATACCAGCCACAGCACCTCTCCAGTAAGTGTCCTTGGGCAAGACAACCGAATGGTACATACTTGCCTACCACACAATATCGGCTGTGGAGTCCAGTGGTGACGTCTCTACCCATCGACTGTGGAGAAGCAAATCAAAATACCATTCAGCACATCCTTCCAATCCAACTGTGGAGAAGCAAGTCTCGACTTTACGAGAAGTGGGTTCAACCTAACCACCAGGTCGCTGCTCTACAATCATGGAAAGACGACTTGATCGCACTCAGAAGACGCCTCCAGCGAGTGTCATTGGGCAAGACACCTAATGATATGGACGTGCCTACCTCACAAAATACTTCTACATCTCGTAGATTGGAAGATCCCTTGGGAACAGGGACCCCCTGAATTAGGTCATCATCCATGTGTGGTATTCTAATATATCATTCCCTTGTACAGTGATCTTGTAAAGTGCTGCGGAATTGTGGCGCTATATAAATAAAGGATAATAATAATTCTCAGTTTCCCTTGCCTTGTATTTGTTTTATTTTCCCTATCCTTTTCTTGCCCTTGGGTTTATTATTTTTTTTCCAGGTGTCCTTGCTTTATTCCCTTTTGCCTTTTTCCTTTTGTGCTTCTTCTATGTAGATTTTCTGTGTACCGATCTGGCTACATATTGTGACCTTGCCTTAACCCTTTGTACTACTGTGCTGTATTTACTCTGTGTACTGACCTTGGCTATTCCTTTTGACACCTTTATGCTTTAACCCTTGTTTCTTTTTCTAGGATAGATCTGGCCACTTCAAGGACCAGTCTCTTAGTTCAGGGATTTCTTTATTTTGGGTTTTCTGTGTGCTGGGTCTACTCTCCAGACCATGAGATTGTGACAGGGTGCTGCTGCGTTCCAAGCCCACTGTGCTGCCGTGTTCCAAGCCCACTGTGCTGCCATGTCCCAAGCCCACTGTGCTGCCGTGTTCCAAGCCCATTGTGCTGCCGTGTTCCAAGACCGCTGTGCTGCCGTGTTCCAAGCCCACTGTGCTGCCGTGTTCCAAGCCCGCTGTGCTGCCCAGTCTCAAGCCCACTGTGCTGCCGTGTTCCAAGCCCACTGTGCTGCCATGTCCCAAGCCCACTGTGCTGCCGTGTTCCAAGCCCATTGTGCTGCCGTGTTCCAAGCCCGCTGTGCTGCCGTGTCCCAGGCTCACTGTGCTGCCGTGTTCCAAGACCGCTGTGCTGCCGTGTTCCAAGCCCGCTGTGCTGCCCAGTCTCAAGCCCACTGTGCTGCCGTGTTCCAAGCCTGCTGTGCTGCCGTGTTCCAAGCCTGCTGTGCTGCCATGTCCCAAGCCCGCTGTGCTGCCATGTCCCAAGCCTGCTGTGCTGCCATGTCCCAAGCCCGCTGTGCTGCCATGTCCCAAGCCTGCTGTGCTGACATGTCCCAAGCCCGCTGTGCTGCCATGTCCCAAGCCCGCAGTGTGTCCCTTATCTATATCTGCCTGTATGTATATAGCCAGTGGTAACTCCTGCTTCTTTGGCCTTTTAACCCCATATATGGGCTCCACCTCGGCGCCCCTGTGACAGGGTGGGCGTCTCAGCTATTCAGTGATACCAGGTTACAGAGTAAACGGATGGAAGCTCAGCTTTAAAAACTCCAAATAAACCCCCACTTCTCAATTTTTCACCTTAAAAAGTAAAACTTATCTTTTCTAAGAATTAATAAATACCATAGTGCAGTTAGTAGCAGGTATATACAGTATATTATATAAAATATATTCAAAGTTAAATGATTATTTATACTCATTCTACAGTACGGTGTTTTACACTTTTATGAGTTTTCAAGATTCCCTCTTCTATCTCTTATAAAAATTATAAAAATAAATTATTATTTATTTTAAAATTAATAAAAAAATACTGTAGCTGTACTTTGACTTTATGACAAATGTATATTTTTAAGATTTCAGCGGGTTTTTATTAGGGGATTGAGAAAGGATTTCTGCTCATGGTTTGGACACCGGCTGTATTAAGATATCTTTATACACGTGTCACATTGAAGCCTAATGCCAAGAAGCTCTGTTCCTGTTCTGTTCTGCCTTGTACCCTATTTATCAAGCAGATGGAATTTTTTCATCCCTATAAAATAATATAGGATTTTAGGGGCTTTGTGAAATGATTGTTTCATGGCTTTGTAAATGTAGGTCACTATGTGCTTTATCTGTACTGTTCAGCGCAACTATAAGCCATTAAAGCTATAATGGAGGGGAAAGTCCAGAGGAATTTTTTTTTAACTTTTGCTCTAAATCTGCTTTATTAGATACTACAGTATATGTTAATGAATTATATTAAAACAAAATAATGTTAACCTAGAAATACACAAATTAAACTATGGACATTGAGTTGATAGTGGGGTTACCAGCTCATCTGATCTCCAGTTTAGTGAATGCCCAATGCATGATCATGATGACCAACCATTGTTTACAGTTGAGGTTAGTATATAGTAATGAATCTCCAGGAATATAAATACTATTTTGCTTTATAGGGTTGCTCTCTGAAACAAGATATCGGCATCAAACACTGTTTTACTGTTTAACCCTGACATTCCTCTAACCCTCTCAGCTGAAGCTCAAGTTAAAATGTAAATGTAGTAGTGCTATTTGGACTCTACTTTTCAAAAATGGCTTCCGTGTAGTGATCATATATGGAGGGACAACTCTGAATATATTATTTATTGTGTAGGTAATCAATAAAGTCATTTGTCATAAAACCACTGGGTCCTGGCAGTTATTTTATGGAAAATCACTTGGTATTGAAAGGCTTAAGTAAAAAGAAAGGATACAATTCGCCTGTTAGTTCCCTGCTTCTAAAGAGCGTGTGTTTATTGAAATCAACTGAAAGACAGTAGGAATCATTTGTTCCCAGTGTTCTCTGCATGTGGCTAGAGGAAGTGGTGTATCGAGCGGTCCTTTGCATCGCAGGACCAGAGGTAAGTTTGGGATTTTTTTTTAGGTGTTAAGTGATTTGGCAAATGTAAAATCCCTTAATACCAGAGTTAAGAGACAGTATTCTTGGCCTAATACTGGCTTGAGTGAAGAACAAGGCTGATTGCCATTATTATTTTCTGAATATCAACTCAACCAGAGAAAAATGAGTTATGTTGGAATAGCTTGTTCTTCATTGGCTAGCCACAGATTAGCGTTTCATGTAAAGTATAGGAGCTATTAAATTTACATTAACCTGTTGAAACATTTGAGCAAGGAAAGTTTGAAACAGTAGGAATTGTACCCAACCAAGTATAAATATGTCAACCTAAAGCCCCCTGGTCTGAACGACTGAAATCATAGGAGAAATGCTTCCTTTATGTAAGTACTTTGATGGTGTGTGCTTACATAGTTACCATTTTTAAGCCCTGTTGAATCCACCACACATTTTTGTCCCATTCTTTTGTCTAACGTTGTAAAAACTCAATTTTTTGCCCCAGGCCAAGGTATACCTTCTCCTTTCCCTGCTGCCACAGTCTACCTGCAGCTTACACATTGACCTCAAGATTATTGGCGCATGGCGATTTTCTTGGGATTGGAGAGGCATTGCAGGGTCAGCCTACTCCATGAAACTATGTCAGCAGACTGACATAGGTTTTTGTCCCAGAGGTCCCAATCTCTGCAAGGTTATTTAGCCAGAAGCAACTTCTACACCAGCATAGTCAATTTCATTAGTGTGTACAATACACTAATGGGGATTAATGTAAATTGCAACTTAAGTTTAGAAAATTCAGCACAAATACACACAAGCGGTTATTTACAATTCAGTATGGTAAAAATCACCATTGTTGCAACTATGGCGAACATTGGCTATCCGTAGAAGGATTCAACACCAGCAGGCGCTGTTCCAATAGATAACAGCAAACAACGGTACCACTGTTATTATTCCATTAGCACCTTCCATTCTATTGTTGAGTATGCTCGTTCTTCAAGTTGTAGACACACAAACAATAACGTTTTTAGGGGCTTTGGGACAGGCAAAAGATGATCTGCATATACAAGAATTGACAGCAGCTGTACCTACAGGGCATCTCCCTTTAGGTTCACCACGATAAGTATAGACAACCACAACAAAAAAACAAGAAAGCGCTTATCAAATCCCTGACTATGCAGTAAAGTCACCAATGTAAACTGGGTGCGCTACATAGGACAGATAACATCCCATAAGAGTAAATCAAGTGATCACCATAAACGTGGCTGAACAATTTATAATGCTAATCCGAGCGAAGAAAAAACATTTCTTCACCCTCACATATATAAATGACAAATATTACACAGGTGGTTTCTTCATGGGACAATAGAGCCTCGCATTGGGTACACATAAAATACAAACATAAAACCAACAATAGTGCAATATAGTTATACACAATATTTGCAGTATATAACGACAGATGGTCCACTCACATGGGTCAGAGCCTAAATATCAAAGGCTCAATAATTCGGCATTGGGTCCCTTTAGGGATGACCCCGTCCCATATGTGTGTTAATTCTTTGGTTCTAAACCAGAGGAATATCATGCGGAGACAAGATGAAAGAAAGCCATAGCATAACCAGCATATAGAGTGCACAAGAGATATCAGGATGAACTCACGTGGTCCTGAGCCTTTAATGATACTGGCTCAGTAGCGGTAGCAGTGGGTGCCTTCAAGTGGGAGCACCAATCCCCATTGGTAACTGCAACAAAATTCGTTCAAGACCGTGTGTGTATAAAAATAATATTTTTATTAAATAGCTATTAAATAGCTTGCGACCGAGAGTGCGTTTCTATTGGATTTCTGAGTATTTGTTCTAGCTATTCTCTCCTCTGACCTCTGGCTTCCCTGTTTGACTCTGGCTTACAATTAACCCCTCTAGCTCCTGACTCTGGTTTACGATTAACCCCTCTGATTCCTGACCTCTAGTTGTATGACTAACCCCTCTGGTTCTTGACTCTGTATTCTCATTCCTTTACCCAGGGCTTTTTTCAGGGGGTACTCAGGGGTACGTAGTACCGGCACCTCACCACTCAGTACCGGCACCTCACCACTAGCCAGAACTAACAGGAGCGAGCATGATGCTCCTCCCTCCTCCTGCAGTGGCAGGCAGAGAATCGGAAGTGCTTGGCAGCTCATGTTGCCCCTGAACGCTTCCGATTGTCAGGAGTGTATGTAGGGACTGATAACCTCCCTCCCCCAGTAAGTGACAAGGGAGGCCTGCTCCCCCTCTCTCTGCAGCCGCTGAAACTTTGGACAGCATGGGGAGGGGGGGTGCAGCAAGTTTACACATATCTGCCAGAGCTGCGGATTGCCAGGCAAGCTGTGTGATCAGAGGAGCTGGCACTGTAAGGTGGCAGTGAGTTTTATTGCTGTGGAGCTCATACACACTGCACATTACTGTGAGTTTCATTGCTGTGGAGCTCATACACACTGCACATTACTGTTAGTTTCATTGCTGTGGAGCTCATACACACTGCACATTATTGTGAGTGTCATTGCTGTGGAGTTCATACATACTCAGCAAAAATGAGTTTCATTGCTGTGGTGCTCACAAATGCTAGGGGAATATCCACACAATCCAATCGTTGCAAATAAACCCAGCTAACTGCCCTTCAATACAGATTTTTCTTGCAACAGAGGCACTTAGTGGATAAACCCCCATAGGGTTACAACAATAGTTGTAGTTCATTTAAAGGAACACAGTATTAAAAAATATGGTTCCCTTTTATAGTGTCTTCATTTAAGTGAACTACAACTATTGTTTATTATGACTATTTTCATGTCCTCATAATCAGTTTTTCCCCCAGGCGTGAGAGTACCCCCACCTATTTTTCCAGAAAAAAAGCACTGCCTTTACCTGATAGTTAGCTAGTAATGTGTCTGCTTGTGGCCGCAATGTCACTAGCAAGTGTCAATTTAGGAGAAAAGCTGGAGTGATGCACCACCTCATAACAGGGTTTGATCACTTGATATATAAAAAATAAAAAAAGGTGGGCAGTGTCACAACTCCCTGATCCCAACAAGCAGAAAAGTCACAACCTAACCTGCTTGTCTTTAGAGTAGCCGGTAGATAGCTAACTATCAGATAAAGGAATAGAGAATACAGAGTCAAGTACCAGAGGGGATAGTAGTACAACTCGAGGTCAGGAACCAGAGGGGTTAATCGCAAGCCAGAGTCAGGAGCCAGAGGGGTTAATTGTAAGCCAGAGTCAAAAGCAAGAGGTCAGAATAGTTAGAGGAGAGAATAGCCAAAACAAATACACAAAAAACCAATGGAAACGCACTCTTGGTTGACATTAATTGTAACCTCTGTTGGAAGTGCAGGCTATTCCAAAGTAGCCTGTGGTTACACACGGGAGACGGTATTTTACTGTGAAATATCAACCCCTAAAAGCTGGTGTTAAATGATTTCTCAAATGCAAACTCATATAATACGCTCATCTAATCCCTCCTAAATATCCCATACTCATCTCTCAGCCCCATGGTAAAAAGAGTGGCGCGATCTGCTGCTTCTTCCTCCCGGGAGTGAGACTGGGAACAAATAATTTCTAGACTCACTCCGTGACTCTGCTTGATCTCATGGCCGGGATGCGCAAGGCTTTATGGAGTCCTATGGACTCCACGAGCTGATACTTGCAGCGTAGCAGATCGCTACTGCTGGCATCAGAAAGCTTTGTGCTTGGTTACGTGGCGAGTGTCACGTTTCCACATTCCAGTCAGGCCCCCTGATGGTGAGAGAAATCCAGGCCAACTCTGCGCTATCTGGGCTAAGCCATTCCACCCTGTGCCGCTCCTGGATTCCCCTGCAGGTGGTATGGCTTGAGATAACATATCCGCTCTGCTCAGTCCTGGTTCCTACATATATGCAAACAGCACATAGGCTCCTTGCTCTTGCATAGGTTTCTGTTCCTGAAGGGTCTCTGTTTCTGAGGGTCTGCTTCCTGATATCATTGTCTTGGTTTTTCTGTTATGATCTCGGCTATTCCTGACTACCTGTTCTGTATGTGATCCTGGCCTGGTATTGTCATTTCGTTTGTGTCTCCCTGTTTGCATTCATTGATTCTTTGTATGACTTAAGTCTGGTTCTGACTACGCTTTTGTATTCTCCCTCTGCTCTGTATAGTGCTAATCTGTGTACCGACATCTGCTTGTCTGAGCTACGCTCCTGGCTCTTGACCCCTGGCATACGGCTGACACACTACCCTGGCAATAAGACCCTCTTGCAGTCCTCAGACTACGTTCTTCATAAATCCTGTTGTTACTTCTGTGTCCTGTATCCTGTTCTGTGTATTCATTAGTATAGAAGGCTATACTAAGGACCTTGCCCCAGATCAGGGTTTCCTCGTGTGTGTGCTATTGTGTTACCAATGTGTTGTTTCTGTGTATTTCTTGTGAGGTTCCCTTCCATAGTATTAGAAGGCCATACAAGGACCTTATTCTAGAGTTAGGGATCCCTTTAGTGTTCTGTTGTTTTCTCCTTGTTCTCCTGCCATTCCTGTTTCAGTTGTTCTGTTAGTTATCTTGTCTGGTATCTGTGTGCTGTGGTCAGTGGTCATGCAGCCAGCAGCTATCCTGCCTCAATGGCTGAATATCTTGTACAAATGACCCATCTTGGCTCACTCCGGGTGCCCTCGTGACAGCGAGGTGCTAAGATAGCACCTGCCGGGAAATACAACAATAAAATGGACACGGTAAGGCAATATCTGCAGGCACACATTTTGCTGCTTACCATCTAGACGTCAGCGTCAACTTCGAAATAGGGCCCCACATGGTGCTTGGATTGGCCCACTAATAAAGGGATCTAATGATTACCATTGACATCAATTTCACAGCATATCTTCTGGCCTGACGTGAAATAAGATGCAGACGGCACTTGTTCAAGGAGACCAGTATCAGAAGGAAAATGAATCACTCTAATGATCTGATTCATAATTAGAAGAGTCACACGTTTGTACGTGAGTGCAAGGTCAGCTCAGTCACTGGGCAACGTGATACATGACTTAACCCATGACTCTACAGAAGCCACACTTGGAAACAGAGTTATAACAGAATTAAAAAAATAACACACTATCTTATCAGAAATCAGCCAGCTCTTGTGGCCACAACTAGGACCTAATGTTCCTGATACCAGTGAGCTACCTGCAGATTACCATCTGTCTCAGACTTGGGCAAAATTCCCGAATTTGGGGTAAACAGTACCCCGTAGGCCAGGGGTTGGCAACTTTGGCCCTCCAAATGTTTTAGGAACTACATTTCCCATGAAGTTCAGCTAATCTAATAAGTACCTGAGCATCAGTTCCAAAACATCTGGAGGGCCAAGGTTGCTGACCCCTGCAGCAAGTTTATATTGAGCTTCCACTCTGAATACCAGGGAACAATCTCTACTTAAAGCAATGTGACGGAATCATAAGGCTTCTCCACACAACAGTAAATAAACCTGGTTGGGCCTCACTCCTGACAACCTGACAATTTCCGTGTGAGGCACTTGCCATATTGACAAATAAGTCGACAGAGAGCAAATGCAATTAAACAACACTGTACCCTTTTGCTATGATTTGCTGAGTTTGCAAGCATCTGAAGACTGCTGGAGAAATAGGGTTAGCTGCTTGAATGCAGTTGCTAAAAGGACCATTTTATCTGATTGAATTTAACCCCTTTACTTTTATACAAGCAAGAAAGACGAGCAAAATTACAAAAGCTGAAAAGTAGCAGAATGTTAGGCGAGGGTTATTCACTAAGCTCCGATTTTGCCACCGAATTGCAATGAACGTTGAATGTCACCATATCTGCAATTTTCGGGGCAATTTGTCTATTCCCCAACCAGTTAATTTGCCTAATACCTTAATTCAGAGCGATTTGGTGGCACTGAAAATGTCCCATAAGGAACTAATGATTCTTTTATTCACACAAAGCCGAATAGAACCGAAATTGCGGCGAAATGCCCTGATTTATGGGATTTCAATTTGACAGGTTTTAAACGTGTGAATCAAATACGTTTTAATGTAATAAATGTAATATTTTTTAAGACAAATTTTGAAAACCATTTTTTTTACAAAAAAAATTTACTTCATTTTTAAAAGACTTTTTTGTATTTTGTGTATTTTTGGTGGAATTCGCAGAGGCCAATTTGGCGCATTACACCAATGTCCAATAACTGCTTCGGCGAGTCCATTTTCTGCACAATATGGTGAGTATTCGATGACTAGTGAATGCACCGTATTTTCTGTGAAATGGAATCGCCAAAGTGTGCCAGAATGTAGCGAAATTTAACTCAGTTTCAGTGCTTTGTGAATAACCCTCATAGCCACGCTGCTATTTTTTCATTTCACCTTCATGATTTGGTCTAAAACTTGCAGTGCCCTGGTCAATTCTCTTCTGTTCCCAGCATACAGGGTTATCCAAAGAGATTCGAAAAGTCACCGCACGTTCGGTGACTTTTCGTTCTCTTCAATTCGGTTCCTTTTGCCGATTGCATTTCGGTGACCCTGCGGTGTATTCAGCAAACAGCACAGGGTCCCCGAATTGCAGGGAAAAGCTGCCGTAAACTCACCGAAAACTAACCGAATGCACGCTGAAAACAAGCAAAAACATCTGGATTAACCTTCGAAGAGGAGCCGAACAGGAGCCGAAAAGGAGCCGAATCACACAGAGCCGAAGCAGCTGTGACATAGAGGAGGCAGTGAATAAATTAGAAAAACCATTTGTATGAATCTGGGAAAAAGAAACGCTGTTTGCAAAGAAACTACTGAGCGAAAATGTCTGAAATTTTCACAGGAGGTCCAGGGAATGATTACAAAAAAAATAAGCAAACTGAAAAAAAAAAAAAAAAAAAATCGGACTTTTAATTTTTTTTTTAAAAATTCAGAAAAATGCTTAAAGTATCCTAAAAAATCTATAAATAAAGAGACTTTTTGCTGCAGAATTTTATAATGAACGGTTTATTAGATATTGAATTAAAACGGGAATATTTTTAACATTGAAGCCTATGGGATTCTCCTGAATAAATTTGCCGAATTAAACCACCGAATGGCAGGGCATTAGGGGAACCTTTCACTGCTGGTTTGTGTTCTCTGAATAGCCGAAGCAGTGCTTTTTCATGGGGATTTCACTGCCCTCGAACAGGGACCGAACAGGCACCGTATGTGCAGGCAATTCGCCAGGATTTGGAGAATTGCCTGCTCTCTGGATAGCCGAATGGCCAGGAAAGGTAACCGAACGCTGATTTTCAGCGTTCGGTTACCTTTCTCAAGCAATTCGAATCTCTTTGGATAACCCTGATAGTGAATAAATCCCATTACTGCGTAATTACAGGCCTCACAGGACAGGGAATGCCTATTTAATTAGGCCTCAGTACATGATGCCTGTTGGCAGCCTGTCTCCTCTCCATCCTCTGCTTTACAATTAATTTATGCCATAACAAATGTGAATTATAAAAGGAGCCCTTTATCTACCCGGTGGCTCATGGCCCTTATTGATAATACTCACCCAGCTAAGTGCCAGTGACGCATCTTAAATTTACAATCATTTATCCTGCCCCTGAATGCAAATTTTTTTTTTTTTTACCTGACCCTTACAGGGTTATTCAAAGAGATCCGAATTGCTTGAGAAAGGTAACCGAACGCTGAAAATCAGCGTTCGGCTACCTTTCTTGGCCATTCAGCTATCCAGAGAGCAGGCAGTTCGCCATATCCTGGCGAATTGCCTGCACATACAGTACCTGTTCGGTGCCTGTTCGAGGGCAGTGAAATCCCCATGAAAAAGCACTGCTTCGGCAATTCAGAGAACACAAACCAGCAGTGAAAGGTTCCCCTAATGCCCTGCCATTCGGTGGTTTAATTCGGCAAGTTTATTCAGGAGAATCCCATAGGCTTGAATGTTAAAAATATTCCCGTTTTAACTCAATATCTAATAAACCGTTCATTATAAAATTCTGCAGTAAAGAGTCTCTTTATTTATAGATTTTTTTAGGATATTTGAAGAATTTTTCCGGAATTTTTTTTTTTTAAAAGTCCGATTTTGTTTTTTTTGTTTTTTTAAGTTTACTTCTTTTTTCTGTAACAGCCCTCTTTATTATCATTCCCTGGACCTCCTGTGTAAATTTCAGACATTTTCGCTCAGTAGTTTCTTTGCAAACAGCATTTCACTTTTCAATCATTCATGCAAACTGTTTTTCTAATTTATTCACTGCCTCTTCTGCGGTCTCGGCTTTTTCCAGAGGCTGCGATCGGCTCCGGCTCGGCTTTTTCCATGGTTTTCGGCAGGTTAATCCAGATGTTTTTGCGGGTTTCGGCGTGCATTCGCTGGGTTTTTCGGTTCGTTTTCGTCAGGTTTGCGGCAGCTTTTCCCTGCAATTCGGGGACCCGGAGGTGCTTGCTGAATACACTGCAGGGTCGCCGAAATGGGATCGGCAAAAGGAACCGAATTGAAGAGAACGAAAAGTCACTGAACGTGCGGTGACTTTTCGAATCT
This sequence comes from Leptobrachium leishanense, assembly GCA_009667805.1. NCBI lineage: Eukaryota > Metazoa > Chordata > Amphibia > Anura > Megophryidae > Leptobrachium > Leptobrachium leishanense. Next base: position 120,313,074 of record CM019070.1, on the reverse strand, counting down.
CTTTGAATTACCCTGTTAGTTAAATGGAATGCATGTCTCCACCTGTTACTGCAAGGCCTGCAGCAGGAGCATCTAAATAAGCCATCAGCAGGAGACTATCTTTAAAACAGGAATTATTTATTACAGCATGGCCAGGGAATTCGCTCCTGTTCATTATCCACTGATAAATGTACCTGCAAATGGTGTGGGAAAAAAATACTCAGGGTTATCCAAAGAGATTCGAAAAGTCACCGCACGTTCGGTGACTTTTCGTTCTCTTCAATTCGGTTCCTTTTGCCGATTGCATTTCGGTGACCCTGCGGTGTATTCAGCAAGCACCACAGGGCCCCCGAATTGCAGGGAAAAGCTGCCGTAACCCCACCGAAAACTAACCGAATGCACGCTGAAAACAAGCAAAAACATCTGGATTAACCTTCGAAAAAGACGAACAGGAGCCGAACAGGAGCCGAACATGAGCCGAATCACACAGAGCCGAAGCAGCTGTGACGTAGAGGAGGCAGTGAATAAATTAGAAAAACCATTTGTATGAATCTGGGAAAATGAAACGCTGTTTGCAAAGAAACTACTGAGCGAAAATGTCTGAAATTTTCACAGGAGGTCCAGGGAATGATAATAAAGAGGGCTGTTACAAAAAAAATAAGTAAACTGAAAAAAAAAAAAAAAATCGGACTTTTAATAAAAAAAAAAAAAATCAGAAAAATGCTTAAAGTATCCTAAAAAATCTATAAATAAAGAGACTTTTTGCTGCAGAATTTTATAATGAACGGTTTATTAGATATTGAATTAAAACGGGAATATTTTTAACATTGAAGCCTATGGGATTCTCCTGAATTAACTTGCCGAATGAAACCACCGAATGGCAGGGCATTAGGGGAACCTTTCACTGCTGGTTTGTGTTCTCTGAATAGCCGAAGCATTGCTTCTCTATGGAGATTTCACTGCCCTCGAACAGGGACCGAACAGGCACCGTATGTGCAGGCAATTCGCCAGGATTTGGGGAACTGCCTACTCTCTGGATAGCCGAATGGCCAGGAAAGGTAACCGAACGCTGATTTTCAGCGTTCGGTTACCTTTCTCAAGCAATTCGGATCTCTTTGGATAACCCTGACTGTTAAATTGTCTTTCTTACATTTTTGTCACCACAGACAACGACTCCCGTCACATTGAGCCGATCAACCTAGATTTCCTCGAAAATTCAATACAAGAAAAATTGTTAAGCAATAATCAAGTGTATACAGAGAAAGTGAAAATATCTAGATATAAATATAAGACCTTCAAAAGATGTAGGATAGGGGCTAAATTGAGTGGGGATTGCTATGGAATGTAGACCCACCACTGTCGAATGTAGACCCACCACTGTCAGTGCTATATTTTCCCTTCTGAAAAGCCTTAAAAAAAATTTAGGGTTCAGTTAAATCTTTTCTTTCAAATCATAATAAATATAGGATATTTACCATTAATTCATACATTTTCTTATTATTATTGTCATCATTTATATAGCGCCAACAGCTTCCGCAACGCTTTACAATAGCCAAAAGTGAACGAGATAAACGGACATATGATGGAAATAAGAGGTGTAGAGGGCCCTGCTCATAGGAGCTTACAATCTAGACATGATTGCCATTGCAAACTTTCCATAAGGGACTCAGCGGTTTCTACCCCGAAAGGTTTTTATCCAGCTTGAGTCTGTACACGTTTGCAATCAACAACCTGAAGTGATAAGTGAATCATGGGATAGAAGTCAAGATGTTTGCTACAATTTAAAAGGACAATCCAGATTGGTGAGAACCAGAGGAATCAATCATTAACCCCACATGGCCCTCACCTATGTTCCCCAGCCTCCCTTTATAGCCTAAACCAGTGGTTCCCAAGCTTGTTCCTCAAGGTGTCAGAACTCACCTGCGGGTCCCCCCAGTTCCACCGAGCGAACGACCGTTCCTTGGTGCCGCACTTCCTCAGACCACTGTGGTCGGATCTCTCTCCCGGAGCAGTGCATGGCCGAGGTCCTTTCCCTCCACACGTCCCGCGCTGGGGCAGTGTCCATCAACCAAGGGGCGTGTCTAAGCATTGCACTGGACGGCGGCAGCAGCCAGGGCCTCTGGTTAGGAGGAGTGACCTGGTGGTACCATAAATGGGAGACACGCCCCTGCAGCCATCACTCACCTTCTGCCATAAAAGGGCATGGGAAGGTAGAGAGGGGTGTGGCTTGGGTATGTGCTCAGATGTGGCATCTTATTTAAACCCCCTTCCCAAAGGTAAGGTGCTTGATACTTGTTTCCCTGTATACCTATCTGGAATTCCTTACTAGTGTGTTACCTGTGTATGACCCTTGGCTTTCCGTTGACCTTGATACTTGCTGTCTGCACCGACCTCTTGCATGAATTTGGACTTCACTCTTCCCTTGTGATTGGTTTACCCACCTCGGACTCTGTACCCATCAACCACAGATACTACTACTTAGGAGCTGCATAGTGAGCTCCAGCAGAGAACTTGCGACAAAAGGAACGCTAACAGATCAGATTTTAAGGATTGCCTTGGGGAAAGCAGACTGAATCCTGCAATCACTGAGCAGTAGGGATGTGCGTTTCGGGTTTCGGAACTTCAGAATTTTCACGAAATTTCCCGTTTCGTGCATTCGGATTCCGCCGATTTTTTTACGAAAATTTTCAGATCCGAATTTTCCGAAAACGGAAAATTGACGAAACGAAACGAAAATGTGTTCGGAATTTTCGAATGGACTAGAAATGTGTAAAATCGAAAATCATTTTCGTTCCATTCGTAATTTCAGTTCCATTCCTGATTTCGGTTCCATTTCAGTAATTTCGGACAACATATTTTTTGGTTATAGCGCTGATTCTGTAATTTTGTATCATTCCCATCTCAATGTATCCTTCTTGTAAAACATGAGAAATCTCAATGTATCCTTCTTGTAAAACATGAGAAATCTCAATGGCAGAATTATCGTATCGACAGAATTATCGTAACGACAGAAATATCGGATCTGAAAAACCATTAGTTTACGTCAAAACGAATAGACACTTTGAAACGAGGAGAACAGACGTTCCGAAAAACACGAAAATTTCCGAAATTCTGAAAAAGTCGATACGAAAAACGAAACGAAAACGAACCGAAACGGAAATAGACCGAAACGAGCCGAAACGAAAATTTACAAAATACGAACGAACCGAATCGAACCGAAAAAAAAATCGGTGCACAAGTCTACTGAGCAGCAAATCATATCACCTGTGCCGTGCTTCACATATCTGGCAAACCTAGCCTGTTAGTGCTCCCTGAGGACAGGGTTGGGATACAAAGGACTAAACTAATACAAACTCAAACATTCTATGCTGCAGTTTTTCTTTGCATTGAGAGTCATGAGAGATTCAGTGGGATGATTGACAAAGTCAAAACCCAACACCCTGAAGGCTGTCACTCAGGTCTGCCACAGGACCCATGGCCAGCGGAGGGTGTAAAACTCAGCACACCATGACCGTTTAAACTCATTTAAAGGTTGGCAGACTGATCATATTGTGTACCTTGGTCTTAAAATAGCTAGAACTCCAGAGGGACTGTTTAAATATAACTACGAAAGACTACTATCAGAGGTGAAATCTCTACTATGTCGATGGAAACTCCGTGAGGTCTCGTGGTTGGACAGGATGACGGCGGTGAAGATAGTGGTATTGCCAAAAATTCTGTATGTTTTCCGCACTCTCCCCCTGAAGCTACCCAAATCCTTCCTAGATACCTTACAATCCCTTATAATGGGATACATTTGGAACAATAAACGACCCAGAGTACCCGGAAACTTATTGTATTACCGTCACAGGGATGGAGGCCTTAATGTTACCCACGTACACAAATACTACTGGGCCACATGTTTAGCATCTCTGGCAGACCTGGTCCATACCCACCCTATGCCTCAGTGGTTGGCTATAGAATATACTTTTATTCCAGGACATGCTTTGGCTGACCTTTTATTTGTGCCTAGGACTCAGAGACCTCGTCTGCCAGAGGTCCTACCCTCCACGATTTTGTATACTACGGTGTCAGACCGTCATGCCCACCTGTTTTTTAATTATACCCCGCTATCCATGGCCACACTTCTTACAGCTCTGTCCTATTTTTTTACCGCATTTTAGGGCACGGCCATGGCTCCGATACGGGGTCACGCATCTCCACCATCTGTTTTCACTGCCTGATATCCTGCCCTTCCAATCTTTGCAATTTCACTTCAAGGTGCCGTCCTCATTGTTTTTGTCATATATGCAACTCCATTCCTATTTTACATCCCATGCTGTTATCTCTAACTTGCGCACCACAATGCCGCTCCTCTCAGACACTGAACTTTTTTGGCTAGACCCGCACTCCACCACTAAACCCATCTCGTTGTTTCATCGACTACTTAATACTCCATCAGGAGCCACGCGCTGGACATTCCATAACACATGGGAAAAAGACCTCTCCATGAAATTTACCCCCTCGCAGTGGGCGGTAGCACACATGTTTTCATCTGGAGCCTCAAAGTGTGCCACATTGATAGAAACACAACGGAACGTACTTTATTGTTGGTATCTTACACCCTTGCCAGTGCTTCATTTCGCTTCAAATACCTTGGATTTATGCTGGAGGTGTTCGTCGGCCATTGGTACGATGGGCCATATCTGGTGGCATTGTCCACTGATTGCACCACTATGGAATGATATTTCTCTCCTTGCATCGGAGGTCTTCAGCAGTCGGATACAGTGTGCACCGGAGATCTTACTGTTAGGAATGATTTACCTCCCTCGATCACACCTCAAAATGTTATTTATTATTGTATCTAAGACAATGTTGCTAATTACTCAAAACTGGAAATCGACTGTTGTCTCAACGCAACGCCACCTAGTTACTCTACTAAACCAGTACCGCTCTTTTGACTCTAAAGCTAGCACGTCGTGGGGTTTCCGCCCCCCAAAACAAGACCCATGGGCGATTTGGGACATTCATAAGATTTACAAGGCGTGTGGCTTGTGACCGTTAGGGCTCAAGGCTAAGTGTTCTAGGACGCTTTTATATGATGTTAGAGGAGAGATCCTCAAGTACTCTCTTCAACTGAGAAGCCACTTTACCTGCTGAACCCTGAGATTCCCCTTCCCCTACACTTTCTCTGTTCACTGTGTTTCTTTTTCTTTTCCTTTTTGATTTATATGGATATTAGAAAACTGTCTGAGAGGTACCGCTGCATTCATGCAAGTTTAGATCGGATAATGTTATAAGTTAGGATCTCATATTGTTGAGGTCTGCTATTTAATGTGATGTCGGTATGAACCCCTCTCAATAAAAATATTTTGAAAGAAAAAAACTAATTTAAGCTGCCTTGGTGATTAGAGTGTCCCTTTACATAAATTCTAACCCTGAATCACAAAATCCTAAACAAACCTTTATAGCTGCCTTAATCTTCTCTAACACCCGAGTTTAACCATCTCTAATGCGAAACCCACTAAAACTAATCTCTGTTATTAGATGGTAATTTGTGTATCCCTTTCATTAAATACCTAATGGACAAGACGATGACGATACAGATATTTGGCCTGTAGCGGTGTGAAGAATCCATACACTACAGGAATTAATTCACATGGTACCTTACAGAGGGATCCAAAACTAACTGGTTGTCCTTCAATAGCAATTGTGCATAATACGGGCCACATTACATTCCTGACGTGAGCATTAACGTTAGCTGCGGTGTCTACCGCATATTACAATCCAAATGCAAACGGGTTAAGTAGGTTACTGTACTTTGTGCTCCCTATACTTAACATGGGGAGCGCAAAGGGTTAATCAGCGTTAGTATTACAATCTACTAACGCTGATTAACGTCCGGCTGTGGTTAGCAAAAAGTTAACCACAACCAGGACTTGGTGTTAACGGATTATGCTTCTGCAGAATCCGTTAACACCAGCTTAAAAAAAAAAAAAAGACTCAGATACTCACCTCCTGCCCCACTGTGAGGACCGTGGCTCCAATTGCCTCCTCCGTCTGGCGGGAGCAGGGAAAGACTGGGAAAGACGCCGACCGGCCGGATCTCGCATGGCGAGATCCGGCTAGTCATGTGACCGGCAGGGGGAAACTCTATGGACTCCATCAAGTGGATGCTCGCAGCTGCGCTCAACGGTGCAGCGAGCATCCCGGGGGTTAACGCCCGCACACAATGCAGGCAGCAATTTTTGCACCTGCAATGTAATCCAACATTAAAACTCGGGCGCAAGGGGGAAAACTGCGAGCGCGGGTTTTCCTCCCTTGCGCCCGCGTTTTAACACTAGGATTGTAATATAGCCCTACATGTTTCATATACTGTATATTAAATATGACGGGCTCTATTACATTCTTTGCGCAAAAAATCTTGCGCAGCGCGTTAATTTGTGCGTGAAGCGTTAAACATTAACGCGCATAAATTAACGCTGGTATTACAATCTGCATGCATTTTTTCATCTGTCAAAAAATAACGCGCGTAAAAAAGACATGTAAAACCGTGCGCGCATTAACGCACGCAGAAATCGGTGTGCGGACTGTTTTTTACGCGATTCAGCCAATCAGAATTAAGAACACACAACTTCTATATTTTATTGGTTTGGTATGCGTAGAATGTGTAACTATACATTGCTGCATATTTTTTTGGGCTGGTGTATTTGGGTTCGTCCAGGTTGTTCAGATTTGCCGTTACCACCAGCTTTCCAAAGGCGTTAAAATTATGCGCGCAAACACTGTGCGTTACATTTTGCGCATAGATTGTAATACTGTAATAGAGTTAGGCCAGAAATATGACACCATCTGTCTGCCGCAGCCATCTCGAGTAAGGCTATGACTCATGAAATTGTAAATAGCGAAAAATAGTTGAATTAGAAAGAGTTTGCATAGAATTCAAGCATTCCAGATATTTCCAGGCAGAGCAATTAAATAAGCATGATCCGGCCAACATACGCAGGCATGTCAGAAAACTGATTTAGCTACATCAAGGCCAGAGAGCCACAGGGGAGAACAAAAGACCTCGTTAAACCATCTGTGGCCTTATCAGCTCCAAACAGTAAACAAGCCTTATGGAGTCAGATAGTGACAGGATCTGGCTGGATGTTAAATTATCCAATTGTCATAACTGTATTTGAAAGCTGCCAATTTACTGCCAATTTGTGGAATGTCTTTGTATGTCAAATAAGGGGATGGCACGAATTGTCTTGGGGTGGGCCAATCACCCCTGGGTGGGTTGTTGGGATGTACCTTGTTATGTATTCATGTATAAAACTTTGAACCTATGTTGATTGCGTCACTCAGTCTTTGCGTTTCAATCCTGGCTGAGACTTGACGTCAAATAAAGTACGCCTTTCCTGCAATTGACTTATGTCCGTATAGCTATTGATCGCACTGGGCCGACCTTTCTCCCGACAGAACTGAGTGGATTCCGGTAACATTTTTGGGGGCTCGTCCGGGATCGGTCAGCAGTGGATCGGCAGTGGCTACCGAACAGTAGTGGTTGACTGCAAGCGCGAATGGTCCCGGAGGTTGGGCGTCTGTTGAAGGTGAGCTGACATCTGCAGGGGCCAAGCGGGATTTCCCATTATGTGGAGCTCAACTCGTCCCTAACGGACTCCCAGCCCGGGAAACTGGGACACCTTCGAGTCTGAGGAAACAGCGTCCGGTGCAGCGTTTGGATAGAGTAAAACCGGTATTGTTTGTTTGAGACGCCCGGCCATAGTTGGGTAAGGGACCCCCATACACGGTTCCATTGGTATTTCGACTCTGTCGCCATGAGCACTAGGACTAGTTAGCTTGACAGTTGCTAGTCGACCCGGAGCTGCACTCAGCAGACCGGAAGCCAATTTGATAATTTGATATTGGATTGAGGCACTGATTCCATAAGGACTCCGTTCCACGTGGAGCAGTGTTTGTGTTTTTGTAAGCTACACATGAGTAGAGAGGAGGAGAGATATTGGGGGTGGGCTGAAAGCTCCGTGTAGTGATTGTTACGTATACCGCGTAGATTAAAAGGGTTTTGGTGGGCTGGTAGCCCCGGATCAGTGGTAGCTGCAGAATAAGGGTGCTTTGGTGGGTTGATAGCCCCGGGTAATTGTATGCGCAGATGTGTTGCTAGTATACGTAGCACTAGATAGATAGGCTACTCGCGAAAGCTGAAATTGCACTGATTTGTGCTGAATGTATCTGGTATAGTACGTGCTGTGAGTGTTGTGAGTGATCGTGCGCCTACCTGGATAACAGGGAAGCAAATCTGAGAGTAGACTCTCAAGGTACGTTTCCGCGTCTGGGGCGACTCAGCTGGCCACCGACAGAGGAAGCGAATACGTCACGAGTGAACTGTTGACTGAAATACCAGACTGTCGAATATAAACTGTTTTGGGGTTCATTAAATTGTGAAGAAGTTATTGTTGAAAAGAGTTACAATGGGTAGCGCCCTAAGAAAGCTAAGATGGGAGCGACACCTTTAGAATATATGGTATGCAATTTTAAGGTTTTGTACGAGACGCACCAGTATGGTGTCGAGCTAAGTAAAGAGAAATTACAGACCCTATGTACTTTAAGCTGGCCTGTATTAGTTCCCGAATGGCTGGAGCAAGGGTATATGGATCCCGTACTCATTCAAAAAGTACATTCTCAGGTAATGGGGAAGTCCGAACACCCAGATCAGTACCCGTATATAGACATTTGGAGGTATTGTGTTAAAGATAAGAGTCATTTTGTTATGCTGGCAGGGCAGAAGAAGAATGATGTGTCCTCAGTTAAAATTGAAAATCCCCCAGTCCTGATAGGACATCCAGAGGACACCGATCTCCTTCCGCCGCCCTATCCGTCCTGCTACGCTGCGGCCCGGCACGCGTTGGATGCCGTGGTTGTACAACCGGGGGTGGGGGCGCAGGTTGCTGCTATTTCCCCGCCTGTGCCCTCGTCTCTGATTGATAGTGGTGGGGCTGGTGGGGTGGTGGGAGCACAGATCATTATTTCTGCTGATAAGATTGAGACGTCAGGTGGTGCAATATACAGGTTAGAGACTCCAAGGCAGGGTCCCCTTGAGGAGGCTATGGCAGATCCCAAAGCCGTGACCCGTGCTGACAATAATATTGTTAAAACCCGTGTGGTGTACCAACACAACTCTGTTAAGCTCCAGCTCCCACTGCAGGCGGTACCCGGCCCAATTACAGATGGTGTTCCTGGCCCACTGGTGTACACATATATCCCGTTCACCACCACAGATTTGTTTAACTGGAAAACCCAGACCCCTCCTTTCTCTGAAAAGCCCGCTGTCATGACCAGCCTAATAGAGTCCATTATGGGCACGCATATTCCCACTGGGCTGACTGTCAGCAGCTATTACTGACAATGTTCACCACTGAAGAAAGGGCACGCATTAATAATCATGCCTGAAAATATTTGTTAGCCCTAGCAGTAGACGAAAGCCAAGTAAATCCAGAAGCTTGGGCAGAGGAGCATTACCCTAAAGACAATCCCCAATGGCCATATACTGAAGCAGGCATGGCCCATCTCCAGAGTTACCGAGCAGCTGAATGGGAGGAACAAATGTGATTTGGAACCCGTGTCCTCCACTAGAGATCATTTGCTAATAAAATTCAAGTATGCTTATGCCCAAAAGTCTGGACAGACCTCATGCTGGGTGTGCAGCAGATTGCACCCAGAGACAATCTACTTTCCATTTGCCGCAGTCCCTATGAACTTGAGCACGTTTTCTTTTGGGAACATCACAATCCAGCCTTTGAATGACACTCAAATGAGGCGGGCTGGAGCTCTACTAGTCTACCCAATAACTGGACCAATATACCCTCCTGACTGGTGTTTCCAAATAGGAGAAGATGATTTGAAAATTGAAAATAACCCATGTCAGTCCAGCCGTTTTAATTTGACAGTAAATACATCCTTGGCGGGGACAGGGGTGGGGAGGCTTGTAGTTAGACCAGTAAACCTGACCACGGGACAGAAATTAATAATAGCCAATGTCACAACCCCCCGACAAAATGCAAAGTATGTCCAGTGGCGTCGCTACGTGGGGGAGGGGGTGCAGCCCACACCAGGTGACACCCACCCTTAGGATGACACCGTCACCCTAAGGGCGGTTGTCTCACCCTGCGACGCAGTGTTCGCTCCCTGCGAGCGTCCGAAGCTATGCAGCTTCGGTGCTCGCCTGGGAGAAACACGTCACCAGCCGAGTTCTCGCGAGATCGCGGCTGGTCACGTGGCTCCCCCAGGCGAGCGCCCAAGCTCCATGCCGCCGGACGCTCAGAGGGAGCAGAACACGCGGCGCAGGAGATGAGCTGGGAGCATTATCCATGAGCTGGGGGCATTATCCATGAGCTAGGGCATATCCATGAGCTGGGGCATATCCATGTGCTGGGGCATATCCATGATCTGGGGCATATCCATGAGCTGGGGCATAATCCATGAGCTGGGGCATATCCATGAGCTGGGGCATTATCCATAAGCTGGGGCATATCCATTTGCTGGGGCATATCCATGTGCTGGGGCAGTATCCATGAGCTGGGGCATATCCATGAGCTGGGGCATTATCCATGAGCTGGGGCATATCCATGAGCTGGGGCATTATCCATGAGCTGGGGGCATATCCATGAGCTGGGGCATTATCCATGAGCTGGGGCATTATCCATGAGCTGGGGCAGTATCCATGTGCTGGGGCATATCCATGTGCTGGGGCAGTATCCATGATCTGGGTCATATGCATGAGCTGGGGCATTATCCATGAGCTGGGGCATATCCATGAGCTGGGGCATTATCCATGAGCTGGGGCATTATCCATGAGCTGGGGCATATCCATGAGCTGGGGCATTATCCATGAGCTGGGGCATTATCCTTGAGCTGGGGCATTTCCATGAGCTGGGGCATTATCCATGAGCTGGGGCATTTCCATGAGCTGGGGCATTATCCATGAGCTGGGGCATTATCCATGAGCTGGGGCATATCCATGAGCTGGGGCATTATCCATGAGAGGAGCTGGGGCATATCCATGAGAGGAGCTGGGGCACATCCATGAGAGGAGCTGGGGCAAAATCCATGAGAGGAGCTGGGGCAATATCCATGAGAGGAGCTGGTGCAGTATATCCATAGAGGAGCTCGGGCATTATCCATGAGAGGAGCTGGGGCAATATGAGCTGGGGCAATATCCATGAGAGGAGCTGGGGCAATATCCAATCCATGAGAGCTGCTGGGGCATATCCATGAGCTGGGGCAATATCCATGAGAGCTGCTGGGGCATATCCATGAGAGCTGCTGGGGCATATCCATGAGAGCTGGGGCATATCCATGAGAGCTGCTGGGGCATATCCATGAGAGCTGCTGGGGCATATCATTGAGAGCTGGGGCATATCCATGAGAGCTGGGGCATATCCATGTGAGCTGGGGCATATCCATGTGAGCTGGGGCATATCCATGTGAGCTGAGGCAGTATCCATGTGTGCTGGGGGCAGTATCCATGTGTGCTGGGGACATATCCATGAGAGCTGGGGCAATATCTATGTGTGAGCTGGTCTGGGGCAATATATCCATGTGTGAGCTGGTCTGGGGCAATATATTCATGTGTCAACTAGTCTGGGGCAATATATCCATATGTGAGCTGAGGCGCAATATATCCATATGTGAGCTGGGGCAATATATATCCATGGGTGAGCTGCTGGGGGGCAATATATAATTGTGAGCTGGGGCAATATATCCATATGTGAGCTGGGGCAATATATATCCATGGGTGAGCTGCTGGGGGCACTATATAATTGTGAGCTGGGGCAATATATCCATATGTGAGCTGGGGGCAATATATATCCATGGGTGAGCTGCTGGGGGCAATATATCCAGAGCTGCTGGGGGCAATATATCCAGAGCTGCTGGGGGCAATATATATCCATGTGTGCTTTCACTGCCTTCGAACAGGCACCGTACTTGCTGGCAGTTGGCAAAAAGTTGTGTGAGCATATGAGAGAGCTCCACAGCAATAAACCTCACAGTAATGTGCGCTGTGTGTATGAGCATTCAGTGTTATATGTGAGTACTGATTCAGGAGTAAGAGTAGTTAAAAAAAAATCCGTAAAACTCGGAGGGGGTGACACCATAAGTTACCGCACCGGGTGACACCAACCCTAGTGACGCCACTGCTTAACTTACAACTTCAGCCATATTAGTCAGCATCCCCAGGCGCCGTTACTTTATCTGCGTCTGAAGCTTCATCTGAACCCCAGCCATCATCTTACCTGCATCCATTAGCGTCGCTAGGGGGGCGGGGGTGCGGCCCGCACCGGGTGGCACCACCCCCAAGGGTGACACCCTAAAAAAAAATATTATTTTTTTTACAAAAAACTATTTTACCTGGAAGGATCCATTGAGAATTCTCTCATTTTCAAGTATGTCCTGGGTAGGCAAGGCCTAGGCTGGCACTTTCCAGGGGGCAGCAAAAAAATCACCACTAAAGGGGATATTCACAGAGCACCGAAATGACGCAGGCACTTTGGGGAATCAAATTTCCCTGGTGAATTCACCGCAGGGTCCCTGAAGTGCAGGGAATCAGCCACCGAATGCCACCGCGAACCCGTCACCAGCTGTTTTCAAAAAAACTACTGAACGAAAATGTCTGGAATTAACATATAAGATCCTCTGAATGATAATAAAGAGGGCTGTTACAGAAAAAAACACTATTAGAAAGAAAAAAATAGATTTTTTTTAAAAATGCCTATTAGATACTAAGAAAAATAAATCAACAAATAAAGAGACTTTTTACTACAGATTAATGGAATAAACGTTTTATTAGATATTGGGTAAAAACGGGAATATTTTTAACATTGAAACCTATGCAGGGTTATTCAGAGAAAGGTGAAAACCTTGAGAATGACTGTAGAATTGAAAATTCTAGGGCAAAATAGTCAAACCAGAAAAATTCTCCCATTTATCTCACTTTCCAAATTGGCTATTTGGTCTAGATTGTTCATTCTCTTGCCAATTCTCAAGGTTTTCACCTCTCTCTGAATAGCCCTGATGGTGTTCGCCTGAATAAACCTGTCTAATGAAACCACTGAACATCAGGGCATTTCTCTGCTGTTCGATGTCTCTGAACAGATTTACCATTACTTCTCTATGGGGACTTTCACTGCCGTCAAACAGGCACCGTACTTGCAGTACACCAAAATTTGTGTGTGAGTATATGAGAGAGCTCCACAGCAATAAACCTCACAGTAATGTGCGCCGTGTATTATGAGCATTCAGGGTTATATGGAAGTACTGATTTATGAGTAAGAGTAGTAGAAAAAACCCCCAAAAAAACCCGTAAAACTTGGGGGGGGTGACACCATGAGTTACCGCACCGGGTGACAGCAACCCTAGTGACACCACTGAGTATGTCCCCATTCTTGCCGACAGGGGGATATCATGTATGCTGTGGGAATGCATGTTACACATAGGTACCACCTACTCTCACCGGGATGTGCTATATAGCCAAATTGATCCCTATCCAGAGGGTACAGGGGGGTGACACATTGCCTGACACCAAGTCACACCCTAGGTGTCCCTTAGGTTTTTTTTTTGAAATTCAAAAAAATTTTATTCAGAAAATAGAAAAGACAGTTACAAAATATCCACATAAACAAACAAGGTAATACACAACATACACATGTAATACAAGGTAATATACCAAGAAATAGAAAAATATAAAAGGAACAAATTGCAAGAGAAAAAGGAAAAAAAAGTCTCCAGATCCTAAGCCATCCTCCACATAGAGGACGTCAGTGAAGGACAAGAAATCCGTCACCTCGCACCTCCAGGGCCGGTACCGGCTGGGTGGAGTAGAGGCAATGTCACTGCTCTGCATGGAGAGAGCCTGTGCAGTCATGGGCTCGATCCCAGTGAGCAACCTCTCCTGTAAGTGTCCTTGGCAAGACACCCAACGGTACATACTCGCCACCCAGGACATACTTGAAAACAAGAGAAATCTTAATATACTGTATCCTTCCTGGTAAAACCCTTTCTCAAAAAAAAAAAAAAGTATGAAAGCATCTCTCCACAAAGGAGGTGTATAGAGGTAAAAAGCACAACTTCATAATGCAGCCCATATATCCACCAGGGGCGTAGATAATTTTTTTCCTGGGGGGGGTTCAGCACAAGATGAAATGCTGTCCCCCAACCACGTCGCCCAAAATACACCGAGACAAGCTTCTCTGAGGCTGCTACAGAAATGAGCAAAATTTTTTTCATGGGGATTAATGCTATTTTATAGAAAAACCTGCCTCCAGCAGCATAGGAACATTCACACTGCAGGGCTGCACTTTTCCTGTCCAGCAAGGTGAAGCAGTGACAGGTGTCTAGTGGGACGTGGAGGCTCTGGCAAGCCAGCTATGGGGTTACAACAGCTCACACATGGATATATATATTTGCTCCAGCTCACATGGATATATATATTTGCCCCCAGGCAGCTCACATGGATATATATATTGCCCCAGGCAGCTCACATGGATATAATTGCCCCCAGGCAGCTCACATGGATATATTGTCCTCAGCTCACATGGGTATATATTGCCCCAGCTCACATGGGTATATATTGCCCCCAGCTCACATGGATGTATATTGCCCCCAGCTCGCATGGATGTATATTGCCCCAGCTTGCATGGGTATATATTGCCCCCAGCTCACATGGGTATATATTGCCCCAGCTCTCACCCAGGGGGGGCAATTGCACTTGGATGCCCCCCTGAAGTGGATGCCCTGGGCCACCGCGCGCCCCTCCCCCCCTCTGCCTGCATATCAGCCACCGCCTGGAATCCACTTCACCTCATTTGTGTGGTCGGGCCGGCTATGGACAGGGATTACGCTTGCAGACAAACAAACATACCTGTCTGCCTGGTTGTCCGAGAGAGGCAAGGGGTGCAGAGGCGTAGCAAGGTCATATGGCACCCGAGAAGGGGTAACCCCATCGATAGGGAATCCCCCTTTCCCTCAGAGTTGCTGTGATCGGGCGTAGCGATCTCCGTGCAGCTAAAGTAAAGTATGTGAGATCTGCATACTGTTCCACTGCGTCACCCTCAAAGTCCAACGCCCGTTTCTTCCTAGCCACCTGTAGAATTCTCTCCTTGAGAGTGAAGCTCGGCATGTGGCACAGTATGTCCCGTGGTCCCTGTTGGGAACCCTCCGATACAGTGTGGAACACCCGATGTGCCCTGTCTATGTCAGTTACGGCGACCTCCTTATCCCACAAAATAAAGTTAAACAGTCGGACTAGGAGGCCTCATGGTTCTGCCTCTTGTTCCTTCAACCCCCGGATGCAAATGTTTTGCCGTCTCGACCTATTTTCCAAGTCATCCATGCAGCGCAATAGGGATGAGAGGACCCGGGGGCCAGCTAATGTAGGGGGTGAGTCTGCCCAGGCCTGGTCAAAAGACTCCAATCGAGTGACCCGAGCCTCTAGTGTTTGTAAGCGGTTTTCACCTCCGCTACATCACCTCTCAGTGATTCCCCCAGTGTAGTCGCCAGATCTTGAAGGTCTGAACTAGTTGGCAATGCCGCCAGGATTTCCTCTACATGTCTGAGCCGTTGATGATCTTCTAACCACGAGGCTTCTGAGCGCGTCGGAGAGGCCGGTGGACTAGGCTCTCGTGAGCGGTTGGACGGGGCGTTCAGGAAAGCATCCATAGTGCCCGTTTGTACCGTTCTTGGAGTGCCTGAGATGGAGGGGGTCTGCCGCTTAGCTTTTCCCATAATTTCTACTGGGTAAATATGCTTTCCGAGGCTAATGTACGGCGTTGTTGTCGGAGCTCTCGTTCTACATGTCCATCTTGGCGCTCAGTCAGGCCACTCCCCCCTACTACCATCATTTGAAGGCAGAATTCAGCTATAACAACCCAACCGCCCTCCACCCAAACCACCCCAAAGCTCTCCATCCCGGTTCCCTCCCGTTCCTCAGTTCAAACAACTCCAAATTAACTGGAGCATAGTCCCACTAGGGGTCATAGCGGCAAAAGTCAGGAGATGAAGGAAGGAGAAATGTCTTCCTATCATCCTCTTACAGACCATTACTCTCCTCCAAATTATGACAAACTCCATCCAATAATCGAGCATCCCTGAGCAGGTTTCCCACTGCTTCATATCTCAGCAAAACCAGTTAGCTCTTCGTCGGGAGGAGCAAAAATTCACAAGTAAGTGCTCAGGGAGAGCTAGTGGGTACTGAAATCAATCGGTGTCAACGATAGAGAGTAAACAGAGAGGGGAGGGGGTGGGGGAGCAGTGCCTCGCAAAGCAGCAAGACGCAAAAACTACTGCAAAAAATTAAGGTGTCATCTTTCCAACCGTGGCGAACCAAGGAGGATGAACAGGATCTGCATCCCATTTGGCACATCAAATAGGTAAGGGCAGGTTAACCCTCATCTTGACACGGAGGCTGGTCTAGCGGGTGTTCCATAGCAGGGTCATGGATCGGAGAGAGCTGCTGGCGCCTGCGAGGTCGCAGACGGCGCGGCAGTGGGAGTGATGGATCCCCTCTGCGTTGGTCTGACTCCCAGTTCCTTACGCTCATACCGGGTAGCTCCATCTCAGTAAGGAATTCACTCACATCGATGGGGCATTGAGTCACGTGGCGAACTCCATTTCGCTCAGCCGACAGGGCGAAAGGGAACCCCCAGCGATACTGGATGCCCGCTTGTCATAGCGCCTGTGTGACCGGCAACAGGCATCTTCGGGCCATTAGAGTAAAAGGAGAGAGGTCGTGAAAGAGTTCAAGGCGGTGCTTGTGAGAATCCCAGTGCCGGGAGGTACGAGTTCGTTTCATAACTTCCTCCTTGAGAGAATAGTCAACCAAGTGGCAAATTACATCTCGCGGAGGGGCAGTCGACGGAGGTCGGGGTTGCAAGGCCCTATGTACTCTGTCCATGTGAACAGGGGAACCAGAGTCACGGCCTAAAATCAGATTAAATATCTCCCTCAGCATGGCGCGAAGATCTTCAGGGTCATCTGTCTCAGCAAGCCCTCGGACACGAATGTTGTGTCGATGACCTCTGTTGTCGAGGTCATCTACCTGACGCTGGAGATCCGAAAACTCCTCCTGGGCGTAAGTCTGGGCCGGCTGGGGTGGTCAACGTGCCGTTTCCTCCAGTAGGCCCACTCTGCCTGATAAGTCCTCCACATCTGCACGTACCTCTCTGACCTCACGGCCAAATCCTTCCCTTAGGTCAGCTATAATATCGGAAAGGTCTGTTTTCGTGGGGAGTGCAGAAATCATTCTTTCCAACCGATGTTTCGCCTCCATAGAATCCAGAGGATGAGCCGGAGACGAAGGTCCGTCTGCCATTTTGGGTGTCTCCTCAGACAGGGTGTGCGGTGGGGCAATTTGGAGAAAAGTGTTCAGCGAGCCCGTTCTATGGGTGTCGCGGTGTGCGGGTGTCCTGGGAGTGTTCAGCTTCCCCTTACCTCAGACCATGACCAAGTGAAGTGCTGCAAAGCTGAAGAATATCGCAGGGGGCTCAGGAGCTTAGATAACATGCGGCCATCTTGGTCAGAGGTCAGGACACGCCCCCTATCCCTTAGTTTTTGACAGAAAGAGGCGGGAATTGTTTTCAAAAGGGGATCAAGTATGGACATGGTTTCCGGCATGGACTGGCTGGGGCATAGAGTTGATGAAAAGGTTGAACAATTATTCTGTAGTGATGGATGAAATTCTGAACCTCACTAGCAAGAATATCCAACTGTTAAATCTTGAATTGCGTGAAATCTGAAAGCTGCAAATGATACATGATATGGCTTTAGAACAGATAAGTGCAGCATTGAATGGGTTATGTGAAATGACAATGCATTATGAATGTTGTACCTTTATCCGAAACTCAACAGAAGTGAAGTGGACTAAACTAGTCCGTCCTCGGATGCCAGCCTCTGATCTAATTTGGTGGAGAACGTCAAAGATATATGCGCATAAGAAATGACACAGACGATATAGAACGGTCTATGTAACTTCGAAAGAAGTGACTTCTCTCTGCTTTTAATGATAGGTTTCGATACATTTATAGTAATTCGCTGCGTAAGCGAGTGGGAGTCAACTAAACATTTTTGATTGACTTCAGCATAAAATTACGTACATACGGTTTTAATTATTAATTAATAACAAAATCAAATATTCAGCTATTTCAAAGGTCAAAGTAACATTTTATAAAATTGCAAAATCAGCGATGTTCTTCTAGATGTTCTTCTAGATCCTGGATGACCATGTGATGTCTGGATATAATCTTAACAGGATGCTACGTACAGAACATTTGAGCGTCTTCCTATTTGTGGTTAGTCTTTGCAGAGAGACACCTGCTTGAGTTCCTTTTTTCTGAGAGATGGCGAGATTACGCAAGATACATTCTGTTTATTCTCTGCAAAAGATACCTTTTATTAATTTTCGTCTTAAAGCAATATCAATCATTTAAACTAAATGAGCATTTTTCCAAGGCCCGAATATATATATAAAAGCAGATATATTCTTGTCCACAACAGTCCCCCCTAAAAATGCACATTTCTCAAGTGTCCCCTTGGAGACGAGCCGCGCCTTCATCCGTTCCCCTAATAGTCTCGCCAGCCACCCTAAATCTTCACCAAGTTTGAGACGAAGGATCCTGTTGATCCAACCCCTGTGTAGCTTGGACTACGGCATGACTAGACTGGTGGGTCAAGAATCGGGCCTTCAACTCGTCTCGCAAAGGGTCACCATCCTTTCGGTTAAAGTTAAGTCACAGATGGGTTTCTCGAGGGAGGGGACGCATGGATTCATAATTCTGAGGTTGGGTTGTCACTGGGGGGCGGATCCTGTCATACATCTCATTCACAGGAACTTCCAGAAATTGTAGACTAGCATAGGAAGTGCCATTATTCTCCCCAATATCCCCACACACTTGACTAAGCAGAACAGGTGTACTGGATTCCACAGTTCTTTCTACAACCTTTTTAATGCAGGGTAAAACACAACATCCAATCACCGCCAACAGAACCATCGCTACCAGGATAACTATCCCTATCTGTGTGAGGATCTTCTGCCAGCCACTCATCCAACTAAAATACTGATCCCATGGAATGATACATGATATGGCTTTAGAACAGATAAGTGCAGCATTGAATGGGTTATGTGAAATGACAATGCATTATGAATGTTGTACCTTCATCCGAAACTCAACAGAAGAAGTCCCAGATTATTAACAGGTAATTCAGGAGTCAGGACCACCAAGAGAAGGTATCGCAGCTACAGAACAAGGAAAGGCAGATAGCAGCAGAAGGCTGGAACCCTTTTCGAGGGTTCGGGTCGTTTGGAGATTGGTTTGGATCCATCCTGGGTTTCATCTCTCGGGTTGAATCTATGATTATGATGATCATTGTCATCATGGTGATAGGAACTGTGCTCTATCGGATAGGACTGTGCCTGTGGCCTTTGTGTAAGAAAGCCTTGACTACAAAGAAGATACCATTAATGATTACTCCTGATTTGTTTCCAATGAAGGAGCCACCCCCAGATTACAAGGCTTTGATAATAGAATAGATGGAGCATAGTGGCTAAGGGTCTCAGGAGAGGAGAACCTGAAACCCTAGCCAAGGGGGGAATGTAACAGAAGTAGGCCAGAAACTAGCTGCCATGATGGTTCAGAGCAGCCATCTTGAGCAAGACTTTGGTTCACGTAAATGTATATAGCAAATATTAGCTGAATTAGACGAGTTTGCATAGATTTCTGAAATTCCTGAAACTAACAGGCAGAGCAATTAAATAAGCAAGATCCGGCCAACATAAGCAGAAGTGTCAGAGAACTGATTTAGCTACATCAAGGCCAGGGAGCTACAGGCGAGAACAAAAGCCCTCATTAAAGCAGTCAGATAGTGACAGGATCTGGCTGGATGTTAAATTATCCAATTGTCATAACTGTATGTAAATGGTATGAAGTGTCTTAGGGTGGGCATATAGCCCCTGGGTGGGTTGTTGGGATGTACCTTTTTATGTATTCATGTATAAAACTTTGAACCTATGCTGATCGCGTCACTCAGTCTTTGCGATTCAATCCTGACTAAGACTTGACGTCAAATAAAGTACGCCTTTCCTGCAATTGACTCGTGTCTGGATAGTCATTGACCGCACCGGGCCGACCTTTCTCCCAACAGAACTGAGTGGATTCCGGTAACAGTATGTTGGATTGAGAAACATATTTGTGCACATGTTTCCTTATGTGCTTTTACAGACATTGTAAGAGCCATTGTATTGTTTAATTATTACACATACAGAATATATATATTTACCTGAGTGTGGGTTGTTATGTTTTGTTATGAAGGTTGTGATGGAGATGGGCATAAAAACATGCCTCCAATCTGTCCTGATTTAAGTAGGACTGTACCATTGAGACTGCAATCTGTCATGCTTTTTAGCAGTCAGCTTCTCCTTTTATGATATGGTCTGCTCCATTTTTGGACAGGTCCAGCCCTGTTCATGCCCGGTCTTGGCACCTGCCACTGCACAAGGTGGTTTAGGTGGTTGTGATGACTCTCACGCTGCCCATCAAGACTCCCGCCCTGACCGGCCTTTGGTTAGTCTTTGAGCTGGTGATCGAGATGAACATCCACTTTATAAAATGGTTAGAAAATAGAATTAATTTACATATTCACATATATTAAATATTATATATTGTACAAAATATTGCACAGCCTTGTAAATGATATACTTAGTTAAGAGAATACACAACAAGTTTCCTAAATGATTCTCTATTAGTTGATTTGTCAAATGTGCTGTTTGTGAAGTATATTGTTTATAAAGGTTTCACTTTTTGGTGCAATTTGTTACTGTATGTTGGATTGAGAAACATATTTGTGCACGTTTCCTTATGTGCTTTTACAGACATTGTAAGAGCCATTGTATTATTTAATTATTACATATACAGATTATATATATTCACCTGAGTGTGGGTGGTTATGTTTTGTTATGAAGGTTGTGATGGAGATGGGCATAAATGTTACCGGAATCCACCTGGCTCACACGGGAGAAGACCGGGCCGGCGCGGACAATGACTAACTGGACACGAGTCTCTTCAGGAAAAGCAAACTTTATTGTGACGTCACAGATGCTCAGACAGGATTGAATCACAAAGACTGAGCCCCGATTACATTCAAACATAGCATTTTATACATTGAATAGATAATCAGGTACAACCCAATTAGCCCACCCCACAGTGACACTATCCCACCCCAAGTGGGTCTGTACCTTCTCCTTTCAGAATACAAAGACATTCCACAAATTGGCAGTAAATTGGCAGCATTCACAGTATTATGAAAATTGGATAATTTAACACTCGGCCAGATCCTGTCTGTGCCTACCTTCCTGGAACTTGTTTGTGGTGTTTTACTGATAAGCACCCAGATAGCTTCACATCCATCATTGTTCTAGCCCCTAACTTTCTGACCTTGATGTAACTAATCTCCATCCTGACACTTCTTCTGGTCTCTGCCCGGATCTTGTTAATTTAATTGCTCTGCCTGCTAGTTTAAGGAATTCCAAAGAATCTATGCAAACTCGTCTAATTCAGTCAATATTTGCTCTCTACATTTACGTGAACCAAAGTCCTGAGCAAGATGGCCGCCTGGAACATCATGGCGGCCTATTTCTGGCCTGATTCCCTTACATTAACACATTCCTCCAATTTGGAGGTTATGAAGGTTGTGATGGAGATGGGTATAAACACATGCCTCTAATCTGTCTTGTTTTAAGTAGGACTGTACCATTGAGACTGCAATCTATCATGCTTTTTAGCAGCCAGCTTCCCCTTTTATGATATGGTCTGCTCCATTTTTGGACAGGTCCACCCCGTTCATGCCCTGGCTTTGTCAGACCTTTTTAGATATGAAATTTCTATAACGCATTATATTTCGCAGGACTGTTTAAATTTGGGGCCAGGAATTGCTTCACACAGACAACTTGTCTGCGTGTTTAAGATGTGACAAGAATATGCATTTTAAAATTAATGTAACAAGCTAGACTCGTTATCTATCAGCAAACAAGGGAGGAACATCCATTGTTCTTAATTGATTCTGGTTGTAAGAAAAATAACCAGATGTTAGATCAAATGGCCTAGAAGTGAGGGAACACAATGACAACTGATCTTATTTCATTATATGTACTCCAGGGCATTGTGTTTATTTTGTCAGATCGAAACTCTGAAAGCCACATAAACATTTAAACAATGGGTTGCCCAATGAAAAAAACCCAGAGAAGGTTAAATGGCTTGGATAAACCAGCTTGTAATGCTATACTATTCGGCGATACGATCGAACACTATATGGTATTTGAATATTTAACTTATGTGGTCAGTTATAATAGATAATCTGGGTGTTTTATAAAAGACAGAGGCCATACCACATTCAGTTGATTATTACATAAGAAATGTCTTGTGTACTAACATTTATAAAGCAGATTAAGTCTGGTACTTATGAATCTCAAAAACGATATCACGAATGAATGAATGTATGAAATGCACACACACGCCATGGCGAAGTATGCCGGCGATTCAACAATAGAAATAAATTTTGATTTGTTAATAAAATCTATGGAGTCCCGGGATATAGGAATAAAACAACCCCAAACCAGTAAAAGATTGGCCAAATACATAAATTAATTCCTGCAGAAGGTTGATGGTTGATCTGAGAGCACCATCTGCTGGCCAGGTAATATAACACCTGGACAGACCCCTGGAGTTAATGAATATATATATCCTCCAATCAAATGAGGCCACATAGTGATGGGCTAGATCTAAAACTGGGCGTAAGACCACTATATAGAGGGGACACTCCAGTGAGAGGGGATCAGACTGAGAAAAGCTTGGGGAGAGACCTGAGGGACGCTTGGAGGGGAGAAAGGGCAGATACCATCAGCCCCCCAATAAGACGTGACCACACCCTAATCTTCCACCACTCTATCTTCACTAACCGGATGGTAAAGTATACCTGAATAACTTGATATCTATTTTCTAATTGCATAGTCCTTACTTTAGATGTCCATCACAAATTAAAGGAATATAAATGAATCATTTTGCTGTTGAAGCCTAAACAGTAGAGTAGTATCAGCCTTTCCGCTCCACTGCAGAGGAGCGCTAAGGGAGAGACTATTATGGCTGCCTACTTGAGCCATAATTTAGTGAAATTATTTATATTCCAAGAATACTGGATGTGGACATCTAAAGATCAATTGTATACCCATAGTGAGATACGCTGGAACCGTGAAATAGTTTTTATATGTCAAGTGCCGGCAGCCCCATTAGTAAAACCAGCATAACTCCTTCCATATCCATCTTGCAGCTCTTTCAATTGAATGCATGTAAGTCAATAGGAAGCTTTGGGTTATCGTATATTGAATGAAGTGCTGTGATTGATCTGTGGAAGAGATAGTCTCCCTATCGAGTGTGTTGTGTATCTCCCTGAAGGAAGTTGCATTTAGTGAATAGGCCCCCACAATAATAAATTGTGCTGCAGGTGATGCCCAGTAACTGAGTGTTTATTTTAGCCAGGTGGAGGATTGGTTTATAATGGGACAGGTTTAAGTGAATAGAATAGAGCTTGGTGTTTAAGAACTGAGGCGTGTATATCTATGGTGCGGTCTATAAACCTAAAATATTTGTCCATTAGATTATTGCGTGTCGCAGTATCGCTACTAATCACGATCTATAATTACTTTAGAAATTGTATCTTGCTAATCCGTGATAACATATGATTGTATGAAACTTGACGTGTGAATAAATTTTGGTTTGAATTGTTTTACCGTTACGCAGTCTCATATCATCTTTATTGATTTTATTGTGTCTAAAAATATCTAGATAGAATCAAAAGAACTCGGGATAACGCGCCATATATTTGTTAAGATGTATATTCATTGATTGGTTATTAATCCCTATTTTAAGGGTAAAATACCAATTTATACCACTGGTATTGGAGGCACTGTCAATAATTATAAATATATATATATCTACAATAAGAAAAATACACGTCATAATTAATATATCCCTGACCTATTAAGGAAGTCAATAATCTCTACACCTTGGCACACCATTTATTTTATACTCAATTATCTATTAAACATCAGACTTATCCATATATTTATCCCATTTTCTCACTGTTGTTTTGGTTTCTCCCATTGAGTATCCTCAGGAATGTTCCTGGCCAGCAATGTGTGATGTCATAGTTATTGACATAATCAACAAATATCATTGCTCCTATAAAAGGCCTGCCACTGCACAAGGTGGTTTAGGTGGTTGTGATGACTCTCACGCTGCCCATCAAGACTCGCGCCCTGACCGGCCTTTGGTTAGTCTTTGGGCTGGCGATCGAGATGAACATCCACTTTATAAAATGGTTAAAAAATAGAATTAATTTACATATTCACATATACTAAATATTATATATTGTACGAAATATTGCACAGCCTTGCAAATTATATACTTAGTTAAAAGAATGGACAACAAGTTTCCAAAATGATTCTCTATTAGTTGATTTGTCAAATGTGCTGTTTGTGAAGTATATTGTTTATAATGTTTCTCTTTTTGGTGCAGTTTGTTACTGTATGTTGGATTGAGAAACATATTTGTGCACATGTTTCCTTATGTGCTTTTACAGACATTGTAAGAGCCATTGTATTGTTTAATTATTACATATACAGAATATATATATTCACCTGAGTGTGGGTTGTTATGTTTTGTTATGAAGGATGTGATGGAGATGGGCATAAAAACATGCCACCAATCTGTCCTGTTTTAAATAGGACTGTTCCATTGAGACTGCAATCTGTCATGCTTTCTAGCAGCCAGCTTCCCCTTTTATGATATGGTCTGCTCCATTTTTGGACAGGTCCACCCCTGTTCATGCCCTGGCTTGGCACACCATTTATTTTATACTCAATTATCTATTAATCATCAGACATCATATATTTATCCCATTTTCTCACTGCTCTTGTTACTGTATGTTGAATTGAGAAACATATTTGTGAATATGTTTCCTTATGTACTTTTACAGACATTGTAAGAGCCATTGTATTGTTTATTTATTACATATACAGTGGCTGTGATTCAGAGCTCTTACCTATGCAACAGAGGCCAGGAGGGTCCAGGAATATTTCTGGTCCGTGGCCAGTGGTCATCAGCAAAGACAGACACATCAAATTCGTATGCTGAAAAATTGATTTGTGGTATGCAATCTGTAAAATAAAGAATAATAATAATAATGAAAAAGAAGAAAACAACACAAAGGGTAATACCCACAGCAACAAGTAACAATATATTACAATAGGCCACTCACATGTGTGACCCAGATTCTACGCCGATCCCTTGTAATGGATCCTAATGTGGTAGAATCTTCTCCTCCAAGCGCCCAAAGGGCATGCAGCAGATAGCAAGTCAATGAAAGCAGAAAGATAAATAAAATTAATTAAACAATACGAATCAAGAGTATATATATAGAATTTAATAAACTCTTTAAAAACAAACATACATTGAATATACAGTAACTGTCAGATGAAGCATGTACAACCCCTGAACCCAAAAGGGTTTAATAAATTAGAACAATACCTGTTAGAGTCCAAAAGCTGGAGGGTGTATGCTGGGGTGCAAGCTCAACATGTTTCATCCTTATCAGACTTCATCAGGAGTTAAAAGGATCATTTGTATGACCCCCTATAAGTTGATAACCCTTAAATCAGGGATGTCCAAACTCCGCCCCCCCCCCCAGATGTTACCGAACGACACTCCCAGAAATCTCTGACTGCATTAGATGGATGGAGAAGAATGGGAGTTGTAGTTCACAGGCATCTGGGGGGCCGGAGTTTAGACATCCCTGCCTTAAATAGATCCCTAATTGACATTCTTATAGACAGATCTGCCATCCGTCTTGTTCGCAGAATTGCCCCTATTTTGGTGCCTCCACGTGTGCCTCCACGTGTGCATCCCTCGTCCGTGGTTTTATGTAACAATAAAAATAAAATAATGAATATTATTTTTTTTCTAACATAGCAATATTTTTCACTTTTCAATTATAAAGTGAACAATGATGCTGCACTTACTCACCATCGCATTTCTCATGTCACCAACAAGTGTGTAGGTGATGGCACAATCAGTTATTACTATTGTTACATCAAAAACATAAATGCCGCGCTGCAGCGAAGAGCACTGGTTGGAACCCTGCATCACTAATCTTTACACCGTGACCTCACAACGTCAAGTGAGGTGTCATTGGTCACTGATACCAAAAGGTGACCATGTAAAATCTAACAGAAAAGAAAGCAAAAATTTTTTTTTATTTTTTTAGTTCCAAAGCGATGTCATTGTCCATTTGTCACGTATAAAATGAGCAATACTGCTGCCATTACTCACATTCTCATTTCCCATGCTGGGAGCAAGGTCAGTGTTTTATACATAGTCATATTATTCATAAAACACCATCCTCCAAAACACAAGGGAAATATTTAATTTTTTCCTTTTTTGGTTAAAATTGTATAAGTTCTCAGAAAAATAAAGTAACAGGTTCCCATTTCGATTTTTTTTTTAACAAGAATTCCCTATAGAATATATAACCACAAAGGTTTGGTACAGTATATAAAATGTGATATCGTTTTACCCACTGTAAATTATTGAAATGTGAATGGTAATTTACTCACACAATAATTGCCTGGTTATATATACCCATAACTGCACTATTAAATAACGTATAATATGTTTTTATTTCACTTAATTCCCTATAAAAGCCCACCTAAATCTTCAGCTCCAGGCCCATAGAGATCTTAATCCGGCCCTGCGTGTATCACTCCCCCCCCCATCATCAATTTGGATGCAATACTCGGGGCTAACATATTCTTCATGTTAGTGGCCTTCCTAAATACAAGTGGCTATCTGCAGGACTGGACTGGGACAAAAAATTGGCCCTGGTCTTCATCGAGACCAGCCCACTTTAATTATGCAAACACGCTCAAAGATAGCATATAAACCACAAGGCCGAGTTCACACTGAGCGACATGAAAATTGTGCGATTTTCCACGCGACTTTCCTATATGCGACATTGCGCGATAATATTGTGCAAAATCTCCATTATACGCGATATTGTACAACACCACCAATGCAAATCGCAAATCGCAAAAAAGGGTCATGTACCAGCGACAAGCTACAGCGACGAGCTGCAGATGACATTGAGCCACGAGATGTGAACAGCTCCATTGAAATGCATTGGAGAAGCTACATAGAGCGATAACACATGGAAATATGCGCGCTATTGCGGCAAAAAAGTGCGATAAATCGCTCAGTGGGGACGGAGCCTAAGTATTGCACAGAAAAGGCCATCTTAATATGATTTCAGTTTTATTATTTTAAGTTTTTGCTGACCCGTAGATGATATCATATATTGGCAAATAAACCTTGAGTATATTTACCGTGAAAGGATAGTGGGATAAAATATAAAGTCTGTGGGCTAAATTACAATGCTCGCGCAAATGTTTGTGTCGGCGCAAAAAAAATTAACGCGAGGGGTAAAACTATTTGCGCCGATCGTTGTATTACATAGTCAGCGCAACAAACGCGCGTAATCGTCTAACGCTGGTGAACCTGCGTGAACCCTTTGCGGGCGTACTGTACTGTGCGCGTTCTATACTTAACATTGTGAGCGCAAACGCGAATGAACACTGGTACGCGGATGGTATTACAATCTATGCGCAGAATTTAACGCATAGCCTTTGCGTGCATAATATTAGCAACTCCTAAAAGCTGGTGTTAATGGCAAATCTGAACAACCTGGCCGAACCCAAATACACCAGCCCAAAAAAAATAATGCAGCAAAGTATAGTTACACATTCTACTCATACCAAACCAATAAAATTGAGAAGTTGTGCGTGCATTTATCATTGCTGCAGCATATATGCTCAGATTGAATTTGACAGGCACAAAAACTTAACCTGAGATAATTGTGGTTCTTAATTCTGATTGGTTGAATCATGTGAAAAAAACAGTCCGCACACTGATTTCTGCACGCACCGTTACTGCGCGAGCATTTGTGCACGTCCGTTTTAAGTGCGTTATTGCTCGACGGATTAAAAAATGCGTGAGGATTGTAATTCCAGGGGTGATTTATGTGCGTTAACGTTTAACGCTTGGCGCACAAATTCACACGTTGCGCGAGCGTTTTAACGCGAAGATTGTAATTTAGCCCGGTTTATTTTATAATTTTCAACCAAAAAATGGGCAAAGTGGAATTGCACCTTTGTGTTATATTTGCTAAATATGATTTCTGATGAATTTGCGTTCAGAACTTAAAATTAACTTTTCTTGTTTTTAATTTATTTTACTTTCTTGATTCTTCTCGGCACCATTTTCTACTTTCTTCTCCTCCCTCTCATATCACTGCGTGCGGGGATCAGTGAGAGAAGAAAGAATTTATATTTTTAATTCCCTGTATGAATATAAATGTCCTGTAATTGAAATAAGTACCGTAGTTAATATTCATTAGTGTGAAAGGCATGTTCTAGTACAGATGGGCTATGGATTCCCCCCTCCCTTTTTACTTCACGTGATTCTGTTAGGAATGTTGATTTGAATCCAGACCATATTCTGGTAAAGTGAGGATCCTTTGTTATCGTTAATAGGACAGAAATGGAAAAAGCTTTGTGAAAGTTATAAGCCAGAAAAAAAGTCTTTTTGCTATAAATGCTTGTGGGATTGGTCAACTTTGATGTTGTAATATATCTGTATACTGATTGGCTGTTATATCACATTCCTGTTTGGGGCAGAAATGAACCCTGTCTATGTGGAACAATTTCATTCGGTGTTTGAAATCTAATAACTAGATGTCTGAACAAAAGAATAGTCAGACATGATGAAAGCTGTACATTGTGTGTAGTTGATTTTAATGTCTCCGCTATAGCGTGCACGTGTCTTTCTTCATTTTCTTATTTGAGAAGGAACTGGCAAAGGTTTATTGGAATTCCTGTTATAATTATAATTATAATTACCATAACTGATTTGATTTGTTTAATTTATTTTTTAACAGTTGGTGTCAGAAATGAGATCTGATAATTCAACTGTCTGATATGATTTTTTTCATGTTATACAGTTGCTTATATAGATTAGAATTTGCCTCCTTGTGTTTGATATTTGTTTGTTTTCCTTGAAGTTTTAAGGCTCTGGCTGTGAGAGCCTGTGTGTGTTTTTGTTGCAGGGAGGTTTTATGGATGTTCTATTTGTTTGTCTTGGGTAAAAAAAAATCGTTTGAGACCCCGCAGTGTGCCTCACGTGTGTGTATATTGTTATTAACTTGCCCGTTTAAGCGCTGAGTATTCGTTTGTTTGTTTACACTCACCCAAGAAAGGAAGTCATAAAGAAAAAAAGAGACATTTCTAGCGTTTGAGTATTTGTATGTCTGTTTGTCTGTCTGTCTGTTTATTGTAGCTCCGTTGTGTTGGAGTTTTGACTAGTCCATGCCTGCTTGTAATTTTGAGCATTTTTTTTTTAATTGAATAGCGCTGTCCAGTTTCTTCTCATATAGGGATGATCTGTTCGGAGTTCGAATCGAACATCGGCTGTTCGACAGTTCGCAAACTTTGAACTTTTTGGGACATTCGCCAAAAGTTCGAAAAAAAATAGTTTTGAAAAAAGTATAAAAAATGCTTAAAAAATACTAAAAAATGTGGCATATACAGGCAGCGCAGGGAGGGAGCCACTGCACCTGCGGCCATGGCAGACCCCCCCACAATCAGGATCTAGGGAGCCCCACTGACCACCAGGCTAAGGTAAGGCGACACATTTCTAAAAAAAATAAAATCCGAGGACATCTTTAAATGTCCCCGGGAACATAAAATAAAACTTTTTTTTCTTTCTCTACCGGGCTGAATGTATTTAATTATATAAATTAGATACATTCAGCCAGGTAGAGGGGGGTGGCATGTGGGCTGCGCGGGGTCTGAGGCAGTGGTTTGTTTTTTTGTGTGTATATTTTTAGCAAATTTATAGGGGAAGGTTGTCACGGTTCCCGAATCCCACCATGCAGTCGTTAAAGCCCAACACTCCACAGAGCCAAAAACTACCAACAGGGTAGCCATAAAGGAATCCCTAACTGTCTGCTCCTTAAAAATTGGCCAGGTATATGTATACTAGCTAGACAGAAAGAGTTAATCAAAGACAATGTCGTAATACAAAACCAGGTCAGCAACACGGGGTAGTCAGACGAGCCAGAATCAGGAATACAGAGTATAGAATAGTCAAATGGAATAGCCAGGTCGATATCAGTGCAGAAGCGTAGTACAAGGAAATAGTCTAGGGCAACGGAAGGCAGAATAGTCAGAGAACAAGCACAGGTCAATAACAGGTTAAATCATGAGAGAATTCAGGTACAAGGAGCTCAGGTATGGATAACCACGATCTGGCACTGCTTAGAAGGAACTGCTGGTTTTTAAAAGACCTTCACCAGACCGCGCCCCCTCTCAAGCCGCACCTCATGCAGCCACCTCCCTGCCTGTTTCAATTTAAACCGGGTGTTGGTGAGCGAGCAGCATCAGACATGCTGCCGTCAAGCACACCGGAAAAGCTGGAAGCCCCCAACGTTACAAAAGTAAGGGCAGGTATGATATATATATTTATATATATTGTAAATATATATATCCAGACTTGTATTACACACACATTTTGGCAACTAATTGGCCCCCCCCCCATTTGGCTGATCCCTCCAGAAGAAATGTTGAAACCGATAGAGCAGAGAATAATATATATATTCTCTGCTCTGTCGGGTTCAACATTTCTTCTGGAAACCGATAGAGCAGAGAATAATATATATATTCTCTGCTCTGTCGGGTTCAACATATCTTCTGGAGGGATCAGCCAAATGAGGGGGGGTGCATTTAGTTGAGATTGTCCACATGCCACCCCCCATGTGCGTATGTGTATATATATATCTGCGTGTTGACATATACGTATATATAGGTCTGCGTGTTGATATATACGTATATGTCTGTGTGTGGTATGCAAACCTACTCTATACATAGCGCTCTGTGTCCCTATAATATATATGATCAGGGGTTACCTTTTTTTATATTTTTATACTATTCCTATTAAATTAACAGTAATTTTTGATGTATTTTAGTCAGTAGAAGCTTTTTTTGCCTATATAACATGTGCTTTGTGAAAATAAAATGGTTTTGTGTGTACATTTTAATTTAGTTAGTGGATTCCTGTCCAGTGCGGTGAGCAGCAAACGTAATGTAGTGTAGACACGCTGCGAGGCGGAGCGGAGTGAAGTCAATCCTGCAAAATGTTTGCTTCTCTTCACTTCGCTACGCTGTGCGTCGTTACATGCTCAGTGTGTCTCAGCCTTTATTCCCGCATCGCTAGCTTACCGAATCAGTTTGTATACTTGTTACTGACCCTGCTTGTTCTGAGAACCCGATCTGTTGCCGACTTTGCCTGCCATTTGACTGTTCTCTCTGTGTATTCCCTGCCTGTTCTGTTTGCTTCCTGTTGCTATTGGTGTGCGCCGATTCTCACCATATACAGTTGCGCAGTACAAGTGCCTAAACATTGCTTACCCGGTTTTGTTATAACTGCTGATGTAACTGAATAGATCGGGGATCTCTTCTGCATTACCAAAACCTCCACCACTGCACTCTTCCACAATACCTCAGAGGGGTTACGGTGTGAAGGCACTTGCTGCCACCAGAGGCAAAATATTTGGGAGCACTGACGCCTATACCAGATTCATATCATTTTAATATTTGACCGCAAAACCAAAACCTCCACCACTGCACTCTTCCACAATATCACAGAGGGGTTACGGTGTGACAGCACTGTTGCTGACACTAAAGGCCCAATTTTAAAGCACCTATTGTTACTTTCATCCAAAGCCTGTATAAGTTTCACCATAGTTTAGCCAAAAAAACTAAACTTGTTCTGCTTGTTAGAGAAACTTTTCATACAGGCTGCCACCCCAAGGAGTTGTTTATGAATAGATTAAAGGAAAAACATTTACCATCATTAGAAATGTCATTTTTTTGTTTTTAAATGTTTCTATACATCCTACAAATCCGCCACTTCTCGGGCAGGTTATGGGAACCTCCTAGGCACGATATTTGAAGGAATTTTTCATTTTTATTCTTAACCTTTATTTCATGGAAAACTCACTGTTCCTTTAAAAACTTTTTTTTAAACTTTTTCAGGGTTATTCAAAGAGATCCGAATGGCTGGAGAAAGGTAACCGAACGCTGAAAATCAGCGTTCGGTTACCTTTCTTGGCCATTCGGCTATCCAGAGAGCAGGCAATACGCCAAATCCTGGTGAATTGCCTGCACATTCGGGCCCTGTTCGAGGCAGTGAAATCCCCATAAAAAAGCACTGCTTTGGCTATTCAGAGAACACAAACCAGCAGTTAAAGGTTCCTGTAATGCCCTGCCATTTGGTGGTTTAATTCGGCAGGTTTATTCAGGAGAATCCCATAGGCTTCAATGTTAAAAATATTCCCATTTTAATTCAATATCTAATAAACTGTTCATTATAATATTCTGCAGTAAAGAGTCTCTTTATTTATAGATTTTTTATGAAATTTTAAGCATTTTTCTGGATTTCTTTTTTAAAAAAGTCCGTTTTTTTTTAAGTTTACTTATTTTTTCTGTAACAGACCTTTTTATTATCATTCATTGGACCTCATATGTAAATTTCAGACATTTTCGCTCAGTAGTTTCTTTGCAAACAGCGTTTCACTTTTCAAACATTCATGCAAACTGTTTTCCTAATTTATTCACTTCACTCGTCTGCGGTGTCGGCTTTTTCCGGCGGCTTCACTGCGTGTGATCAGCTCCTGCTCAGGTTTTTCCGGTGTCTTTGGCGGGTTAATCCAGATGTTTTTGCGGGTTGCGGCGTGCATTCGCCGGGTTTTTGCGGTGACTTTTCGTTGGGTTTGCGGCAGCTTTTCCCTGCGCTTCGACGGCCCTGTGGTGCTTGCTGAATACACCGCAGGGTCGCTGAAATGGGATTTCCGAATCGGCCCGAATTGAAGAGAACGAAAAGTCACTGAACTTTGTGACTTTTCGATTCTCTTTGAATAACCCTATTTGTCCTGGTTTCCTGTCCCCCAGGGCACTATCCGGACCCCCATGCACCTTTTATGGCAAATATCTAGCATATATGCCCTCTTGGAGGGCACTCTAAAAATCGAACTTTAGAGTCCCATTGACTTGCATTGAGTTCGACTCGTGTTCGAGTTCGAACTCAAACTTTTGAAATTGTTCGAGTTCGAATGCAAACCGAACACGGGGGTGTGCGGCTCATCACTATTCTCATATAACAAAATGGCTTCATCTCCCATTGAGAGCCACTCCTTTAGTGCTGCTGTCCCCTTTGCACTGTTGCTTCCCTTTGCGCTGTTGCCACTTCCTTCGTGCTGCTGTCCGTTCGCGCCGCTGTCTTATTTTATGACTTGTGTCTGGTCTCCTATTGCAATTGCTAACTTATTTATTTTTTTATTGCTGATACTTTTTACACGATTTGATGCAATGTTTGTTTTTTTCCAGATATTCTGTTTTTGTATTTTATTACTGGCCACTGTTTCTAACTCAAATTGCTACCCTTCATGTTTTATATTTAATTACACTGTACAGCTGCCTGTGTTTATATATATATATATATATATATATATATATATATAGGGACTGATTTCATTTGAAATATGTCGCTTTGCCATTGTGTAAGCAGCTGAATGCTGTTTGTCTGTTTCTCCCCCCCCCCCCTCCTCAAGCTGTAAAAAAAAAAACAGCCCTCCCTTGATTCAGGTTTGCGATTTATTTATTCATTTTTTTCTTCTTTCTTTTTTTATTGACATGTGGTCATCTGGTTTTCGTTTAGTTGATGTAAAAACAAAAACAAAAAAAAAAGAGAGTGAACAGCAGCTTTGCGAACACATTAATTTTTTTGTTGTTTTTCTTTCCTGCAGGAACAGTTTTCTTTGTTTTTTCTTTATTAATATCTCTTTCTATTCGTAATATTATAATGTCATTATGATGTGTTTATATATAGATAAGGACTGTTTTTCTTTGACTAGCTAGTAGTTTTTTTTCCCTTTTTTCATCTGTGAGCGTTTTTAGCAGTCTGATCTAAACTATATGTGAGTTTGTTTGGAATGCAAGTTGGATTATGGGATATGTAGTTATTTTGTTGTTCTGTTAGGATGCTATAATGGGATTTGTTATATGCTGTGAGTATCTATAGCGATAATTAGACAGTATATAACAAATAGTAATGATATTGATAATAACACATATATTTATTTAAGGCATTAGATAATAGTAATTAAATCCTGGCGCTCTTTTAGTGTTTTATAAAACTGTAACTGTTTTGCATCTATTTATGATGTAAGGCTATAGCACTAACATATCAATATACAGTATATATATGCCCTGTTTCCCTGTAATTTGCTACATTATTTCTATGCAATATGTATATTTATCTAGTGTAATTGCATATTAAATAACTGAAATAATTCCCAGATTTTATTAAAGCAATTGTAATTAAGAACAAAGCAATGAATTATGACCTCGCCTTAGGCAAGTTAGACGAACGCAATCTGAGCGCCCTCTGCGTGTGTGCAGAATGGATGTAGAACAAACAAGGGAATTATGGGAACTAAAGTTAATATGAAAAATGATACAAATTGATACATGATATAAAAAGCTATTTTGTGCGTCAAGGTGCTGGGTGTGGCAGATGCGGTCCATCTGCCACGGACTTTAATATAAGCTATATGTTGTCCCAAAAGAAGGCGTGGTGTGTAGTTT
The DNA here is from genome assembly GCA_009667805.1 of Leptobrachium leishanense. Classification (NCBI taxonomy): domain Eukaryota; kingdom Metazoa; phylum Chordata; class Amphibia; order Anura; family Megophryidae; genus Leptobrachium; species Leptobrachium leishanense. Next base: position 120,278,264 of record CM019070.1, on the reverse strand, counting down.
CTTTGTTAGTAAATGAATGAAATTCGAAGCGTTATAGATATTTATAGAAGCATCCACAGGCAACTTTAAAATGTAAAAAAAAAAATCAATAAATTTATGAATTACACACTTTTTCAATGTTTTCAAAAATATTTTTAATTATAGCATTCTGGCAGGACATGACGTATACATATAATAATGATATATTATGAATCTGCCGATAGTGAATCATGTGTCCTCTGTGCTGTGCAATAAGAGGTGAGTGTAGATTTTTTTGAATAATTGTTATTTTTAAGTGATTTTGCAAGCTCACAACATATCCATCCTCATGCTATGAACAAAAGTACACATGTGGCTGGTTTTGTTGATGGGTGTTGTGTGAGTGTTGGGGTGGCTTGTTTTGTGTGATAGGAGTTGTGTGTTGGTGGCTGGGTTGTGTGTTGGTGGCTGGTGTTGTGTGATGGGGTTGTGGGTTGGTTGGTTTTGTGTGAGCAGTTCTATGGGTGGCTGGTTTTGTGTGATGGGAGTTGTGTGTGGGTGGCTGGTTTTGTGTGATGGGAGTTGTGTGAGTGGGTGGCTGGTTTTGTGTGATGGGAGTTGTGTGTATGAGTGGCTGGTTTTGTGTAATGGGAATTGTGTGTCAGGTGTAGACTGTGATTGGTATCGCAGGCGGGGTTGTGAGCCCAGGATGCAGTGAAAAAGGCAGGTTCAGAGTAACAAAAGGGTTTATTTAGAATAAACAGAAGAACTAAACAACAGATCAGATCTAGACACTGGAGGAGACTATGCACAATAGGAAATAGCTTAGAGAAGGAGGAGATGCAAGAGAAGGAGGCTGAAGTAAATTGAAGGGATGGCTGGGAGTAGTGGGAAGGGAGGTTAAGGAGAACTAACTGGGAGCAGTTACAGAAGACATAAGGGATAGCGAAATGAGACTGCGAGACTAGAGAATAAGAGTGAAAATGGACACAAAAGGGAACTTAACAGCACATGGGGCAAGCAATGAATAAACAATAATACGTGAAACAGATATATCCAAGAACGTGGTATCAGGCAGGGAACAGGCAATAAGGATAGTCTAGAGGTTCAGCAATAGGTCTGGTTCACAGTGACAATGGCACCTCCTAGTACCCCCTAATGACACCCCAATAATCACTGGTACCTGGGGCGACCCGCCCCGCCACTCCCCTAAGTACACCACTGCTCTGTGATACGCTCACACACAAATTTTGGCGAACTGCCAGAAAGTACGGTGCTGTTCGAAGGCAGTGCAAATCCCCATAGAGAAGTAATGATAATCTTTTCAGAGAACACCAAACAGCAGAGAAATGTCAGTGAAATGCCCTGATGTTCGGTGGTTTCAATCAGCAGGTTTATTCAGGCGAACCCCATTGGTTTCAATGTTAAAAATATTCCTGTTTTTATGCAACATCTAATAAACCATTTATTATTTTAATGTGCAGTAAAAAGTATTACTATTCCATACTTGGTGCTAACTTAACCAGAGCTGTTGTAAACTTAAAACCTCCATAGGCTATAATGGCTCTGGGAAGTTTACAACAGCTCTGGTTAAGTTAGCACCAAGTATGTAATATGGCCCTTTATTTATTGATTTTTCTTTAGACCTTTTATACATTTTTCAGAATTTTGTTCGGCAAAATTTTCCCCCCTTTTCTTTTAATAGCGGTTTCTCTTTTTTCTGTAACAGAACTTTTTATTATCAATTATAGGATCTTGTATGTAAATTCCAGACATTTTCGTTCAGTGTTTTTTTCTAAGGCTAGGGTCAGACGAACGCATTTTTATGTTGTCTGTGAAAACGTGCGTTCGAACGAATGGACGTATTTTTTCACGGAATACGCGATAGCGGTCATACGATGCGCATTTTCGTCCGTGATTTTGTATGGATCATCAATAAAACTCTTTTTGTGTCTGGACGTTATGTTGGCCGGACATTAGCAGCGTCTGACATCTCCTAATCACACACACATGCCGCTAGCGGACGCAGCGCACTCTGTACGTCAGTACCTGCGGTTTCACGTTCTCGAAAAAATGCGTTCGTTTTCCACTTGCGTTGCGCAGCCGGACTTTTGTGCGACCGTACTTCGTATATTGGCCGTCATTGCCTGGCATCTGCTGCTAGTGCGGCCGTGATTAAGTGCGGCTGCACGCGCGTTCGCACTGCCTCAGTCTGACCCTAGCCTAAAACAGCAGGCCACGGGTTTGCGTTGGCGGCATTCGGCGGCCGACTCCCTGCACTTTGGGGACCCTGCGGTGAATGGTGATTTCACTGCAGGGTGGAGAAATTTGATTCCCCGAAGTGCAGGGAACAACAGAACACCAAAATGTTGGTGTAATTTCGGGGCTCTGTGAGTAATCCCTTTAGTGGTGAGGTTTTTTGCTGCCCCCTAGAAAGTGCCAGCCTAGGCCTTGCCTACCCAGGACATACTTGAAAATTTGTGAAATCTCAATGTATCCTTCCTGGTAAAATACTTTGCAAAAATAAAAAAATAAAAAATATTTTTTAGTGTCACCCTAGGGGGTGGTGCCACCCGGTGCGGGCCGCCCCCTGCCCCCTAAGTACGCCTCTGTCCACAGGTTCTGTAGCGCTGTACAAAGGATATGACAGAAATTATGTTATAATTGTGTTATGTAGCATGTTAATGCATATGAATTTTTTTTTTCTGGGTGTTAAATTATATGGTATATGAATTATGTGTTTGAGTGTGCGTTATGTGAGTGAAATGAAAACGCAAATAAATAAAATAAAACCCCAGATGACATGAAAATTGTAGGGAAAGTTGAAATTGGTTTGAATTGTAATATAACAAATATATCTGTATGTATGTTTCTGTAAGTAATGGGCATTGCTGTGTTATGTTTCTTTTTTATTTGAATATACAAGAGAATGTAAGAAAATGATGACCATTACAAAACAAAGTTTTCACATTCTTCTCCTGGCCCCCTCCATCTTGTCTTTCACCCTCTTCTCTCTCCTCCCCCTCTCTTTCTCATGACCCCCTCCTTTTTATTATCAATTCCTTTGTGTCCAAAATTTGCTGAACTTTCATCATGGATTCCTAATTTCTTTAAAGTATTTATTATGATATAATTAATAAATTTAATTCATTAATTATTAATTAATTTTCCTTACAGGATATTAACGGATTTGAATTATTTTCAGATTTATGCATGCCCTCATTTGCAGATTAAGGAATGAAAAAAAGCTAGCGAAGACAAAGAATGATTTATATCATTCACTCAGATGAATTTTTTCAGCCATTACAGTGCTATATTTACAATTGCTTTCTGATTGAAAGATTCTCCATTAATCGAAGAAATATTATCATCAACTCATCGATTACTCATGCAATTAAAGAAGATTATTGATTTGGAATTAAGGAAATAAACTTAAACATATCTTTGCAAATAAACATTATCAACTATTGTCACAACACTTTCACAAAACAGTTGTATTTGATTTTGAACCAGTAAGATAGAAGACAAAGAAAGAAGAAGAAACAATGTATTTTTATATGTTGATGGATCATCATTGTGTTGTCTAAGTGATAATTATTCTGTATATTTTATTATTTTTGCTGTTTGGTTACAATTAATATTGTTCAAATTCCCTGACACATTTAGGATTATTGGAGATCATATCCAATTAAAATTAGAGTTAATTAATGTATTTAGGAACATATAATTTAATGCTTTTGCATAAATACGTTTCATGACATATCTAGTGTTAAATGGAATATAGTTTAATTCAGGTCTAAATGATTGTAGGAAAGTTTTAATTCGATAAAATTAATGTTGCCTTTTTTTTGTTTTGTTTCAAAACACCAATCAAGAATGGATAAGATATCAATAAATTATTTTTTTGATATTAAAATGGGTGAAGTATGCACTTCGGCTATTTCCCTTTTGAGCCTAAGTTGCGTATATATATATTTTTCTCTAATGAAATGAGTCAGACGAAGTATGATTGTAACGGTGCGCTATGGCGCTACCCTGGAGTAGCGTTATTTTGGATTCTTTAGGACAGATCTAAGACACAGAGAGCAATAAAGGCTGTAATCTGATCTCCCAAGCCAGGGAGTACATGGACAGACCTGAATAGCAGCTAAGCTCAATTGGTTTCGAGACCAATCGACTGCTTAGTGCAAAACACTCTATGTGAACTGATACAAAGACGTGATACAAGACATGAACATAACGTGATTCAAGAACAGCATGGACAAGATAGGTTTTCAGATTGCTGAATATCAATGGTCGTGATTAGGGATGAGACGAACACCCCCGAGTTCGGTTCGCATTCGAACTCGAACTTTTCAAAAGTTCGAATTCGAACTAGAACTCAATACAAGTCAATCGGACTCAAAATTCGATTTTTAGAGTGCCCTCCAAGAGGGCATATATGCTAGTTATTTGCCATAAAAGGTGTATGGGGGTCCAGGTAGTGCCCTGGGGGACACGAAACAAGGACAAAAAGTAAAAAACAAAACGTTTTTAAAGGGACAGTGAGTTTTCCATGAAATAAGGGCTAAAATAAAAACGAAAAATTCCTTCAAATATCGTGCCTAGGAGGTCCCCATAACCTGCCCGTGAAGTGGCGGATTTCTAGGATGTATAGAAACATTTAAAAAAGCAAAAAAGCTGATCGGCACACTTAAAAATGCAGAGGTGCACTCCTAAAACAAGGCTTCCCAAAAAAACCTCTATAAATATGAAACAACAAAGGTAAGGATGCACTCAAATACACTCCAATTTATTAATACAAAACCATAATAAAATATGACATATATAATAAAAAACTTAACAAAGAAACATAAGTACAACAATAATAATGAACTAAGTGTACTACAATATAATAAATTAAGCAACAGTTACCCGGCACTATAGAAAACAGCAAGTATAGAGAGCGGAGCCAGGGATCCCAACGTTTCGACTAAACGTCTTTATCAAGAGATATAAAAAAGTGTTGGTACCTTATATATATAGGTCACAACTTCCCCAGGAGGACCAATCAGCAAGAAAAGTAAGAATGCATACACCTGTAATTAATAATGGCGGCCGCCAAGTCAAACAACCGGCTTCAAGCAAAAAAATGCAAGACTCCGGTGCCGACCGGGACACAATGCGCATGCGCCTGAATGGCGCATACGCAAAAGATATCCCAAACGAAAACCATCTCAGCTGCCGATAATGAACGAGAGAAGGGGTATACTCGCCAGACATTTACAAAAAAACGGCACAATCATAACAAGGACTATTGAGTAATGGCAAAAAAAGAAAACAACAAGTTTCTATACAAAAATCAATACAATATTACACAGAAAACAACCAATGATTACCAAAATTCGCCAAGAATGTGTCATTCGATAGTCAAAGATATCATCATTTGTATATAAAGAGCCAAAAATCATGAACCCCTAATCTCTATCTAAAACATGATTATACAAAAAGTAACATTAGCATCAGAGACTCATTGAGATCTATACATATGTGAAGAAATATATTAATATCAAACAGATCCTGACAGTGAATGCCCTAAGGGTTTGGCCCACATATCCCAAACCACACGGACATTTCAACAAATAAACTACAAAATCTGATTGGCAATCTACTCGAGATTTGATACAGTACTCTTCACCTGAGTGAGGATGTGCAAACTTTGCACCCGTCATAACACCATTACAATGGGTGCATCGTCCGCATCGGTACATACCAGGTTTCGGTGTCCATAACAAATTTTCTTTTTTCTTTGCAGTACCGGTAACATTAAAATTCCTATTCAATTCATCACCCAAATTGTCTGAGCGTTTATATGCCATGAGTGGCTTATCCTGAAACAAGGGAAGAAGTCGACAATCAGCTGCCAAAATATGCCAATGTTTATGTATGATTTGCCAATCAGATTTTGTAGTTTATTTGTTGAAATGTCCGTGTGGTTTGGGATATGTGGGCCAAACCCTTAGGGCATTCATGTCAGGATCGTGAACATAAAAGCAATATTCGCACCAAGAGGGTACAATCTCCTGTTGCCAGACATTTATTGGAACTTGGTCATTCTGCTGCACAGCTAAGATACATTGTTATCGAGAGGGTATGTGCTCCCGGAAGAGGAGGTGATAGGGTAACATTATTAAAACAACGGGAGCTTCATTGGATAATCATATACGAGTTACAAACACTAGCTCCACTAGGACTTAATGAGGATAGAGATTTGAGTCCATTTCTATAGATGGACGTTATTGACTTCGGTTTGTTTTCTTTAATACTTTTTATGTTTTTAATTTTTTCCTTCCCCTTTCTTTAGGAACATTTCTGGTTGGAGGAATATTGAAGGAGGCTACACGATATTGTTATTTGATACATGTGAAGGAGGAGAGATATATTTGCACAGATATATTTTAGTTTTTTTGATAGCATATTTTTCTTTGTTTGTTTGTTTTTTCTTTATATTATTTATTATTTTTTATGTTTTATTATTTTATATTTTTTCTTTATATATTTTTTTATATATTTATGTATATATTTTTTATGTTTTTCTTTATATTTATTTGATGTATATATATGTATTTCTGGATGGGCTTATGGTTAATATGTGCTGATATAGATGTCCAGTAGGAATTATTTGTGAGAATTGTTATAGTGCCCAAGGAAATGGATATATGTGATTATATTATTTATTAAATATTTTTACATTCATTAATTTTTATATATATCTCTATTAATATATTTCTTCACATATGTATAGATCTCAATGAGTCTCTGATGCTAATGTTACTTTTTGTATAATCATGTTTTAGATAGAGATTAGGGGTTCATGATTTTTGGCTCTTTATATACAAATGATGATATCTTTGACTATCGAATGGCACATTCTTGGCGAATTTTGGTAATCATTGGTTGTTTTCTGTGTAATATTGTATTGATTTTTGTATAGAAACTTGTTGTTTTCTTTTTTTGCCATTACTCAATAGTCCTTGTTATGATTGTGCCGTTTTTTTGTAAATGTCTGGCGAGTATACCCCTTCTCTCGTTCATTATCGGCAGCTGAGATGGTTTTCGTTTGGGATATCTATTGCGCATGCGCCGTTCAGACGCATGCGCATTGTGTCCCGGTCGGCACCGGAGTCTTGCATTTTGTTGCTTGAAGCCGGTTGCTTGACTTGGCGGCCGCCATTATTAATTACAAGTGTATGCATTCTTACTTTTCTTGCTGATTGGTCCTCCTGGGGAAGTTGTGACCTATATATATAAGGTACCTACACTTTTTTATATCCCTTGATAAAGACGTTTAGTCGAAACGTTGGGATCCCTGGCTCCGCTCTCTATACTTGCTGTTTTCTATAGTGCCGGGTAACTGTTGCTTAATTTATTATATTGTAGTACATTTAGTTCATTATTATTGTTGTACTTATGTTTCTTTGTTAAGTTTATTATTATATATGTCATATTTTATTATGGTTTTGTATTAATAAATTGGAGGTTATTTGAGTGCATCCTTACCTTTGTTGTTTCATATTTATAGAGGTTTTTTTGGAAAGCCTTGTTTTAGGAGTGCACCTCTGCATTTTTAAGTGTGCAGATCAACTTTTTTGCTTTATTGAATTATTATTTCCCATAAGTTGTATTTCTGGCACCTGATATGTCATTTCAAGACATTGGGGCACTTAGGCTGGGGTCAGACCAGTGCACTTTTAACGTGCGTTCTGGCGCACTTAATCACGGCCGCACTAGCAGCAAATGACGGGCAATGATAGCCAATATACGAAGTACGGTCGCACGAAAGTCCGGCCGCGCAACGCAAGTGGAAAATGAACGCATTTTTTCGAGAACGCAGAACCGCTAGTACGGACGTACAGAGTGCGCTGCGCCCGCTAGTGGTGTGTGTGTGTGATTTGGAGACGTCAGACCCTGCTCGTGTCCGGCCAACATAACGTCCAGACGCAAAAGGTTTCCTGGTTTGGATCCGTAAAAAATCACGCCCGAAAATGCGCATCGTATGACCGTTTTCGCATATTCCGTGAAAAAATACATCAATGCGTTCGGACGCACTTTTTTACGTTCGCGTGTAAAAATACTTTCACTTGACCCTAGCCTTAGTGATAAGAGAGCGGAGACCAGGGTGTATACACAAACTGAAGTTGATGCTATTATTGCACGTTATAGTACTGCTAATAGCAGTTTATCCAATGACAATACCCTGTTATACAGGAGGATTGAATATTTGGAGAAAAAAACTATTAATTATCAGTTACACTCTGATACACTGGTGGAGTATCTTAAAGTAAGACGTATCCCGAGAGGTCTAAGGGTTAATTTACGTCCCACGTTTTGTAAAGAAAATAAGGAATTTTGTAACAATTGGTTCAAGATATTGAACAAATGTAGTCTTGATTTGATTACTTTATCTGTGGAAGTATTACAGCAAGAACTTGGTCAGATCGGGAATTTGATTAATGAGGCTAAAGACAAGTTAATATCTATTGATGGTCAATCTGTGGTAGACGAGAGGATTGTAACATGCAAATAAGCATTGGTGCAACATAAGGACCTTAGTAAGGAAATTGAGTAAATTCCGCAGGGATACTCTGGATTATTTGGAAGATCGTGTATATGATTGGAAAGAACAGAGGAGAGGTGGTTTTAGACCGAGAACGGCTTATAGAGATTCACGTGGATCTATTGAGACGGATTTGTCTTCTGATACATCTACAGTTAACCAAGATTTTTTAGATCAACGTCAAGGAGGCGCACACGGCGGGGCCAGACCAAAAATAAAAAACGTAGGATTGCAAATCAAGTCCGCTGGCCAGACACCGCCAGTAGGGTCAACTCCACGGTATCCGGGGAGGCCCAGACAGAAGCCCAGACAGTGGTAGTGAATATTTCTAGTAAGTGCCTCACTGATACCCAGACCTCTGTGCTGGAGAGAGGTCTTGGATTTGTCCCTTATTATAAAGAGAAAAAATTAGAGCTGGATGTAGAACTAATGCGTTTTTTTAGAACTCTGAGGCTTAAGACTTTTTTCCATCTACAGGAAACGACACCACAGATGGGTACTGACGAAACTGCTGAATCTGCTTTGTTTGAATTGACTAACTGTCGACCGTCCAGTAAGTTTACACCAATAGGTTTCAATACATATGTTGAGACTTTTATTAAAACAGTGGAATTGGATATTGACAAATTGAAATGGGCACCTGGCAATAACAAGCGTTTGAATTTATCTGCGGCAGAACGCTTGGCTTTGCGGGAATTAAAAGAAGATCTTTCCTTGTCCATTCGGAGTGTGGACAAGGGGGGTGCTATTGTTGTAATGGATACAGCTTTGTATGTCCAGGAAGCCTACAGGCAATTGAACAATAGCCCACACTATTGTAAATTGGAATCTGACCCATGTTGTGTTATACAACAAGAAATTAAGACACTGACTGAGGATGCTTTGAATAACAAATTAATTTCTAAAAAGGATTTTGCCTTTTTGAATTGTGATTTCCCGAAACTACCATATTTATATTTGTTGCCAAAAATACATAAGGATCTACAAAATCCTCCAGGTAGACCGATTGTGTCGGGTTGTGGTTCTGTACTGCAGCCATTATCAAAGTTCATTGACGCTCACTTGCAACCCCTAGTTTGGAAGACTAAATCGTACCTACGAGATACTGCGGATTTTATTCAGAAATTGCAATCTATGAGTATACCACAGGGTGCATTTTTATGCACCATGGATATTAATAGTCTGTACACTTCCATTCCTCATTTTGAAGGTATTGAGGCTATTTTTGGTGCGGTGCAGACTTTATCCACAACGGAGGAATATAGACTATTCTTGATGGATCTTTTGAGGATCGTCTTAAATAGGAATTATTTTTTCTTTGAAGGAGAATATTATTTACAGATACAGGGTATGGCCATGGGGTCTAATATGGCCCCTTCATATGCTAACCTCTTCATGAACTCATTTGAAGAGTGTTTTGTTTATTCTCATCCTATGTTCTTACAATCGGTGAAATGTTGGTATCGTTTCATTGATGATGTTTTTTTTCTTTGGACAGGAGATCTTGTCGCATTGATGGACTTTCATCTTTTCTCGACTGAATGTTTACCCACGATTAAGTTCAGCTTGGAATATGACAATCATAGAATCCATTTTTTGGATGTTTCTTCTGAGGTAAGAGATGGATCCTTTGTCTTTGACCTTTACACCAAACCTACAGATAAATCGACTTACCTGCATGCCAATTCGTTTCATCCTAATCATTTACTGAATAATTTACCATATGGACAGTGTCTCCGTGTGAGACGGAACACCACCTTTGTGGATGATTATGAACATCAAGCAGATCACTTGATACATAGCTTTGCCCAACGGGGATACCCAAGGGGTGAATTGATTAAATTTAAAGAGAAAGCTGGCAAATTTGAACAAAAGGACCTTTTGTGTCCTAAAGTGCGGACTACACAGAATAGAATACCTTTAATTACTACTTTTAAAGCCAATTCTTCTAGGGTTAGGCAAATCATACATAAACATTGGCATATTTTGGCAGCTGATCGTCGACTTCTTCCCTTGTTTCAGGATAAGCCACTCATGGCATATAAACGCTCAGACAATTTGGGTGATCAATTGAATAGGAATTTTAATGTTACCGGTACTGCAAAGAAAAAAGAAAATTTGTTATGGACACCGAAACCTGGTATGTACCGATGCGGACGATGCACCCATTGTAATGGTGTTATGACGGGTGCAAAGTTTGCACATCCTCGCTCAGGTAAAGAGTACTGTATCAAATCTCGAGTAGATTGCCAATCAGATTTTGTAGTTTATTTGTTGAAATGTCCGTGTGGTTTGGGATATGTGGGCCAAACCCTTAGGGCATTCACTGTCAGGATCTGTGTACATAAAAGCAATATTCGCACCAAGAGGGTACAATCTCCTGTTGCCAGACATTTTTTGGAACTTGGTCATTCTGCTGCACAGCTAAGATACATTGTTATCGAGAGGGTATGTGCTCCCGGAAGAGGAGGTGATAGGGTAACATTATTAAAACAACGGGAGCTTCATTGGATATACGAGTTACAAACACTAGCTCCACTAGGACTTAATGAGGATAGAGATTTGAGTCCATTTCTATAGATGGACGTTATTGACTTCGGTTTGTTTTCTTTTATACTTTTTATGTTTTTAATTTTTTCCTTCCCCTTTCTTTAGGAACATTTCTGGTTGTTGTACACGATATTGTTATTTGATACATGTGAAGGAGGAGAGATATATTTGCACAGATATATTTTTGTTTTTTTTGATAGAATATTTGTTTTTCTTTGTTTGTTTGTTTTTTCTTTATATTATTTATTATTTTTTATGTTTTATTATTTAATATTTTTTCTTTTTTTATTTATATTTCTTTATATATTTATGTATATATTTTTTATGTTTTTCTTTATATTTATTTGATGTATATATATGTATTTCTGGATGGGCTTATGGTTAATATGTGCTGATATAGATATCCAGTAGGAATTATTTGTGAGAATTGTTACAGTGCCCAAGGAAATGGATATATGTGATTATATTATTTATTAAATATTTTTACATTCATTAATTTTTATATATATCTCTATTAATATATTTCTTCACATATGTATAGATCTCAATGAGTCTCTGATGCTAATGTTACTTTTTGTATAATCATGTTTTAGATAGAGATTAGGGGTTCATGATTTTTGGCTCTTTATATACAAATGATGATATCTTTGACTATCGAATGGCACATTCTTGGCGAATTTTGGTAATCATTGGTTGCTTTCTGTGTAATATTGTATTGATTTTTGTATAGAAACTTGTTGTTTTCTTTTTTGCCATTACTCAATAGTCCTTGTTATGATTGTGCCGTTTTTTTGTAAATGTCTGGCGAGTATACCCCTTCTCTCGTTCATTATCGGCAGCTGAGATGGTTTTCGTTTGGGATATCTATTGCGCATGCGCCGTTCAGGCGCATGCGCATTGTGTCCCGGTCGGCACCGGAGTCTTGCATTTTTTTGCTTGAAGCCGGTTGTTTGACTTGGCGGCCGCCATTATTAATTACAGGTGTATGCATTCTTACTTTTCTTGCTGATTGGTCCTCCTGGGGAAGTTGTGACCTATATATATAAGGTACCTACACTTTTTTATATCCCTTGATAAAGACGTTTAGTCGAAACGTTGGGATCCCTGGCTCCGCTCTCTATACTTGCTGTTTTCTATAGTGCCGGGTAACTGTTGCTTAATTTATTATATTGTAGTACATTTAGTTCATTATTATTGTTGTACTTATGTTTCTTTGTTAAGTTTATTATTATATATGTCATATTTTATTAAGGTTTTGTATTAATAAATTGGAGTTTATTTGAGTGCATCCTTACCTTTGTTGTTTTAGAAACATTTAAAAACAATGTCCGGGTAAGGGTAGTGCCCTGGGGGACAGGAAACAAGGACAAAAAGTTTAAAAAAAGACATTTTTAACCCCTTCACTGCAGACGACGTGTGGGACACGTCCTCAGTTACTCCCGCTGTATGCTGAGGAGGACGTGTCCCACACGTCATCAGCTTTGCGGGACCCCCGGCGGAGATACTCACCTCTCTGTCCGGGGTCCCGTGGCGTTCTGACTTCAGCATCCACAGACGCTGAAGTCAAGCTCCTCCTGACGTAAATGTCGTCATCGCGCCATGTGCGATGACATCATTTCCAGGCGACCCCCGGCAATGCCGGGAGATCGTCTGAAAGAGAGGGGGGGAATCCGTTCGGATCCCTCTCCCTCCCGATCGGGATATCCCACAAAAAGAAGCCAGGCACCGCTTAAAAGGGGAGAGTCTCCCCTTTTAAGTGGTGCTGGGCTTTAACCCCTTAGGCACCGGGTCGCACTTCGCGCCTTGCGGCGCCGAAGTGCGCCTAGCTCCGGTGGGGGCCGCCATCTTGGATGGCGGCTCCACCCCAGGTCCCCCCTCACTGCCTGACGTCCTCACGCATAGCGTGACGACGTCAGATAGCCGGGGAACCCCTAGCTGCCCGGAATCCCCTGGTGGAGATAGGGGTTCACAGAGATGCTGTGAGGTTGTGTATAGAGATGCTGTGAGGCTGTGTATAGAGATGCTGTGAGGTTGTGTATAGAGATGCTGTGAGGTTGTGTATAGAGATGCTGTGAGGCTGTGTATAGAGATGCTGATGGGGCTGTGTATAGAGATGCTGTGAGGTTGTGTATAGAGATGCTGATGGGGTTGTGTATAGAGATGCTGTGAGGCTGTGTATAGAGATGCTGTGAGGTTGTGTATAGAGATGCTGTGAGGCTGTGTATAGAGATGCTGATGGGGCTGTGTATAGAGATGCTGTGAGGTTGTGTATAGAGATGCTGATGGGGTTGTGTATAGAGATGCTGTGAGGCTGTGTATAGAGATGCTGTGAGGTTGTGTATAGAGATGCTGTGAGGCTGTGTATAGAGATGCTGATGGGCTGTGTATAGAGATGCTGTGAGGTTGTGTATAGAGATGCTGATGGGGTTGTGTATAGAGATGCTGTGAGGTTGTGTATAGAGATGCTGTGAGGCTGTGTATAGAGATGCTGTGTATAGAGATGCTGATGGGGTTGTGTATAGAGATGCTGTGAGGTTGTGTTTAGAGATGCTGATGGGGTTGTGTATAGAGATGTTGTCTATAGAGATGCTGTTTGTGTATAGAGATGCTGATGTGGTTGTGTATAGAGATGCTGTGTATAGAGATGCTGATGGGGTTGTGTATAGAGATGCTGTGAGGCTGTGTATAGAGATGCTGTGAGGCTGTGTATGGAGGTGCTGTGAGGTTGTGTATAGAGATGCTGTGAGGTTGTGGATAGAGATGCTGTGAGGCTGTGTATAGAGATGCTGATGGGGCTGTGTATAGAGATGCCCTGCGGCGCCGAAGTGCGGCCTAGCTCCAGTGGGGGCCACCATCTTGGATGGCGGCTCCACCCCGGGTCCCCCCTCACTGACTGACGTCCTCACGCAAAGCTTGAGGACGTCAGATAGCCGGGGAACCCCTAGCTGCCCGGAATCCCATGGTGGAGATAGGGGGTTCATTTGAGGGTTCACAGAGATGCTGTGAGGTTGTGTATAGAGATGCTGTGAGGCTGTGTATAGAGATGCTGATGGGGCTGTGTATAGAGATGTTGTGAGGTTGTGTATAGAGATGCTGTGAAGTTGTGTATAGAGATGCTGTGAGGCTGTGTATAGAGATGCTAATGGGGCTGTGTATAAAGATGCTGTGAGGTTGTGTATAGAGATACTGATGGGGTTGTGTATAGAGATACTGTGAGGTTGTGTATAGAGATGCTGTGAGTTTGTGTTTAGAGATGCTGATGGGGTTGTGTATAGAGATGCTGTGTATAGAGATGCTGATGGGGTTGTGTATAGAGATGCTGTGAGGCTGTGTATAGAGACGCAGTGTATAGAGATGCTGATGGGGTTGTGTATAGAAATGCTGTGTATAGAGATGCTGATGGTATTGTGTATAGAGATGCTGTGAGGTTGTGAATAGAGATGCTGTGAGGCTGTGTATAGAGATGCTGTGAGGTTGTGTATAGAGATGCTGATGGGGTTGTGTATAGAGATGCTGTGAGGTTGTGTATAGAGATGCTGTGAGGTTGTGTTTAGAGATGCTGATGGGGTTGTGTATAGAGATGCTGTGTATAGAGATGCTGATGGGGTTGTGTATAGAGATGCTGTGAGGCTGTGTATAGAGATGCTGTGTACAGCGATGCTGATGGGGTTGTGTATAGAGATGCTGTTTGTGTATAGAGATGCTGTGAGGCTGTGTATAGAGATGCTGTGAGGCTGTCTATAGAGATGCTGTGAGGTTGTGTATAGAGATGCTGTGAGGCTGTGTATAGAGGTGCTGTGAGGCTGTGTATAGAGATGCTGTGAGGTTTTGTATAGAGATGATGTGAAGCTGTGTATAGAGATGCTGATGGGGCTGTGTATAGAGATGCATTGCGGCGCCGAAGTGCGGCCTAGCTCCGGTGGGGGCCACCATCTTGGATGGCGGCTCCACCCCTGGGACCCCCTCACTGCCTGACGTCAGATAGCCGGGGAACCCCTAGCTGCCCGGAATCCCCTGGTGGAGATAGGGGGTTAATTTGAGGGTTCACAGAGATGCTGTGAGGTTGTGTATAGAGATCCTGATGGGGCTACGTATAGAGATGCTGTGAGGTTGTGTGTAGACATACTGTGAGATTGTGTATAGAGATGCTGATGGGGCTGTGTATAGAGATGCTGTGAGGTTGTTGTTCAGAGATGCTGATGGGGTTGTGTATAGAGGTGCTGATGGGGTTGTGTATAGAGATGCTGTGAGGCTGTGTATAGAGATGCTGTGTATAAAGATGCTGATGGAGTTGTGTATACTACTTATTCCTCCCTCCAATGCCTCCCCACCTCCTGACTTCACTATCACGGTGGAGGGTTTCACCATCTCCCCATCAAACCAAGTTCGCTGTCTTGGAGTTACACTTGACTCTGCTCTTTCCTTCATCCCCCACATCCAGTCTCTTTCCTCCTCCTGCCGATACCAACTGCGTAATATTTCCAGAATTCGGCCATTTCTTACCGCTGTCACCACAAAACAACTCATACACGCCCTGGTAACCTCCCGACTCGACTATTGCAATAATCTCTTATCTGGCCTCCCTCTGTTCCACCTCTCCCCCCTACAATCCATCCTGAACGCCTCCGCCAGGCTAATTCACCTCACCCGCCGCTCTGTCTCTGCCGCTCCCCTCTGCGAGTCCCTTCACTGGCTCCCCATCCACTGCAGAATTAAGTTCAAAATCCTTATCCTTACCTACAAAACCCTCACTAACTCAGCTCCCCACTACCTGTCCTCACTAATCACCAAATACACCCCAGCCCGCTCCCTAAGGTCAAACAGTGACCTGCGCCTAGCTTCTCCCCGCATCAACTCTTCCCATGATAGACTGCAGGATTTCTCACACGCAGTCCCCACTCTCTGGAACGCTCTCCCTCGTACTGTCAGACTTTCCCCTAACTTCTCTTCCTTCAAACGCTCCCTTAAACATTCCTATTTAGGGAAGCCTACCACCCAACTCACTGACACAAACATCAATCACTCTCACCTTACAGTCCTCTCCTCCTGTTTCCAACCCCAACCCTCCTAGATTGTGAGTTCCTACGGGAATAGGGCCCTCATCTCCTCCTGTACTGTTTGTCAAATGTTGTTCAATGTATTGTAACCCTGTCTATACTGTGCTTATTGTACAGTGCTGCGCAATATGCTGGCGCTTTATAAATAAAGAATAATAATAAATAATAATAGAGATGCTGTGAGGTTGTGTATAGAGATGCTGTGAGGCTGTGTATAGAGATGCTGTGAGGCTGTGTATAGAGATGCTGATGGGGCTGTGTATAGAGATGCTGTGAGGTTGTGTATAGAGATGCTGATGGGGTTGTGTTTAGAGAAGCTGATGGGGTTGTGTATAGAGATGCTGTGTATAGAGATGCTGATGGGGTTGTGTATAGATGCTGTGAGGCTGTGTATAGAGACGCAGTGTATAGAGATGCTGATGGGGTTGTGTATAGAGATGTTGTTTGTGTATAGAGATGCTGATGGGGTTGTGTATAGAGATGCTGTGTATAGAGATGCTGATGGGGTTGTGTATAGAGATGCTGTGAGGTTGTGTATAGAGATGATGTGAGGCTGTGTATAGAGATGCTGATGGGGCTGTGTATAGAGATGCCTTGCGGCGCCGAAGTGCGGCCTAGCTCCGGTGGGGGCCACCATCTTGGATGGCGGCTCCATCCCCGGGTCCCCCCTCACTGCCTGACGTCCTCACGCATAGCTTGATGACGTCAGATAGCCGGGGAACCCCTAGCTGCCCGGAATCCCCTTGTGGAGATAGGGGGTTCATTTGAGGGTTCACAGAGATGCTGTGAGGTTGTGTATAGAGATGCTGATGGGGCTGCGTATAGAGATGCTGTGAGGTTGTGTATAGAGATGCTGATGGGGCTGCGTATAGAGATGCTGTGAGGTTGTGTGTAGAGATGCTGTGAGGTTGTGTATAGAGATGCTGTGAGGCTGTGTATAGAGATGCTGATGGGGCTGTGTATGGAGATGCTGTGAGGTTGTTGTTTAGAGATGCTGATGGGGTTGTGTATAGAGATGCTGTGTATAGAGATGCTGATGGGGTTGTGTATAGAGATGCTGTGTATAGAGATGCTGATGGGGTTGTGTATAGAGATGCTGTGAGGCTGTGTATAGAGATGCTGTGTATAGAGATGCTGATGGGGTTGTGTATAGAGATGCTGTGAGGTTGTGTATAGAGATGCTTTGAGGCTGTGTATAGAGATGCTGTGAGGCTGTGTATAGAGATGCTGTGAGGCTGTCTATAGAGATGCTGTGTGGCTGTGTATAGAGATGCTGTGAGGTTGTGTATAGAGATGCTGTGAGGCTGTGTATAGAGATGCTGATGGGGTTGTGTATAGAGATGCCTTACAGCGCCGAAGTGCGGCCTAGCTCCGGTGGGGGCCACCATCTTGGATGGCGGCTCCAATCCCGGGTCCCCCCTTACTGCCTGTCGTCCTCACGCATAGCGTGATGATGTCAGATAGCCGGGGAACCGCTAGCTGCCTGGAATCCCCTGGTGGAGATAGGGGGTTCATTCGAGGGTTCACAGAGATGCTGTGAGGCTGTGTATAGAGATGCTGATGGGGCTGTGTATAGAGATGCTGTGAGGTTGTGTATAGAGATGCTGTGGGGCTGGGTATAGAGATGCTGATGGGGCTGTGTATAGAAATGCTGTGTATAGAGATGTTGATGGGATTGTGTATAGAGATGATGTGAGGTTGTGTATAGAGATGCTGTGAGGCTGTGTATAGAGATGCTGTGAGGTTGTGTATAGAGATGCTGATGGGGTTGTGTATAGAGATGCTGAGAGGTTGTGTATAGAGATGCTGTGAGGTTGTGTTTAGAGATGCTGATGGGGTTGTGTATAGAGATGCTGTGTATAGAGATGCTGATGGGGTTGTGTATAGAGATGCTGTGAGGCTGTGTATAGAGATGCTGATGGGGCTGTGTAGAGAGATGCCTTGCGGCGCCGAAGTGCGGCCTAGCTCCGGTGGGGGCCACCATCTTGGATGGCGGCTCCATCCCCTCACTGCCTGACGTCCTCACGCATAGCGTGACGACGTCAGATAGCCGGGGAACCCCTAGCTGCCCGGAATCCCCTGGTGGAGATAGGGGGTTCATTTGAGGGTTCACAGAGATGCTGTGAGGTTGTGTATAGAGATGCTGTGAGGCTGTGTATAGAGATGCTGATGGGGTTGTGTATAGAGATGCCTTACAGCGCCGAAGTGCGGCCTAGCTCCGGTGGGGGCCACCATCTTGGATGGCGGCTCCAATCCCGGGTCCCCCCTTACTGCCTGTCGTCCTCACGCATAGCGTTATGATGTCAGATAGCCGGGGAACCCCTAGCTGCCTGGAATCCCCTGGTGGAGATAGGGGGTTCATTTGAGGGTTCACAGAGATGCTGCGAGGCTGTGTATAGAGATGCTGATGGGGCTGTGTATAGAGATGCTGTGAGGTTGTGTATAGAGATGCTGTGGGGCTGGGTATAGAGATGCTGATGGGGCTGTGTTTAGAGATGGTGTGAGGTTGTTGTTTAGAGATGCTGATGGGGTTGTGTATAGAGATGATGTGAGGTTGTGTATAGAGATGCTGTGAGGCTGTGTATAGAGATGCTGTGAGGTTGTGTATAGAGATGCTGATGGGGTTGTGTATAGAGATGCTGAGAGGTTGTGTATAGAGATGCTGTGAGGTTGTGTTTAGAGATGCTGATGGGGTTGTGTATAGAGATGCTGTGTATAGAGATGCTGATGGGGTTGTGTATAGAGATGCTGTGAGGCTGTGTATAGAGATGCTGATGGGGTTGTGTATAGAGATGCAGTTTGTGTATAGAGATGCTGTGAGGTTGTGTATAGAGATGCCGTGAGGCTGCGTATAGAGAAGCTGTGAGGCTGTGTATAGAGATGCTGTGAGGTTGTCTATAGAGATGCTGTGAGGCTGTGTATAGAGATGTTGTGAGACTGTGTATAGAGGTGCTGTGAGGTTGTGTATAGAGATGCTGTGAGGTTGTGTATAGAGATGATGTGAGGCTGTGTATAGAGATGCTGATGGGGCTGTGTAGAGAGATGCCTTGCGGCGCCGAAGTGCGGCCTAGCTCCGGTGGGGGCCACCATCTTGGATGGCGGCTCCATCCCCTCACTGCCTGACGTCCTCACGCATAGCGTGACGACGTCAGATAGCCGGGGAACCCCTAGCTGCCCGGAATCCCCTGGTGGAGATAGGGGGTTCATTTGAGGGTTCACAGAGATGCTGTGAGGTTGTGTATAGATGCTGATGGGGCTGCGTATAGAGATGGTGTTAGGTTGTGTGTAGAAATGCTGTGAGGTTGTGTATAGAGATGCTGTGAGGCTGTGTATAGAATGCTGATCGGGCTGTGTATAGAAGATGCTGTGGGTTGTTGTTTAGAGATGCTGATGGGGTTGTGATAGAGATGCTGTGTCTAGAGATGCTGATGCGGTTGTGTATAGAGATGCTGTGAGGCTGTGTAAGAGATGCTGTGTATAGAGTGTCTGATGGGGTTGTGTATAGAGAATGCCTGAGGGGCTGCGTATGAATGCTGTTGAGTTGTTGTAGAGATGCTGTGAGGTTGTGTAGTAGATGCTGTGAGGCTGTGTATAGAGATGCTGATGGGGCTGTGTATGGCAGATGCTGTGAGTGTTGTTTGAGATCTGATAGGGGTGTGTATACGATGCTGTGTGTAGTATATCATAGTGTTATATCTATCCACCACTAGAGGGCGCATGTTGTAGGTATTATCTGTGTTCCTGTTCATTGTAAATAAAGTTTCCTGATCACATGGTAGAGTTCTAAGGCAGCGTGCAGACGCTGTGTGCAGCTCCTGTAAATAAAGAATAAGAACCTTCCACAGCCTGTCTCTGCTTTCAAAGATATGGAGATATCACATTGGCGACGAGGGTAAACAGGTTGTACTGTGGAACGTGTATGTGCAGTTGCAAGGTCTGCAGAGCAGAAGAAAAAAAAAAAAAAATAAGAAACAGAAGAAACTACAAGGACGTGAATTGCTGAGACAGAATGGCTGCTCTTGTGGGAACAGTGAGCCCCTTTGACTGTGAGTTGCAATCGTGGGACGAATATATTGAAGTGTTGGACTATTTCTTTCAAGCTAATGAGATTACTGATGCCGGTAAGAGGAAAGCAGTGTTATTAAGCGGGGTCGGCGCGTCAACTTATAGTTTGCTGAGAAGTTTGCTGTGTCCTATGACGCCAGCAGCAGAAAACATATCAGGAACTTGTCGTCGTGCTCAAAGCCCATTATAATCCGAAACCAAGTGAAATTGTGCAGAGATATAAATTTAATTCACGCACACGGCATACTGGCGAGAAGGTGGCTGATTATGTGGCGGAGTTGAAAAAGTTAGCACAGTATTGTGAATACGGGCCTACACTGCCACAAATGCTGCGGGACAGGCTGGTGTGTGGAGTAAATGACGACAGGATGCAGAGACGGCTGTTGTCAGAAGTGGATTTAACCTTTGAAAAGGCTCTTACTATGTGTCTGGCGATGGAGTCGGCTGACAGAATATAAAAGATCTCCAAGGCTTCTCTGGGGATGAAGAATCACAGTCTCAAAGGTCTCATCAGGGACAATCGGTGGTGCATAATGTGGGTGCAGTGGATAAGAGGGGGTGGAAGACGGACTATGAGTGTTTCAGGTGCAAAGGGAATCATGCACCCCACGAATGCAAATTTATAAATGAACTGTGCCACCATTGTCAGAAACGTGGACACATCAAGCGGGCGTGCAAATCCAAGCACGTGATGCAGAGTCACAAAACCCCATTTCAAGGACTGAGGGGGGAGAGGAAAGGAAAGGAGAAGGCTGGGAGGTCGCATTTAGTGAAAGAAGAAGACGTTAGTGAGACAGAAGATGCAGGTGACATAAACACGATATACAGTGTCTCACATAAAATGCCTAAAGTGGCTCCTATTCTACAGAAGTTAAAGGTGAATGGCATGAACATCGAATTTGAGGTGGACACAGGTTGTGGCATTACAATTATTAGCAAAAAGCAATACTCTAAGCTATGGAAAAACACCGACATACCAGAGTGGGAACCATGCAACCTGACATTAAAAACATATACAGGTGAGAAGATGCTGGTGTTAGGTCAGGTTATAGGAACAGTGCAGAGTCAGATGGACAACAAGAAACTTACTATGGTAGTGGTTGAAGGGGCCGGGCCAAATTTATTGGGACGAAACTGGCTGAAAGACTTAAGAGTGTTGGCCACAACTGGTGAATACAGTAACAGCCAGTCCAACGCTACATTTGGCTGACCTGCTAGATCGATATGCTGAGGTGTTCAAAGATGAGCTAGGTCAGCTGAAAGGCACCACGGCCAAAATTCATGTGAACTCAGAGGCCCAGCCACGATTCTATAAGCCACGACGGATACCTTTTGCTGTCAAACCTCTGGTGGAGGCAGAACTGCAGAGGCTGGTAGATGAGAAAATTATAGAACCAGTACAATTTTCGGAATGGGCAGCTCCCATAGTACCGGTGAGGAAGCCGGATGGTTCAATCCGCATCTGTGGAGATTACAAACTCACAGTAAACCGAGCATCCAGTGTGGAACAATATCCTATTCCTAAAGTGGAAGACTTATTTGCTCAGTTGGCGGGCGGCAACAAATTCTCCAAACTGGATATGAGTCATGCGTATCAGCAGATCGTGCTGGATGAAAGCGCCAAAAAGTATGTGACTGTTAATACACACAAAGGACTGTATACTTATGGTAGATTGCCGTTTGGTGTGGCGTCGAGTCCAGCCATTTTCCAGCGCACTATGGAGGGCATCCTACAAAACATGCCGCACGTCACAGTCTACTTAGATGACATTTTAGTTACTGGGGTCAGCGAGGACGATCATTTAAGAAATCTGGAGGAGGTCTTGTCTCGGCTAAAACAAAGTGGCCTGAGACTAAAAAGGAGCAAGTGCAAGTTCCTGGGAACAGAAGTGGTTTTTCTGGGTCACAAGATCAGTGCTGCGGGTGTGCAGCCAGTCGCAGAAAAGGTCCAGGCCATACAAGAGGCACCCACACCGCGGTCTGTGAGTGAACTAAAGGCTTACTTAGGCCTATTGAACTATTACCACAAATTCTTACCGAGCCTGTCCACGTTACTGGCACCGCTGCATGCACTATTGAGGAAAGAGACTAAATGGACCTGGAGTTGTGAGCAAAAAGAGGCTTTTGAAAAGTCCAAAAATCTTCTCCAGTCGGATGCCTTGTTGGACATTATGATGTCAACAAACCTATTATCCTGGCTTGTGACGCTTCACCTTATGGTGTGGGTGCTGTGTTGTCGCACAGGATGGGGGATGGATCTGAACGGCCAATAGGGTTCGTCTCACGTACACTGAATGCAGCTGAGAAAAATTATTCTCAAATTGAGAAGGAGGGCCTTGCGGTGATATATTGGGGTGAAGAAGTTTCACACATACTTGTATGGGAGACAATTCACCATTGTTACAGATCATAAACCACTGATCTCATTATTTAATGAACTGAAGGAGGTTCCACAAATGGCCTCGCCACGCATTCAAAGATGGGCTGTGACATTATGTGGATATGAGTACTCCATCGTGTACAAAGCAGGCAAGGATCATCAAAATGCTGATGGCTTGAGCCGGTTGCCAGTCGCGGAAACAGGGGTGGAGACGCCTGCGGAGGAAGAGAGAGTACTTCTATTGGAAGAAAATGGCGTACCATTGGTTAAAGCCGACCAGGTGAGGAAATGGACAGATAAAGATACCGTTTTAGCACGGGTTAGAGAGTTCGTCCTCAGAGGATGGCCAAAAAGAGTGGAGAAATCAGTGTTTGGAGCTTATGTGAAAAGGAAGGAGGAACTTAGTGTGGAGGCAGGTTGTGTCTTGTGGGGTGCCCGTGTGGTCATTCCACCCCCAGGTCGCACAGACCTACTGAAGCACTTACACACGACTCACCCAGGAATAATCAGGATGAAGGGGCTGGCGCGGAGCTATATGTGGTGGCCGAAGATGGATGCCGATATAGAAGCAATGGTAAAAACTTGCACCATGTGCCAAGAAAATAGAAATTCTCCCCAGTGTGCACCTTTACATCCTTGGGAAGTACCAAACCTTCCATGGAGAAGACTTCACATTGATTATGCGGGCCCGTGGATGGGCAAGATGTTTTTGATTTTGGTGGATGCTTACTCTAAATGGATAGAGGCGTACCCGTTAAGTAAATCCACCTCCGCAGTGACTATTCAATGCCTCAGACAGAGCTTTAGCCAGCATGGAATTCCCGAAATGGTGGTGTCGGACAATGGCACCAGTTTTACGAGTATGGAGTTTCAAGAATTCATGGCTCGAAATGGTATTAAGCACGTGACCACAGCGCCTTACCATGCAGCGTCCAATGGACTGGCCGAAAGGGCGGTGCAGACATTTAAAGGGCTGATAAAAAAAAGTTCAGGAGATTCCATTGAGGTCAAGATGGCCAGAGCGTTGTTTAGTTACAGGATAACTCCTCAGTCCACGACTGGAAAATCACCTGCAGAGCTCTTGTGTGGGAGGAAATTGCGTTCCACGTTGGATCTCATACATCCGGATTTTAAAGGCCAGGTGCAAGAAAAGCAGGTGAAGCAAAAACTTTATCATGATCAACATGCCAAGGAGAGACATCTGCGGGAAGGTGACAAAGTATACACTAGAAATTTTGGTGTGGGACCTTCCTGGATTCCGGGGACTGTTCAGACGCAGACAGGTCCTGTGTCATGCACTGTTGCACTTGGAAATGGCCAGCTTGTGCGTCGTCACATAGATCAGGTGAGAAATAGACATGTTGCATATCCAGAGGATCTACAGAGTTTGGCGGAACCATTAACGCAAGATATGGAGATTTTGGCTCCCCTTTCCGGTGTTGTACTTGCAGAAGCCGGGGAAGAGGGACAGATGGAGGGGGAGCTTGTCACAGAGAAATCATCAGAGACTGCTCATGTGGAGGGGGAGCAAGAATTACGGCGATCCACCAGAACAAAGAAAGCACCAACTTATCTACAGGATTATACTTAGCTTAGTAGTGAGTTCCCCAGCCACAGGACAAGAATGCGTCCTGGAACTCACTGGGACGGAGGTAGTCTACCCAAAGTCTCAAGTTTAGTGGGAGTTTTTCTGTGCCTAGGGTCATGTGGGTGGTATTTTTGAAACTAGTGTTATCAGAGGGAAGGGGATGTAGTATATCATAGTGTTATATCTATCCACCACTAGAGGGCGCATGTTGTAGGTATTATCTGTGTTCCTGTTCATTGTAAATAAAGTTTCCTGATCACATGGTAGAGTTCTAAGGCAGCGTGCAGACGCTGTGTGCAGCTCCTGTAAATAAAGAATAAGAATCTTCCACAGCCTGTCTCTGCTTTCAAAGATATGGAGATATCACACTGTGTATAGAGATGCTGATGGGGTTGTGTATAGAGATGCTGTGTATAGAGAGCTGATGGTTGTGTATAGAGATGCTGTGAGGCTGTGTATAGAGACCTGTGTATAGAGATGCTGATGGGGTTTGTATAGAGATGCTGTGAGGTTGTGTATAGAGAATGCTTGAGGCTGTGTATAGAGATGCTGTGAGGCTGTGTATAGAGATGCTGTGAGGCTGTCTTATAGAGATGCTGTGTGGCTGTGTATAGAGATGCTGTTGAGGTTGTGTATAGAGATCTGTGAGGCTGTTGTATAGAGATGCTATGGGGTTGTGTATAGAGATGCCTTAACAGCGCCGAAGTGCGGCCTAGCTCCGGTGGGGGCCACCATCTTGGATGGCGGCTCCAATCCGGGTCCCCCCTACTGCCTGTCGTCCTCACGCATAGCGTGATGATGTCAGATAGCCGGGGAACCGCTAGCTGCCTGGAATCCCCTGGTGGAGATAGGGGGTTCATTCGAGGGTTCACAGAGATGCTGTGAGGCTGTGTATAGAGATGCTGATGGGGCTGTGTATAGAGATGCTGTGAGGTTGTGTATAGAGATGCTGTGGGGCTGGGTATAGAGATGCTGATGGGGCTGTGTATAGAAATGCTGTGTATAGAGATGTTGATGGGATTGTGTATAGAGATGATGTGAGGTTGTGTATAGAGATGCTGTGAGGCTGTGTATAGAGATGCTGTGAGGTTGTGTATAGAGATGCTGATGGGGTTGTGTATAGAGATGCTGTGAGGTTGTGTTTAGAGATGCTGATGGGGTTGTGTATAGAGATGCTGTGTATAGAGATGCTGATGGGGTTGTGTATAGAGATGCTGTGAGGCTGTGTATAGAGATGCTGATGGGGTTGTGTATAGAGATGCAGTTTGTGTATAGAGATGCTGTGAGGTTGTGTATAGAGATGCCGTGAGGCTGCGTATAGAGAAGCTGTGAGGCTGTGTATAGAGATGATGTGAGGTTGTGTATAGAGATGATGTGAGGCTGTGTATAGAGATGCTGATGGGGCTGTGTAGAGAGATGCCTTGCGGCGCCGAAGTGCGGCCTAGCTCCGGTGGGGGCCACCATCTTGGATGGCGGCTCCATCCCCTCACTGCCTGACGTCCTCACGCATAGCGTGACGACGTCAGATAGCCGGGGAACCCCTAGCTGCCCGGAATCCCCTGGTGGAGATAGGGGGTTCATTTGAGGGTTCACAGAGATGCTGTGAGGTTGTGTATAGAGATGCTGTGAGGCTGTGTATAGAGATGCTGATGGGGTTGTGTATAGAGATGCCTTACAGCGCCGAAGTGCGGCCTAGCCCTGGTGGGGGCCACCATCTTGGATGGCGGCTCCAATCCCGGGTCCCCCCTTACTGCCTGTCGTCCTCACGCATAGCGTTATGATGCCAGATAGCCGGGGAACCCCTAGCTGCCTGGAATCCCCTGGTGGAGATAGGGGGTTCATTTGAGGGTTCACAGAGATGCTGTGAGGCTGTGTATAGAGATGCTGATGGGGCTGTGTATAGAGATGCTGTGAGGTTGTGTATAGAGATGCTGTGGGGCTGGGTATAGAGATGCTGATGGGGCTGTGTTTAGAGATGGTGTGAGGTTGTTATTTAGAGATGCTGATGGGGTTGTGTATAGAGATGATGTGAGGTTGTGTATAGAGATGCTGTGAGGCTGTGTATAGAGATGCTGTGAGGTTGTGTATAGGGATGCTGATGGGGTTGTGTATAGAGATGCTGAGAGGTTGTGTATAGAGATGCTGTGAGGTTGTGTTTAGAGATGCTGATGGGGTTGTGTATAGAGATGCTGTGTATAGAGATGCTGATGGGGTTGTGTATAGAGATGCTGTGAGGCTGTGTATAGAGATGCTGATGGGGTTGTGTATAGAGATGCAGTTTGTGTATAGAGATGCTGTGAGGTTGTGTATAGAGATGCCGTGAGGCTGCGTATAGAGAAGCTGTGAGGCTGTGTATAGAGATGCTGTGAGGTTGTCTATAGAGATGCTGTGAGGCTGTGTATAGAGATGTTGTGAGACTGTGTATAGAGGTGCTGTGAGGTTGTGTATAGAGATGCTGTGAGGTTGTGTATAGAGATGATGTGAGGCTGTGTATAGAGATGCTGATGGGGCTGTGTAGAGAGATGCCTTGCGGCGCCGAAGTGCGGCCTAGCTCCGGTGGGGGCCACCATCTTGGATGGCGGCTCCATCCCCTCACTGCCTGACGTCCTCACGCATAGCGTGACGACGTCAGATAGCCGGGGAACCCCTAGCTGCCCGGAATCCCCTGGTGGAGATAGGGGGTTCATTTGAGGGTTCACAGAGATGCTGTGAGGTTGTGTATATAGATGCTGATGGGGCTGCGTATAGAGATGGTGTTAGGTTGTGTGTAGAAATGCTGTGAGGTTGTGTATAGAGATGCTGTGAGGCTGTGTATAGAGATGCTGATGGGGCTGTGTATAGAGATGCTGTGAGGTTGTTGTTTAGAGATGCTGATGGGGTTGTGTATAGAGATGCTGTGTATAGAGATGCTGATGGGGTTGTGTATAGAGATGCTGTGAGGCTGTGTATAGAGATGCTGTGTATAGAGATGTTGATGGGGTTGTGTATAGAGATGCTTTTTGTGTATAGAGATGCTGATGGGGTTTTGTATAGAGATGCTGTGTATAGAGATGCTGATGGGGTTGTGTATAGAGATGCTTTGAGGTTGTGTATAGAGATGCTTTGAGGCTGTGTATAGAGATGCTGTGAGGCTGTGTATAGAGATGCTGTGCGGCTGTCTATAGAGATGCTGTAAGGCTGTGTATAGAGATGCTGTGAGGTTGTATATAGAGATGCTGTGAGGCTGTGTATAGAGATGCTGATGGGGTTGTGCATAGAGATGCCTTACAGCGCCGAAGTGCGGTCTAGCTCCCGTGGGGGCCACCATCTTGGATGGCGGCTCCAATCCCGGGTCCCCCCTTACTGCCTGACGTCCTCACGCATAGCGTGATGACGTCAGATAGCCAGGGAACCCCTAGCTGCCTGGAATCCCCTGGTGGAGATAGGGGGTTCATTCGAGGGTTCACAGAGATGCTGTGAGTTTGTGTATAGAGATGCTGTGAGGGTGTGTATAGAGATGCTGTGAGGTTGTGTATAGAGATGCTGATGGGGCTGTGTATAGAGATGCTGTGAGGTTGTGTATAGAGATGCTGTGAGGTTATGTATAGAGATGCTGTGAGGATGTGTATAGAGACGCAGTGTATAGAGATGCTGATGGGGTTGTGTATAGAGATGCTGTTTGTGTATAGAGATGCTGATGGAGTTGTGTATAGAAATGCTGTGTATAGAGATGCTGATGGGATTGTGTATAGAGATGCTGTGAGGTTGTGTATAGAGATGCTGTGAGGCTGTGTATAGAGATGCTGTGAGGTTGTGTATAGTGATGCTGATGTGGTTGTGTATAGAGATGAGGTGAGGTTGTGTATAGAGATGCTGTGAGGTCGTGTTTAGAGATGCTGATGGGAGGGGCGTGGCTTGCGCGCCGAAAGTAATGGCCGCCTGACTCCGGAGCTCCGCCGAGATCGCCCGCTCTGCTCCTTCCGCACCCCATCCACCACGAGATGGGCAAGCCCCGCAAGCCGCCGACCACTCCTGGCCCCTCGGAGCCCGCCGGGGACCCGCAAAACTGCTCCATCAGGCAGTTTCTGACGCCGATCCCGAACTCTGTCTTGGCGCCATCGCGGGACAAAATGGCGGCGACCCCCGCCTCTTCGGCCCCCAGCTGCCCCACGCATGCTGCAGACACCTGGGCCATGCCGCCGGAGCTCCACCATCTCCTCAGCTCCTTGCCCACCAAAACGGATTTGGCGGCCTCCACATCTAGCCTCCAGGAATCCCTGCTGAGAGAGATCAGAGGCCTCAGGAAGGAACTTGGCAGCCTGCAAACCCGGGTTCAGCACGTGGAAACAGCACAGGCCCGCCACACTGAAATCACAACCTCCCACACCAATGCCCTGCAGTCTCAACATCACATTTTACAGACTATGACATGCCACCTGGAAGACCTAGAAAACAGAGGACGCAGGAATAACATTCGGGTAAGAGGCCTCCCTGAACTGGAACAATCCCCATCTGACCTGAAACGCACCTTAGGCCCCCGGCACACGAGCGTTTTGAGAGAATGGAAGGAGCGTCTGTGAAAGTGGGCGTTCCTTCCATTCTCTGCACTCAGCGTGCAAAGCACGATCCTCCTATGGAGAATCGCGCTTTGTATACTTTCAGCGTCCGTTTAGCTTTTTGACGGGGAGGCCTTTTTCACATCCGGTGGAGGGCTTTCCCCGTCAAAAACCAACGGACGCAGGGAAGTGCGGGCGCACATGAGGCAAAAATACGCTCGTGTGCCGGGGGCCTTACTCTGTTTATTTAACGGCCTACTACAACGAGACTCTGACACTGACATCAAATTTGAAAGACTTCATAGAGCTATGCTCCCTAAAAGCCCTCCTGAAGCCCCGCCACGAGACGTGGTTTGCTGTCTTCTGCGCAGGGACGTGCAGTCAGGGGTGGCAGGGGAGGCATAGCCTCCCCTGCCATGCCAGTAAATTAATGAGCTCATTGTGTGTAATGACATGTGATGTGTGTGTATGTACATTTAAACTGTAAATAAATTGTTATTTATACTCATACTCACCTCTCCTCGCTCCCTCGCTGTGCTTTGCTTCTTCTCTCTGTCCGCTTTTTTTTCTCCTGCGCTTTCACTTTCAGTTTGCCGGCTGCTGTGTGTGTGTGTGTGTGTAATACACTACACAGACAGCAGGGGCAGCACTGAGCCAGCCTAGGCTACGCAATTTACGCAGCCCAATGCTACGACAATTGCGGAGCTCAAGCTGGTGGCAGGCAAGCTCGTCATTGCCTCCAGGCAATGACAGCAAATGAAGCTTGAGCCAATGGGAAAGCTCCATTGTCTCAAGCAAGTTTTTTTTTTTTTAAAAAAAGCCCACCATGGCAGTGCTCCCCATGGTTTGATTGACGCAGGACAGTCATGTGACCGTCCTCGTCAATCGTGGGGGGTGGGCAGGCAGATCACAGCAGTGTGACTGTGACAAACCCCCTCCAGAAAGTGCTGAGCGCATGTGTGTGCGATAAACACACACATACTGTGTGTGTGTGTTTATCTTTGCACGCACATGCGCTCAGCACACTGGGGGGGGGTTGTCACAGTCATACACACAAGCTCACAGCGTGCACTGGCTCCAGCAGCTCCTCCTACTCAGTAAGGAGGTGATGACATCGTGCCAGCGCCACAGAGACACGTGGGAAGCAGCTGGATCTGTGGTGCTCGCAGGGACCCCGACACCGACCTCACCTCTCTCCTCTCGGACAGGCAGGCACTGGCAGGGAGGTTTGTTGTTTGTACGAGCGAGGAGTGTAATCCATCCATCCCTGTCCCATGGCCGGCCGACCACACAAATGCGATGTGGATTCCAGGTGTGGGCTGCCGTTTGCTGCTAACTGATAACAGGAGACTGTGTCTGTTAAGGGCCCTGCCCCCGCTCCCCACTTCCAGGCCCAGTCCCCGGCATGTCCTGCATGCTCAGCCCAGCCAAGCGTTCTTTTTTCTACAGCTAGTGCGCCTGTCAGCTGTGCCATTCATACAGCTATAACCCTTTCGCTGCTGAGGCTTTTCCCGCCCTTGTGCTGAGGTCATTTTTACTGGTTTGGCTCCATCATGTTTAAACGTTGTTTTGAAGGCTTATTTTAGTATATGACCCAGACATATTATATATTGTTTCTTTCCGCAGACTCGGAAGATTCATAATATGTCATTATTATATGTATATCGTCATGACCTGTCTGTATATTATAAACAAAAAATGCAATAAAATTGATTTTTCAATAATTTACAATGTGTAAAGTGTTTTTTTTCACATTTTAACATGCGAGCAATTGCGGTTATATTTTGTATGGGGTGCGCTTGTTAAAAAAATTAGAGATGGGGTCTCGTTACATTTTTTTTTGGGGAAAATTACACGATTTTTAACAAACGCACCGCATACAAAAATCGTTAGTGCAGCATCATTGTTCACATTATAATTGAAATGGGAACAATATTGCTGCATTAACAAACCAAGAAAAAGAAAAAAAACTTGTTTATTTTTTTTTATAATTTTTTTTTAAATATATATTTTTTTTTTTTACAAACTTTTCACTTTCGTGTTTGGTATCGTTGGAACGGCCATGCTCTGGCCGATCCAACAATACCAAACTTTAACCCCTAGCTGCCACGGATCGGAGATAGGGGATTCATTGGAATCCCCTATCTCCACCGTTGGTGCAGCTAGGGGTAACTCCAGGACTGGCGTCATCGTGCTATGCACGATGACGCCAGTCCTCAGGGGAGTTCCCGGAGGCTTGGCCGACATCCAAGATGTCGGCCAGCTCCGGGAAAGGATCACGAACCGGCGCTTTTCAGCGCCGATTCGTGATCCGGCTCCCCAGGGGTTAATGCCAGGTACCATTTGGAAGGGCAGGCTGTGCCCTTTCAAACGGTGCCTGGGTTAACCCCCGCAACGCCGCCGATCGGGAGGGAGAGAGGTCCGAAGGACCTCCCCCCTCCCTTTCAGGCGCCTCCTCCTCCGCACATGCGGGGGGGGGCGCCTGAATTAGGTGTCATCGCGCCACCGCGATGACACCTAATTAGCCCGGTGGCGGTTCCGGATGCTGGGCTGACATCGAGGATGTCAGCCCGCACCGGTGGGGCCAGCGATCGGCCGGAACCCGGCCGAACGCTGACCCCAAAGGCTGGACGCGCTCAGCGCGTCCACCGCATGGAACGTGACATGCGGTTGGACGCGCTGAGCGCGTCCACCGCAGCGAAGTGGTTAAAGAAACACTCCAGGGCTCAGGGAGAAGCTCTTAGAGAGCTGCTTGACAGGCGAAGATGAATTCCACAATTGGATGGGAAAGAAATCAGTCTTCTGGATGGGTGGGAGGACTGTATAGTTTTTAGCCCCGTTTAGGCACAAATTATTATTATACTTTTATTATATATTAGAGCACCAACAGATTCCACAGCGCTGCACAAAGGCAAAATAATCCACTTTTTTTTAATATTTTTTGGCTCCCATTACAATTTTTGTAGGCCGCAATGTGACAGTAACTAACTGATGGCTGAGAGGAGATCGTGCAAAGGGAACTAAAATAAATTTTAAAAAAAGAACAAGAACAATCAAAATCCAACCCAGCCCTTATTGAACTCTGACATTAGCATATCATTGAACCGGATTGGTTTATAAATCCCAGCACCCTCAGCCTTCTAGTAGTCGGCCTAGGCAGGTTTTGCATTGTGGTGCAATGTATCTCGTGCAGTCTCGTTGGATTTGCAGGCCAGTGTTGCTCCGAGGCACTTAATGTAATTAATCCAGACTTTATTGTGCTTTCATGTGTTTTCCTATAAAGCGCTAACCAGATGTGTCCTCTCGCTTTCTCTCCAGCGTCTTCCTGCACTATTGCTACGTCCGCGGAGGCGTGAGACACACGTCCGACTCCTACACCTGTATCTGCGGCAGGTAGGTGACCACCCAAACAGCTGCTGCCGTGTGTAATGAAATAAACAAGAGCATCATAGTTCACTGTTCAGTTTTTACTGAGCTGCAGGGTTTATCTCTTAGTAGAGTGCTGCTGGGTTCATTGCTGAGTCTGGGTTACTGCGTAACCCGGTGTATATCTGGCTCTAATACTAGCCAGTGCCTCACCAGCCACCGACCTCACCGCACGTCACTGCTTCTGCGACATCCCCTTAAAGAAGACATTATGGAGGCAGCCAGAGCATCTCGCACTGTACTGGTTTAAGACGCCAGTATCTCCTTATATCAGGATTTATCACCAGCGACCCTACATCCAGGCGCCTTTTACGTCCCTCACCGGCTTGCAGGAACGGCGCATCGTATACAAGTGGCTTTCCCATTCGGACTACAGGTCCGCACTGAAAACGGTCCCAGCTATCTTGCGATCAGAACTTGGCCTCCCGGTATTCCTGGAAGCCCTTTCATTGCCTAAAGACACATACTTGCGTGGCCGGACCTGAACGAGCATGTACGCCCCCTCATTTGGTGCGCCACCGCGATCTCGAGCCTCGCGCCGCCGCTACTCCTCAACGCGGAATACTACACCCCATGATCCTCAAGATGATGACTTACATCTGGGCAACTACCCCTACAAATTCTGAGCAAAAGTAGAGGATGCCATCCCTAATAGCTCAAGAGACTGGAGATCCTGTGGCTAACGACAACAGTGGCTAGATCCAGAATCGGAGACCCCCGCACTTTTCAAGACTGCGATTCACAGCACATCTGACTTGACTCTGACATCTGCCGCTCGCTGAGGTACAAGGAAAGACACTCGTCTGAACAACGCTCTCGAGATACGTAAGTCTCCCTGACGATTACATTGCATGTCTCCCCCGTTTTTCTTTTTCTGGACTCTGGCCCGATTAACACCGAATAGACTGTGTGAGTAATGGACACGGCCTGCATACGCATCTCCCACGATGCAGACTCCTACCCAGGAGGAGACCAGCACAGCGCTACATGCTGAGGTCGGCGGCATGCTAATACTAAATGTAGAGCGGGCCTCTAGGCCCGAGTTTTTTTTCTTCTTCTGGTTTACAGTTAACTGTTTAGATAATTATTACGTTGATTGCATACGTCTGCATTTCCTATTTTGTAAACTTTTGCCCTCGGTTGTCGCTTGCTCCTGCCCCCCGAGAACGTGCCTTTGTACAGAATAGTGCGACACGCACTTACCCCCGCATATTGCGTTTGTGCATTGTCTCACTTAGGCACACACTCTTCACCCCCCCTGAAACCCCCCTTTTTTTCTTGTACGTCTACCCCTTCCCTAGTTGGTAACATGGCTACGGCACCTAGACCCATTAAAATCACCTCGATCAATGCCAAAGGACTGAACATCCCGGAGAAGAGGCATACGGCCCTCCGGGACATCAGATCCACACACGCAGACGTGGTGCTCTTGCAAGAAACACATTTTGAAGCGGGTAAGGCACCACAAATGCGCGATCTAAAATACCCAGTCGGCTTTTTTAGTAATTCCACTGCTAGCAAAGTATGCGGCACGGCCGTTCTCCTCTCCAGGGACTTCCCCCTCACTGTCACAGGCACGGAACTGGATCAGGACAGCCGATACACTTTTGTAAAGGGGTCCCTAGGGGGACAATTCTATACTGTACCTTCGCCTCCATTTACTTGCCGAACAGAAAACAACACAAGGTATTACGCTCTATGCTGCGTATTCTTGCTGATTTTCAGGAAGGAATCGTACTTATTGGAGGAGATATTAACCTCCCATTGGATGCATGCTTAGACACATCACGGGGTATAACGAGCGTTCCACACTCCGTACTGCGACAAACTCACTCGGCACTCGACTCACACCGCCTAATTGATTGTTGGCGTGCCACACATGCCACCACACGAGACTACACCTTTTACAGCCCCCCGCACCAGTCCTTTTCGAGGCTGGACTGTACACTACATTTGACACCTCCACCTCCTCGAATCGGTAGATATAGGCCCAATGACGTGGTCAGACCATCACCAGGTACTACTCACACTTAACTCCCCTTTAGTACGTCCTAAAGACAGAGGAAATTGGTGCCTAAAGAAACTTTACTAAACGACCCATGATCAGACAGGGCACCCTCCAGACTCTCCAGCAATATTTCACTGAAAACTCCACCCCTGACACCTCACCGTCAAATCATATGGGAAGCGCATAAGGCAGTGATCCGAGGTTACTTGATGCAGCAAGGCTCAATCAAAAAAAAAACAACACCCTTCAAAGAGACATCACTTATTCAACGCATTCACGCACTGGAGAAGATCCCATAAGCTCTATGTGGATGACACAGTCTACGCGGAGCTTTTGGAGCTTCGCTCGAACTGAGCGCACTCTTAAACAAAATGCCCACAAAGCCTTCCTCACTACTCGCCGGACCTTTCACGAGCATGGTAACAAATGTGGACGGCTACTAGCGCGCGCACTTAGAACCCACAGAGAGAACTATATACATCTCCAGATTACGCACCCCACAGGGTACAAACGTCACGCTACCGCAAGACATGCTATCCCTTTTCCACGACCACTTCACAGACCTATACAACATTCCTACAGACCAGCAATCCTCCTCGCAGCTAACATGCACATATTCGTGGAGACACACACTCACACTAAGCTAACACCACTCATCTGAGAGGCACTAGATTCCCCTTAAACGGACGAAGAATTACACACAGCAATCAAATTGACCCCTACCGGCAAGACGCCAGGCCCAGACGGTTTGTCCCTCCGATATTACAAAACATTCCTACCCACCTTGACTCCCGCGTGGTTGCAAGCCTTTAATATGCTCGTGCAGCGCCTCCATGCCTTACCCCCTCAAACCCTCTCTGCCACCGTCACATTAAACCAAACCTAACAAAGATCATGACTTATGTGCTAACTACCGTCCATATCACTCCTGAACCAAGACTTAAAATTATTTGCCAAAGCCCTGGCATTACGGATGGCTCGCTACATCCCCAGACTGGTACACCCAG
The DNA here is from genome assembly GCA_009667805.1 of Leptobrachium leishanense. Lineage (NCBI taxonomy): Eukaryota > Metazoa > Chordata > Amphibia > Anura > Megophryidae > Leptobrachium > Leptobrachium leishanense. The sequence goes on along the minus strand of CM019070.1, from coordinate 120,243,094 downwards.
ACCAAACTGGATTTATACCAGGGAGAGAGGCCAGGGACAACAGAGCCCTGAACCTCATACATGTTGCCGCTGAATCCGTTCTGTCCTTCCCTTCTACTGTGTGATGCCGAGAAGGCGTTTGACAGGGTCAGTTGGCCCTATCTGTTTTGCACCCTCCAGCAGATGGGATTCGCTCCAACATACTGGCATGGATTGGCTCCCTTTACGCTAACCCACTGCACGCATCAACTTAAACAGCACGCTCACCCCTCCCTTCCACATCCGAAATGGCACCAGACAGGGATGCCCTCTTCACCTTTACTTTTCGCGCTCTCACTCGAACCCTTATTGCAGGCCGTTCGAACAGACCCCTCAATCCACGGCTTCGAGGTTGCAGATCACGACATAAAGTGGCAGCATATGCCGACGATTTGTTATTTTTCATACGCCAACCGCTAATCTCCCTCCCGCCCTCACTTCTCTACTACGAGAATTTGGTACCATTAGCAACTACAAGATTAACATGGCGAAGTCGGAAATATTGGGTCTCACCATCCCCCCCACTTCGCACCCAACTGCAAACCTCTTTCCCCTTTCAATGGTGCAAGTCATCTCTTAAATATCTGGGCATTTCCCTCACAGCCAACACATCAGACCTCTATTCAGCAAACTACCTCCACTATACACACCATTACGACAGACTTCACCAAATGGGCACTGCCCATGTCACGTGGTTCGGACGCATTAACGTCCTAAAAATGAACATACTCCCCCGATTACTGTACTTGTTTCAGACCTTGCCATAGCTGTACCAAACTTATTTTTTCGATCCTTACAAACTAGGTTCACCTCCTATGTCTGGAATAAACGACAACCACGGTTACGCTTTGCGCTCCTAACCGCAGCAAAATCTGCAGGCGGTCTAGCATTACCCCACGCACGCCGCTACTACCATGCCACGCATTTATTGCGCATACTTGAATGGACATCAGGCCATGAAAACAAACTATGGATCCCCCTAGAACGAAAGCTGGCGGACAGCCCACTGGCCTCTCTGCCCTGGTTATCTGGCACAAACGCTACCTACCGAGTCGCACCTCACCCAACTATCTCAGCCACTCTGCGTGTCTGGGAGTCGCTCCAACACACCACACCCATTGCCCCATGGCCGTCACCCCTCCTACCTCTCTGCTATTTACCTGCATTCTCCTGGAGATTAATTCAACCGGATCAAGCACACATCCCACACTCTATACTTGCTACCAGTCTCATAGATGGCGATACCTTTAAGTCCCCAGAAGACATCCCACTACCACTACCGCAATCATTCCTGACAATTTTCCACCATCATAGACTCACGTCTTACATATGCTCTTTAGCCCCCCTATCTCAGTTCACCCGTCCTCTGACTCAATTTGAAATTCTGGCTCAAAGACCACACCCACCATCTCACGGTATATCAGTTCTATATGGCTTACTACAAAACCTCACAAACCCTATCCCATCCTACCGAGCCAAATGGGAAGAGGACCTCCACATGTCCTTCACTGATGAGGAGTGGAATCAAATCTCCCTCCTCACCACCTCTTGCTCCACTGCCTCCAAATCACAAGAAACAGCCTACAAGCTCCTATCTCGGTGGTATCTCCCACCTAAAACTCTGGCAATCTTTGACCCTAACAGTAATGGATCATGCTGGAAATGCAAGTCGCCACAAGATGACTTGTTACACATGTGGTGGTCCTGTCCCCAAATTCAACCATACTGGTGAGCTGTCCACGACACCATCTGCAAAGTCTCGTCACCTCCGCCGGACTTTACACCAGCAGCTATGTTACTGCTGCACACCACTGCCGAGCCTTCGGATCACAGACGCAAACTCGAAATACGGCTTCTAAACGCGGCAAAGGCCGTACTGCCCAGACACTGGAAATCCCCTAATGTACCAACTATACGAGAATGGCTTCAAGAAGTACATAACATTCAGGACATTGAAGAGTTAATACATAGTACATAAGGCACAAGTGCACCCCACCTACGCAGATGGTTTTACTGGTCAGAGGCCCGCCCTAGCACAAAACTGCCATACCTTACGCTATAAATACCTGCTCCCCGCAGGTCACCCACCTTCTCACACCAACTACACCCCCCCATTGTTCGTTTAAACATGTTACCCCTATTTTACACCCGCCCTATCACCACACCAGCTTTACAGACCTTAAGTTGTTTTGTAGATAACTGTATATTGAAAGCAATATTCAATTGGTATGACGAGTCGACACATAAAAGTTTTGAGATATGTTTATTATTAATTTCCGCGTATCTATGAATAGATACTGATATTGCTTTTTTCTTGCACAAGAAATTGTTACATCGTTACCTCTGTTCTGTATGCAATTTATATCTCAATAAAATTTATTACAATAACAAAAAAAGAGATGCTGATGGGGTTGTGTATAGAGATGCTGTGTATAGAGATGCTGTGTATAGAGATGCTGATGGGGTTGTGTATAGAGATGCTGTGAGGCTGTGTATAGAGATGCTGTGTACAGAGATGCTGATGGGGTTGTGTATAGAGATACTGTTTGTGTATAGAGATGCTGTGAGGTTGTGTATAGAGATGCCGTGAGGCTGCGTATAGAGAAGCTTTGAGGTTGTGTATGCTGTGAGGCTGTCTATAGAGATGCTGTGAGGCTGTGTATAGAGATGCTGTGAGGCTGTGTATAGAGGTGCTGTGAGGTTGTGTATAGAGATGCTGTGAGGTTGTGTATAGAGATGTGAGGCTGTGTATAGAGATGCCTTGCGGCGCCGACGTGCGGCCTAGCTCCGGTGGGGGCCACCATCTTGGATGGCGACTCCACTCCCGGGTCCCCCCTCACTGCCTGACGTCCTCACGCATAGCGTGATGACGTCAGATAGCCGGGGAACCCCTAGCTGCCTAGAATCCCCTGGAGGAGATAGGGGGTTCATTTGAGGGTTCTCAGAGATGCTGTGAGGTTGTGTATAGAGATGCTGATGGGGCTGCGTATAGAGATGCTGTGAGGTTGTGTGTAGAGATGCTGTGAGGTTGTGTATAGAGATGCTGTGAGGCTGTGTATAGAGATGCTGTGAGGTTATGTATAGAGATGCTGATGGGGCTGTGTATAGAGATGCTGTGAGGTTGTTGTTTAGAGATGCTGATGGGGTTGTGTATAGAGATGCTGTGTATAGAGATGCTGTTGGGGTTGTGTATAGAGATGCTGTTTGTGTATGGAGATGCTGTGTATAGAGATGCTGATGGGGTTGTGGATAGAGATGCTGTGAGGTTGTGTATAGAGATGCTGTGAGGCTGTGTATAGAGATGCTGATGGGGCTGTGTATAGAGATGCTGTGAGGTTGTTGTTTAGAGATGCTGATGGGGTTGTGTATAGAGATGCTGTGTATAGAGATGCTGTTGGGGTTGTGTATAGAGATGCTGTTTGTGTATAGAGATGCTGTGTATAGAGATGCTGATGGGGTTGTGGATAGAGATGCTGTGAGGTTGTGTATAGAGATGCTGTGAGGTTGTAAAGAGAGAATGCAATGGAGGCGCTAATTAAATGTGGATAAATTATGTTATGCGGCCAACAGGGATTACAACACAAAACCTCGACAGAAATGTGTCAGTGATAGAGCAGAGAAAAGTAGGGGGATCCTAGTGGCGCAGTCCCTTCTGAGGGTAATTTGAGAGGAATAGTAAGGATTCCTATTAGTTCAGAAGCAGCGTGGTCTGAATGACCGTTCTAAAGTGCTGGTTAGAGGGCGGGCTATAGGCAAGGTGCAGACAAGCTGTGAAGCTGTGAGCAGGTTATACAATAGCAGCCTTCCTAGATCAGGGAAACATTCAAATGCATACAAAGTGCAAAAACGTGCGTACAAAAATGCATGTAAAGTGCAATATGCGAATTGTGAACAAAAACACAATGTGAAAGAGTGTACAATTGCAAAATAAAATAGGGTACAATTGACCAAGTGAACAGTAGATGCCCTGGTGGCTCAAATGTGCGTACAGATATAAAAAAATGGGGTTAAAATGTACATAGGAAGGTTATTCAAAATATTAAAAAGGGGGGGGGGAAAGTCTTGTTTCTATTGTCCGTAATGGATAAAGGTAAAGTAGAAAAAATTCGGACCGTATATTGCGGTGAAGGCAAGAGATAGCCCGTTCTGATCTCTATTGGAGGGATCTAGTAGTTCCAGGTGCAGTCCTGAAGCGCAGTCTTTGCCGTGGTCCTATATAGGCTCCCAATCTCCCAAATAATGGGAAAAGAAGGAGGGTAAAGAGGAAAGAAAGAGTATATAGTGCAATTATGCTTAATAAATAGTAGGTGCCCAAATGACAAAGGGACACTTACAGTGTCCAGAGCCTCTTCTACCGGCTCTGGTGTGAAATGCCTAGGGCCTGGTCAAGGGTGGCCTCTGCCCTTCTTTACAGGTGCGGGGTGGTCTTCACAGTTGCTATGGGGCAGCCTTCGTCTTTCTTCTGACGATTTAGTTGTTGCCTCCAATACAAAGGGAAGACATCTCCATAGCGCAATGAGTTTAATTATTAAGTGAGGTATATAATAGTCAAGGACAAACTCACCAATGCTGGAGCCATAAATCCAGGCTCAACTTGTAGGCCTATGGTACTTCTATGGTGGGTACCTGCACCTCTTTCAACAGCAGCGCAGCTTCCATGCAGGCAGAGAAACAGAGGGGGGGGGGAGGGAGAGATCAAGCATAAAAAATGCAAAATAAAATAAAGGATTCCTCAATGGATGTAGATGATTAGAAAAAAGGGTTTATTAATTAAAAGGAGTATCACAGATACGCGTTTCGGCTATTAAATCTAGCCTTCATCAGTCTGTGTGAAAAAAACTGTCTCAGAAAAATGGGGACATTTTCTGAGACTGTTTTTTTCACACAGACTGATGAAGGCTAGATTAATAGCCGAAACGCGTATCTGTGATACTCCTTTTAATTAATAAACCTTTTTTCTAATCATCTACATCCATTGAGGAATCCTTTATTTTATTTTGCATTTTTTATGCTTGATCTCTCCCTTCCCCCCCCTCTGTTTCTCTGCCTGCATGGAAGCTGCGCTGCTTTGAAAGAGGTGCAGGTACCCACCATAGAAGTACCATAGGCCTACAAGTTGAGCCTGGATTTATGGCTCCAGCATTGGTGAGTTTGTCCTTGACTATTATATACCTCACTTAATAATTAAACTCATTGCGCTATGGAGATGTCTTCCCTTTGTATTGGAGGCAACAACTAAATCGTCAGAAGAAAGACGAAGGCTGCCCCATAGCAACTGTGAAGACCACCCCGCACCTGTAAAGAAAGGCAGAGGCCACCCTTGACCAGGCCCTAGGCATTTCACACCAGAGCCGGTAGAAGAGGCTCTGGACACTGTAAGTGTCCCTTGTCATTTGGGCACCTACTATTTATTAAGCATAATTGCACTATATACTCTTTCTTTCCTCTTTACCCTCCTTCTTTTCCCATTTTTTGGGAGATTGGGAGCCTATATAGGACCACGGCAAAGACTGCGCTTCAGGACTGCACCTGGAACTACTAGATCCCTCCAATAGAGATCAGAACGGGCTATCTCTTGCCTTCACCGCCAATATACGGTCCGAATTTTTTCTACTTTACCTTTATCCATTACGGACAATAGAAACAAGACTTTCCCCCCCCCCTTTTTAATATTTTGAATAACCTTCCTATGTACATTTAACCCCAATTTTTTATATCTGTACGCACATTTGAGCCACCAGGGCATCTACTGTTCACTTGGTCAATTGTACCCTATTTTATTTTGCAATTGTACACTCTTTCACATTGTGTTTTTGTTCACAATTCGCATATTGCACTTTACATGCATTTTTGTACGCACGTTTTGCACTTTGTATGCATTTGAATGTTTCCCTGATCTAGGAAGGCTGCTATTGTATAACCTGCTCACAGCTTCACAGCTTGTCTGCACCTTGCCTATAGCCCCGCCCTCTAACCAGCACTAGAACGGTCATTCAGACCACGCTGCTTCTGAACTAATAGGAATCCTTACTATTCCTCTCAAATTACCCTCAGAAGGGACTGCGCCACTAGGATCCCCCTACTTTTCTATGCTGTGAGGTTGTGTATAGAGATGCTGATGGGGCTGTGTATAGAGATGCTGTGAGGTTGTTGTTTAGAGATGCTGATGGGGTTGTGTATAGAGATGCTGTGTATAGAGATGCTGTTGGGGTTGTGTTTAGAGATGCTGTTTGTGTATAGAGATGCTGTGTATAGAGATGCTGATGGGGTTGTGGATAGAGATGCTGTGAGGCTGTGTATAGAGATGCTGTGAGGCTGTGTATAGAGATGCTGTGAGGTTGTGTATAGAGATGCTGTGAGGCTGTGTATAGAGACGCTGATGGGGTTGTGTATAGAGATGCCTTGTGGCGCCGAAGTGCAGCCTAGCTCCGGTGGGGGCCACCATCTTGAGGCTGTGTATAGAGATGCTGATGGGGCTGTGTATAGAGATGCTGTGAGGTTGTGTATAGAGATGCTGTGAGGTTATGTATAGAGATGCTGTGAGGCTGTGTATAGAGATGCTGATGGGGTTGTGTATAAAGATGCTGTGAGGTTGTGTATAGAGATGCTGTGAGGTTGTGTATAGAGATGCTGATGGGGCTGTGTATAGAGATGCTGTGAGGTTGTGTATAGAGATGCTGTGAGGCTGTGTATAGAGATGCTGATGGGGCTGTGTATAGAGATGCTGTGAGGTTGTGTATAGAGATGCTGATGGGGCTGTGTATAGAGATGCTGTGAAGTTGTGTATAGAGATGCTGTGAGGCTGTGTATAGAGATGCTGATGGGGCTGTGTATAGAGATGCTGTGAGGTTGGGTATAGAGATGCTGTGAGGCTGTGTATAGAGATGCTGGTGGGGCTGTGTATAGAGATGCTGTGAGGTTGGGTATAGAGATGCTGTGAGGTTGTGTATAGAGATGCTGATGGGGCTGTGTATAGAGATGCCTTGCGGTGCCGAAGTGCGGCCTAGCTAAGGTGGGGGCCGCCATCTTGGATGGTGGTTCCATCCCCGGGTCCCCCCTCACTGCCTGACGTCCTCACGCATAGCGTGATGACGTCAGATAGCCGGGGAACCCCTAGCTGCCCGGAATCCCCTGGTGGAGATAGGGGGTTCATTCGAAGGTTCACAGAGATGCTGTGAGGTTGTGTATAGAGATGCTGTGAGGTTGTGTATAGAGATGCTGATGGGGTTGTGTATAGAGATGCTGTGAGGTTGTGTATAGAGATGCTGATAGGGCTGTGTATAGAGATGCTGTGAGGTTGTGTATAGAGATGCTGTGAGGCTGTGTATAGAGATGCTGATGGGCTGTGTATAAAGATGCTGTGAGGTTGTGTATAGAGATGCTGTGAGGCTGTGTATAGAGATGCTGATGGGGCTGTGTATAGAGATGCCTTGCGGCGCCGGAGTGCGGCCTAGCTCCGGTGGGGGCCGCCATCTTGGATGGCGGCTCCACCCCCCGGGTCCCCACTCACTGCCTGACGTCCTCACGCATAGCGTGATGACGTCACATAGCCGGGGAACCCCTAGTTGCCCGGAATCCCCTGGTGGAGATAGGGGGTTCATTTGAACCCCGATATCTCCAGAACCGTGGCAGCTAGGGGGTCATGGAGGGTGTCAATCGAAAGACCTGAGCAACATGACTAGGTATAAAGTAAAAAAAAAATAAAAAAAAAATTATTTTTTGTTGTGTGTTATTTTTATTAACGCAGCAATATTGTTCACATTTCAATTATAATGTGAGCAATGATGCTGCACTAATGATTTTTGTCTATGGGGTGCGCTTGTACAATTTTTGTACAAGCGCACCCCATAGAAAACATAACTGCAAACGCTCATGTGCTAAAATGTGAAAAAAAACACATTACACACTGCAGATGATTAAAAATTCAATTTTTATTGCATTTTTTGTCATAATATACAGGCAGAACATGACGTATACATAGTAAGAACGATATCTAATATGTCTGGGTCATTTAATAAAATGTGGCTTCAAATCGCATTTAAACATGATGAGCGAAAGAGGTAAAAATGAGCTGAGCACACAGCAGTGAAATGCAGGGTTAAGGGGTTAAACAGCATATCAGAGGAACAGTTAGTAGAGAAATGAACACTTCTCAGAAGCACAGGTGTTGTTTGATACATGTTCAGGAGACACCTCCAGACACCCTCAGTCTACAGCAATGTATCAAATTCATTAGACCAGACTAATTAAAAGCACATGTTATTTCCAAACACTAATTAACCCCTTAGTGACCGGGCGGTTTTACACGAATCCGTCCGTTCGTGACCGCTGCTGTTTTTACGTTTCTGCGCTCTTAGTGATTACGTCAAATTTTCCTCTTACTCGTTTATGTAACCCACACATATTTTACACTGTTTTTTCTCGTCACTAAAATGGACTTTATAAAGATACCATTTTTTTCATCATTTCATATAATTTACTATAAAAAATATTGTGAAATATGACACAAAAATTGAAAAAAAACCACTTTTTCGAACTTTGACCCCCAAAATTTCTTATGTATCAACAACCGTCAAAAAAAAATTAATTCTTTAGTAGTTTCTAATTTAGTACTGAGTTTAGCAATACCCAATGTTTACATATTCCTCGCTTTTTTCCTTATTTTATGCAACAATAAGTGCAAGTAGCACTTTGCCATTTCCAAAGAGTTTATTTTCAAAACTAGTGATAGTGACATTGTAACACTGATATCTGTCACTAATTCCTGAATAACCCTCCACATATACATATTTTTTAAAGTACACAAATCAAGGTATTAAACTTGGGGTATTTTGACTCTTTCCATGCAAACCATTTTACCACAAATCTATGCCAAAGTTTGAGAAAAAAAAAAATTTGGTGATTTTTTTTTTTTGAACGCAATTTAAGAATACATGTACTGTGAACTTTAAGGTTTACTGCCAAAAAGCACCCCAAAATATGTTCAGCAACATCTTCTGAGTAAATTGATACCACCCAAGTATAGGTATGTCGGGTCATTTGGGGGCTAAAAGGCCTTATTTGGGGGGTGCGCATTTCAGTTTTCCAACTTGGAATTTTCACATTTCGTCATCATGCACCCATGTCCTATTTGGGACATTTTTGAAGCCGGCCAAAGTAACTTACCCCCATCAAACCATATATTTTTAGAAAGGGCACACCCTGGGGTGCTTCAAAGAGTTGTATTTTAACACTTTCCATGCACTAGCTCTATGTCAAACTTTCAGGTAGTCACTTTTTGTGTTATTTTTTTACACACATTGTACTTTAGGCATGAATTGTCAAATCCAGTTATGGGTTACTGCCAAAAAGCACCCCAAAATATGTTCAGCAACATCTTCTGAGTAAATTGATACCACCCATGTATAGGTATGTCGGGTCATTTGGGGGCTAATAGGCCTTATTTGGGGGGTGCGCATTTCAGTTTTCCAACTTGGAATTTTCACATTTCGTCATCATGCACCCATGTCCTATTTGGGACATTTTTGAAGCCGGCCAAAGTAATTTACCCCCATCAAACCATATAGTTTTAGAAAGGGCACACCCTAGGGTGCTTCAAAGAGTTGTATTTTAACACTTTCCATGCACTAGCTCTATGTCAAACTTTCAGGTAGTCACTTTTTGTGTTTTTTTTTTCACACACATTGTACTTTAGGCATGAATTGTCAAATCCAGTTATGGGTTACTGCCAAAAAACACCCCAAAATATGTTCAGCAACATCTTCTGAGTAAATTGATACCACCCATATATAGATTTGTTCTGTTGTTTTTGGGGTGCTACGCCAATCTTTGACATGTGCTTGTCAATTTTCTAATTTGACATACAGTATCTTCTTTGCTTATTTTCTTTTTAGGGGCCTTTTTACATACCCCAGTCTTATGAACGTGCATATATTTGGTAAGCTAACACCCCAAAGTATTGTAAATGGAGTGTTTTTATGCTATGGATGCATCCGTTTGCTCCAAACAAATTGGATACAGTTTGGTGGTCATTTTTCATTTTCACACCCACATCAGTTTTGGACTGTGATTTAGGAGACACTGTTGTTTGTTACTGCATGAAAACTCTCCAGGTTGTTTTCTGCAAGGTCTCCTGAGTACACCCATGCCCCCCATGCATAGGTTTGCCAGGATTTTGGGAAGGTTCAAATACAATTTTTATGACTTTGTCATTGGAGTTGAAATTGAGATTATTTCTTCAACTAGGCCTATCTTTGGTTTTGGGTCTACCGCATACCCCAGTTTGAATTATTGCCAGAAAATTGTTTATATTTGTTATGTTGGCACCCCAAGGTATTGCATATGGAGTGCTTTGATGCCATGGATGCAACGGTTGTAGCCCAAAACATTTGAGAAGGTGTGTGGTGTAATTTTTCAATTTTCAGATTTTTACGCCCACAGTAGTTTTGGACTGTGATTTAGGAGACACTGTTGTTTGTTACTGCATGAAAACTCTCCAGGTTGTTTTCTGCAAGATCTCCTGAGTACACCCATGCCCCCCATGCATAGGTTTGCCAGGATTTTGGGAAGGTTCAAATACAATTTTTGACTTTGTCATTGGAGTTGAAATTGAGATTATTTCTTCAGCTAGGCCTATCTTTGGTTTTGGGTCTACCGCATACCCCAGTTTGAATTATTGCCAGAAAATTGTTTATATTTGTTATGTTGACACCCAAGGTATTGCATATGGAGTGCTTTGATGCCATGGATGCAACGGTTTTAGCCCAAAACATTTGAGAAGGTGTGTGGTGTAATTTTTCAATTTTCAGATTTTTACGCCCACAGTAGTTTTGGACTGTGATTTAGGAGACACTGTTGTTTGTTACTGCATGAAAACTCTCCAGGTTGTTTTCTGCAAGATCTCCTGAGTACACCCATGCCCCCCATGCATAGGTGTGCAAAGATTTTGGCAAAATACAGCACCAATTGTAGAACATAAAAATGTACGAATAAAATGTAAAAGTCTGGTGCCTGTCAAACTGGGGATGCTCTCTAGGGGGCACAGGCTGTTGTCACTGAAGTGCATGAAACGCAAAATGTTTTCATACCTTCTACGTGACATTGATTGGGGGTAAATGGGGGTAGAGCAGATGGGGCTACTGCTCCAGTAGGAGCGAATTGAGGGCTTCTTTATGATGCCCTCAGCATAGTAAGTGCCCAGAATTTCAGAAATTCTGGCACATCTAGCGGGGTCCATTGCTGCCTTGCCAAGTAGGAGTCTGGCTTCGCAGCACAATGCTGATGGGCATACAGATTTGATTGGGCCACGATGTGGCCCAACAAATCATCCCCCATAAACACCTGCAAAAACTGTGTGGCGGTAAATCCTGCAACATCAATATTGATGCCAGGATTTGCCGTGAAAGGAGGGATATCTGGCTTCTGGCGATGAGGCACTACCCACTCCTCAGCTGGAGCTGTGCGTCTCCTGCTGGCAGGTGGTGACCCAGGATCTGCATCAGAAACATCACTAGATACATCAGCCAGCGTAGATAATGTATCTAGCGACGTCTCTGAGCAGTTAGCGGGGTCGAAATGAGGGTCTGAGTCTGACGCAGATGCCTCAGATTCTGACGCCAGGATGGCATATGCCTCCTCGGCGCTGTGCACCCTCTCAGACATTATATATAATAGATTATAAAATTTTATAATTATTATATATATATAAGCGGATTGTTGGTTTTTAGAAGAACCGTTGGGTTTCACAAGAAAATACAAATAAACACCTAAATCTCTCTAAATCCCTCTAAACCTGCCTCAATTCTTCTAAATCTCCCTAAAATCTCTCTAAATCTGCCTCAATTTTTCTAATCTCACTAAATCTCACTAAAATCTCTAACCTGTCAAATCTGATCTCTCTCTCTCGCTCACCAAAACACAAGTGAGGAGAGGGAGGGAGAATCACAGAGGTCAGAGCCAATATTTACAAAATATTGACCTGACCTGACAAATTAGAAATTTTATTTTGATTTTTTCTAACTTCTGATTGGATGTTGCTAGCCTGCCTCTCTGAGGCAGGCTAGGAACATCCCACTCAGCCCCAGATGACCCTGCCCTTAGAACCCTAACCCTAGCCCTAACCCTACCCCTAACCTAACCCTAACCCTACCCCTACCCCTAACCCTACCCCTAACCCTACCCTAACCCTACCCTAACCCTAACCCTACCCTAACCCTAACCCTACCCCTAACCCTACCCCTAACCCTACCCCAACCCTACCCCTAACCCTAACCCTAACCTACCCCTAACCCTACCCCTAACCCTACCCCTAACCCTAACCCTAACCCTACCCCTAACCCTAACCCTAACCCTAACCCTACCCCTAACCCTACCCCTACCCCTAACCCTAACCCTAACCCTAACCCTACCCCTAACCGTCAGTTTATTTTATTTATTTTTATTTTTATTTTACTTTTTATTTTACTTTTTTTTTCACTTTTTTTTACTCTGCTGGGTGCCTTGATCCCTCGAGGCACCCAGCAGAGCACCTGATCACTGATGTGATCGTTTTTGTACTGAGTGCCACGATACCTCGTGGCACTCAGTACTTCCTGCCGCTACCGGAAGTGATCGCTCGGGGGAGCGATCACGGACGGACCGGCGGCAGGTAAGCATATTGCAAGGATGCCTCGATGTCGAGGCATCCTTGTAATATACTCAGAGCAGCTGGAAGCGATCTGATCGCTTCCAGCGCTCTCTAGAAGTGCCGGGCACCTCTCCGGTGAAACCGGATGTTGATCGCTCCCGGGGAGCGATCACATGGTGCCCGGCACTTCTAAACGCCATTGCACGGCTGCCTGGACTCCCAGGCAGCCTGCAATGGCGTTTGAGCTGCTGGAAGCGATCCGATCGCTTCCAGCGCTCAAAAAACGGCAGGACGTACCATGTACGTCAGCGGGTCTAAGAGAGACCCGCTGCAATGACGTACATGGTACGTCCTCGGTCCTTAAGGGGTTAACACCTGTTGTTTACGGCGTTTGAGAGCACATGTCATTTACAGGTGAGAATCTTTGCATGTAGACATTATTTTTTAATTCAATATCTAATAAACCGTTGCTTATAATATTCTGCAGTAAAGAGTCTCTTTATTTCTAAAATTATTTGTATTTTTTAAGCATTTTTTATACTTTTTTCAAATTTATTTTTTTCCGAACCGAACACGCCAAAAAGTTTGAGAACTTTCGAACTGCTGATGTTCGAATCGAACTCCTAACTGATCGAACCGAACAGCTCATCCCTATTCATGATACATAAAGGACATAAAACAGAGGCAAGACTTTATTCTTAGTTTTGAAACATACAGAGTAGGAACTCACTTAGTTCAGTAGCAGGGCAGGCCTACAGTCAATGACTGGATACTGTATTATTCTCAGCTATACAGAGGACGAACTCACATAGTTTAACAGCCTGCAGGGCAGGCCTACAATCAGAGATTGGATTCTGTATTGCGACTAGGAATACTCAGATAATATAGTTAACAAAAATCAGGACAGAACTTCAATCTTGAAACTAGGAATACACAGAAGCAACAAACAGGACAGGACTTGAAACTTGACACTAGAAGTACACAGATACTAGACAGATGATATATTCAGCAAAAAGCAGGACAGGACTTCAATCTTGAAACTAGGAACAGACAGGACACTGATCTTGAAATGAGGAACACAGATACTAGAACTAGGAATACACAGATACTTGAACTAGTGATACTCAGATACATGAACTAGAAATATATTCATCAATAAGCAAGACAGGACTTCAATCATGAAAGTAGGAATAAGCTGCAACCAGCAGGGACAAACAGCATACAACTGGATGCCTTGTGATTAGGACTAACACCAGATAAACAAACAGACATGAACCATATGGCAAAACATGAACAGGAAAACCAGATCAGAAACAGAATATCAACAATGAATATGAAGATAACAGGCAATGCAGGAACTCTACTCCACGTCAGTCCAAAGAGCAGACACTCTCACACTGCTTTAAAGGCTGGTGGCTCCTTATAATTATACTAAGCCCCGCCCCCTCAGATGCCAATCTGCCAGCTCTAACTACTGGCAACCGGCCAGCCAGCAATGCCACCGGGCGCTCTGACCCCCCCAGGAAGCTCCGCAGGGGCCGAAGACGTCACAATGATTTTCCTTTTTTGCTGCGTGAGGCCCATAGGCTTTGCGGGGAAATGTTAAAATTTATTATCTGTTTATTCTTGTGTAATTAACACATTTTATTTGTTTTCATGCACTTGAGAGTGATGTATGAAAATGAATGAATGAATGACTGTGTATGCGATTAGAGGGTTACCATATTTTTTTTTATTTCTTTATTTTTGCTAAAACCGTGTCACATCTTCATCATCACAAGAAAATCTGACAGTCACCAAGTTCACAATGACTGCATATGGAATGAATCATGGACATTTTGTGTCAAGGTCATAGGTCACAGGTAATACGCAACCAGCACATAGAGACAGCTTCTTCAGAAGTCCCTATGTCGGGAACTCTAAATACATTCAACGATTATGCGTCTCAAGCTGGGATGTTGCCAAAAGGCCAAACCTTGAGCACGCACTGCATAAGGACTTCGGTATTAGATTATGAGATATTATTCTTTTTTTTTCTTCAATCCCCTAGATAAGTGTGAGAAAGGATTGGATTTGGGAAAATGAGAATGTATTTCTTGAGAGTGTGTTTGAATGCAGGTGTGTATGTGTTTTATGGAGTGAAGCTGAACATAAGAAAACACACAGATATAGATCTGTCTCATGTTGATTATTAGATAGATGAACTTTTAAATTCAAGTTATTATATTTTTCTTGTTCGGTGAAGTACATTTTGGGAAATGGGAGTAAATAGTTATTTAATGTCTAGATTAGGCATTTGGCCCAGGCTCCAAGTGTGGTTCGCTGGAAGAGTGAATCTAGATAGATAAGTGTAGTTTATGCTAATAAAGGGCCTCCTTGGGGAATCTCTTTCGTACATCGTAAAAGAATTGAGGTATTTCATAAGTAATTACTAGAATTTTTTTCTTCCTCTCTGAGCATCTAGAATGATCTAAAGGTCTTAGGAGATGACATTGAGGCCCCAGGTATAATTAGTTTAATTGCCTAGGTTTGTTTTATCCTTTTGAGTGATCACAATTGTGTCTGTGATCAAAGAGAAGGCTGAAAGAATTTATATTTTTAATTCCCTGTATGAATATAAATGTCCTGTTCTAGTACAGATGGGATATGGCTTCCCTTTTTCTGGCACGTGATCCTGTTAGGAATGTTGATTTGAATCCATTCTATATTCTGGTAAAGTGAGGATCCTTTGTTATCGTTACAAGGACAGAAATAGAAAAAAATGTGTGAAAGTTATACGTCAGAAAAAAACGTCTTTTTTCTATAAGTGCTTGTGGGATTGGTCAATTTTGATGTTGTAATATATCTGTATACTGATTGGCTGTTATATCACATCCCTATTTGGGGCAGAAATGAACCCTGTCTATGTGGAACAATTTCATTGGGTGTTTGAAATCTAATAAATAGATGTCTGAACAAAAGAATAGTCAGACATGATGAAAGCTGTACATTGTGTGTAGTTGATTTTAATGTCTCTGCTATAGCGTGCGCGCATCTTTCTTCATTTTCTTATTTGAGAAGGAACTGGCAAAGGTTTATTGGAATTCCTGTTATGTTAATTATAATTAGGAAAACTGATTTGATTTGTTTAATTTATTTTTTAACAGTAGAGGTGACATCAGCCAGCTCAGTGCCATTGCTGGAGCAACTGGATCGCTCAACCAATCGCTCTGCAGAATCTGAGCTGCTGTAAAGCGATTGAGTAAAGCATTGTAGCGACTGAGGTTGAGCGCGCACCATGTCTTAAGGTGAGGCGGATGTGCATTGGGTCTCACCAGCACAGTGGTCACAATATGAGACTGCGTCTGTCTTACAGACAGTGAGGAAGCAGAGAACCAGCATTCACACCAGCTAACTGAGCCATCGGTCCACCGGGAATCTCCCTGTAGTCCCATTGGCCAGTACATTTTTTTATTATTATTATTCTTTATTTATATAGTGTTAAGAGATGCCCAGGTCGAATAATTTCCTTTGGCCGTCTCGAGACGCTTGCCTTCGCCAGTTCCCCGATTCTCCCCTCAGCCCACAGCACTGGGTCAATGTCAGTTCTAAACACCCTGCTCCCCCACCCCGCACACACACTCGCAGAAATCTACATGCTGTGGACCCCCATCAATTCTCCAACCTACTTCACCACCTCCCTCATACCTCATCCTTCACCTGCCCTGATGCTGCCACTAATCACTACAACACTACTCTTATCTCTGCTCTAGACACTCTTGCTCCTCTTCGACTCTGTAAGGCCCCACGCCGCCAGCTTCAGCCCTGGCACACCCTCCAGACTCGCTACCTGCAAAGATGCTCCCGCACCGCAGAGCGTGCCTGGAGGAAATCCCGCTCTGAAGCTGATTTTGTGCACTTCAAGTTTATTCTCCGGTCATACACCTCTGCCCTCCACTTGGCCAAACAATCCTTCTTCTCATCTCTTATATCTACGCTGTCCTCCAACCCTAAACGGCTCTGGTCCACCTTCAACACCCTCCTCTACCCACCTGCACCTCCCCCCTCAGCTGCCTTCAGCGCTCAAGACCTGGCAGACTACTTCCTCAGTAAAACTCTAACTATCAGAAGCAACATCCCAACACCAGATAGTTATCTGCCACCTCCACTCCCACAGGTCCCCTCTGCCGCTTCCTCCCAGCCACTGAGGATGAAGTCAATTCCTTATTGTCCTCCTCACATCTCACCACGTGCCCGCTCGACCCCATTCCCTCACATCTAATTCCTCCCCTCTCCTCCTCCCTCACCCCTGCTCTCACACACATCTTAAACCTATCTCTCTCCACTGGCTCCTTTCCATCCGCCTTCAAACACGCGCTAGTTACCCCTTTACTAAAGAAACCATCCCTAGACCCCAACTCTCCATCCAACTATCGCCCTGTATCCCTGCTTCCCTTCACATCAAAGCTCTTAGAAAAACTAGTGTTCAACCGCCTCTCCCTCTTCCTGTCCTCCAATTCCCTACTTGACCCCCTGCAATCTGGCTTCCGTCCCCTACACTCAACTGAAACTGCCCTCACCAAAGTCACCAACGACCTCCTAACTGCTAAAAAACACGGCCACTATTCTATTCTCATCCTGCTTGACCTCTCGGCTGCTTTTGACACTGTTGACCACCCCCTCCTTCTACAGACCCTCAACTCTCTGGGTCTCGAAGACACTGCACTTGCTTGGGTGGACTCCTATTTATCCAACAGGTCCTTCTGTGTGTCCTTTGCTGGTAACTCCTCCTCCTCATTGCCTCTATCTGTTGGTGTACCTCAAGGCTCTGTCCTTGGTCCTCTGCTCTTTTCCATCTACACCTCCTCCCTGGGCAAAATCATCAACAGCTTTGGCTTTAATTACCACCTCTACGCTGATGACACTCAGATCTACCTCTCTACCCCTGATCTCTCTCCCCCTGTCCTTTCAAAAGTCAGTGACTGTTTATCTGGCATCTCCTCCTGGATGGCCTCCCACCACCTAAAGCATCAAACCAAGTTCGCTGTCTTGGAGTTACACTTGACTCTGCTCTTTCCTTCATCCCCCACATCCAGTCTCTTTCCTCCTCCTGCCGATACCAACTGCGTAATATTTCCAGAATTCGGCCATTTCTTACCGCTGTCACCACAAAACAACTCATACACGCCCTGGTAATCTCCCGACTCGACTATTGCAATAATCTCTTATCTGGCCTCCCTCTGTCCCGCCTCTCCCCCCTACAATCCATCCTGAACGCCTCCGCCAGGCTAATTCACCTCACCCGCCGCTCTGTCTCTGCCGCTCCCTCTGCGAGTCCCTTCACTGGCTCCCCATCCACTGCAGAATTAAGTTCAAAATCCTTATCCTTACCTACAAAACCCTCACTAACTCAGCGCCCCACTACCTGTCCTCACTAATCACCAAATACACCCCAGCCCGCTCCCTAAGGTCAAACAGTGACCTGCGCCTAGCTTCTCCCCGCATCACCTCTTCCCATGATAGACTGCAGGATTTCTCACGCGCAGCCCCCACTCTCTGGAACGCTCTCCCTCGTACTGTCAGACTTTCCCCTAACTTCTCTTCCTTCAAACGCTCCCTTAAAACGTTCCTATTTAGGGAAGCCTACCACCCAACACACTGACACAACCATCAATCACTCTCACCTTACAGTCCTCTCCTCCTGTTTCCAACCCCAACCCTCCTAGATTGTGAGTTCCTACGGGAATAGGGCCCTCATCTCCTCCTGTACTGTTTGTCAAATGTTGTTCAATGTATTGTAACCCTGTCTATACTGTGCTTATTGTACAGCGCTGCGGAATATGCTGGAGCTTTATAAATAATGAATAATAATAATAATAATAAAGCAGACGACACTCAGATTGGGTTAAGCAGACTCTCTCTGGCCATTTCACATGGCCTGCTTTTATTTGGTTCAGAATCAGATAACAACAGTTAACATTCCTGCCCCCCAGATATTTCGGCACCGCCATTCAGCCTGTTCCCCATCTGGTCCTCTCAGAGTGCAAGCTCTTCAGCAGGGGCTTCTCTGATACTGTTCTATGTGTTTAACGTGCATGTATATTGGTTATCCTGTCTTTCCCATTGTACAGCGCTACGGTACTTGGTGGCGCCTTATAAATAACTGTAACTGCAGTCATACAGAGCACAGGTCCTTGTTTGGGGGGATTCCAGGGGAGCAGCGGCAATCCAGGGGTACTGTTTGATAGCTCAGGTCCCTAGGGTGTCACAGTCCAAAAGGCGCCCAGATCTGGTGGCAGAAGCACGGATGGCAGCTATAGTAATTATTCCCAGCTGATGCCGCATGGTCACTGCTGCCTGAGCCCTTGGGGTCAAGAAAGGCTCAGCAACGTGGGTTCCCAATGGAGCTCCCTCCTGAAAATCACCACAACGGTAATCTCGAGTGAGAAGGACCCTATCTACGCAAAAAGCACCCTGCTGGATCAAACGGTTTTCAAGGCACCGAGGTTTAAAGTTTTATGCAGCTGGCTCTATGAAAGTAAATGCTGGCCAGTAGTGGAATGGGATTGGCTGACCCATCTAGCTCCTTGGATTGTGATTGGCTGGGGTTTCAAACCCAGCTCATGCTTGGAAACCCAGGCTTCTCCTGATGTCTGATAACACAGTGAGCATAAGGGACAGGCTTAAAGGCATTTTGATTACGTGCCGATAGGGGGGAAAAAGTCACAAAACACTACTTTAAACATTAAAAGATAAACAGACGAATAGCTTAAATGAGGGGAATAGCAGAGGAGCGAGGTTTTAGTACAGTCCACAGTCTCTGAGGGGTTCCGCAATATATAGCGCCAGCATATTCCGCAGCGGCGTACAATGGGCACAATATAGACAGGGTTACAATACATTGAATAACAATTGACAAACCGGTACGGCAGGAAACGAGGGCCCTATTCCCGTGGGAACTCACAATCTAGAACGGTTGGTGGAAACAGGAGGAGAGGACTGCAAGGTGGGAGTGATGGACTCCAAGGTGAGAGTGATGGACTGGTTGCATCAGTGAGTTGGGTGCAGTGGCGTAGCGTGGGGGGGGCTGGGGGGGGCCGTGGCCCCGGGCACAGTTTTGTTAGGGGCGTTTGCACCCCTAAAACTGGCCCGGGGGTTGAGGGGACCCAGATGCCGGGCAGCGCGGGAGTGCCTGCCCGGTCCTGAAGAGTCCGTCCTGTTAAAGGGAAGCGGCTGCGTGCAGGCGCAGCCGGTCACGTGGTCCGGCTAATCAGGTGGTACTGAGTCTCTGTACCACCTGACTGGCCGGACCGCGTGACCTGCGCACGCACGCCACACAGCCGCATCACCTTCAACAGGACGGACTCTTCAGGACCGGGCAGGCACTCCCGCGCTGCCCGGCATCTGGGTCCCCTCAACCCCTGCCGGAGCTGGAGCAATATCCAGGTGAGAGCTGGGCAAATCCATGTGTGAGCTGGGGCAAATCCATGAGCTGGGCAAATCCATGTGTGAGTTGGGGGCAAATCCATGAGCTGGGGCAAATCCATGAGCTGGGCAAATCCATGAGTGAGCTGGGGCAAATCCATGAGCTGGGGCAAATCCATGAGCTGGGGGCAAATCCATGAGCTGAGGGCAAATCCATGAGCTGGGGCAAATCCATGAGCTGGGGGCAAATCCATGTGTGAGCTGGGGGCAAATCCATGTGTGAGCTGGGGGCAAATCCATGTGTGAGCTGGGCAAATCCATGAGCTGGGCGCAAATCCATGAGCTGGGGGCAAATCCATGAGCTGGGGGCAAATCCATGAGCTGGGGCAAATCCATGTGTGAGCTGGGGGCAAATCCATGTGTGAGCTGGGGGCAAATCCATGTGTGAGCTGGGGCAAATCCATGTGTGAGCTGGGGAAATCCATGAACTGGGGGCAAATCCATGAGCTGGGGGCAAATCCATGAGCTGGGCAAATCCATGAGCTGGGGCAAATCCATGAGCTGGGGCAAATCCATGTGTGAGCTGGGGCAAATCCATGTGTGAGCTGGGGCAAATCCATGAGCTGGGGCAAATCCATGAGCTGGGCAAATCCATGAGTGAGCTGGGGCAAATCCATGAGCTGGGGCAAATCCATGAGCTGGGGCAAATCCATGAGCTGGGCAAATCCATGAGCTGGGGAAAAATCCATGAGCTGGGGCAAATCCATGTGTGAGCTGGGGCAATATCCATGTGAGAGCTGGGGCAATATCGATAACGTGTCCACAGGTGGGGGGGGCGCACAATTCTTGCCTGGCCCCGGGCGCTGACAACCCACGCTACGCCACTGGTTGTGTGGTATGCTTCCCTAAACAGGAATGTCTTAAGGGAGCGTTTGAAGGAAGGGAAACTAGGGAAACGTCTGACAGTATGAGGGAGAGCGTTCCAGAGAGTGGGGGCTGCACGTGAGAAATCCTGCAGTCTATCATTGGAAGAGGTGATGTGGGGAGAAGCTAGGCGCAGGTCACTGTTTGACCTTAGGGAGCGGGTTGGGGTGTATTGGGTGATTAGTGAGGACAGGTAGTGGGGAGCTGAGTTAGTGAGAGCTTTGTAGGTCAGGGTAAAGATTTTGAATTTAATTCTGCAGTGGATGGGGAGCCAGTGAAGGGATTCGCAGAGAGGAACGGCAGAGACCGAGCGGCGGTGAGGTGGATGAGCCTGGCAGAGGCATTCGGAATGGATTGCATGGGCCGAGGTGAGAGAGAGAGAGTCCAGCAAGACGATTATTACAATAGTCAAGTTGGGAGATTACAAGGGTGTGGATGCGTTGCTTTGTGGTGTCAGTCGTAAGAAATGGCCGAATTCTGGAAATATTAAGTCGTTTGTAGTGGTAGGAGGAGGAAAGAGACTGGATGTGGGGGATGAAGGAAAGAGCCGAGTCAAGTGTAACTCCGAGACAGCAAACCTGGTCAAATGGGGAGATAGTGATACCATCAACCATGATGGAGAAGTCAGGAGGTGGGGAGGCATTAGAAGGAGGTCTGTCAGGTAGCACCTTCCCCAAAATGGGATCTTGGCAGAGATGTGACCAAAGTTTATGAAAAATAAACTTTTTAACCTTATCATGTTGACTGACAATTAAAGTCAGTGATGAAAGACATCAAATTCATATGAATATTATAGGCAAATGTGGAAGTACATTTTCAGAAAATTTCTTGTGAAATTGGGGCAAAGTTTGCAAGTGATTTAATCCAGAAAAACATCAGAAGCGCATGAAATATTTCCCCCTGGATTACAGGACCTACGGCCACATGCTTTAACAGGTAGTACAGCCCTTTTAAGAAGCCCAATTTCCAGTTTCATACAGATAAAGTTATAGAGTAAATTGTAAGCCTTGGACGATGAATTATTGAAGTCAAATCTTCCATATGGTGTGGTTTCCATCATTTATTGGTGTTTGCCCGTCATCACAGATCAATATTTTTGGCATTGTGCTGCTAAAGTCAACATCTTGTGGTAATATAGTTGAAATTAACTACCAACGTGTTTTATTTATATTTTTGTTGGGCCAGGGAAATTTTTGTGAGTAAACCTGTATTTAAAAGAAACAAAATCTTGTTAAATTTACCAATGCAATCTGTAAATATTAAAAGAAAACTTTTTACAAAATGTCTCTATTTAAACATACTTGAAAACGAGAGAAATCTCAAATTTTCCTGGTAAAATCCTTTATAAATAAATAAATAAATAAACCAAAAAGACAGCAAACGTGGTCTCTGAGGCCAAAAGCTATTTTCATAATAGGAGTTTCAATCAATAATGTGTCTAAATAACAAAAAAAGTCCTTATAAAAATAATAAAAAGGTCTGTCACAAACCTAAAAAAAAGTATTTAAAATAAATAAAAAACCAAAAATGTCGTCTAAAAAATTACAAAAAGGTGTTTTAAAAAATAAAATTTAATTTTTTTTTAACATTTTTACATTGAATCCTATGGTTTTCGTGTTTAAACCTGTCGAATTGAAACACAGAAAATCAGAGCATTTCGCCGGAATTTTGGTGCAATTCAGAATTCTGCAAATAGAAGACACGATAGTCTTTTATGGGACAATTTCGTTGCTGCAGAATTGAATCAAATTGCAGCGTATTTTGCTGTCAATTCACCAGTATTTGGAGATTTGCCACCTTTCTGAATACTGCCACGAAAATGCACGTACGGGGTTGTTTGGAGCAATTCGGTGGCAAGTTCACCTCTCATTGAATAACCCCATCTATACTTTTTTAGCATCAGGATCCATAAACTCAGTCTTATCACCCCTCCTCCCTATCTGCACCCCATTAATTGCTGATTATATATTATTTCCTAGTAAATTCCCTCCAATCTTTCATCATGCCCCCCCCTCAGGCCTCCTTATACCTGGCAATGTCAGGGGCTCCTATCTTGATCTGGAGCCTCCCCCCCTCCCACACCCAATCAGCCTCTCTCTAGCTCCCCCTTCAGGCAGGTCAGTTGTCAGAAACGAAGATTATGAATGGACAGAGCACAGCCCGCCAGGTCTTTGGAGACCACGCCCATCCACAGTGGACGAGCCCCTCTGTCCTCCGTATGGCTCTTGTCTCCCTCGTAACCCCGCCTCCTGCAGCCGCGGCCCCTCCCAGGTAGTGCTGACATCAGCCCAGGGCAGGGGAGGATGGAGAGGCAGGGCTGCTGCTGACTGATACACACAAAGGGCTCTGCAGACGCATTGCTCGCCGCCCACCCGGCTCCTGCACAGGTAAGACGGGCATTCCCGCTGCCGGGTGTCCCAGCAGTGCCCCGCCCCGCTCGCCGTGCCCTTGGCTGCAGGTGGCACGGATCCCCAGGCTTCTTAAGGGATGTCATCTTAATCTGGGGATTTACATCGGCTGCTGCCAGCACTTCTGTCCCCGCTGCACCTGTAACCCACACCCTGTGCTGCCCCCTGCCAGCATTCCTCTGGCCCACAGCCGGGCTGAGGGGGATTGGGTTTCTTTATGGTGAAGGGTTACACTTTCCTCTGGGTTTGCCAGGATCACCTGGGCACATATCTGTCTCTTTCATGCTGATGGGCAGCACTTTTCAGGCAGTGGCCCTAGTGTTAGGTAGAGCTTCACACCTATATGGAAGGATTCAGGAATCGTCTGATTTGGTGACGTTCTCCAGGTGATTTCATTGATCTCCCTCCTGCATCATTTGATGCAAGCTACAGGGCACATCTCTTCCTGTGCTGTCCATCAGGAGATCATGGTAAAGACCTGTGTAATATCCTGGGACTGGCTGCCATGTCTCTGTTTAGAAATAAATCCTATTGTAGCTTTCCCTCCATGTGACGTGCTTAACAGGAGTGTTTTTTACTGTATATTTCCTACTTCCAGTTGTTGCCATTTTTAGGAGTCCGCGGACTTTGCCCTCCAGAACTAAGATGCGTTGCCGTGTCTTCCATTCCTTCTGGGTTGATTTTACTGTAATCTAAAACCAGAGCCATAGCCGACACATAAAGCGCAGGTGTTTAGGTAAGGTGGGAGAGGTCTGCAGACTTTTTTTTTTTTTTTTTTTCCCTGGGGGGGGGGGGATCCTAAAGTAAATGAAGAATAACCCTAATTTTAGAAACTTTTTTTTTTTTTTTTTTGTCATCATACAGTGACTTGATCTTGTGCGTGGTTGGAAAACCCCTTCAATTTTCTTAAGACCACTTAAGAGTCAGCTACTGCGGAACTTCTTGCTGACTCCGATTGGTCTGTCCCTGACATTTTTTTTTTTTTTTTCCCCCTAGTTAATCAGGGCATCCAGAAAAAGCAGATCAGTCGTTAATAACTGTCCTGTATTTTTCCTGTACTGGTCTAAGTGATGAGCAAGTGGTGTATTCTATGGAGAGAAGAGGGGGCGGCGGGGGAATAAATCATTAAAATCAAAGCCGCCCAGGGGTCACTTGTCTCCCAGCCAGCAAGTCTGCACCGGGTATTCCAGCCGAGCATCTATAGCTCCGGGTTACATTGTGCTCATTTCCTGATTTGATACGTGGTGGAGCGCGGTCCTGCTATGAGCAACACAGCATATGGACGAGCATTATTTTACCAAAGGGATTTCTATTAATAAAGCACCAACGTATTCGGCAACATTGTACGCAACAGAAAATAAGCCCTTGTAATCTACTTTTTTAATTTTATATGTATGTATGTGTTTTTAATTTAGAAACTGCAATAACAGCTAAGTTTCACGAGGCCCCGCTCCGGGAGCAAGCAGCCTTACTGAAGTTTTGAAACTACATTTCCCTTGAGGCACTGCCAATGTAATGAGCAGGAGAGCATCATGGGAGATGTAGTTCCGACACATCTGAAGGGCCAAGGTTGCAGACCCCTGCTTGGCTAAATACTTGCAAAGGAGATGTTAAACCAGAGGACCTAACCTGAAGGGAAACATTACAGGGTTTTTTTAGTGTGTGTGTGTTGTCCACAGTATCTTCTATCAGTACGTCTGTTATGCTTGCACACAGAGTGCGCTCAGACTGTGTTTGTCTCCCATTAGCCTTAATGGGAATACTTCCCTACCGGTAGGGAATAATGGCTTTAAATTTAGCAATGTGACTTTTTTCTAACTTGTTGAATTTTTATATTAATAAAACGGCCATTTTTAAAGAGATGCACTAGTGACTAAACTCTCTGCACCCTCTCGAGCAGGGATCTCAGACTCTGGGATGTTTATGGCATACAACTCCCAGATTTCTATGAATGCAATTGTTGGCCAGAGAATCATGGGAGTTGCAGTTCAGAAACATCAGTGGGGCCAGAGTTTGAGATCACTACTCTAGAGCGGTGGTTCCCCAACCCTGGTCTTGGCGCCCCAAGAAGGACAGGTTTACCAGATGGCTAAGGTCAGACGAACGCATTTTTCACGTGCATTTAGCCGCACGAAATCACGGCTGTGCTAGCAGCAAATGACGTCCAATGCCGGGGAACATACGACGAACGGCCGTCCGTGCAACGCAAGTGGCCAATGAACGCATTTTTTCGAGAACGTCAAACCGCTAGTACTGACGTACAGAGTGCGCTGCGTCCGCTAGCGGTGTGTGTGTGTGTGATTGGGAGACGTCAGACGCTGCTAATGTCCGGCCAACATAACGTCCAGACGCAAAAGTGTTTTATTGATGATCCGTACAAAATCACGGACGAAAATGCACATCGTATGACCGCTATCGCGTATTCCGTGAAAAAATACGTCCATTCGTTCGAACGCACTTTTTCACGGACAACGTGAAAAATGCGTTCGTCTGACCCTAGCCTAAACGTGCATTTAGCCGCACTAAATCACGGCCGCGTTAGCAGCAAATTACGTCCAATGCCGGGTAGCATACGAAGAACAGCCGCACGAAAGTGCGGCCGCACAACGCAAGTGGCAAACAAACGCATTTTTTCGACCGTCAAACCGCTAGTACTGACATACAGAGTGCGCTGCGTCCGCTAGCGGCGTGTGTGCGTGATTAGGAGATGTCAGACGCTGCTAACGTCCGGCCAACATAACGTCCAGATGTAAAAAGGGGTTTTATTGATGATCCGTACAAAATCACGGACGCAAGTGTGCATCGTATGATTGCGTATTCCGTGAAAAAATACATCCCTTCGTTCGAACGCACTTTTTCACAGACAACGCCAAAAATGCGTTAGTCTGACCCTAGCCTAAAGCACAGGTGATGATATCCTCTGCTGTTGAGGGATTGCAGTATTGAGTAGACAGCGATTCGGAAACCTGTCCTCAGGGTTCGCTGACAGACCAGGTTTGCCAGTTATCTGAAGCACAGCACTGATGATGATTTGCTGATCAGTGATTGCAGGATTCAGTCTGCTTTTCCACAAGGCGATCCTTTTAAAATCTAGCCCAGGACTGTCAAAATCTGGGCGCCAGCTGTTTATGAACCATGGCTCCCTGATGATCATTTAGAGTGAAAAGAATTGTATGCATCGCCATAACAGGCTAGATCAGAGCCAGAGTTTGGAACCACTACTTTTTAGAGTACTTCTATGTGCGCCCGTACGGACGTGCCTTCTGGCGTCTGTTGCAGCATTGAGACGCTGCGACGGGGCCAGCCACACGATGTGGCGTGCGCATTAGGTTTTCACTGGGGTAGGCATAAACTCTGACCCTTGGTTCAGGGCGGTAGTTATTCTGGTCCACTACTGTCCAGATAAATCCGCTATTGATTAAGTCTCTTTCAGTTTTCACATTGGTGCAATATGAAATGTGGGATCTTTCACACCTCCTACATGTGAATATCATGGTGCTTTTTCTCTTGTTTCTCCCCCACCCTTCTCTCTCTCTTGCTGGATCACAGGAGCTAGTCGTGTGACGCTCTGCTTCCCGGTCTATAATAATCACCGCTAATTGGCATCTACTGTACAGATGCCTCCACAGCTGTTTTTATCAGTCGAACCTGCAGAGATATTTGTGTTAATGCAATTTTATTTAAATTTATGTAAGTGTCGTCGTTTGGTACAAATTGCAAGAGGTGACCCAAAGTTTGCGAAGGCTGGGGTCAGACTAACGCATTTTTAACGTGTGTTTAGGCGCACTTAATCACGGCCGCAGTAGCAGCAAATAACGGGCAATGACGGCCAATATACGAAGTCCGGTTGCACGAAAGTCCGGCTGCGCAACGCAAGTGGAAAATGAACTTTTTTTTCTTAAGAACGCAGAACCGCTAGTACTGACGTACAGAGTGCACTGCGTCCGATAGCGACGTGATTAGGAGATGTCAGACGTTGCTAGACGCAAAAGTGTTTTATTGACGAACCGTAAAAAATCACGCACGAAAATGCGCATTCCGTGAAAAAATACGGCAATGCGTTCGGACGCACTTTTTGACGGTCGCTGCGAATAATGCGTTCGTTTGACCCTAGCCTTAAACGTGTGTGTGTTACGCAGTGATCACGTCTGTGTCGCCGCTCAGTTTAACGTTCTTCGTAGAATAGAATCCTGATCAATAGAGACCCACACACGAAGTACGTGTGCACCGAACTGCACGTGGCAAACAGTCGCAAGTTAGGCAAGAACGTAAAACCGCTAGATGTACGCGCCGTGTTCTGTGTGCGTGAGATATCAGACGCAGCGCATTTGCGACGTCCAGCACCTTGACGCACAAAATGCCTTTTCATATATTTCTCATATTAATTTTGTTTCCCTTAAAGGAACACTGTAATAAAAAAAATCACCCCCCCCCTGTTTTTTTTTTTTTTTTATTCTTTTTTTTTTATCCTAACCTATCCCTATTCCCTTAATAGTTATTTTTTGTTGTTTTTCGTGTAACTGTAATACTTACCCTAAAATCCTCTTGTTTCCAGCGGGGGGGGGGGGGGGGGTGTGTGAGTGGGTGTGGGTGTTTTTTTTTTTTTTTTTTTTTTTTATTCACCTCCCTCCTCTTCCGCTCCTGTCCTTCTTCCATCCGACTTGCCTTCTGGTTTAGGTTTCCTCCCGGCTCCCTCCTGAGGATTAGTGTTGCGTGCAAGAGGATGCGCGCAACACTAACCCTCAGAGGAAGCCGACCAGCTTCTGCGGTGAGTTGGAGACGTCATCGCGCTGAAAGCGCGATGACGTCTCCTACTCGGCAAAAGTCGGCAGAAGTGGGAAATATGATTCCCGCTCTGCTGACTGACAGCTGGGAGGGCGGAGTAAACTTCTCCGCCTCTCTCAGCTGTTTTCAGCATTTACAGCTGAGCGGAGGGAGGGAGGGGGGACAGAGGGCAGGATACTCAAGGCATCATGACCACCTAAAATAGCTTAGGTGGTCATGTTGCTTAGAGTGTCCCTTTTTAACCCCTTAGTGACCGGGCGGTTTTACACAAATCCGTCTTTTAGTGACCGCTGCTGTTTTTACGTTTCTGCGCTGTTAGGGTTTAGGACAATTTTTCCTCTTACTCGTTTATTCGACCCACACATATTATACACCCTTTTTCCCGCCATTAAATGGACTTTCTAGAAATACCATTATTTCCATCATATCGAATAATTTACTATAAAAAAAAAATATGAAATATGAGGAAAAAAATGGTAAAAACACACTTTTTCGTAATTTAATCTCCAAAATCTACAACCACCCAAAAAGACCCTGGCTAAATAGGTTCAAAATTTTGTCCCGAGACTAGAAATACCCAATTTTAACATGCGTTTGCTTTTTAACCCCTTCACTGCTGAGACAGTTCACCTATGTGCGCTGCGCTCATTCTGACCATTTTGTGCTAATTATTTTTAGATGACAGCCTAGGTCCTATTTAATTAAACTCCCCCCAGACAAAAAAAACTTTAAAAAAAAAAAAAAAAAATTATTTAATTTTTTTTAATTTTTTTTTTTTTTAAAAAACCAAACCTGGTCATGTTTGGTATCATTTGAAAGGCCATAATCAGGCTTTTAAATGATGGCAAATATGACATCCAGCTGCCATGGATCGGGAGATAAAGGGATCCTTAGGATCCCCTTATCTCTACATGGCAGCTAGCGGGTTAACTGGCCCACTGACATTCTCACACATATGGTGAGGTTGTCAGTGCGTGGGGGGGGGACCTGGAGGCTTGGCTGACATCCAAGATGTCAGCCCCCTCCAGGTTTGAATCGCGTTTTGGCGCCAATTGGCGCCGAAAAGCGATCCGGCGGCGAAACTGTTAATGCCATACACCGCTGGAAAGGGGAGGCTCTCCCCTCTCCAGCGGTGCAAACGGCCTCTCCCATGCTTCAATGGTTGGGGAGATAGAGGGCTCCGAAGGAGCCCCCCCCCCTCCCCTCCATTGAAACACATGGGGGCACCTTCTGATGACGTCACCACGCAGCGTGGCGACGTCATCAGCCTCGCCTGCCCATGTAAATCACATGGGCAGGCTTCCTCCCTGCCAGATCGCCGTGGGATCCGACGAGGGAGGTGAGTATCGGGCGGGAGGGGGATTTGGCGCCGCTGACGTACCCTGTACGTCCGCGGGTCTAAGGGAGACCCGAGGACAGGACGTACAGGGTACGTCAGGGGTCATTAAGGGGTTAATTCTTTTTTTTTCTTTTCTAAGTTCGTCAACAAAAACAGACCGTGTGGTGTCTACAGTATCTTCTGTCAGTACGTCTGTCCATTATGCACGCACACAGAGTGCGCTCAGACTGCGTTCGTCTGACATTAGCCTTATTTGGCTGACTATACACAAACTGAGGTGAGAAACTGTCAGACTCGTCAATGCTGCACAGTTCTTCGTTGTGTAAATAACATCAAATGCCTCCCAAATCAACCGATTACTGTATGTATGTAAATTATATAATATATATATTTTTTTTTTTTCTCCTATTAGTATATAATTTCAAAGGTGTTTTTTAAGTTTGGGCCAAAATAGCTGTTGGTAGACTAGACTGGGTTTATTTTGTGGTTTGGCTATTTTGGCCTCACAATTGCAATTCTTGGATAAATTCCACACAGGTTTCACACGCTGTTAAGTGAAATATGTCGCTGTTATGACATAATTACATTGTAACACTCCAAAGGTAACTAAATGATCTGCGAGCTCTGCTTTCAGCGTCCTGTTTGCTGGAGACTTTTTCGCCATGTTTCTAACACACAGTGATTTTCATTACAATGGAAGTGCTGCTTGTTTTCTTGTCTTTATTTATTATATAACCCTTGAGAGGAAAACAAAACTGCTGCAAAAACCAGACTGTCATTAGCAAGCTTAAATTATTTGTCAAACAATTTAATTGTTTGACTGGCGGAGCCTGTAAAACTCCTCGAGCATGCTGGGTAATCGCAGTCCATGGGAAGTAGAATTTGATAGGTAGTGCGTTTGTATAATTGCTTGAAACCAGTTGCCAGATCCTCCATGTTTTCCTGCAGACACAATTCAGTCATGTTTATGGGCAGGGCATTAAATAATACAACCCTGCCGTAATGTATAGAAAATGTCGGCAGATAAGAACCGTTCGGCCCATCTAGTCTGCTCAATTACATGGATACTTTACCTGGATTTATCTTCTGTTTAGGATAGCCTTATGCCTATCCCATGCCTGCTTAAATTCAATTACTGTTTTGGCCTCTACCACTTCAACTATAGCTCAAGCTGTAGGTGAGAAATCATCATAAAGGATTCTTCATTTGGCTCCGTTCTTTCATTGACCTGTGGATAAGGTATGGGGCCGTACCTTTCACCCATCTTTCCGCTAGTTTCTGCTCAAGCTGTGGAGCTTTCACTGTCGTGTCTGTACTAGGGTGAAGTCAAGCAGTCCTGCGGTTGGGATATTTTGGCCTCATAATTGCAATTAGTTTATTAATTCCACACTTGAACAGTTTTAATATAAATATATAATTTTTTTTTCATAGCTTTCACATTTTTGAATTTGTAAATTACCCCAGAAAAGAGGAATTCCAGGTGACCTGATATGTTTGGGTAACTGATTACTCCCCATAAACATATGAATTGGACATGCTGCAGGGCATCGCTTGCTCTCGCTCTACACGAAAATGGTTAGGGATGCACCAATGCCACTTTAAGACCGAGTACCGATACTTTTTTCAAGTACTCACCGATACGAGTACCGATACTTTTTATTTTATGTCATGTGAATGCTTTCCAATAAGAACAGACCTCATATAAAAATGCCCCCAGCTCTTGTGGATATGCTTCCCCCCCCCCCCCCAAGCTCACCTGGGACCTGGAGCTCTCCGCGATCATACTTGCCTTCCTGAGCGACGCCGGTAAAGTTTCCGCGCGTGCGCTGGTTGGAAGGCCCCAGCTGCGATCACGTGGGACTCCCACGTGATCGCGGCCTTCCAACCAGCGCACGCGCGGAAACTTTAACGGCGTTGCTCAGGAAGGCAAGTATGATCGCGGAGAGCTCCAGGTGCCTGTCCGAATGCTGATAGAGCATTTGGACAGCTTCCCCTCGGATGCCAGCTCAATGCTGGCTTCCGATATCGGGGGTAGTATCGGTGCAACCCTAAAAATGGTTACATGTGCCCAGGTAAAGATGACTGATGTGGAAACACTGCCTGGAACCTGTATCTGCATAATTAGTTCCTAGAACAGTCCTGTTTTGTTTTTCTGGCCATGCCTTCTAAGGGAACCACACTTTTTTTTTTTTTTTTTTTTTTTTTTTTTTAAGGCCCTGCAGTGTGTGGGGATCCTCCATAGGAGGATCGATCCTTGCAGTGCTGAGCGCAATAACTGCGTTCAGCAAGGTGGCTAAGACGGGTGTCAGACTGGAAGGAATGTCCACTCACTTTCCTCCCCTCTGCAAAATGCTCGTGTGAACCCCAGCCTTAACCTTTTCTTTTCTCAAGAATATATATATATATATATATATATTTATTTTGCCAGGTCGCTATGGTGACTAGAAATTGTGTCTTGGCACCTGGACTTGTCAGCCCATTCACTGTCGGCACAGGTGTGACAAATCTTTATTGCAGTTCTGTGCATTGTCTGCCCAGCAGCTCGGGGGGGCTACATTGTGCCCATTGTTCACCACTGGAAATAGGTGTACGCAGGGGGTGTAGCTGGTGTGCCCAGGCACACCCTAATGTTGTATTAAGAGGTCCTCTTTCAACTCCTACATTGGCCTTTTTTAGATGTCGTGTTTTTTTTTTTCTGTTCATGATGAAATGCATAAAAACTGACTTTCTGATTACAGGGTTATTGCTGATGAAAAATGTGTATTTTGAGCAAATCTTTTAAATGTTACATTAGGGTGTGCGCCAATGAAACAGACTTCGCATGCCAGTGATGCTGGCGCTATATAAAGAATAAAATGTCATCCAAACGGGTACATGAGCTATACTGTGATAACTTTGCGCTCAATTATACCGCAGCTTTCTGGCCCACCTCCTTACCCAGCAGCGGATAGCTGTTGTCTGCAGGGGGACTCCAGCAGTCCCTCTACAGCCAATGACTGCGAATGGTTGCTGGAAGGGAAGGACTGTCAAAAAAACAAAAACTAAGGGGGTGTACTATGCCACCCTGCAGTGTTAAATCCTACTTGCAAGACCCCCAGTGTTGAGGTTATCTGTGTAGTTTGACCGCTAGAGAACGATGTCCACATGTATCACCACTGTATGCAGGGAACGTCCACTCCATATCCATTACTTATCCAGGATTGTTGGGGCAGATTGTAACATGTCTTGTGGTGGTCTGACTTCCTGGAAGTCGGAGCCACGGGATTTCAGACCCCACCCCCTTTTTATTTTAAAGGGGCTACATTATTTGCTTTTTACTTTTTATAAAGCAAGATTTCCCACACTGGGAGCAAATGTGGAGGTGATGGCACAATGCATTCCAACTTTTTTGGTTTATTACTAGGGATGCACCGATATGATACTAGTATCGGTGCAGATGCCCCCGATACCGGAAGCCAGCTTTGAGCTGGCTTGCCGGCATCCGTGGGGCTGGGGGGGCTGTCCGAATGCACTAATGGCATTCGAACAGGCCACTGCAGCTCACCGCATGTGTTCCACTGCCTACGAGTGCCGCTGGCAAAGTCTTTGCGCGGCTGCTCGTTGCGAGATCGCGGCAGGGGTCTTCCCAAGATCTCGTACTCCGCACAAGATCGCGATATCCTGGCTGGGGGCTTAGCAACAAGCGGCCGTGCGAAGACTTTGCCAGCGGCACTCTCGTAGGCAGTGGAACACACGCGGTGAGCTGCAGGGTCCTGTCCGAATGCAGCTAGAGAATTCGGACAGCCACAGTGTGTACATATTGTGTATATACCCCCCCCCCCCACTGAGGTTTGTATGTGTCACACACACCTGGTCTGAAATATATTTATATTTATTGCAGAAGTCACCTGTGCATCATAGCCATTCAAAAGAATCGCATCCCAGAGTTCCTGTGCCACATTCTCCATATGCAGCAAGGAACTCTGGGTAGGATATGCGAATGATCTGTCTCCCTTTTTATGCATCCTGAATCTGTGATTACACAGAATCCTAAAATCAATGCTATGCTACACTAATATATATGTGTGTAGCGCAGGCTACTTGAACTGTGTGTGTACTATTGTGTTTCTCAGACATGCAGCCTGTCACAGCTGCGGAGTACTCCCCACTCCCCCTCCCCTTTTTCCCTTTCTCTTCACTGGCAAAGGAAGTTAAGCCTGGAAGATGCAGAGGATTCTGGAACATGTCTCAATTACAGAGTGCCTATGCATTTTGTCAGGAAGAGAACTACACCTCCCAGCAGTGCCTAAGGGAAGGGCGTTTTCCAAGGGTGGAAGTGCAGAGCAAGGAGAAGGGGAGACTGCTGTAGGTGAATGGTCCTATGTGATGGATCGTGCGTCCAGAGGCTGCCTCGTGTGTTCAGTGAAAGAGAGATCCAGTTGCCCTCACGTGTTGCCTGTACCAGCGGATCATGCATCCAATGAAGACAAGGTCCGTCTGCCTTCGTGTGTGTTCCGGTGACAGAGGGAGCGACAGTACATTCAGCGGAGAAGAAATGCGGCTGTCCTTGAGTGATTCCAGCGCTAAGATAGCGATCGAGCTACGGTCCAAACGGAGAGAGGTATTCGGCCATCCTGCGTGAGATGATATTGCTAACTTTATTGTCTGGCCTAGTTCTACTGCCCGCGCAGTTGCAGCTAAAAGGAGGATCACTGCAGTTACAAATCTTGCTGTTCTGTGACACTTTGCGAAGATTTCTTTTTCACTTTCTGGAATACAAATATGGTTTCATGTTAAAGGTACTCAACGATCGAATCAAGGGCCCCACCGCTAGCAATCTTGAACGCTTGTATAATTTCCAGTGGTTAGGCAGAATGTATAAGGTTTAGACAGGTTACTGATATTACAGGATCAGAAACAACATGGGTTTACCTCAGGGAGATCATGCCAAACTAATCTTATTGATTTTTTTTGATTGGGTAACAAAAATAATAGACACAGGTGGTGCAGTAGACATTGCTTATTTAGATTTCAGTAAGGCTTTTGATACTGTTCCGCATAGAAGGCTTATCAATAAATTGCAATCTTTGAGCATGGATTCCAATATCGTTGACTGGATTAGGCAGTGGCTGAGTGACAGACAACAGAGGGTTGTGGTAAATGGAGTTTATTCGGCGCAAGGTCTTGTTACCAGTGGGGTACCTCAGGGGTCAGTACTTGGACCCATTCTCTTTAATATTTTTATTAGTGATATTGCAGAAGGTATTAATGGAAAGTGTGTCTTTTTGCTGATGACACAAAGATTTGCAACAGGGTTGACGTTCCTGGAGGGATCAGCCAAATGACAAATGATTTAGGTAAACTAAAAAAATAGTCAGAGCTGTGGCAATTGAGTTTTAATGTGGATAAGTGCAAGATAATGCACCTGGGACGTAAAAACCCAAGGGCTGAATATAGAATATTTGATACAGTCCTAACCTCAACATCTGAGGAAAGGGATTTAGGGGTCATTTATTTCAGAGGATCTAAGGGTAAGTAGTCAATGTAATAGAGCAGCAGGAAATGCTAGCAGAATGCTTGGTTGTGTAGGGAGAGGTATTAGCAGGAGGAAAAGGGAAGTGCTCATGCCACTGTACAGAGCACTGGTGAGACCTCACTTGGAGTACTGTGTGCCGTACTGGAGACCGTATCTCCAAAAGGATATAGACATCTTAGAGAGAGTTCAGAGAAGGGCTACTAAAATGGTGTATGGCTTGAAGGAGAAAAGTTACCAGGAAAGGCTTAATGATCTTAACATGTACAGCTTGGAAAAAAGACGAGACAGAGGAGATATGATAGAAACATTTAAATACGTAAAGGGAATCCACAAGGTGGAGGGAGTATATTTAAAAGGAAACAAAATAGCAAAGCAAGAGGACATAGTCTTAGATTAGAGGGGCAAAGGTTTAAAAGTAACATCAGGAAGCAATATTTTACTGAGAGGGTGGTGGATACATGGAACAGTCTTCCAGTAGATGTGGTAGAGGCCAAAACAGTAATTGAATTTAAGCAGGCATGGGATAGGCATAAGGCTATCCTAAACAAAAGATAAATCCAGGTAAAGTATCCATGTAATTGGGCAGACTAGATGGACCGAAAGGTTCTTATCTGCCGACATTTTTCTATGTTTCTATGATCTTGGTTACGTTGATAATCGAAACTGCACCTAAGTATGGTAAAGATTGCTGTCTTGTTCATTCATTATGGAGTTGCATAGTAATGCTAAATTAACTCTTTCAATACTGTTGATTACTTTGTCCTACAAAGGGTTTGCTCGCTAAAGTCATCTTGTCCTGGCATTACTTCGCGGTGGAGGTGGGTAATCACTGGAGTGAGACAGAAGGCCTGTCAAACTCGGCAGCTCTCGTGGCAGTAGAGATATTATATATATTTTATTTTGTTACCTGTTGGGTATACATCTATCTAATGCCTGTGGGGTATATTATTTATATATAATATACCCCACAGGCATTGGATACATTAATACCTGTGTGTGTGTGTGTGTGTGTGTGTGTGTGTGTGTGTGTGTGGGTGTGGGTGTGGTCTGGCCATACATTACAATATTAACAAACAGGACAGGCTTTCAGCAAAATTAATTATTTATTGGAAAGTGGTCACATGACTTTAAATAAAAGTATCGGTACTCGTACTCAGTCTTAAATAGGGATGCACAATACCTTTTTTTTTTTTTTTTTTTTTTTAATCACAATGCATTACGTCAGTTGCAAGAGGTGTGGGTCCCCTGTATCTCATTCCTTACATCTCACTGGGTCAAGTGAGGTGTCCCTGGAAAGGTCTGTCTGCTTTTTTCCAATGATATCAAACATGACAGTGTAAAAATATATGAAAGGGTTATTGAAAGAGCACAGAAATTTCAGTGCTTTTGTTCAGAGCACTTTGTTGTGATTCCAGTTCCCCCGACTGTGTGGTGAATTCACTGCAGTGTCACCTGACTTGCCCCGAACAAGGAACTGCAGAGGAAAAAGCTGTTTTTTTTTTTTTTTTTTTTTTAATTCTTTAAACAGACCTTTTATTATTATGTGGAAATAATAATAAAAGGTCTGTTTAAAGAATTAAAAAAATGGGAATCTAAAATCTCAGTTTTTTTTCATTTTCAGCAAAAAGCTTAAGGCTGGGGTCAGACGAACGCGCGTGCTGCCGCACTTAATCACGTCTGTAGTAGTAGCAGCAGCAAATGACAGACAATATACGAAGTACGGCCGCACGAAAGTTCGGCCGCGCAACGTAAGTGGCAAACCAACACTTTTTTTCGAACGTGAAACCGCTAGTACTGACATACAGAGTGCGCTGCGTCCGCTACCAGCGTGATTCGGAGACGGCAGACGCTGCTAATGTCCGGCCTACTTAACGTCCAGACGCAAAAAGTGTTTTATTGATCCGTACAAAATCAGACGAAAATGCGCATCGTATGATCGCGTATTCCGTGAAAAAATACATCCATTCCTTCAAACGTACTTTTTCACGGACGACGCGGAAAATGCGTTCGTCTGACTCTAGCCTAAATGTTTGGAAAAAAAAAAAAAAATATTAAAAAATTTAAACATTAAATCCTATGGGATTCACCTGTTGAACTTTACATTTTGGCGTTCTCTGAATTGATTAACCATTACTTCTCTATGGGACCATTTCGGTGCTGCTGAACTGCACTGTATTTGGTGAATTGACAACTTTTCTGAATAGCAGAACTACCGTGAAATTCAATGTTCGGTGCTCTTTGAATAATCCTTCATGAATACAAATTATGTTTAAACTTGACCAAAAATGGTGAAAGGGATCAGCAGCGAAGGTGTTAAACAGCTTCAGCACAAGGATGTGGCACTAAAAAAAATATTGCAGGGGGTCTGAATACTTCCTAAAATATGTGATTTCTGAAATCTGATAGATACGTATCTGGTCAGCGTGAAATTCAACACTAGGGAATTCTGGTGGCTATCAAAATTTCGTCAACACCATGGATACATGGGAAAAGGAAAGGGAATACAAAAATACATAGTACAGTATGTATTGTAAGGCTGGTCTTGGATAAACTCACAAATCAAGAGCCTAGACACTGGCTCTGAGTGGGTAAACGCCTCTGGGTTGTTTTCTGGAATATTTCTCAGGTAACCCACGCCTTGGTACTGAAGATTTCTCGTCTCAGCAGTTGGTATATGGAATATTGAGAAACAGAAAAACTCCTTGTGTATATCGGCTGTTAAAAAAGTAATAATGGCGTGATAGTAAGTGCCAACTCACATTTGGAGGAGCTTATCCAAGCTCAAAATGGAACGCATATGGATTCTGTTGCTGGTCAAATCCAATAAAAAACCGGAACACTTATTCCCATTCATCCATTTTATATAGATTTATCAACTGATCTAATAGTATCACGTATAAAGGTACAGTCACAATTTGCACCTCTCAATATCACAAGTAACACGAGTCACAGTAAAATATAAAAAAAAAATGTCACATTATGATACTATAACCTATTCATTCAATTGACATATGTAATACCATCTGAATGAGTATTTAACGCTGTAGAATGGAGGACAACCTGCTCATACACAATTTATATAATTCTAATATGCAATTGCATGTCATTTTTAATTTCGTTTCTTTTTTAATGAACGACCGAAGTAATATACGATTACGATTCGATGGAACGCATCGTGACACACGTCTCCAAAGCGCCTGCGCAAGATGGTGGCGCTTCGTCCAACATGGAGAGATTTGAAAAAGAGGCGTGAACCATCAATTAAGGACATGTGTAATTAATTGGTCTTATTCATTATATAAGCATGCATGGAAGTCTGAGCCTGTAAACCAGCTGAAGCCGAATGCTAGCGGCGAAACGCGTTCTGGACATATGTCTAGCTTCATTTATTTTATTAAATTTTTATACTCCAGTTCCTGCATGCGAGGTGGTTTTTTTATTGTATTTGACCAGCAACAAAATCCATGTGCGTTCCATCTTGAGCTTGGATAAGCTCCTCCAAATGTGAGTTGGCACTTGCTATCCTGCTATCATTACTTTAACAGCCGTTATACACAAGAAATTTTGATAGCCATCAGAATTCCCTAGCGTTGAATTTCGTGCTGACCAGATACGTATCTACCATTTATTCTTTCTGGTTTCGGGGGGAACCACTAACCATTTGGTTCAGGTGGTGTGACATATTGTGGGCGCTTACCATTGTCATTGACAGATTTCTGAAATCTGTTTACATATTATTATAGGCATAATTTGGGTCATTTCAGCCTCAGTGTTTTGAAAACTAAAAAAAATCTCCATCCTGTATTCATAAAGAGAAACCTCTCGTCTTAAAATAGAAATGAAGCCACTGTTTTCACAGTAACTTTAACACCAGTTTAAAATGAAACAAATTGCAACTTCTCAGGAAAAATCACTGAACAATGGAGGGAACATGGGTGCCCCAGGAGACGGAACTATGGAAAAATAGAGTACCCTTTTTATAAATAACTGGGCAGAAACTGCTGATGGCCTCTATCAACTTTTTTTTTTTTTTTTAAATTTCTTTTTCTTCAGTCACATTTTCTCCCTTGCTGCTCCACCGCCTCATTCTCTTCAGCTACACTACCTATCCCGGAAGGCCGTGGACATTGCTGTGTAATTTGCTCTCCTACGGAACTTTTGTAGCACAGGAGCTGGAGCTTTGCACCACCTATAGTACATACACACGCACGTTCCATAGTGCCATACAATAGCTTCGGGCTGCACACGCATGAGCAGAAACCATCTGTTGACTGCCTCAGACTTCTCGCTACTGCGAGTTGTCCCTCGGACTATGTCAACATGCCGCCAGTTGCTGGTGACCGGTAGGCAGGTCAGCACCCCCCCCCCCAGTTTCTCACTGCTATTGGCAGCCAGAAGAGGTGGTTGGAGCCGCCGTTCTCGCCACAGGATAGGAGGGGAGTATCTGATATTTGGGGGGGGGGGGATTTTTGGCTGGTGCAGACTGCGGCATCGGCACCAGGTCCAGTCTGTGGCTAACGTTCGGGTTAACCGCAGCCGAACGTTAGTACAGTGTAATCCATTAAGTATAGGGAGCACAAAGTACAGTAACCTTGTGCTGAAAAGCTCAAGCTTGGAATCGCTAACGTTTTTTTTTTTTTGTTTTTTTCTTCAACCTGTTGGCGTTCAGCTTGTAATCTGAGCCTGCGCTAGGCCACCAGAGCTAGGTGAGCGCTAACGTTAGCGTCAGGAATGTAATCGGGGCCGTATCTTCTATTAACAGAATGCCAAACTGCACAGAAATACACCAAAAATCAGGGCATTTTGTCAGTATCAGTTTCGACAAGTTTAAATCACCGAATCCCATAGCATTTGCTGTAAAAATGTTTTATTTTCAGCAAAACTTAAATTTTTTTTGGACTTTTTTATTTTTTTATTATTTTAAAAAAAAAAAAAAAAAAATTTACCAGCCAGATTGGGAACTAGTGACGTTGGCACGCGGAGGGTGTGCTGATGTGCTGAGACCACCTGCAAGAGTCAGCTGATGGAACGGATTTCTGCATTCGCACACCGCTCTGATACATCATTCTGTGCAAGTGCTGCAGAGCTTGCGTGCGCAGGTCCTGTAGCTGGGCACAACTTGTGGTTACTGTGCTGCGCAAGTTGCAAAGGAGCATGGAAAGTCCTAAAGGACTTCCAGATTTGGCAGCGCCTGAGCCGACGAGACTGGGGGGACCCTAAAATAATTTGGAAGACGCTGTCAGCAGCATGTGCCAATTATTGAAGGGCAAAAAACACTCCTAGTTTCAAGAGTATCCCTTAAACCTAATTGAGTGGATTGTGTGGTGTGCGATTATAATTATATATATATAAAAACCTGTGTTTTGAGATGCACTTTTTTTATTCTTGGTAAACTAGAATAGAGCACCCAAAAGACCCATGTTATAAGAATAATGCTGGATCAAATACACACGCTGATCGACAGTTCAGTCCCCTCTCAGACTTTCATCATCTCTCTCTCTCTCTCTCCCCCCCCCCCCCCCCCAGATAATGTTGGCAGGTCCTCACTGTGCGATTTCTGTCAGGTCTGCTTGCTGTTTATGGGTATATTACCACTTTGCTCAGACAGGGAGCGCAGGGAAGTGGTTTACTTTGGATCCCAATGTCCTTATTAAGGTTTCACATAACTTTGATCCAGAGTACATTGCCTGAAATCTGTCAGTAATATCCAGAGGATTACATTAAAAAAAATAATATTTAAGCCCTTTTTGACAAAAACCTGTTTTTGAAATCTGGGATTAAGGCTGGGGTCAACCGAGCGCACTAAGTGCGGCCATACTGACGTGCCTTCCCGTGTCTGGCGCAGCTTTTGTGACGCTGCGACAGGGCCAACCACACAGTGTTGCACGTGCAACAGCGGCCGTGCTGTGTCTGTGCAGCAGCCTCCCCATCAAAGCGCTAGGATGCACATTGACAGGCCTGCAAAGCGTGCCTTGCAGCGCTGAGCGCACTAACTGCACTCAGCGAGGCGTCAAGTGGCAGGAACGTCCTCTTTCTTACTACCGCTCGTCTGACCCCGTCCTTAGGGGGAAATGTTCTCAACAAAATTTGTAACCAGCTGTTTAGAGTGTCCTTAATTTTTGAGAAACCAATAGGGAGCTAAACTATCTTTTTAATGGGGGGAAATTCCCCCCCCCCCCCCCCATCAGGTATTTAGCCCTCTTATTCCATTGAAATATGTGACCGGGGAGGCTGTACCCTTTTTTTTTTTTTTTTTTTTTTTAAAAACTTGTGTCATGTATTTGCTCACATATGGTGTTTATCGTTACACTTCTATTCAGAGCGTTATTTTTTTTTTTTTTGGTTTTTTTTCATGCAGATAATTAACCCGATTTTTCAAAACTGCAGCTTCATCTGCTATGATGGCTGCGTTTCTGAACTTGCTGGCCGGCGATGAGGGCTTTCCTGGTAGCTTCTCAAGACTGGTTTTACTAATGACTAAATTATTTTTCCATCTGTGGAAAAGTGTTGTAGGGGATTCAACAATTTTATTTTAGTAATAACTTTGATAATTTCCCGGACATGCAGGAGACCATGATCTCTCATTTTCCAAATTCCTGGCAGAGGTCATTGCTGGCACGTTATTGATCCACTTTGAGTGGAAACTGAAGACGGACTGAATTATTATGGGTTTTTAATGCTTTGTCCATCCCAAAGTGTATTGTGGACTTAACGTAACGGTAACAAACATACTCAGAAAACAGATGGTGATTTTGTAAAATTTAAGACTTGGTTTCAAGTAGGGCTGAAACAACTAATCAATGATTAAAAATAGTTGTCAACTAATGTCCTTTATCGATATTTTTTTTTATCGGTGTCGCTTAATCGCTCTGTGTACAGCACACACTGTTTAGAGTCGGACTGGGTTCAACGTAAACCTCAGCTTCGGAGCTGATTGGAGAAGACGCGCCGCTGCTTTACTAGGTATGATTTACTTTTAGGGTTATGTCAGACACAACCAGTTTGTTTTTATTCCGTTTACAACAGTAGCAGAACTATAACACAAACAATAGGATACTGTCACTGGGTGAAGGAGCTGTATGCCTGTGTTTTATCCTTACTTGAAGCTGGAGTCCTGCGCCACTGCCCCACCCTACCCTCCCTGCCACACCCTCTTTGGTCGGGAAACTGCCATTCCCTCCCTTTTGGTCTGGTCCCTTTCCCCAAACTCACTCCCACACTCAGATCCGATCTTTTATCCATACCCACTCCCTCTCACACTCAGGCAAAGTCACTACCTTCCACCTTCAGTCCCTCCTCCCACTCAGTTTGTTCACAAAATTATTTAAAAGGGACACTCTATGCACCCTGACCACTTCAGCTTATTAACCCCGGTTTCATGCTGACATCTATGACCAAGTGTTTGCAGCCGCTTTCATTTGAGAAAGCAAACCTGGGCTTAAGCTGCGCATGTAGCATCAACCCGTCCCTGACCAAGCACTCGCATACCTTGTGTGAAAAAGTATGCAAGATTCGCAATTTGCGTATGTACGCATGAAAGTTACCTACACTGCGCAAATTGCTTATGTAAAAAGGGGGAGGGGTTGTTTTTTTACATAAAACTCCTTTGTAGCGGAACGGGTGTTGTCCGCCTGCAGGTGTGCTCCTATCTGCTCCTCCCACTGCGCTTACCGCCGACCCGACTACCGAGTGTCACGGCACTCGGCGTCTCGAGCGGCCTGGGATGACCCTGGGAAGGGGTTGGTGGGCTGTGGAGGGGACCCCAGGGTGAGATCGGCCCGACCACTGAGTGACACGGCACTCAGCGTCTCGAGCGGCTGATCTACTGACCTTGGTGCGGTTCGGATCGGGTGGGTAACGTTTCGTCCGGGAAGCCGTTCGGATTTCCCTCGGATATTCAGCGCTTCGGTATATCGATGCGCCGCGGCTTCGGATCGGGAAAACAGCACCACAGCGTGATCGATCGTTCGGCACGGTCGAAGCCCGTACGATGCACCTCTGTTCTGATCCGAGCTGCAGACACAGGGTGATCGGATCGTACCTCGGGATGCCGTACTCTGGAGACCGCGCGGGATCTCAGCAATACGGCCGAAAATAAAGGACACCAGGCAGAGCTGTATGCACTAGATGATCTAACTTTTACTGGGAAGGCACATATATTTATAAACATTTGTACAGCAAGAAAACAATAGGAATCCCTGCCCGCCCCCACAAGTCTCATTGGCCCTTGCTGGAAAAAGGTAACAGGTGCCCGATTCGTATTGGCTGTTCCGAATCGGGGTGTAGCCGATTCGCAACCGGATGGTCCG
Source organism: Leptobrachium leishanense (assembly GCA_009667805.1). Taxonomy (NCBI): domain Eukaryota; kingdom Metazoa; phylum Chordata; class Amphibia; order Anura; family Megophryidae; genus Leptobrachium; species Leptobrachium leishanense. The sequence continues at coordinate 120,199,767 of CM019070.1, read as the reverse complement.
AATCGGCCATTTTCCGATCCGATCGATTCGACCGGATCCACGAGGCACTGGGAAATGGCGGCGAGCAAGGCACACAATGGGATTTACACACATTTCACAATACACATACGGGGACACTTTTATTACACCACACAAGGAAACCACATCTAAATAAAATAACACAAGGAGTTCTGCTGGTGCAACGGCACCTAGGAGTCTAGAGGGATCGACACGTCACAAAGGACCGTCCCTGGCTGAGGGTGCTGGGCCATTCCGTGACATCCTTCAAAAAAATAATTGTTTACTTTAATCTGAATCGATTCATCGAAATAAGAATCGCCCAACTAATCGTTTTTTTTTTTTTTGAGAATAATCGTTAGTTGCAGCCCTGGTTTCAAGGCTGTTCGTCTCTTGTGAACACTGCAAGGTATATGCCTTCTTCACCTTTCGTTTGAAGATTGGGTCTTGGTTGGCGCATCTGCCATACTTTTGTATACTCTCAGAATCTGGATAGGTCAGGACTTGTGAAAGGATTACATCACAAGGATTGTGAAGGATCCTGAAAATGGCCAGTGCTACGGTGGGTCCCCTCTCGGGTCTTCCAAGGTGTTGGCTCAGTGGTGCCATTACAGAGGAGGCTGAAAATGCAAATCTGTCGCTCTTGCAAAATTTGTCAGGGGTTGCTGCTCCTCTCATGCAGAAATGACTTCCTTGACATTTCAGTACTGGCCACTCTTACTGGGTGATGGCAGTGTGATTTACATATGGTGTATCTGTATTGGCACCTTCGAGATCTCAAGTAGGGAAGGCAACCAGTGCTGTTGCCTGTTCTCGGTGCTCTCATATACTTCTTGCTCACGAGAGCTTGGCAAATACAGGACTGAGGTGGTCACTGGCAGAAGCGGTGGTGAACGCTGTAGCTCTAGACACATGAAGACCTTAAACCAGCAATGGGGGTAAAGATTTTGGTGTGCGTGTACCTCATCCCTCTCAGCTGTAATATGTTTAGGACCCATTTTCTCACTTCCCATTTTATTTCTGCTTCATTCTGACCTTTTTTCTTGCCTCTCGTGGTTCCTGTGCCCAATTTGTATCCTTACACATTCTGCCAGTGCCCCATCTGCTTAATATCATTGATTTTGGTTCATATGTGGTTTAAAGTTCTTGTTGCAAGGGCCTGGAGCTGCACCTCCAGGCCCATCTAGCCCACTAATGTAATTTTGGGGTCTTTAACACCTCTCCTGTAGCAGGATATAGAATCTTAGTAACTAGTGTTTTTTTTTTTTTTTTTTTTTCCTTTTGTAGGAAAGCCTAAAAATACAAATGTTTCTTTTTCTGTATTTGCTGGTTATGGAACAGTTAATCCGAGCATCAAATCGTGTCGTTTTGTTTTATGAACCAGAACTCCGATAATTGGCATTTAGAGCAACATAAAGTGAAAATTCTGTTTGGTTGCTTTATGACTCCATAACACTAGCCAGACGCATTGGGATTTAAGTCTTATTAGCGTGGCTCAACCTGACATGCGCTGGTGAAGGCCTTCCTGCATCTGTTTGTTTTATAGCGATAGATTTCAGGGGAAGCTCTTTAAGATCCATTGTTTTTACCACTCTGGTAGAAAGACAGCTTTAACCCATTCTACGTCTGATTCACGCAAAAAAGCTTTCACTTTACATGAAATATGTACCAAGCTCTCCTGTCTTTCAGGAAGTCTCTGAAAATACATTACTTTAGAAAGCATATCGGCTCACCCCTGAGTTCCCCGCTGTACATTTCATGCACCGTATTCCCATTCACCCCAATTGCTCTTGGCTATTCATGCCCACCTAATGTGTCACTCACCCCTCTCCTCTCAGATTGTAAACCTGTAATGGCTATCTGACCGGGTATTTAGGTGATGACTCGACAAAAATGCCAGACGGAGGCCTTGATTCTTGAAAGGAAAAAAGGTTTTATTCGGTACCGGACGAGAGCTGCAAGTCTTGCTCACAAATCAAAGCTCAAGTCCTGAGCCAACAGAGAAACAAAGCATTTATACATGGCTTGTAAAAATGCACACCTTATTCCCCTCCCCAGGTTACCCTCCCACTTAGCATATCAACCTTCATTATACATATTGGACTTTATTCATCATTTTGCAAGTCAGCAAGGTTCACTTCAAAGAAACGACCCTTGAGCCCACTCTGAATTCTCTGTCTAGTCAATATGGTTATAAAAAGGAATCATTCTTCCAAAACCAATATGGCAAGCTATGGGATTTAGCATTCCTTCTGCTGTCTCGATTATATTAAGCAACTTTTATGGCTTAGAGTTAGAGACCTGGGGGGGAGAAGAGATAATTCTTCAGTCAGCAGAAATCAGGTTTATTTGAGGCTACACTTAGCTGTTAGTTAGAGCAGGCAACCTTAGTTGACTCTAGTGAGCACAAAGGGACTGCAGACTTTTAAAACACAAAATGGAGTTGGTAGCATACCTTGAGCGAACACCAAAATGGCGGATTAGCTGTGTTAGCACCTCTTGGGATTTAATTTAGAAATAGACTATCTCAAGCCCTCGAGCAGGGTCCTCTCTCCTTCTGGTGTGTGTCTCTCCCATTGTACAGTGCTACAGAATGTGTTGGAACTTTATAAATACTTCGAACTGTACCACGCAGCAATTTATAAACCCTGTGACCAGGACTCGCCATCTTCTCTCTTCTACGAAAGTTAATGCTGCATAGACTTGTGCACAATTATCTTCCTGTTTTTTGTTTTTACCCAGTTTCACAAATACTAAAACGTAAATAAAAAGCACCCATGTAGATGGCTGAGAGATGTATATATTATATTTCTCCTGATTAAAACCCTCAATCGCATAATCTCACTTTTTGCCCTTCACCATAAGTTTAATGAGCATTGATTTGCCCTATGGGTTAAGCCTCAAACCGCAACGAGTCATGGCCTATCTTCTGCTGATGAGAGCATAATAAGCCTGAACTGTACTTCCCCAAGGTGATCTGCAAAATCTGGCCTGGTTGAGGGTCACGAGGACAGGTTTGGTAAACGCTGGTCTAGAGAGACCATGAAATTGGCAATACCGGATAGGCAAATCTAAACCCAGGCGAGCAGGAAGCTAAACATTCCACTTCTGGGGACACGTGAAACGCCCCCGATACAGTTGGCTAGTGGTTCCTCCACTGTTATTTGGGAGCCAGCCTTTGGTAAGTGTTACGAAATATTTACAAATTCCTCCCCATGTGAATTTCTGTAAATTTGGGTAAAAAAGCGGTTCGCCTCCCCAAATGGATGGGGGTGAGTCTTCCTCATTGCCGCCCGCCCCCATTGCAACAAAATTTCCCCTCGCTACCCCTAGAAGTTCAATTTTGTCTGACTCCTTTTCTCTTTCTAGGGTTTTTATTTTCTGTGAAGTCAGAATCTAAGCTTTGTATAAAATCCCTGTATAACTCTGATCCTAGTGGCTTTGCGTCCTGTTAAAATTCTATTCGCTGTAAAATACCCAGGTCTCAAGTCTAATCAGTTTTGCTGGTTTTTGATTTGTTACTGGAGTCCTTTAATTCTTTTTGCTAGATTTTGTTTTTTATTCATGTCCTACTAGAAGTATCTTTTTGCTCCAGGGCAAAGCAATCTCAGAGCCCTGTTTAAAAATAAATTTAACCCCTTGAGGTCCAATTATATTTCTTGCCTTCAACACATGGTCCATGCAGACCACAAAGATTGTCCTGTGTATATTTGTCTTGTTACTCCTTACAGCTTGGATGTTATCAAATTAACATTTTTCCAACCCTCTTTTGGTATAACTTGCCTTTTATACTACATCCATCTCCCACTTCGCTCTTCTGTCTTTTAACAAAGTTTGGAAAGCAGAGGCTCCTCTGAGATGTTACTAGTCTGTACAATGGCAAACAAACCTGCAAGAAGCGTTTAATTTTTTTTTTTTATTTTTTTTTAGTGGTCAAGCTGTATGGAGTGGCCTTTAAAGTAAAGTGGTCAGAGTGCCAGATCCTCCCTCCAGCCCTGTTTGGCCAAAAAGGGCTGTGTGAAGCGGAGGAGTTTCCTCCACCCACAGCAGTCACTTGGCAGATGGAATTTGGAATATCCTGCCTGTTGGTTAAATGTTGTCGGCACCTGGAACTTTTGTGCCACTTAACTCACCTGACCAATCGGAGCCCACCTTCGCTATATGCTTCAACTACCACTAAGTTAAATCTTTCCTCAAAGTTGCCAGGTAACACCTCCTTAACTAGGCAGCTGACTTCCTTCGAGACCATATGCCATCGGGCCTTCCCGTTGGCACATAGTATATCCACGCTTTATGGTCTGCTACGGATGGTAGACAATGAACCTCCTGACTTTGTGGCCCGTTGGGAGTGCCAAGAGTGCGTTCCCATCTCTGATGCCTGGACCAAGTCGCTCTCCTTGACTCACTCAGGCTTGCCAGTTGCAAAATTGCAAGAAACCTCCTACAAACTACTGGTCTTCTGGTATCGTATGACCGCTCTGATGGCCACAATTGGTGCATCCCACTCACCGACCTGTTGGAGGTGCACCTCTGTGGTTGGCACTTACCTCCACATTTGGTGGGAATGCACGTCCCTTGAATCTTACTGGAGGATGGTACATAATCTAGTACGCCACACAACGGATGTGGAGCTTGACTTCGCACCGCAGTGCAATCAATGAAGAAATCTATACGGTTACGTTCTTTTTAGTAGCTCGCTCACTAATACCCCTTCACTGGAGGTCCACGTCCAAACCTACTCTGAAAATGTTAATTTACAAAATGGAAATCTTGCGTTCAAATGAGCTTGCAGCGGCGCAGCACTTCACCAAGGCATAGTTTCAGTGGGCTGCATATTGCTCCTCTGTGAGTTTTTGGGAGACTTTAGAGGAGATGGCGGGACTGGTGGTAGGTGCGGAGGTGTCCAGTCGATGAAGGTGACAGACATGCCCTGGCATCGGGCATACCTGAGACGCCCTGAATTTGCGCGCCACATCCTGCCCTTTTTACCCACGTTCCCTTACTGTGTTCTGCCATACCCAAATGTACCCTCTGCTCACCCTACCATACTTCATCCCTGTCCCCCTTTCATGTTCACCTCTCTCTATTGACTTATCCTTTTCTTCTGCATATCCTGTATTTCGTGTACACTCCATCTGTCAGTTCTTTTTAGTCCCAAACCGTGATTTCTCGTGCTGTTCAGTCATTCTTACTCCCTGCAGCACCTTTTTCACTTGGCCCTGTCAGGCTGTGGTATACACAATATTTTCTTGTACCTGTACATTATTCTCTTAAATAAAAAAATTTTTGAAATGGAAAGTTTTTGTCGGCACGCTTTGGGAAATGACAGCCTAGGACTGCACGGAGGCTTCGAAACTTGCATATTCTTCACAAATTGTTTATGAGCTCCAGTTCCTTCTGTATTTCCGAATACCTGAACCGGAGGTTATTAATGCTTTACACAGACTGGCTCTAAACCGTGTGCTCTGTACACAAATGGATCCATCGCTAATGACATTAGATGGCAACTATTCTTTTCAAATTAATATTTATTAAAGGTTTTAAAACCTTTTTGTTCACAAAAAATCTTCAACAAAAGCATTCAACTAGTTAGGGATACAGAATAAAAAAAAAGGGAGAATAAGTCCATCCATCTCATAAAATGTTTATAATATAATATTCAAGCAGTACAACAATGAGTACAAATAAGTATACAGTGACATTAAACATTGTAGTTATGGAAATAAGTACACACATTAACAGAAAAGCTCAAATCAATCCCGTAAAGTGCGGCCATTAACATTACCTACAGTATTATCTTCCCATATGTTCCAAAAATATTAACTTTGTGATGGTTTGTCTTAATGCCAACTCCTAATCCTTATTTTCAAGTATCATTTGGATGACTTCATCACATGTAGGGGTTGTGGAAGTTTTCCTATCGGTATATGTCCTATTATTTTGTCCACTTTAAAAGTAAAAGTTGGTGAAAAAGGACCAATATGGGATGTAACACGAAGGATGAGTTTGTATAACTCTTTCCAGTATCCATGAACGTTTGAACAATGCCTCCAAATGTGTGCCATGGTACCTTCACATTCTCTCCACTTGTTTGACACTGAGGAGGAGTCTAATAAATGGAGTTTAGCGGGGGTGAAGTACCACCTGTAAATTTATTTTATGGTGTCTCTATGATTTGAACATTGTGTGATTCCCTTTAGAGCCCTTGTAATGGAAAACAGTTCTTCCAGGCTGAACTGCAAGTTGAACTCCTTCTCCCACGCCAACATGAAATTAACTTTGCTGATCATATTATTATTTTTTTTTTTTTTTTTTTTTTTAAGGCGGCAACTATTCTCATCGCTGAATCGGTTGTCTCTTTAAACTGTGTGCTGTACAGAATGGGTTAGTTGGACTGTGTTAAGCATTAATAACCTCTGACTCTGCTTTTGGAACTGATTGGAGAAGACGTGCCACTGCTTTACTCCGTATGATTTAGTTCTAGGGTTATGTTAGACCATACCAGATTGTTTTTATTTATCTTACAACAGGAGCAGCGCTATGTCACAAACCCTGGGATATGGGCACTGTACTGCTGGTGTTTTATCTTCACTTGGAGCTGGAGTCCTGTGCCACCACCCAGCCTCCCTGCCACCCCCACTTTTTGGTCTGGAACTGCCATTCTCTCTGGTCCAGTCCCTTCCCGCGAACTCCCTCCCACACTCAGGTCATGTTTCTTGCCCAAACTCCACTCCCTTTCACCTCCAGACCCTCCTCCTGCTCAGTTTGTTAATGAAATTTTAAAGGGAAACTCTAAACACCCTGACCACTTTAGCTTCTAAAAAAAAAAAAGTGGTCAGGGTTCGTGCAGTGCTCCCCTTCTCACCCTGCTTTCATGCTGACATGTCTATCTGGAGTGCTTGTAGCAGAGTTCATTTGTAGAGAAGGCAGACATGGGCTTAAACAGGGCAAACTTTAACAATGCGAACAAGCACTAGCATACTTTTTTTTTTTTTTTTTGTGTGAAAAGTACGCAAGTTGTGCACACTATGCAAATTGCTTACCAAAAAAAAAAAGGGCAGGGTTGTGTGGTTATCATGTTTACATTGCACACTATCACTGTATATCTGTCAGTTGCATTCTAGGGGTCAAAGCAGGAAACGAGCAAAAAAAAAACCCAACTCGATCATCACAATATGATAAAAATCTGCAGACCTTTTACATAATTTGCTTTGTGAGAAATCCTGATGTGGATTCTGCATTGGATCTTGCCTCTGGTGTGTTGATGGACAATACCGAACGTTGTACAGTGAACTGTGAAGATGACTAACCACCACCGTGCCAATGACCTTCACATGAATAAAGTAATTGGATGTTGCGGTTTAAATTTATCAGAACACCCACATATGTTTTGTTTACCATGGTTTCACTTATCAATGTTTGACCATGGTGCCTTAAAAAAAAAAAAAAGTCACTTGATGGTCATCTCCGAACAGATCAACTCTCATGTGATCTGTTCTTGTGGTCCTTTAAACAACAATAAAAGTTAATGTCATCTAGTGCCTAATTTTATGACTTTAAACTCATATATGCAGTATTAATGTTTTCTACAATCTGCGTGGTTTCTTGGGTATCCATGGGGGGGGGGGGAAGCGACTTGGAACTATTGAAGCAAAAATGTAGCAACATCCTGGTATATCGGTACCAACAGGCATTTTTGCCTTTTTCCCGTTCGATTGTTATTATGATTTGTTATTCCCTTTTGTTTTTTTGTTTTTTTTCTTCACGTTTACTGTTACATTCAACCCGGTCATGTTTGGTATCCCTGGAAAGGCCATGCATCACCGATCTGCTATGGTTCTGGTTAGGGATAGACCAATATAATTTTTTTCAGGGCCGATACCGATTATCGGCAGCTTTTCTGGCCGATATTTGGTGCTGATATATTCTGTAAATTTAATGTTGTGGGAAAAAAAAGCACAAATCTGACATTATGCCATGAAATCAATGTGTTTAACATTTAAATATTGCACCACGTCCACTTCGTTTATTCAATTTAAGATTTTTTTTAATTTTAAGCTTTAATTTTTACAAACAATAAGACTTGTGTCTTTGGCTTTCTTACAGGGTCATATGAGGGATCTTTTATGTAAGGGGTTCAGCAACCGTGGCCCTCCAAGGGTTATATTACAAGGTTGGTGCTAACTTAACCAGAGCTGTTGTAAACTTACCAGAGCCATTATAGTCTATGGGGTTGTTAACTTAACCAGAGCTGTTGTAAACTTATGTTATAGCTGACTTTGTAATATACAAGTATTCCACATGTTTTGGAATTACATCTGCCATGATGCTCAGCTTCTCATTAGGTTCTTGGAGCCTCATGGGAAATGCAGTACCAAAGTATCTGGTGGGCTGAGGTTGCGGACCCCTGCTGTAGGAAATAGACCCCATGCATCTCCTGTATAGGAAATTCCCTGCCAGATGGCATGGAAGCTCCATTTCTGTTGTCACCACGCTCATGCGCGATATGGTCAGTGAGCAGGGGTCGTCCTGCAGTGAGCGCTTACAGCCTGATGTGGGAAAAGCCATGGATTCACGCAGTTCTGTGGGATCTTGCGTGTCGCAGCTGCAGTGAGTCAACTTGTCCAAATATCGGCAAATAAGATGCCGATACGATATCAGTAATTTTCTGAATATCGGCAGCCAATAATCGGCAAAAGTGTGTGTATTTTCTATGTCTATCCCTAGTTCTGGTGATGCATGGTTCCTTTGCACCCCCCCCCACACATAGGGAATTCCCTGCATGGACTAGGGTGAGTTCCCATTTCCGACATCAAACCCACCCTCTGGGACCACACAATAGAAAGGGAAAGATTCCGTTAATGAGACTGCTAACTCTACATATTTTTTAAACATTATTTTTATTGATTATTCAATGTTGGACTATTTCTATGGTAGCTAAACGGAGGTAGTGCAGTGCTGCAGGTGAAAATCCATAAGTTCTCCGTTCTATGGCCAATGCCACACTGAGGACCAAGTGATGGAAAGATATGGGGGGGTCTGGTTCTCTTCCCCCCCCCCCAAATGATTGTTGCATTTTGATATGACCCATAGATTCATGCTCTTCTGTTTTGGCTTTAATATTGTGTACATAAATGAGGCTAATGAATAAATTAATTCAAAATTAAGTTCTGATTTACAGAACATGTCGATGCCTAGGATTTCAATTTGTCTTTGCTAGTTCTATTTGAGAGTGAGCGGGGCTGGTTGTTATGATGAAAGTTCTCGTTTCGCTGAGACCATGCATTTTTTGCTAATGTCCAATCTACATACCCTGACTAATTTAGTTTTTTTTAAAGTGTTCAAACTGCGAGTGCCACCTGCTCTCCTTCTCCTGTAGTTTCGCCCACATAAGCATCACCAAGCAGACTGAATTTGAATATCCTGCCTGCCAGTCGCCAAATCGGCCAGAGTTTGTTGGCGCACTCTGTTGACCTCATTCTGGGATTCCATTGCGTTTCCGTAGCGCCTGTGTGCAGAAATGATCATGCATATTAAAGCGCGCAAGTTCCAACAAATGCGCAATTTGCACAGCATACAGAACGCAAATTACATTGGGTGGTTGCAGGGACTTCTGAAATGCAGAAGTGCTGAACTGAATGGGAGGAGCAGCACACAGAAAAGGTGAGTATTTACACCTAAAGTAATTGGGCAGATGCTGTTACAGAACTCGCGTATGTAAGGTTTTCAAGTCCAGTTGCGTAGGAAAGCATCAGGGACTTCTGGGTCCAGGAGTTCTTGAGCTAAAGAGGAGCACCATGTAGCAAGTGAGGGGAAAAGTTAATGTAACTTGAGCTGCCTCTGCTGAATTATTTTAGGACCAAAATAAGGGACTATTTTGGCTTTTGTTTTATAGAAAGCCGATACGATCGTGCGATGATTTGATGTTGACTTAGTGTAGTACAGTGATCCTCATAGGCTGATTTCCTGGGAAAGCTAATGCTGCTGGATGATTATCATGGCTGGTACAGGCGAAACGTTATTGTGTACTTCTTGCAGAAGGAAGGGGGGGGGGGACTTGAAAGCAAAACTTCAGGAAACCTGTTTGACCTGTTTCATATGTAATACAAACATGCCTTTCGAGGTCTCAAAGGAAATGGGGGGGGGGGTTTTGATCGCTGTTTGAAAATGGCATTTACTGCACGGCAAGTTTAGCTTTCGCAGTACAGTGCGTGTCAAGGAATTGTTCGCTGAATAAATAGACACCTGCAGGGTTTGACCTGAAGATAATTTCCTGGAGGGTTAATACCCTTTTTTTATTTTCAGAAAATCCCTTTATGGTTATCAGGGGCGTCGCTAGGGGGGGGAAGGGGGGTGCGGCCCGCACCGTGTGACACCCTAAAGAAAAAAAAACTTTTTTTACCAGAAAGGATACATTGAGATTTCTGATTTCTCTCATCTTCAAGTAAGCCCTAGGCTGGCCCTTTCCAGGGGGTGGCAAACAAAAACACCACAAAGAGGATATTCACAGAGTACCGAAATGACGCAGACCTTTCAGTGTTCTGTTGTTCCCCGCACATTGGGGAATCAAATTTCCCCAGTGAATTCACCACAGGGTCCCTGAAATGCAGGGAATCAGCCACCGAATGCTGCCGCAAACCCGTCGCCTGCTGTTTTAAAAAGAACTACTGAACGAAAATGTCTGGAATTAACATAGATTCTAATGAATGATAATTTAAAAGGTCGATCAGAAATGAAAAATGGATTTTTTTTTTTAAAAATGCCTAAAAGATAGTAAAAAAAAAAAAGCAATTTTTTATTTTTTTGTAATAAAAAGTTTGATTTCCAAGATAACATACATATATATGAATGCAAACGAGAGTTCACACAGCTTTGAGTAACAGAAGAAGCTGTCGGTTAGAGCATAAGACCTACAACTGTGTTTCATAAGCGGCTTCAAGTCCTTAATATCAAAAACCACCAACGACCTATACAGTATGGGGTCACACTACTAGTGCACATAAGAGAATTAAATGTATCCCATTCCGTTAGCAGTGCTGAAATGATTTTTTCAGGGAGCAAAGGTGTGTTAGGTTGGCAAAAAGATTTTGTATGGATCCAGTATATGAATAAAGGATCCGACAGTCTAGATGTAATCACAGAACTAAAGGTTCAAGACAGAAAGGGAATAGATTAATAAAGGAAAATAAGTAAGGAGGAGACGATTAACAGAGCGTGTGGAGAGGGAAGGGACGACATGGGGGATACAATACTCAGGGAGTTGAGGGGTTGTGAGCTTGTATCCTGCAGCTCAGAGCCGTTCATGAGAGATAGTCTGCCGCCTTCCTCCTACGGACTGTGAGGCCCCACGGTTTCCACCGTGTTCGTGATTGCTGCGAAGTCCGCTGAGGAGCAGTAGGTAGCCCAATGGAACCACACTTTGAAGTGTTGTGCTGCCGCCGATGGGGTAAGTGCCAGTTCCTCATTGGAACGTAAGATTTCCATTTTGTCAACTAATGTTTTCAGGGTTGGTATAGTTCCAGCAGGTCGGCGAGTAAGACGCGTCAAAAGTGGCAATCAGGGCGGGCGTGCGGTACCAGAATGCCAGTATTTTATAAGAGGTTTCTTGTAGTTTAGCCATTGGTGAACCGGAATGCGTCAAGATAAGTGATTTAGTCCATAAGTCAGAAGAGATGGGCGAGCCAAGGGTGCGTTCCCAACGTGCCATAAAATCCAGAGGTGCGTCGCCCACCGTCTGGAGCATGCGATAAAGCATTGAGATACCGTGTGCCAGCGGAGAGGTCCTCTGACATAGGGATTCAAAGGTAGTCAGCTGTCTGGTAAGGGAGGTGTTGCTCGATAGCCGTGTAAGGAATGATTTAACTTGATGGTAGTTAAAACGAATCGCGAATGTGGGGTCCGGTTGTCCCGGCGAATCCAGTGGTATGAAAGTTCCATTTTGTAACAAGTGATGTGCGCGGAAGTTGGTAGTATCCGTGAAGCGTTCCATTAAGGATGGCAGAATTGATATTGGTAGGTCAGGATTATGAACAAGCTGGAGCAACGGTGATGGGTAAGTCGACAGTGTGAATTTAGTTCGGGATCTGTGCCAAAATATGTAGCGTGTGCCCTACCGGAGAGACGGATCGCGTAAGCGTTTGTACCGCTCCCCATGACAGCCAAGGTAGCGTCCATAGTGGTTGTCCTGCCAAGATTTCTTCCAGGTCTAGCCACTTCTGTTCCGGTGAGCCGACCGTCCAGTCCACTATTCTGTTCATTTGAGCTGCTATATAATAAAGATGCGTGTCAGGGAGGGCAAGGCCTCCATTCCGTTTTGGCTTGCAGAGTGTGGCATACTTGAGTCGTGGGCGGCCGTGTGGCCAGATGAATTTCGAAAAGTGCGTGCGGATCGACTGGTGATACGACCTTGGCAATGAAATCGGAAGAGCCTGGTACAAGTATAATAGTCTCGGCAAGAAATTCATCTTAATTACTCCAATGCGGCCCGTCCAAGATAAATATTTAGGTGACCATCTTGCAAAGTCCGACTGAAAAGTATCCAGTAAGGACATGTAATTAAGGGCAAAAAGTTTCGAGTAATCCGAAGTTAAGCGGATCCCCAGATAGGTAAGAGAGGTAGAGCACCATCGAAAGGGATATCGCTCTCTCAGTATCGTTCGCCAGGATGTTGGTAACGAAACCGCTAGCAGTTCCGACTTGGTATCATTAATTTTAAAGCCTGCGAGATCACCGTAAATCTAATTCCTGCAGGACTTCCGGGATTGTGCTTATCGGGTCCGGCATGATGAACATCAGATCATCTGCATATGCTTATACCTTATGTTCCACTCTCTCTCCCTTGACGCCTTTTAATAAGTGGGTTTTGTCTAATAGAGGATAATAGAGGCTCCAGGCTCAGCGCGAAGAGCAATGGTGATAGTGGGCATCCCTGCCGTGTACCATTTAAGAATCGGGAATGGCTGTGTGAGAGCTCCGTTGACACTGACCCTCGCTGACGGCATTAGATAGAGAGCCTTAACCTAGCACAGATATTCTCCTCAAATACCGAAACTCTGCAAAGTCCGAAACAGAAAGGGCCAAAGTACCCTGTCGAAGGCCTTTTCGGCGTCAGTCGACAATAGTAATAATGGGGACTTTGCCCGGCGAGTGCTAAGGTATTCAGTATTCTGGTGGTGGCATCTCTGGCTTCACGACCCGGTATGAATCCAACCTGATCTGGGTCAATCAGCTGCGGTAAAAAACGCTTCAATTTCATGTCATTATTCAACAATGAAATCGGTCTGTAATTGCCGCAGACCGTGTGGTCTTTCTCGGGCTTTGGTATCAAGGAGATTATTGCTGTCAGAGTGTGGGTGTATGGGAACCCCACCCCGTACGGCATTGAACAGGCCTGTGAGCGCAGGTAGTAGTTCTTTAGTACATGCCTTTTATAATACTCGATCGGTAGTCCGTCAGGACCCTGGCTTTTCCCCTTTTTCGTCGTCTTCAGGGCTGTTCTGAGGTAATTTCCGCATTTAGAGATCTGATCTAGCGGTCCAAGGGAACGCGTGACCGTCCGGGCGAGGTAAGCATCTAAGAGTTGTGGTTTATTTTTAACCTTAACCTATGGTGTTCGTTCGCCATGAAAAACACCGGACATCAGGACATTTCTTTGCTGTTCGGTGTCTCTGAACAGCTTAACCATTACTTCTCTATGTGGACTTTCACTGCCTTCGAACAGGCACCGTACTTGCTGGCACTTTGCCAAAATTTGTGTATGAGCATATCACGGAGCTCCACAGCAATAAACCTCACAGTAATGTGCGCTGTCTATTATGATCATTCAGTGTTACATGGGAGTACTGATTTGAGTAAAAGTAGTTAAAAAAAACCAAAAAAAAAAAAAACCGTAAAACTCGGGTGTTACACCATATGTTCCCGTACCGGGTGATGCCACTGATGGTTATAAATTCGAAAGGTCCATCTCTGGGGAGAATAGCCTGCAAAGAATTGAGGGAATGCTCAGCAGTTCCATGTTCTCCACCCAACAGAGGTGATGAGCGTACTCCTGTTGGAGTAAAGGTATTCCTTTAATATCTTACCTGCTGTGCTTGGAGGGCCCATGGACATCACATGTCATTGGGCCCCGTCCATGTGTCCAGCCCTCTGCACGGACGGTGTCAGATGGTCCTGCTTGCTGTCTGCCACTTGGAACTGGTTTAATGTGTCAGTACTTGGAGCCATGGCCTAGAGTTCCTTTTTTTTTTTTTTTTTTTTTTTTCTTCATGTTTTTCAAATTTTGTGTACATTTACAGTATACATTTGTTTTAAGCTGATTTGAAACAGATCCTAGAAATACCTGGTTTCTCCAAGCACCATAAACACTAACACTCCTTGTTGGTTAGAGTGCAAGCAGACGTCCTGTCCCTGTGTTTTTACTTTCTGTTCATGGTTTAAACTGTTGTTTGGTTCAACAGTATGACATCATCTGAAAGATGCAGGGATTCCTCAGATTCGATTTAAAGGTCTTTTAGGATGTCTACCGACCTTTCATAACTTTCTGAAGTTCATAAGCACGACTGCGAAAGATCAACAGTTTCCGCGGCGCTTTACAATAATCAAAGGGAACGAGATTAGCGGACATATGATGGAAACGGGTGTAGAGGGCCCTGCTCCATAGGAGCTTACAATCTAGAGATTGGGGTTGCGGAAGACAAGGAATTTTACTAGATGACAGGATCATTAGTGCCAGTGGTTCGGGAATGGTGGGGCCATAGAAGCAGCTTCAATCATGTGTGCGTCGATCTTATGCAGGGGGATAGAAACATAGGTTCTTATCTGCCGACATTTTTCTTTCGGTCCATCTAGTCTGCCCAATTACATGGATACTTTACCTGAATTTATCATTTGTTTAGGATAGCCTTATGCCTATCCCATGCCTGCTTAAATTCAATTACTGTTTTGGCCTCTACCACTTCTACTGGAAGGCTGTTCCATGTATCCACCACCCTCTCCGTAAAATAATGCTTCCTGATGTTACTTTTAAACCTTTGCCCCTCTAATCTAAGACTATGTCCTCTTGTTTTGCTACTTTGTTTCCTTTTAAATATACTCCCTTCCTCCTACCTTGTGGATTCCCTTTACGTATTTAAATGTTTCTATCATATCTCCTCTCTCGTCTTTTTTTCCAAGCTGTACATGTTAAGATCATTTAAGCCTTTCCTGGTAACTTTTCTCCTTCAAGCCGTACACCATTTTAGTAGCCCTTCTCTGAACTCTCTCTAAGATGTCTATATCCTTCTGGAGATACGGTCTCCAGTACTGCACACAGTACTCCAAGTGAGGTCTCACCAGTGCTCTGTACAGTGGCATGAGCACTTCCCTTTTCCTCCTGCTAATACCTCTCCCTACACAACCAAGCATTCTGCCAGCATTTCCTGCTGCTCTATTACATTGACTACTTACCCATAGATCCTCTGCAATAATAACCCCTAAATCCCTTTCCTCAGATGTTGAGGTTAGGACTGTATCAAATATTCTATATTCAGCCCTTGGGTTTTTACGTCCCAGGTGCATTATCTTGCACTTATCCACATTAAAACTCAATTGCCACAGCTCCGACCATTTTTTTAGTTTACCTAAATCATTTGTCATTTGTCATTTGGCTGATCCCTCCAGGAACGTCAACCCTGTTGCAAATCTTTGTCATCAGCAAAAATACATACTTTCCATTAATACCTTCTGGAATATCACTAATAAAAATATTAAAGAGAATGGGTCCAAGTACTGACCCCTGAGGTACCCCACTGGTAACAAGACCTTGTGCCGAATAAACTCCATTTACCACAACCCTCTGTTGCCTGTCACTCAGCCACTGCCTAATCCATTCAACAATATTGGAATCCAAGCTCAAAGATTGCAATTTATTGATGAGCCTTCTATGCGGAACAGTATCAAAAGCCTTACTGAAATCGAAATAAGAGTTGCGTCAGTGATGTGGTATGCTAATGTGGACATTCTTGCCCACTTTACCTCATTAGATCACCCATACAGAGAAGGTTTGGATTGAATCAGATTAGTTTGTTACAGGGCTAGTCTAAATTTTTTTTAATTTTATTTTTTTGCCTCCTAAGGGCTTGTTATGAGCTTTCTCAAAGGCCGTTTGTTTTGTGTCTATTCTTGTACCTAGTTCCACCCCCCCCCCATGTGATCTTATGATTTGCCATCTTTTATGACAAACTAAAAAAAGTCTTGTTTTTGTGCTTAGGTTTGGAGGCCTCTTACAGCTGTCTCAAAGTGTAAGGAAGATCTTACAGGATGCCCCTTGGAGATGATGGGCCAAGCTGGAAGAAAAGGGCTGAAGACATCAGAGATATTTATGATTTCCGGGATGTGTTGGGAACGTGAGTAAATTGGAGTTATGTTCATGTTCTATTTCCGACACTCAGATCTGCTAAGCGGACTTTGTAGACAAAATTTAAATATTGGGAAGCGCAACCCAGAACATGTGTGATTTATTTGGGGTGCTGCTGAAATCCCCACTACTTCTCCTAAATACAGAGGAATCTGTGCACTCACAAAATGGCAAATTTTAAAAAACCCTATATCACAAATCAGAATTTTTGGAATTGAATGAACTTTATGACCATGGAGTATGAAGCCCACCGCTGTCTATATCACAGTGGGTCTTACTCTAACTGTTTACTTGGGGCAAACTGATTCACTGTGACCGTTGCAATCTGCCTTTTGGTATTTTACATTGCCAGACTTTAAATTCTTTCCGGAGGGGGGGGGGGTCCGGGGTCTAATTGTGTGGTCAAATAATTCTTGCTATATAAACAGTCCATAATATGTCTGACACTCCTTTGTTTGATCACAAAGGAGCATTTTCCATCTGGTAGGGTGTGTAATTTCAGTTTTATCTCAGCCAATAAACCTGTGCAGTGTTTTATTGCCTTTTGAGTTAATGTACAGTATACAGTTGTGTTCAAAATTATTCAACCCCCACTGAAATTGAGTGTTTTGGCCAGTTTGACATTGATTTTGATCATTCAGTCATCTTGCTTACAATTAAATCAAAGAGGCACGTGTAGGTAAGACAAATATAACATAACATTTATAATGAAATAACCACAAATGTCTTTTCTGTGCTCACATCATTATCAGTTTTATTCAACCCCCAAGTGACATTCAATCTTAGTACTTAGTACAACATCCTTTTACAGTTATAACAGCTTTTAAACGTGAAGCATAGCTTTACACAAGTGTCTTGCAGCGATCTACGGGTATCTTCGCCCATTCGTCATGGGCAAAAGCCTCCAGTTCAGTCACATTCTTAGGCTTGCGCACGGCAACTGCTTTCTTTAAGTCAGGTGACTGCGATGGCCACTCAAATGTTCCAGTCTTTAATCTGCAACCATGCTCTAGTGGACTTGGAGGTATGCTTGGGATCATTGTCCTGTTGAAAGGTCCAACGTCTCCCAAGCCTCAGGTTTGTGACGGACTGCATCACATTGTCATCCAATATCTCCTGGTACTGAAGAGAATTCATGGTACCTTGCACACGCTGAAGCTTCCCTGTACCTGCAGAAGCAAAACAGCCCCAAAGCATGATTGACCCCCCCCCCGCCATGCTTCACAGTAGGCAAGGTGTGCTTTTCTTCATAGGCCTTGTTCTTCCTCCTCCAAACATAGCGTTGATCCATGGGCCCAAACAGTTCTAATTTTGTTTCATCAGTCACAAAACTTCTGTGGTTTGTCCACATGACTTTTGGCATACTGCAGTCGACTCTTCTTATTCTTTGGAGACAGCAAGGGGGTGCGCCTGGGAGTTCTGGCATGGAGGCCTTCATTACGCAGTGTGCGCTGTATTGTCTGAGCTGAAACTTCAGTACCCACATCTGACAAATCTTTTCTCAGTTCCTCAGCAGTCACACGGGGACTTTTCTCCACTCTACGCTTCAGGTAGCGCACAGCAGTCGAAGTCAGCATCTTCTTTCTGCCACGACCAGGTAGCGTTTCAACAGTGCCCTTTGCTTTGAATTTGCGAATGATGCTTCCTATGGTCTCTCTTGGTATGTTTAACATCTTTGCAATCTTCTTATAGCCATTGCCCTTCCTGTGAAGAGTAATCACCTCTTCTCTTGTCTTCCTGCACCATTCTCTTGACTTCACCATGTTTGTAACCACACCAGTAAATGTCTAGAAGGAGCTGAGTATCACAGTCATTTTAAAGCTGCCTAATTGGTGCTTATTATGCTTTATTGCTGCTCCGTGACATCCACAGGTGTTTTCAATACCTGATCGAAAACACTTGAATGAACCTCTGTTCTTCAGAGTGGTAGTCTTTAAGGGGTTGAAGAATTCACAAAAGAAACCTTTACTACTGTATTACAAAACCAATTGATGTCATTTTAGTTGCATATGGTTCTTTAAAAAGTCTTTGTAGGATTTCAATTACAAATGTACACTAAATTCGCTAAAACCCTTTACAGCATTGGGGGTTGAATAATTTTGACCAACTGTAGGTGTCGGAATCGGGTAAGTCGATCGTAATGTTTTTTCCTCCAGTTCTTCATTATCAAACTTAAGCAAGAGGCCACAGACGTTTCTAGGTCTGGTTCACACATTCGCTAAGGGAGGCCTTGTTAGGAGCTGGTTTTATAGATAGACTTGTGAGATCATACACAGATTTGAGCCAGAGGTAAATTTCTTTGATTCCCATGGCTACCTTGACTCTGTATTTGTCGCACCTTGATAAAAATCTTCAAGAACTGTTAGAGACGAAAGCCAAAATAGGCCACAATTGCCCTGCCAGGTTGGTAGGTTTCACTAGTGGAAGGATCAGGGCTGTCATGGGGCCTCTTCCAGTAGCTGTAATCCATAAACTAGATTCCATAAAATTGCCTCTTTCCTCCAGCAAGGGGATAGAAAGTGTTCCCTGGTGGGAGAGTGTTCACTTGGCAGCTCTACCTGGCACAGACCATATGAATTTATCTGAGGCGGTGCTTTTGCCGGCTGCAGATGCAGTGGGCCACCAGGAAATTTGTTGGTATCTTGCTGGGTCAGTTGTGGGAGGCATGGACCCTTCAATCTGTGGCACGTAGAGAAGCTGCATGGAGTTTGCAAGGGCTGGACTCAAGGGCTGTCACCCCCCCCCCCGGTGGAGGGACCTGCAGAGGTGTACGTGTGTGTATGCAATCGCAGCAGACCAAATGCGAGTAAGCTGAGAAATCCGAATTCCCCAGTCTGCTACTGGAGATTTGGATTTTATGATCACCCCATGTTTGTTCAAGGGCACCTGCATGCTGCCTCTTGCGATGCTGTACCTTGATGGCTGCCAGCTGACCAGGCCTTTGGCCTACTGGGTAAATGCCCAGAACACCCGGTGGCCAGTCTAGGCGTGGCTAGGTGCATTATTGTTGCATTGTGATGCTCCAGAGCCATCCAATTTATTTAATTTTTTTGCGCTTTCCGGGGGATCCAAAACTGCTTGAGGGAGATTTGGGACTGGCCTTTTCCTGATTAAAACTGGTCTTGTTGTTCAAGGTGACTTGGAATGAGAGCTTGCAAAACCAGAATTCACTCAGCCTGAACGTGCATAAGGCTGGCCGTCCACTGGATTCATAGTTGGACGACCGACTTGGTCGTTCATTCAGACGATGCTGTCAGCCTATCCAGGTCGTCCACTAGAGGCATCTGTGGACGACCCAGGTCGGCTAATGAGCAGGCTGCCGAATTGGGTGAGGGGGGGGGGGGAAAGAGAAAAACACCGCTTTTGTGACTGCTGCAGGTGGGGGGGAAAACCCTGGCCTTCGTGCTGAAATGGGGCTAGATGGGAAGGATCCACTGTTCCATTTTAATCAGAGAAAAAAAACTGTATGCAGTGGAAGAGGGCTGTCGGACGATATTTGATCACACAACTATGGACCCAGTGGACAGCCAGCCTAAGGGTACGTCTGGATTTGGTATGTTGTATTCATTGGCCTCAAGCTCCACCAAAGGTGTTTGGTTTTAAAGATTTAAAAAAAAAAAATGTTAATTTAGAAATAGCCTGTAACCGAATCCCCATAATTTATGATCATGGCCTAACACAACACCCATTTATCCAATCATGACAGATTATTTTATAAAGTATTTTACCAGGAAGGATACATTGAGATTTCTCTCGTTTTCAAGTATGTCCTGGGTTCAAGAACATGGTTACAGAAATACAAAGTAGTAAAATGCAAGAAATTAAAACAAAACCGGTTCTATCCTTCATAACCGATGCACCCCCTTACTTTGCAAATGCTTTCTGCAGGGAGCCCCGAGGAATACGTGTTCAGATTAGCAATACCCAATCTGTTTTTGTGTTTTTATTGTTAACCTGAGCCACCTCAAGAAACAAACACTGTACATATTTGTCACGGTCTTTGAGTAACATGGTAAAAGGCCTATAACCAGGGTGGGAATGTTGGCCAAGTTAATCTTCTTTTGAAGTCTTGACCAACAGGTGTAGGAATAGTTTAAAATAAGAACAAGAAAGTCCCTTGCATTGATGCCCACCAGTTGTATCCATGGACCACCATACAGTGTTGGTCCAGTATACGCATACTTAGAAACACATAGAAAAATGTCGGCAGACAAGAACCCCTCGGCCCATCTAGTCTGCCCAATTACATGGATACTTTACTTGGATTTATCTTTTGTTTAGGATGAACTGATTATTTTGTCTGCGAAACATTACTGGTTCTTGTGGTCCTCCTTTCACATCGTAAAGGAAAACCCCTCTAAACACTAGGAACAAGAGGCCATCTGAATAGCGACTCAAGTTAAAATGTACCCCTCTTTACTGCTTTCCCTCCGCTGTTTGTGCATCGCAGCGGTTTCCGACACGTAAGGGTTGAGCGTCCGGCAGACTGGAAGGAAATTGCAGTTCTTTTTCATGTAGGGTTTTTTTTTCTCTCTATTCCCGACTCGATGGGAGTACGACACCAAAGGCAGCTCTTTGACAGAACCTCTTCTCAATGATCTCTTCGACTTCCTCCCCTGGTTGCAGCTGTTTAGATAGTGGAAACTTGGAGCCAAAACGGTTGCTTTTGAGATGTTGTTGTAGCCTCTGATCCAAAAATGAAGAGCAGTTCTAATAAAATCTTGAAATAACAATGTGCAGAAGGTGGGGGTAAAAATTCTGGTATTCCATCTCAAAGCAACAAATCAAACAGAAGGTTTAATAGAGATTTTTAAGAGAACCGGCCTATGTTGATATGCTTTAATACAGCTTATTTCCAATTTATTGTAAAGCTCTGCAGAAACTGTTGCTGCTGTATAAGGCTAGGGTCAGACAAGCGCATTCTGTGCGTCCGTGCACAACGGTTGTACTTTCTGACGACAAGGTAGCCACACAGTCCGATTTTGTGACTGAACTTTTTTTTTTTTTTTGACCGATGGAAAAGGGAAAATAAATTTAATATAAAAAACATTTTGTCTGTCCAAAATGCTGGACGTCAAAAATGCAGTCCGTCTGACTACTTTCCATCACTCACACACAAAGCGTTGCGGACGCAGCGCACTCTGTGCGTCCGTTCTAGCGGATTTACGTTCTTACCTAAATTGCGTCTTGTGCCACGTGCGTTGTACTTCGTGTGGGGGTCTCTATGATCTTAATTGTATGCTACCACGGACGTTAAAATGTGCGGCAACACTGACGTGAACACTGCGCTCGCCTGACCCGATCCTAAATGTTTGCAACAATGTTATTTTGTAATGGTCCCATGCAAGTAAATGTTTGGGGGGGGGGGGTTCAGTGACTCTCATACATGATGGATGCTCGGGGAGCAAGTAAGTCCGGAGTAAAACACGTTTTACATACGCTTGGGACAACTGAATGTGAGAATACGGACATGGGCGAACTGTTCTGTGGACCATGAAACTGTTGCATCTATTCATGATCCACATGGTATCTGTTTGGACAAACATTGCTTCAGGGTTCTGTCCCAAAATGTCTTTCAATGCACACCTGCCAAACGTATCTGCTGGGCGCCACCATGGTCTGTCTCCTGATTTCACCCAACAAGTAAATATTGACAGCTCTTACTGCTCCTCAGATTGTTGTGCCAAAATAATCAAAAGGATGGCAGTGCCTTGTAGGGAATGAGACAGATGGGCTTTAAAGATGGTTTCTCAATGAGTGAAGTATAAACTTGGAGATGCCAAAGAAAGGGGCCAATGCTTTTTGCAGATGCCTGAATCCAAAATTGAATAGTAATCTACTCAATATCGGTGAGACACGGGCTTATTTACTAACCTTCAAAATTGCACCGAACGTTGAATTTCACCTTTTTTTTCGGTGCAATTTCTGACAAATTGGTCTATTGACGAAGCTGTCAATTCCCCATATAATGGCAAAATACAGTGCAGTTCGCCACAATTCAACTTTCAGAAGCACCAAATTGCCCCTTTTTAGATGACTATCGTGTCTTCTATTCTCAGAACGCTGAACTGCACCGAAATTTGGGCAAAACGACTTCATTTTTGGTGTTTCTGTTCAACAGGTTTAAACGGGCAAATCAAATGGGATTCAAATATAAAAACTTTAAACAGTCTTTAAAAAAAAAATTGGCTTTTTTTTATTTTCATCAAAAAACGCACTTGAACGCCTTTTTTTTTTTTTTTTTTTTTGAGTTTATTTTAATTTTATTTTGGCTTTTTATATTTTAAATATTAAAATCTAACAGACCTTTTTTGTATACTTTAATTGTTTTAAACGCAGGCTGCAGGAATTCTTTTTGTTTTCCCTTCCAGGCTTTCTGATCAAATCTATTTTGATATTTGGCCACCAAATGGATTAGTGAAACGCCATGGGAAATGCAGTTTACCTTCTCTATAATACAAAGGTTGCCAAAACCTTGGTACAGTTGTGACTATCAAGTAGTTGTTGCCTTGTTAGGATCCTTTATAGTGTCTATTTGTTTCTTTGAAAATGAGACCTTTAAGGATTTTGGCCTTTATTCAATTGCTTGCATGTGAGGGAAGTGGAATGTTTTCTTATATAATTGAATTGTACCGTGGCCAAAATCCTTCCATTGGTAGGCTTGTGTCTTGGAATATCCCAAATCCAGGATGACTAAAGCATGTTTCTTCTAGATACAAAGCGCTTTAGTCATCCCTGAGGGTTTATGAAGCTTACTATCTTTATATATTTAATTTTAGTTCTTCTTAAATGCAGGCTCTCAAAAGACTTGGCTTAAATTGTAAAATCGTGGCACTTGTCGTATTATTGGGATTGTATTTATTTAGTAAATGCCTAAAGTCGTAAAAGCATTTTTGGCAACTATTTACTACTTTCAAGGGGGCAATCCTACTTATTCCGTAGCTTTCCGGTCCTGCTCTTTTATCTTCGTTCCATAAGGGGCCGGTGCATTCTGCGATCTGGTTCAAGTTAAGCGAAAGACGGCTCAGTTGTAGAACATAAGATCTTGTCCCACTTCTCCCCCTCTCCACCCCTACATCAGGTAAAGTCTGCAATTTTTATATTGCATGCTGCTTGTTATAAAGTGTGGTGTTCCAGTATAACTTGATATGTAAAAAATAAATACATTAATTAAATTTTTTTTTTATTTTTTTCTAAATTTCCATCCTCTCCCATTGCTCTGTGCTGAGCTGAGTAAGTAATGAATATTCCTAAGGGTCAGGGAACCGGAAGTGAGCGGTGCCCCAGGAAGAGTGAGTGTGGAGGAGAGCCAGCTCAGAGCAGAAAGCCAGACTCCGTGTATCCTATAATAATAAAGAAGTTGCTTTAAACAGAAGAAAAAAAAAAAAGCCAGACCAAAAGAACCTTTACTCCGGAGCCGCGTTCAATACCTCAGCCGCTGCAAGTGCTAAGTTAGCAACTTGCCATTGAACGCCGTTCAACCGCTCAGCGCTCAGCAGTGCTAACCTAGCACTTGCAGCGACCCGAGGAGATGCTGCGAGTAGCTGAGTGTGACGTTTTAAAGATGGCCGCCGCCATGAAGCAAGTAACAATTCCGTACAGCAAGATGGCCGCCGCCACGAAGCAAGTAATAATTCCGTACAGCAATGTTAATTTTGAGGTTTTTGTTCACCAAAGCACAAAGTATTTATTATTTCCCCCTGCACATAGACATATATTACAGTTCAATTTATATATTGTTTCAGAAGTAAACATAACGTT
This sequence comes from Leptobrachium leishanense, assembly GCA_009667805.1. Classification (NCBI taxonomy): domain Eukaryota; kingdom Metazoa; phylum Chordata; class Amphibia; order Anura; family Megophryidae; genus Leptobrachium; species Leptobrachium leishanense. The sequence continues at coordinate 120,175,616 of CM019070.1, read as the reverse complement.
TATTCATTAACCACTTCGCTGCTGAGGACGCGCTCAGCGCGTCCTCAGCAGTCCCGCTGGTATGCGGAGGACGCGCTGAGCGCGTCCTCCCATCGGGGTCAGCGTTCGGCCGGGTTCCGGCCGATCGCTGGCCCCTCCGGTGCGGGCTGACATCCTGGATGTCAGCCCGGCATCCGGACCAGCAGCCGCCAGAATTAGGTGTCATCGCGGGGGCGCGATGACACCTAATTCAGGCGCCCCCCCGCATGTGCGGAGGAGGCGCCTGAAAGGGAGGGGGGGAGGTCCTTCGGACCTCTCTCCCTCCCGATCGGCGGCGCACAGGGGGTTAACCCAGGCATCATTTGGAAGGGCACAGCCTGCCCTTCCAAATGATGCCTGGCATTAACCCCTGGGGAGCTGGATCGCGAATCGGCGCTGAAAAGCGCCGGTTCGCGATCCTTTCCCGGAGCTGGCCGACATCTTGGATGTCGGCCAAGCCTCCGGGAACTCCACCAGAGGACTGGCGTCATCGTGCGTGGCACGATGACGCCAGTCCTAGACTTAACCCCTAACTGCCACCAACTGTGGAGATGGGGAGTTCATTGGAACTCCCCATCTCCCGATCCGTGGCAGCTAGGGGTTAAATTTTGGTATGGTTGGATCGGCCAGAGCATGGCCGTTCCAACGATACCAAACATGAAAGTGAAAAATTTTGTAAAAAAAAAAAAAAAAAAAAAAAATAAATTTATTTTTTTTGGTTTGTTAATGCAGCAATATTGTTCCCATTTCAATTATAATGTGAACAATGATGCTGCACTAACGATTTTTGTATGCGGTGCGTTTGTTAAAAATAGTGTCATTTTCCCCAAAAAAGAATGTAACGAGACCCCATCTCTAATTTTTTTAACAAGCGCACCCCATGCAAAATATAACCGCAATTGCTCGCATGTTAAAATGTGGAAAAAAACACGTTACACATTGTAAATTATTGAAAATACATATTTTATTGCATTTTTTGTTATAATATACAGACATGACATAACGTATACATATAATAATGACATATTATGAATCTACTGAGTCTGACGGAAAGAACGATATATAATATGTCTGGGTCATATACTAAAATAAGCCTTCAAAACACGTTTAAACATGATGAGCAAAACCAGTAAAAATGACCTCAGCATAGGGGCGGGAAAAACCTCAGCAGCGAAAGGGTTAACTATCATTTGTGGTGTGTGCATACAAAACGGAATTGTGCTGACTGCTTTTCTTTATCATATTTTGTCTGAGTGATCCGAAAAACCATCTGAATTTTTCATTAAATCGTCGGCCATTTTGGATTCAAAATTCGCATCCAAAGCTTTCAATGACACTGCTGCAGCAAACTGAATTGCTGCGCTGCAGCAATTCAGCAGCTGCTGAGGTATTGAACGGGCCTCGGGACGATATGGTGAAGATTCCTTGGCATACAGTGGGAGTGGATATATTTTCACTTGATGGACGTGATTACCTAGCAGTGCTGGACTCTTACTCATCATACCCGGAGGTTGCTAAACTCCGGAATACGTCCTCAGAGCATGTGTGCCAGAAAATAGAAGCAATATTTTCAAGATTTGGCATACCTACAATCCTAAAGACTGACTGGTCCCCAGTTTTCTTGCAGGTACTTTAAAGCATTTTCTGAAGTGTATGGATTTCTTCACAGAACCTGGAGTCCGAAATATCCTCAAAGCAATGGATTAGCTGAGTGTGGAGTTAAAATCATTAAAAGACTCTTTACAAAGGCAAGTCACTCAGGGGAGGCCCCACAGGTTGCTTTGCTTAATTATAGAGCCACACCTTTTGGAGGGGGGCAAATCTCCCGCAGAATTGTTCTTCGGTCGACAAAGACTACGTTGCCACAATTGAATTTGACACAGTATCACAATGACAGAAAGTTGCATACTTCCTACATTCCAAAGAAGGATGGAATTAGGGAACGTCAGAAAAGGAACTATGACTAAAGTGCAAAGAATGTAAAAATGCTGCATGTTGGACACTGTAAAGATCTGGACTGGTCAGTGCTGGACGAATGAAGCTGTAGTGCTGCGTCAAGTCTCAGACCGGTCCTTTGAAGTTCAAACAAAGCATGGAGTGGTGTTGAGATGCAATCAGAAACATTTATTGACGATACCATGTCACTCTCTAGACCTACCACAGTCACGGGACCTGGATTCTTTCAGTAATGGTGAGGATTCTGAGGAGGCGTGCTCTGATATGCAACATGACCACGATGTAATTCATCAGGAACCATTTCTGATAGATACTCCCGAGGAGCCCTCATTTGAGGATACTGACAATAGAGTGGACATTCCTACCACAGTAGAGCATCCGGGAAGAGCTTTACAACAGTTATCACAAGGAGACCAACATACATCAAGTGGCAGAGCTGTCAGAAGGCCACAAAGACTCATTGAAGAATGTTAAAGGAACACTCCAGTCTGAAAATCACCCCCCCCTTTTTACATTATATTAAAGCTATTGCCCTAACTAGTCATTCAGTGTATATATAAATATATTTTTAATGTAATACCCTAAAAACGACACTTTTCCAACAGGGTTTTTTTTTTTTTTTACTCACCTCCCTCCTCTTCCGCTCCCGTCGTGGATACTTGGAACTTGGCTACAGGTTTACGTGCAAAGCGCGCATGCGCTCCTATCACGTAAACCAGCCAATCAGCAGGCTTCCTCCCGGAATCCTGCTCATTCAACCGCGCATGCGTGGAGCAGTGCACGTTCACGAGCGGCGAGGTGAGCTGAAGTTCACCCCGCCTGCTCGTCTAAAAACTCTTTGGAGGAGGCAGCGGCTCCGGCTCCTTCTCCTGCGCGTTCCCGCGACTCTGCTGGAGTGGTGGGACGTCATCGCGCTTCTAGCGCGATGACGTCCCAGCTTTGCCGAGAGTTCCAAAACGCGTGGACCTTGAAACCCGATCAGCTGGGAGGGCGGAGTAAAGTCCACCGCTTCTCTCAGCAATATCAGCCAATCGGGAAAAGATAGAAGGCTGGGGAAAGAAATGGGATACTTCAGGCAATATGACCACCTCAGCTTTATAAGGTGGTCATATTGCCTGGAGTATCCCTTTAACTGCTGTTGACCCTAAACTCATTGACATTTCTGTTATACAGAGTTATGTGTTGTAAGTTGATTTGTCGCCAAACTGACTTATTTCTTAGGAAATTGTTCTATTGCTTTTTATCAATGTTTGCGTTTTGTTGGTGTTTTTTTTTGTAGAAAAGAAAGGATGTGCTGAGCTGAGTAAGTAATGAATATTCATAAGGGTCAGGGAACAGGAAGTGAGCTGTGCCCCAGGAAGAGTTAGTGTGGAGGAGAGCCAGCTCAGAGCAGAAAGCCAGACTCATCATGTATCATATAATAAAGAAGTTGCTGTAAACAGAACCTGGTGGATCATTTCAGTACATTAAAAAGCTGAACAACACACTCTGTTAGGTATTAATGCTAGACTATTTTCCGGCACTCTGAGTGATCTTGTCCAGTACTGTGTTCAGCAATGGATCTAATATTTTGGAATACTTGCTCTTGAATATGAACGTGAATCCTCTGCAGAATATTTGCTAGAGCTCTGGTAATGTTACCAGAGCCATTTAACCTCCCTGGCGGTCTAATTTTTTCAAACTTTTGTGTCTAAAAGCGTCTTTTTTTTTTTTTTAAAAGGAAACGTGTTTTTGTACATAGTTGGCCTGTAAATAATTAGGAATCACGCACTGAAATCAAGAGTTCTTACTGGTAAAATCCTTTATAAATAAATTAATTAATAAAAAATAAATAGTAAATACACGGAGTCTGATAAAGTTTGAAACCCGACATAATAATTTATTATCCCAAAATAATGCTAGTAAATGCTATTCAAAAAAATACAACAAAAAACACTGAAATCTGTCTTTCTTATCCTGTACTGCCACCTAGTGGCCGTTCATAAACTTTTCCATTTGTATTCAGTGAGTTTTATGAATGAAATTTGCTGCGTCCAGCCCCTCTGCATCATGTGACTCGCAGGGAGCCATCCAGGAAGCGTTCGCTGCGATCACACTGTGGGGGACAGCGAGGGAGCCAGGAGTAGTAAACATCCAGCCCGAGTGTGGCTCGGGGTTACCGTTCGTGGTAGTGAAATTTAACCCCGAGTCACACTCGGGAATACCGCCAGGGAGGTTAAAAGTTACATCAGCCTTGGAATCCTTTTATTTATAAGGATTAAAATATCAAACTTATCAATTTATTTTTTGCTTATCTGGTTTTCTGGCAATCTAGGCTTCATTCACACACTAGCACACTGGTATGGGCCAAGAATTTTTTTTTTTTAAAAATATGTAGAAGTAAACTGGGTAATACAAACGTGGACCTGTTGCTTGAGTTGCCTAGGGGGATGTCAGCTACACCCTCCTGATGATCCCACAACCAGGACAAAGGTCTTGTCAGATGTTGCTGCATCTCTTGTGCAGAGACAACAACCCCCCCCCCCGACCTTTCAGGTCTTACTGCCCCTTTTGGGTGATGGCAAATTAATTGGCATTTGTCTTCACTGTACTGGCATTATCGAACAAAAACCTGAGCCCTGAGCAGGGACCCACTGTATGGCAGGTCACTACTGTTTTAGCCCATTGTCCACACTCTCTCAAACCTTGTTTTTGCTCACAAGTCTTTTAATAGGTGTCCTCCGGTGAGGGTGGGCCAGTTCAGCTTAGTTGAGGTCAGCGACTGTCGCTGTGGTTAAAAAAATTTTTTAAAAAAATTGGTCGCCACCAGGTTGGAGTTCATTGATCTTAAATGGTCCATTTTTAATCGGGACGACTGTTTAAAAATTTTTTAATAGTCAATCATGCTGGTTATCTTTTTAATATTTGCAGCAGATAAATTCTCATTTAGGATAACACTTCTATCGGAAAGACCTTTTTTTATTTTTTTTATAACTTCATTAGAAATACAAAGTTCACCCAGTAATCATTTCATCATTCTTGATTTCCTGTTTAACACTAATAAAACAGTGTAACGTTCTCAAAATATGAATAATTGTTTTATACAGCATATATTGTACGTAATAAATTGCTTAAAGGTCTGTGTTTAACTGAGGTGTTTCCTTTCATCTCAAAACGTCTCATGAAGTTGTTTCGTTTGGGTCACCAGGCCTTGCGTTTCTTCACACAAAATGCTAACTATTCAGCACATTTGCTCAGAGGAACGTCATTAAAAAAAAAAAAAAAAAAAATACTGCGCAGGTTCCTTTTTAATAGCCTGCTGCCATTTTTCTCTTCAAGGGAGGGAGTAAGGAATTCCAAGCTATGCGTACAAAGATCCAAAGGCTTGTAGGCTGCTCAGAAGGTTACACCTTCATTTTTACTGCTTGTCCCTTCATCTTAACATTTGGGGCTAGGCCTGGACAAAAGAATCATCCCTGGACTTCATCCAGACCGGCCCACTCCAGTTATGGAAACGCGTAGGGCCGAATAAAGACGTGTTTGGAGCTGAATTTTTTTTTTTTTTGTATGTGAAATAAGAACTTTGCACTGTTAAATAACTTATTTTCAGATACTGTTTGAGTGTGTTTATATATAACATATGTAATGTAGCAAGGGATATGCTGTGTATATATAACCAGGCAGGTGTGTAGCTGTTTAGATTTATAGCTAGATACAGGAACGGCTCAAGACCTTGTGCTACCGGAGTTCAAGGATGAAATGCTGCCTGCCCTGCCAACTTGCACCCTTGCGTATCAGAGATTCATAGCAATAAAACTTTATATAAAAATTGAATTAAATCTATAAATTATTCTATATAAACCCATATATTGAATGCAATAAAATAATTAAAATATAAATATTTAAATTCTGTAATAAAATACATTTAAAAGATTTAATATATTTTAAGATTAATTTTTGTACAATTTATTAAGCCTTGCTCAGATTTTTTTTATCAGAATAAGCATGCCATACCAGGCCTACCTGAGGCTCGGTCGTCTCTGTCTCACAGACACCCCTGCCTGCCGGCATTCTCCTGGTAGCCCGTACATGCCTGCTCACATTTGTCTCCTTGTCAGGCCCGTCTTTAATATTGATTGGACCCTGGGCAAACATTTTCTTGGGCCCCCCCCACCCAAAAGCCCTGCCCACCGCATAACTACCCAACACTTTCAAGAGCTCCACAGCAATAAAACTCACAGTACTGTGCAATGTGTGTGTATGTGTATGTGTGTGTATCACAGAGCTCTGCTGCAATAGAACTCACAGCAATGTTCACTGTATGAGCGTATCACAGCTCCAAAGCGATAAAACTCACAGCAATGTGTGGTGTATGAACGTATCAGAGCTGCACAGCAATAAAACTAACAGCATATATGAACGTATCTCAGAGCTCCACAGAAATAACTCACTGTAATGTGTAGCGTGTATTCAACCCCCCCAGCCCCAGTATATCAATTTATTAAAACCCCCCAAGCCCCAGTATATCAATTTATTCACCCCCAAGCCCCAGTATATCAATTTATCCCCCTCCAAGCCCCAGTATATCAATTTATCCCCCCTCCAAGCCCCAGTATATCTATTTATCCCCCTCCAAGCCCCAGTATATCAATTTATCCACCCCTCCAAGCCCCAGTATATCAATTTCCCCCTCCAAGCCCCAGTATATCAATTTATCCCCCTCCAAGCCCCAGTATATCAATTTATCCCCCTCCAAGCCCCAGTATATCAATTTATTCACCCCCAAGCCCCAGTATATCAATTTATCCCCCTCCAAGCCCCAGTATATCAATTTATCCCCCTCCAAGCCTCAGTATATCAATTTATCCCCCTCCAAGCCCCAGTATATCAATTATCCCCCCTCCAAGCCTCAGTATATCAATTTATCCCCCTCCAAGCCCCAGTATATCACTTTATCCACCCCTCCAAGCCCCAGTATATCAATTTATCCCCCCTCCAAGCCCCAGTATATCAATTTATCCCCCTCCAAGCCTCAGTATATCAATTTATCCACCCCTCCAAGCCCCAGTATATCAATTTATCCACCCCTCCAAGCCCCAGTATATCACTTTATCCACCCCTCCAAGCCCCAGTATATCAATTTATCCCCCTCCAAGCCCCAGTATATCAATTTATCCCCCTCCAAGCCTCAGTATATCAATTTATCCGCCCCTCCAAGCCCCAGTATATCAATTTATCCCCCTCCAAGCCCCAGTATATCAATTTATCCCCCCTCCAAGCCTCAGTATATCAATTTATCCCCCCTCCAAGCCCCAGTATATCACTTTATCCACATCCCCCAAGCCCCAGTATTTCAATTTATTCACCCCCAAGCCCCAGTATATCAATTTATCCCCCCTCCAAGCCCCAGTATATCAATTTATCCCCCCTCCAAGCCTCAGTATATCAATTATCCCCCCTCCAAGCCCCAGTATATCACTTATCCACCCCTCCAAGCCCCAGTATATCAATTTATCCCCCTCCAAGCCCCAGTATATCAATTTATCCCCCTCCAAGCCTCAGTATATCAATTTATCCCCCTCCAAGCCTCAGTATATCAATTTATCCCCCTCCAAGCCTCAGTATATCAATTATCCCCCCTCCAAGCCTCAGTATATCAATTTATCCCCCTCCAAGCCTCAGTATATCAATTTATCCCCCTCCAAGCCCCAGTATATCAATTTATCCGCCCCTCCAAGCCCCAGTATATCACTTTATCCCCCTCCAAGCCCCAGTATATCACTTTATCCCCCTCCAAGCCCCAGTATATCAATTTATCCCCCTCCAAGCCCCAGTATATCAATTTATCCCCCTCCAAGCCCCAGTATATCAATTTATCCACCCCTCCAAGCCCCAGTATATCACTTTATCCCCCTCCAAGCCCCAGTATATCAATTTATCCCCCCTCCAAGCCCCAGTATATCAATTTATCCCCCTCCAAGCCCCAGTATATCAATTTATCCCCCCCCCAGCCCCCGTATATCAATTTATCCGCCCCTCCAAGCCTCAGTATATCAATTTATCCCCCTCCAAGCCTCAGTATATCAATTTATCCACCCCTCCAAGCCTCAGTATATCAATTTATCCACCCCTCCAAGCCCCAGTATATCACTTTATCCCCCTCCAAGCCCCAGTATATCAATTTATCCCCCTCCAAGCCCCAGTATATCAATTTATCCCCCTCCAAGCCCCAGTATATATCAATTTATCCCCCTCCAAGCCCCAGTATATCAATTTATCCGCCCCTCCAAGCCCCAGTATATCACTTTATCCCCCCTCCAAGCCTCAGTATATCAATTTATCCGCCCCTCCAAGCCTCAGTATATCACTTTATTCACCCCCAGGCCCCAATATATCAATTTATTCAACCCCCCTCCCCAAGGGCCTACATTGTGTCTCCTCATCTGCCGGCCCTCATCCATTACAGTCCTCCTTCCTCTTAATTAACTTTAAAACAAAAAACATATACAAACATATATATTGGATATATAATTTCCGATATCCAATTACAAAGATTTTAATCAAATGCTGGCCCTCTAGCACCAGTATATACAATCTGGTCAAGCGATTAGAAGCATTAAAATTATTGAAGACTGACATACATAATAATAAAATCGCTGCCTGTTAACAACTGACCGAGAAATAGTGTGCTGGCCTGCCTTTGCAGGGAATCCTTCTAGACCCGGCGGCACTATGGTCTTCAGAGTCTGACTCCTGCGAGTAATGTGCTGGCTGAGCGGCTGCTGGCCTCCTCCGTTGTGCTGTGCAGCCACCAGTGAGACGTGCGGGGATGTGCTGCACCTGCGCGACGCCTCGCGTCACGTGGTAGGTACCGAGGGCGGCGCCAATACAGCGTGAGTGTTCACTGGGAGGCACGCACGCTGCAGCAGCTAGCAGCACGGCCCCTCACTCAGTCAGTCAGATGGTGACGACAGGCAGGGGGCCCGCAGCGCAGTGTGACAGTCGGACTTCGTGTAAAATCAGCACCGGATTCATACCGGAGTTGAAAATTAACAAGTCGGATTCGGTGATAGGCATTTATGCGGGCCCAAGGGGCAGCTGCTTTGGGCCCCTCAGCAATGACTGGGCCCGGGGCAGCTGCCCCTTTTGCCCCGCGTTAAAGACGGCCCTGCTCCTTGTGCAGATCTGTTCCACTACAAATTTCACACACGTGTGCATAGCAAGAGAAAATTTGTGCTCTGCTCTGGTTTCTATAAAATTCCATGTGTAACAAAACACCATTTAGAGGTTTTAGTTTACTTGAATGGCCATTTAAGTGTAAGCTCACTTGTCACGGCACCTGGGCGCGTGAGCTTACACTTCAATGGCCATTCAAGTAAACAAAAAACCACAAGGTTTTAAACCTGGAATTGTATAGAAACAAGCGCAGATGACTTTTTTCTTGCTGTAGTTTTATACATGAACTGGGTTGTTACTCCTGGTGGTTGCAGCTGCTCTGAGCATGGGCGCGACGCCGCTTTTTCTTTATACATGCTTGCATAGATTTACAGAAAAACAATGGGATTACGGATCTATTCTTGAACTGTAGGGGATTTTTGTTTTTATGCTAGGAGTGAATTCCATTTATCCAAAATTGTAAATATTACATGAATATACAACCTCATACTACAGTACATAACTTATTTGCTGAATACCCTTTTTAGAAGCTAATCAATCTAAAATGGAAAAAATATTTTTTTCTTCCCTCAATGCATTTTAAGAGATCCAATTTTAATCCAATTTTTTTTAATAAGCTAAAAACCATCAGATTTAATTTCTTTTTAAATAAACTTTTATTCTTAATCCACCCTGGTCGCCATCGCTACAGTGTCTGACTTTTTCTGTAAAGTAACGTGCATCGGCCAGTGCTCTATCCGAGATACAGATTGGGATATCTCAATTGATGCGCGTGTGTGTATATAATTTCTCCGGTACAGCCAGGAGTGCGGTTGATCCTAGGATTAGCCGGGTAATCCTGACATTACCCAGGCGTCATTAGCAAAAGTCTGAAGTGAAATAAAATTTTGGACTTTACCCTGGTAATCTGAAAAGTATCCAGAGGCCTCTGGGTACCCTACTTTTCTGTTGTATTTTAACAGGGTAATTCACACATTACCCTAGTTTTGTTGGATAAAGTGTGATGTTTCATCAGACTTTGGATACTTTGCAGATTACCCGGATAAACGCCTCTGGGTACTGCGCTTTTCTTAGCTTGTCAGAAGGTTAGAGATGACTGAATTCTGAGGATTACCCGGATAAAGCTGCAAACTGTCTGACAACAAAATTGTGTTTTTTTTTTTTTTTTTTTTTTTTTATTTTATTTTTTATTTTGTTTTTAATGAAATTGTATCCACAGCCACATACCACACTAAAAAACCGTCTTGTTACTCTGTGCGTTAATAGTCTGAAAATTTAATTTATGAAGATAAAGAGATTACATAAAGAGTAACCTGATTGTTGTTATGTTTTATAAATGATATATAAGCACATATGACCCATAATAAAGATCATGTAACTTTCACATTCATATAAGAAACCTATCGAATATACAGAGTGACCGGATATATCTTTAATACATTTTAATGTTTGTCTTTAGCCATTTTCTTTTATAATATCCCTTGAATAGCAAAATTCACTTTTACCCAAGCGGGGTTGGATGCTCTGCAGATTACCCAGGTGAAGCTGTGGATAGTCCTCAGATTACCCGGGTGAAACTTCAGACTTGCACATTATCCGGGTAAAGTGTGAATTTTTCATCTCTTCCAGACCGTTGCCCAAGGGCAGTTGGTTAGTCCTAAAATTACCCGGGTAAAGTCCGACATTTTAATTTTTTTTTTTTTTAAATTGCAGCTTTAACCAGCGGTTTTGGGTGATGTCAGGATTACTAGGGTAATCCTAGGATTAACCGCACTCCTGGCTTTACCTGTTAAAATATATAGATATATATCTTCTTATGACAATGCTAGATCTGTCTCTGGGACCGAAAGTGATTTCTGACATTCAAATTTCCCCTCACAGCACCAAAACAGGGCTGCTTTGGGCAGAGACATATCCCACTCTAAGGCTGGGTTCACACCTGGGCGTAGCGCTGCGTCGCGCAATGCGCGTGTTTTTCCACGCGTTCGCGCATACAAAGAACGCGCGTTGCAGCGCGTGCGCGGCTATATGGCCGCGAACGCGCTGCTGTATGCCTGAAAAGCTCCCGAACTTCTTTTTGGGTCGGCCGTTTTAGGCTGGGGTCAGACCAGCGAATTTTTAACGTGCGTTCTGGCGCACTTAATCACGGCCGCACTAGCAGCAAATGACGGGCAATGACAGCCAATATACGAAGTACGGTCGCACGAAAGTCCGGCTGCGCAACGCAAGTGGAAAATTAACGGATTTTTTTCGAGAACACTGAACCGCTAGTACAGAGTGCGCTGCGCCCGCTAGCTGTGTGTGTGTGATTTGGAGACATCAGACCCTGCTCGTGTCCGGCCAACATAACGTCCAGACGCAAAAAGTTTCCTGGTTTGGATTCGTAAAACATCACGCACGAAAATGCGCATCGTATGACCGTTTTCGCCTATTCCGTGAAAAAATACGTCAATGCGTTCGGACGCACTTTTTTACGTTCGCGTGTAAAAATGCTTTCGTTTGACCCTAGCCTTAAAGCACATTCCTGCGCGCTCTAAAACGCTTAGGTCTGAATGGGGCCCATAGCAAAGCATGGGATTTCCCCGGGCATGCGTTTTAAAGCGTGCACCAACGTGCGTTAAAACGGCTAGGTGTGAATGGGGCCTAAGGGCAGGGCCGGATTAACCTAGGGGCAGATGGAGCAGCAGCTCCAGGCCCATGCCCTAGAATAGGCCCAGAGAAAAAATAACAATGTCTGCATTGATGGACATTTGGACCTCATTATCTCCAACAACATAGCAGCTACAGGGTCATGTCAGGTATAACTGGAAAGGCCAGAGCAGGACCAGGACATGACCAGGTTTTATGTAACAATAAAAAAATCTTATTTTTTTTCTTTCTAACACAGCAATATTTTTCACTTTTCAATTATAAAGCGAACAATGATGCTGCACTAACTCACCATCTCAAGTGTGGAGGTGATGGCACGATCCGTTATTACGAATTGTTACACCAAAAACCTAAACCCTCGCACTGCAGCAAAGTGCACTGGGAGGGACTTTGGAACCCTGCGTCACTAATCTTTACACCTCACAAGGTCAAGGGAGGACAGCGTCTGGCCTTTGTATTAATACCAAACATGGCCATGTAAAATCTAAAAGAAAGGAAAACCAAAAAAACTTTTTAATCTACTTATTTTTAGTTCCAAAGCGATGGCATTTTCCATTTGTCACTTATAAAAATGAGATATACTACTGCCATTACTCACCTTCTCTTTCCCACGCTGGGAGCAAGGTCAGTGTTTTATACATAGCCATATTATTCATAAAACACCTTCCTCCAAAACACAAGCGAAATATTTCATTTTTTTGGTTAAAATTGTATATTTTCTCAGAAAAATGCAGTAACAGGATCCCATTTAATTTTTTTTAACAAGAATGCCCTATATAATATATTACCACAAAAGGTTTGGATGATAAAATGTGAAAAAAATATTTTACACGCTGTAAATGATTGAAATCTGAATGGAAATTTCCTCACACAGTAACTACCTGGTTACATATACCCGTATCTGCACTATTAAATAACCTAAAATATGCTTTCATTTCACTAAATTCCAAAAAAAAGCCCACCAAAATCTTCAGCTACAGGCCCATAGAGATCTTAATGTGGCCCTGCCTAAGGGAACCTCAATGTGCCTTTTTTCCATTCAAGCGGCTACCTGTAGCTCTCACTGTAGATCTCATAATGGAAAGCTTCATTGTGTGAGTGGTTGTCGGGGATTTTCATGTGGTGAAGCTACATAAACAGAAGCTTAATGTGAAACTCTTGTGGTTCCTCTCACATCCCAGAAGTTCTAGTACATGAGTGATGTTCAACCACACCTTGTGGTCTGATTCAGCAATATCTGATTTTTGTATTTATTTTATCCCCCCCCCCGAAAATGAATGTTAGTCGTTTTGCTCTAGAACATTGTTCCACAACTTTGGCCTCCAGGTTTGGCACTAAATTTCCCATGAGGATCAACCAATTCAGTGACTGAGCATCATGGGAGATGCAGCTCCAAAAGATCTGGAGCACGTTGCGAACCCCTGTTCCAGAAGCTGCAACTAAAAATACATACAAAATCGGATTTGCAACTACTGTGGCATAACTTTTTGATTGGAGGAAAAAAGGTTTGCAACAATAAAATACAAATGTTCGCTATACAATAAAAAACAGGGTTGTACCAGGAAGAGGTATTTCAAAATTGAGGTGAATCAAAGAGGAGCAGGACATGTGAAATAGAAACGGGCAGCTGAAAGGGTCCGCTCAGCACTCCATACTAGTAAGGATCGAAGTCTGCATCCTCCGGGTAGGTGGAAATGGAAAAAAACTGCTTGGCCAGTAGGGATAGTGTGAGAGAAAGCACCGAGTAGAGTGAGAAGAGATGCAGGACAGTATTGGAGGGATAAGGAGAGGAGGGACAAAAATGGGGGGCTTACTCGGTGAGGGGTCATCAGAAGAGGGCATCCAGGAAGAATTTATCGTGGCATAACTTTAATATTTATAAATTTACAAAACAAATCTGGTCAAAGTAAATGCTTGACAAAAAGCCGAGAGGAACATGGCACACATGCAATAGTTTTAAATTTTTTTTTTTTTTTTTTTTTTTTTTTTCTTTTGAGCTGCCAAAGGTGAACCATCCCCAAACTAGGACATGTCTAGTCTCTAGAAGAACCAGTAAAGTGGTGTAATACGGGAAAGAAATTGAGTGCTGGTAAAAATAATCAACCTGGATCCGAGCGGAGCAGAAGCCAACATACTCTTCTGTTTAGCGCTGGGACAGCAGTGTGTTGTCAATATTAATCCGTATGGCCTGAGTTTCTTCTCGAGTAATGCGGAATGGACACCACAGCACCTGTGACAAGAGAAGTGGTAGATGTTAAGACTGTGTGGCACATCTCAACCTCTGGCCAAGATTTCAGATCTAACATCTCGCAGTACAGCTACAATATGCTTGGCTAGATCTTTATGTATAGAAGTGAAACTGTCCACAAACCATAGAGCTACGTCTAACATTCTACTTAAAATACTTTTAACTGTAAAATAATGTGGGATTATCCACAAATCGTGTGCCATTCTTTTAATTTCTCTTCTCTGGGTTACCAAAGTTTTTATAATGGATTGCAGTAGCTATTGGAGCATAACCCTAATTGAGCTTGGGAAGCCTTCTAAGTGAAGCCTTCAAAGTGAGCACTTAGAGCTCTTCTGGAGTGATTTTGATTTTTGTTTCAAACAGATCTTTTCTATTCATTTTAAGGTTTTAAGTTAGGTCTGGTGTGCAAATTAGGTTAGGCTGGTGACTCATTCCACTTACTGATTAGCATATAATTGGAATCAATTGGGTGCTATTTGCTAAGGTGGTTAAACTTGTCCACGCCTTGCTGGGGGAGGTGTTCTTAGGTGACTATATAAAGCTTGGGGAATATTAGCTTGGTCTAATTGAACTTGGGAAGCCTTCGTGAAGCCTTCAAAGTGAGCACTTAGAGATCTTCTGGAGGTAGTCTGAGGTTAGACAGGAGGTAGAAAACCTCCAAAAAGGTAAGATTTGTTGGTTTAAATCCAGTGTAAGAGCTGTCATGCATTTGTTTTTAAATCCAATTTTTGGAGGTTTGGAGTGTGCCTGATATGTAGGCAGCTCTCTTTATTGCAGCAGGAAATTGCCTGTTTGAAGTCTGAGATTTGTAAATTATCTGTTACACAAACTCAGGCTATGGCTATGACTGTTACAAAGCCACTGCCACAGAGGCCTCCTAGGAGTGGCAGATGGACTACTGTAGGATCTGGTAGACTTAGAGTTGTGGATAGAAGGCATGTCCCACAATCTGTGGCTCTTCTTTTGAGGCACTTTCAGAGTGTAGTGGTGAGACGGAAGTAGGCTCAGACACCATAGTTGAGGAACCACCATCCCCTATGCCTAAAGGTATGCAGGACTGTAACCAAGAACAAAAAGGAAAAGGTGGGACATGATAGCATTACCCAGCAACAATTGCCTTCTATCATAAGAGGTGTTGAGCTGGAGAGTAGTGGTTTGGTGAGCTGTCTTCCTGGGGCTACTGCTCATAGAGACAAGAGACGTATTCTCAATATTGTCAAACAAGCAAAGCAACAAGGGGAAGTGGACGTTCTAGTCCATCTAGGGACAAATGACTTGGCTAGCAATGAGGTTTCTGAGATTAAGGAAGATTTTTGTGTTCTTGGAGGTGAAATACAGCAGATTGCGTCCACTGTCATTCTCTGAAGTTTTGCCTGTGCATAACATTCAGGATAGGCAGATGCGCAATAGGGAATTTAATTTGTGGCTTCGGGAATGGTGTCGGGAGCAAGGATTTGGCTTTGTGTCCCATGATAGCTCTAATTGGAGCAGAAAGGAACTGTATAAAAAAGATGGTTTGCATCTTACTCATAGGGGAACATATGTTCTCAGTGAGAAGTTCAAAGGTTTCGCAAAGAAATATTTAAACTAGGAGGGGGGGGGGGACAAAAGGGTAAAAAACAATCTGACTGATTGTCCCCCAAAACTAAATCTGAGGGTGCAAGCAACATGCGGGGTAAAAAATGACAAGCTCAGAGTCGTGTCTATAAATGCTTGCAGTTTAGTCAATAAAATCAATGAACTGGAGGCAATGATGGCAGCTGAAAAAGTAGATTTAGTGGCGGTTACTGAGACATGGTTCAGTGAGAAAAATAACTGGGACATAACCATACCGGGGCACTCTTCTATATAGAAAAGACAGAGAAGGTAGGAAAGGAGGAGTGGCCCTGTATGTGAAAAACATAAAAACAAACCAAATAAAAGCGAGCGAGGTGAACAGTCAGTTTGGGTTACGCTAACATTTGGCAATCATACAGTAGCTCGTGTAGGTGTGATCTATAGACCCCCTGGACAAGTAGAAGCGCTAGATAATCTGCTGTTTGAGGAAATAGCCAAAATGGCAATGAAGGGGGAAGTTATTATCATGGGGGACTTTAATCTTCCTGATGTGAACTGGAAAACCAAAACAGCTGGGTGCACCAGGAGTACAAATATTCTAAACTCCCTACTGGGATTATCTCTAACACGAGTAGATGAGGAGCCGACCCGTAAAGAGGCCATATTGGATTTAATATTCACAAATGGAGGTTTGGTATCGGACGTTGTTGTAGGTGAAAATTTGGGATCTAGTGATCACCAGTCAGTATGGTTTAATAGAAGAACAGGGATGGAGCCGCACCACACAAAAACAAAAGTTTTAGACTTTAAAAAAACAGATTTTTCTAAAACGGGATTTTGTGTGAATGAGTCATTATCAGACTGGAGGAGTTTAAAGGGAGTTCAGGAGAAATAGGATTATTTAAAGGAAGCATTATTGAAGGCCACAGGCAATTGCATTCGGCTTGTTAGCGCAAACAAAAGAAAAAACCACTGTGGTACTCTGCAGAAGTGGCCAAAATAGTGAAGAACAAAAAAATAGCATTCAATAATTATAAAAAAACTCCGCATGAAGAAGATAGGCAAACCTATAAGATTAGGCAGAAAGAGGCAAAGCAATTTATAAGAGCTTCCAAAGCACACGCAGAAGAGAAAATAGCTCGGTCAGTAAAAAAGGGGGACAAAACATTTTTTAGATACATAAACGAGAAAAGAAAAGTAAAACAAGGATTAGTTAGATTAAAAACAAAGGAAGGAAGGTATGTAGAAGAGGATAAAAGTCTCGCTGACTGCCTCCAATGAATATTTTTGTTCAGTCTTTGCGGAAGGAAAGGGACCTCAGTTAGGAGGAAACAGTAAAGAGACCTTTACATATGAGTTTACAGAGGAGGAGGTTCTACAGCAGCTGTCTAAAGTAAAGACAAATAAGTCAATGGGGCCTGATGGGATCCACCCTAAATTATTAAGAGCTCAGTGATGTAATCGCAAAACAGTTAGCAAGGATTGGTTAAATCGGTTAACGGGAGTTGTCCCAGAAGACTGGAAATTAGCAAATGTTGTGCCCATTTACAAGTAGGGTAGTAGGGAGGAATCGGAACTATAGGCCAGTTAGTCTTACGTCAGTAGTGGGGAAATTAATGGAAACCATGTTAAAGGAAAGGATTGTTGAACATCTAAAAACACATAGATTACAGGATCAGAAACAACATGGGTTTACCTCGGGAGATCATGCCAAACGAAGCTTATTGATTTTTTTATTTTTTTTTGATTGGGTAACAAAAATAATAGACACAGGTGGTGCAGTAGACCTTGCTTATTTAGATTTCAGTAAGGCTTTTGATACTGTTCCGCATAGAAGGCTTATCAATAAATTACAATCTTTGAGCTTGGATTCCAATATTGTTACATGGATTAGGCAGTGGCTGAGTGACAGGCAACAGAGGGTTGTGGTAAATGGAGTTTATTCAGCGCAAGGTCTTGTTACCAGTGGGGTACCTCAGGGGTCAGTACTTGGACCCATTCTCTTTATTTTTATTAGTGATATATTGCAGAAGGTATTAATGGAAAAGTATGTCTTTTTGCTGATGACAAAGATTTGCAACAGGGTTGACGTTCCTGGAGAGATCAGCCAAATGACAAATTATTTAGGTAAACTAAAAAATGGTCGGAGCTGTGGCAATTGAGTTTTAATGTGGATAAGTGCAAGATAATGCACCTGGGACGTAAAAACCCAAGGGCTGAATATAGAATATTTGATACAGTCCTAACCTCAACATCTGAGGAAAGGGATTTAGGGGTTATTATTGCAGAGGATCTAAGGGTAAGTAGTCAATGTAATAGAGCAGCAGGAAATGCTAGCAGAATGTTTGGTTGTGTAGGGAGAGGTATTAGCAGTAGGAAAAGGGAAGTGCTCATGCCACTGTACAGAGCACTGGTGAGACCTCACATGGAGTACTGTGTGCAGTACTGGAGACCGTATCTCCAGAAGGATATAGACATCTTAGAGAGAGTACAGAGAAGGGCTACTAAAATGGTGTACGGCTTGAAGGAGAAAAGTTACCAGGAAAGGCTTAATGATCTTAACATGTACAGCTTGGAAAAAAGACGAGACAGAGGAGATATGATAGAAACATTTAAATACGTAAAGGGAATCCACAAGGTAGAAGAAGGGAGTATATTTAAACAGAAACGAAGTAGCAAAACAAGAGGACATAGTCTTAGATTAGAGGGGCAAAGGTTTAAAAGTAACATCAGGAAGCATTATTTTACTGAGGGTGGTGGATACATGGAACAGCCTTCCAGTTGAAGTGGTAGAGGCCAAAACAGTAATTGAATTTAAGCAAGCATGGGATAGGCATAAGGCTATCCTAAACATAAGCTAAATCCAGGTAAAGTATCCATGTAATTGGGCAGACTAGATGGGCCGAAAGGTTCTTATCTGCCGACATTTTTCTGTTTCTATTGTTTTCACTACAACTCAATATGGTAAAACTCCCTGAACGCCATAATGAAACCAAACCAGGGACTCTTGTGGTAATTCCTGATGCTGAGAAAATGAATCCAGTTTGACACTTGCTAATCAATCTTGCCACCGCTAATAAGCTAACGGAATTTAGAATATTGTAGTTAAAGTTTTAATAAATGACACGTTCTATGGAGTACTTGCACAATTATCTGTCCTGTGCCAGGTTTTAATACTGATTTATTCCACGTAGAGCAATGCCTAAGCCATACTAATTGTCGACTCATACTTGAGGCTTGGCTCCCATGGATTATGAGTCATTGCAATGTTTGAGGTTGTTTGATGAAACTTGGCATTATTTTGTTGTTTTCATGATTTCTACAGTGAAACTTTCCAATTAATCTGTAATCTTCGTTAAAACACGAAATTGGGCTGTCGACCAAATGTAATCTGATTTATAACAGCCGGGAATAGCATTGAATTTGTATTAAAGCGCGAGACGTTAAGAACTCCCGTCTTGGGCCAGTGTCAGATGAGCGTTCTTCAGAGCGGAAGGCACGTTTTGTGAGTAGATGTGTCTGACGCCCGTGCAGCCACCTCGCTGAGCGCAGTTAGTGTGCTCATCCTCTCTAAAGCGATCTTCTCCTAATGGAGGATTGCGCTTTGTAGCCCAGTCTACGTCCATTTGTAGCGTTTCGACGGGGAGGTTTTCAGCACATCCGGTGGTAGTACATGCTGCACCATGTGGGCCTCCTTGTCGAACCGTCACAAAGCTACAGCAGACGCAGAAAGTGCGTCAGTACACGCGGTTGTCTGACCCCTGTCCTTAAGCGAGTCATGCTTGCAAACTTCCTATACTTTTATACATTTCTGGTGTTCCAGAATACTACACTGAATATTGGAAGCCTGAGATATGGAGGCGGGAGAGGATAAGTATGTTCTATTAGAGTCTTTTTTTTCTTTTCTTCAGACCCCCCCCCCCCCACGTCTTGCGGAATTCAGGATTAGTCCGTCTCAGATACTGCTTCCACTCCAGCTGAATCCGAGGTCCCCTAGCAAAAAAAGGAATCCTGTATCTTCTGCTTGCAGCGATCTCCCTGCCTTCTTCATTACCCACAAGTCAATGCAGAGGCCCCTTACTAGCAGCTCTATAATCAATGAGCAGACTTCCACAGCAATAAAGCTCAGTAACCTGCAGTGTGAATGAAATGTGTATTTTACAGCAGTAAACAATGTTTTTGGAAACTAAAGTAAACGTATTTTAACTTGTATGAATTTATTTCGATTCTTAGAACGCATTTTAATCCATGCAGCTCTAGAAATCCCTTCTATATTCCCAGAATAGTCCTCTGGTTGCTCCAGTATACAGTATGTCCTAGTTTCTCTGCTTTCTGTAGTCCAGTTGTCAGTCTTCCCTTCTATTTGAAGTGGTGTTGGAGTTGCTGAACCCCCCCCCCCCCATCCACTAATGCTCTGATACAGTGACATTCATTTTTAATAAGTCCCCTCAAAGCTGAATATATTTTAATTGGCTGATAAAGTATAAAGTGTTCCGAGCTCCATTAAAAGCAATTCCTAAATAATACCCACATGCAAGTAATGACTCACATGGCATTATACTGCTTTGACACGAGCAGTAATTAAAATTCTCATTCTCCCAAAAATAAGTCTGTTAACATCAAGCCCTCTGTGGCGTCATAAATTCATGTAGGAACGCTGCCTCTACCGACGCTCCAAACATTTACTTAAGTTTAAAAATGTTTATCTGGATCCTAAATATGCAGCCCCCCCTCTGCTTATTACAAATAAATGCTGTTTGCAGACTGCTATCATGCTGGCTTCATTGCTCCAGGTTTTATTCAGATTTTCCTCTCGGCTAGTACAGACGAATCTGGCTTTCATGAATAGCATGCAGTCATGCTTTCCATTGGCACGGTTTTAATGATCTTGAAAGGAGACCTTGGCTGACAATCGGTGGAAGGAGGACCTCCTCTCTTTTGGGAAATGTCACACAACCCCACAGACTCCAAAAAAAAATAGCAAGATGTACCTTGTCACAAAGAGCTGTTTTTTAGTTTTTCTGTTTGCATAGTAGAAATCAACTAGCCAACAGGTCATATTGGGCCATGCCCTCTACCCAGAGCTCATCCCGATCTTTGATGGAATGAGGCAAAGTTGGGATCAGTCCGTCTCCCCTGTACTTCCACCCAAATCGGCAAAGGAAGTAGCCATGATGGACCTGCTTTGTAGCTGTTGGAGGATGACGGGCATATCACATTGGGGGGGGGGGGCCCCAAGTGATGCAAAGGCCACTGGCACCTTCCTAATGGGACGCTTGTACAGAAAAAGACCCTGGTCAAGGCAAATGGCTAAGGGGTAATGCATGTTTCTTGTCAAGCCTGCCTCTTCACTAAAATTTAAACAAGAAGGCACCAGTCCCTACTGACTTAGGTGATTAGATATGCTGCCTCGGCACCATGGTGGCCAGATTTTGCTGTCTGAGGCTATATTCAGTGGCTCGAGCTTTGCGTATGTCCCAAATGTTTTTAGTAGTGCCCCAGAGCTTAAGAGTTGAGTGGTATTGTGTTTTTTTCTTATCTGAAGAATGGGGGCAGTTCAGAGATTTCAACTATTAAATTCCTCCTGAAAACCTGTTTTCATCTTACCATTAACAATTTTTGGTAATCTGGACAATCTATATAATTTATAGGGCAGCTTCTTGTTTTGCTTGGCTATTCCTTTAGTTTTTAGGCTAGGGTCAGACGAAAGCGGTTTTAACATGCGTTTAGACGCACGAAATCACGGCCGTGCTAGCAGCAAATGACGTCCAATGCCGGGGAACACACGAAGTACGGGCGCACGAAAGTTCGTCCGCGCAACGAGGGTGGCAAACGAACGCATTTTTTCTAGAACGTCAAACCTCTAGTACGGACGTACAGAGTGCGCTGCGTCGGCTAGAGGCGTGTGTGCGTGATTGGGAGACGTCAGACACTGCTAATGTCCGGCCAACATAACGTCCAGACACAAAAAGGGTTTTATTGATGATCCGTACAAAATCACGGACGAAAAGGCGCATCGTATGACCGCTATCGCGTATTCCGTGAAAAAAATGCGTCCATTCGTTCGAACGCACTTTTTCACAGACAACGCGAAAAATGCGTTAGTCTGACCCTAGCCTTAGAGCTTTATTTTATCACTAGAAAGAATGCGTTAATGGTTTGGCCTTCCAATGGATGTTCCTCCTTTGTAATTGGTGGATGGTGCTTGGTAGGCACATCTATAAGATTTGCTACAAAGGTGAAAACATTACAAATCCCCCAACTTTTGTTTTGCTAATATTTTTTTTTACATAACCTTTTACCAGTGGTTTAGGTTTTATTTTGCATGGCTTTCTCAAAGATTTCAGCTCATGATGCGGCTTGGTAAAAAGGTTTTTTGGGTAGAATTAACAAATACAAAAATCTCTTCGTGAGATGCCATATATAAGCACTGTTGAATAGATATGGAAAAGGTTCAAATGATTAGTGGACAACCACCATCATAGAGCCCCTTGAGAAGTTGGGGTTGAAAAAAAATGGTAATTTTTATTATTGGACATTGCCAAACAAACAATATATAGACAATTGTAAAACAAGACAGGATGTCACATGAATAAAAGAGCAATAGAAGTAACACTATGGACTGAAATAATGTCGAATAAATGGATAGGTTTGGTAATAGGTGAGTTAAAGATACCAGAGTGGTGGTTAATTCCGTGTAACCAATAATGCTGACTAGCCGAAAAAATAATAATAACATGGACTATATGTGAAATATCTCATGATGTATGATAACGATGGTATGGAATTTTGAATGATATTGAATAAGTAATAAGCAAACCGACAAACGGACACATTAATTATCTGAGAAATAATCCCTCCAACGTATATGTGATTGGTTATAAATACCGTTTAATGACGGAAAATGTTAATGAGTCAATGAGCAGAAGCAATATGGACCAATGTTGATGACCCAACAGCAGTTGAAAACTAAACTCAAAAGAGCTGGATAAACACTTGGAAACCAGAGATAGCTAGTAAGATATCAGCGACCTGATGGTCAGTGGTAAAATTAAATCTATAGTTAATCAACTTGGTAAATGGTAACAAAGTGAAGATTGACTTGCCCAGACAACTAATGCTGCTGATAGTATAGAGATTGAGAGATTGTTCAAACCATTAGTAACATCAGTTAAATACTGATGTATTAGGAATCAGAAAAAACTCTAATAGTAGCGGCTAGTCAATGTCACAAATTCTAAACAATTGTTCTATATTAACAGCTGGTAATTAGATTGCAACGATTGTAGAGGTATGTATGAGATTGTAGACTTTGATTAGAGCCACCGCTAGATGTAACAGATTATTGATCATAGTGAGTAGAAATAGCTACATCTAGCGGTGGCTCTAATCAAAGTCTACAATCTCATACATACCTCTACAATCGTTGCAATCTAATTACCAGCTGTTAATATAGAACAATTGTATAATGGTGGTTGTCCACTAATCATTTGAACCTTTTCCATATCTGTTCACGATTCCTAGAGGGTTTAATCCCATTCTTGGTTGGGGTGCCCTCATCCATATTTCACTTTCCCAGGTTTGGGATTAGTGATTTGTTGTTGCTTTCTTTATAAACACTGTTGGCCAGACGCAGAAGTGAATGATAATCCCTAGATCCGTTTTGTTGTCGTATCCTCTCCATGCCCGGGCCAGATTGGTATAATTTACTCTTCTAGTGGACTGTGCCAGGAAAGGACTAAAAGCGTAATTGAAGATCATGAATTGGCAGAATCCAGACCACTTAAGAGCTGCCATTGTATTGTTGTAACCCGTGTGAATTGTGGACATTAATATTCCCTTCTGCCAGGATGATTGCTGGAGGAACGTCGTATTGCTAGGCTCTTGTATTTCTATGGCAACCAACAAGTCGTCAGGAATGTCTTTCTAGGAGTTGTGGTCAAATAAGATGAAGTTTGTGGCTTTTCTGCAACTGTTGATCTTTAGCATAATGTTATTGGTGACTAAAATATCTGCTCTGATGTTTTCCTGGTTGAGTCCTACCAATTGCCACTTTAACCATACTGTTTCCAGAAGCAATGTGGCTGGATTCCAACTTCATTTTTCATTGTCAAGGTAAATCTTCAAAATAATCAGGTTTCTGGGATGATCTTAATGAGCAGATTCTGGCTGTGGCATGAATAATTACGGTGGGTCAGAAGATACATGGAACCTTGGAGAATGGGCAGAGTCTTTGGGTGGATGCTTAGAGTCTCATTGGCCAGGTCACTGGGAGCAAATTGCTTTTTGTATTCCTGAATGGATGAATTGGAAGAATGTAGTCAACGTTTGGATCAAAATGTGAAGGGATAGCTGTCCACCCCCCCCCCCGCCCCCGTGATGGTAAATTTGTTTCGAGGGATTTCTTTTATAGAAATGGATGGAGTGGTCAAGTGGATAGAGAGGGGAAAATGTTACATGTACAGTTGTGTTCAAAATTATTCAACCCCCACTGAAATTGAGTGTTTTGGCCAGTTTGACATTGATTTTGATCATTCAGTCATCTTGCTTACAATTAAATCAAAGAGGCACGTGTAGGTCAGACAAATATAACATAACATTTATAATGAAATAACCACAAATGTCTTTTCCGTGCTCACATCATTATCAGTTTTATTCAACCCCCAAGTGACATTCAATCTAAGTACTTAGTACAACATCCTTTTACAGTTATAACAGCTTTTAAACATGAAGCCTAGCTTGACACAAGTGTCTTGCAGCGATCTACGGGTATCGTCGCCCATTCATCATGGGCAAAAGCCTCCAGTTCAGTCACATTCTTAGGCTTGCGCACTGCAACTGCTTTCTTTAAGTCCCACCAGAGGTTCTCAATCGGATTTAAGTCTGGTGACTGCGATGTCCACTCCAATGTTCCAGCCTTTAATCTGCAACCGTGCTCTAGTGGACTTGGAGGTATGCTTGGGATCATTGTCCTGTTGATAGGTCCAACGTCTCCCAAGCCTCAGGTTTGTGACGGACTGCATCACATTGTCATCCAATATCTCCTGGTACTGAAGAGAATTCATGGTGCCTTGCACACGCTGAAGCTTCCCTGTACCTGCAGAAGCAAAACAACCCCAAAGCATGATTGACCCCCCCCCCCCCGCCATGCTTCACAGTAGGCAAGGTGTTCTTTTCTTCATAGGCCTTGTTCTTCCTCCTCCAAACATAGCGTTGATCCATGGGCCCAAAGAGTTCTAATTTTGTTTCATCAGTCCACAGAACACTATCCCAAAACTTCTGTGGTTTGTCCACATGACTTTTGGCATACTGCAGTCGACTCTTCTTATTCTTTGGAGACAGCAAGGGGGTGCGCCTGGGAGTTCTGGCATGGAGGCCTTCATTACGCAGTGTGCGCTGTATTGTCTGAGCTGAAACTTCAGTACCCACATCTGACAAATGTTTTCTCAGTTCCTCAGCAGTCACACGGGGACTTTTCTCCACTCTACGCTTCAGGTAGCGCACAGCAGTCGAAGTCAGCATCTTCTTTCTGCCACGACCAGGTAGCGTTTCAACAGTGCCCTTTGCCTTGAATTTGCGAATGATGCTTCCTATGGTCTCTCTTGGTATGTTTAACATCTTTGCAATCTTCTTATAGCCATTGCCCTTCCTGTGAAGAGTAATCACCTCTTCTCTTGTCTTCCTGGACCATTCTCTTGACTTCACCATGTTTGTAACCACACCAGTAAATGTCTAGAAGGAGCTGAGTATCACAGTCATTTTAAAGCTGCCTAATTGGTGCTTATTATGCTTTTATTGCTGCTGCGTGACATCCACAGGTGTTTTCAATACGGTATTGAAAACACTTGAATGAACCTCTGTTCTTCAGAGTGGTAGTCTTTAAGGGGTTGAATAATTGTGTCAATGAAGAATTCACAAAAGAAACATTTACTACTGTATTACAAAACCAATGGATGTCATTTTAGTTGCATATGGTTCTTTAAAAAGTCCTTGTAGGATTTCATTCTAAATACAATTACAAATGTACACTAAATTCCCTAAAACCCTTTACAGCATTGGGGGTTGAATAATTTTGAACACAACTGTAAGTGTACATACTTTAGCCTTCTAACAAAGCCATGGATAAATTTAGAACACCTTCCAGATGGTAATTTGAAGCGATCAATCCAGATAACTCTTCTTGGTGGCACAATTATAGGGTGCAAACTTCGTAATAACCTGACTATATGCGTTAAACTAAACAATTACTTTTTCCCTCAGGAGCAAGTAACAGAATGGAGGAGTTCTCCTGACCAGATAGGATTAAACCTCAAAAATTTGCAATAGAAAAGGTAGAGTGAGAAGACTCCCAGTCTCTTAGGTGGTCAAGTATGAAAACATAATTTTTATTAAGTAGTTAATTACAGTTCAAAACTGTGAAACGAGAACATTAAGTGCATATAAACCAATAATCCTCATCTGAAAGGATGGACTCAGCCCTGTACTGGGGTTGACAATAGTTTAATACACTATTTTCAATTCTTTTTTTTTTTTTTTTATTGTACATGATCTCTGCAAAAAATTATGAGGACAATTATTCTATGGTTGTCATGCAGTACTGTGCAAGTTGCTATAGTTCAATTTGATACAAGTGGCATTTGATTAACTGATATCAGTAATAGTCGCCCACCATTTCATAGGCAACCATACAAATGGCAAAAAATCACATGTCCCACAGACAACGGAAAAATAGCCTTGGAATCAATGCTGAGGATAAAACACAGTGGATCAGAAACTTAAAGTACTTAGGGAAAAATATAGAAGGGATTATATATGATCAACCACTAATGGGTAATCCCTAATAAGTAACCCTTCTCTACAGTATGATTTCTAATCTGACCCTTTGTCCCTGTTATAATAAGGAAACACAAAATAGCCACAAGATTACCTGTAGAGGAGAGGACCAAAATGTCAACCACAACACCATAACAGCAATTCAATGGATAGAATAACAAGGCAGAAATCTCAGAAAATAGATTTGAATTGAGGCAGCCTGAAAGACGAAAAGAAGTGACTGCTAAAATTGGGTAAACACCCATGGTGATGGTATAATTGTCCTCATAGATAATTTTTGCAGAGAGATCATGTACAATAATAATTTACTATTTTAAATTATTTTTGAGCTATTGTCAACCCCAGTACCCTATAGGGCTGAGTCCATCCTTTTAGACGATGATTGGTTTATATG
Source organism: Leptobrachium leishanense (assembly GCA_009667805.1). Lineage (NCBI taxonomy): Eukaryota > Metazoa > Chordata > Amphibia > Anura > Megophryidae > Leptobrachium > Leptobrachium leishanense. The sequence goes on along the minus strand of CM019070.1, from coordinate 120,148,806 downwards.
CACTTAATTACAATTCAAAACCGTGAAAAACGAGAACATTAACTACTTATTAAAAATTATGTTTTTATACTTCTTTATCACCCAAAGGACTGGGGAGTCTTCTCACTCTCTACCTTTTCTACTGTATATGCGTTACGTTGACTGGACACCTAGCGTAGCTGGCTGAGCATTATGTGAATGGGGAATATAATCTGCTGCAGCGGAAGTGACAGGTTGGCCACCATTTATTTGAGCACATACTTTCGGTCTTTTCATTTCTGACTTTTAATAATTCAGCAATCTGCTCCATGACAGGCTAACGTACAGATTTTCAGCTTCCCCAAGACTGGTTACATTTTTCGATGGCAACTGACTAATATTCATTAACTCTTTTGGGTTAGAATAATGTGGATGCCTAAGCATCCTTAAATTCCCAGGGTTTTTGCAGTTCCGAGGTGTGTTTTTTTTTTTTTTTTCTCCTTTAAACTGCTACATGTCTGAAGATGGAGGCATTTTTCTTCATTCAGGAGCAGCTCGCCTCATAATAAAACCAGTGAGAAACCTGTGTTTTACATGTAATTCGCAGCATTCTCTTGCTAAGGATTCCTTCTAATTGATCCTGTATCTGACATCTCTCACTGTGACAACCCAAGGGACCACTGACCCCTATCAGGCTCATCTTCCGATGCTTAATCAAGCCGATAACTTTCCATATTTCTTTTAAACTCTTTCCATTCACATTCTGAGCTGTTTGTGTACCTAATGATATATACATACTGGATATTTTGGATTTGCATGTAGTTAAGGAATATCTACTATTCTGGATTGTTAGCACTAATTCCTTGTGGACTTCAATACCCTGGTGCTCAGCCTACAGATGCCTGTCTCCTATTCCTACTCCCCTTTCTCAGAACTGTTCTAAGGGTGCCCATGGGCAAACTGATTTACCGTAGCTTCCCACCTCCATATTTTCCATATTTTGATTGTTTCTACTACCTTTTAACACTGTTTTTAGATGTGTAATGTTTACAATAAAGGGGTTGGCCTGGTCACTTATGGGTAATTTTTTGCCTATACGTCTCCTTTTTAAGGATGAGTTTTTACATTGGAGCAGACAAGGATTTCATCCGTCACGTTTCATAAGTGGTCAAAATTCTAACAATTACTTTTTTTTTCTTAGTACCAGGGATAATGTCTGGCTTTCTTATCTTTGCGACATCAGGCCATCATCTCTCACTCTTTTTTTTTTTTTTTCTGGGTGTGATCAATATATAGGGATACAGGGCTGGAAAACCTGATTGTGAGAAGCTCGGAAAGTAAAATCACAGATCTCACCATTTATGTTGCTAGGCTGCATTTCTCAACTTTCATTTTTCAGCAGATCTCCCTCTTCCTCCCCTCCTCTGGAACAGCTGGTGGGGGAAGAATGACGAGCAACGGATTGTACAGTTCTTATGCCAGAATGTGTTCCCTACACCATGTACTATGCTGTCTGCGACCCCTGAGACCTTTTCATGGAAATAAAAGAAAAAAGTGGCATGGGGGGGGACAATGATGACCCAAGCCTTGTTTTGGAGAGGCTGACGTAAGGTATCTGCTTCCATAGCAACTGCTGCCAAGTGTATACATATGTAGGGATTCCATGCCTGGGGATATATTCAGTTTATCCATCTCCTGCAGCTGGTTACAGGATGGACCCTCAAGCAGATGCTAAATCCAGGCAGGGCCTCCAACGGTTTTAGCCATGGAAGATTGTCAATATTTGTGTTTGCGCTTTGTTTCTTTTTGTTTTTTCCTCTTTTTGGTGGGTGTACATTTTTTTGTCAACTGTGATTCTATGAGGGCTTTATTAAACAAACTAGTATTATCATTACTTTGATCTCTGCAGAATAAAGAACTAAATTTGGCTTGGTTATTTCATATATATATATATATATATCTATTACTATACTTTTTCCTCATCCCTCTTGGGGGTTTTCTTGAGACGTGGAATCTATATATTTTTTTTTTTTTAAATTTCTTTATTGAAGGAACCCAGTACATAGTACAGAAATACCAAGCAGGTAGCAATATACAATCATCCACAACCAAAGCTGCCATGCAGAGCCAGGTTCCCGGATTTTAAGGACTGCGTAAAGGGAAAGCCATTTCCAAGGATAAACAGTATCAGGGTCCTATTTTTGTAGAAGCTTAGGAAGACTAAGCTAAGGCCATAGAAACAAGAGTGAAGTGAAGTGAAGTGGTACTCCTGTCAGGGATGACTCCAGTGTGAAACCTGTAATATGCCTCAGAGGCATGTGACGACCTGCCTACACATCAAATGCGAGCCATGGCAACCATACCTTCAAATAAGACGAGAAACGGTCATGTGTAGTGGCAGTCATTTCGTCCATGGTTCTAATCTCCCTTATTTTGCTCTTCACCTGACCAAGAGGCGGGCCAGTAGGAGACCGCCAATGGGTCGCCAGTACCAGCCTCGCAGCAAAAAAAAGTTTCGCCAGTAGCTTGTTGGCTGGGATGGTCAGATCGTCTAGGTTTAGATAAGAGGCACAACCAGGGGTCCCGGGGTATCCGAACCCTCAGAACATAATTGCAGAGCCATGGACCAGAAGTCCCGGATGTGGGGACACGTCCACCACATATGGTACATCGTGCCGTCCCTCCCACAACATCGCCAACAGAGACCCGTGGAGGTTCGTTGCATTCAGGATAGTTGCTGAGAGGTGAGGTACCTTCGCATTAGAGTCTTAAAGGATTGTTCCTGCAGGGAAGTGCACACAGTCACCCTTCTAGAAGCCTCCCAGATATCGAGCCATTCCTGTGGATCCAAGGAGCGTCCAATATCTCTCTCCCAGACCCTTACGTAGTTGAGCTCCCTCCAGTCTAACCGAGCAGACAAATTATACAATGTGGAAATGAAACCTTTGGGGTACTTGCCGCTAACGCACATGCGTTTGAATGAGGTCAACGTAAGAGACGTGGAATCTTTTGATTCCCAATGAGTTCACTGTTGCTGGATAGGGGATCATTGAAGGACACTGTAATAAAACTTCTGCTTTGATTATGGGTGGGAGGAAAGCTAAAATGAAAGTCTGGGTTCATCCTAGCTAAACGGATCTGTGAAATCCTCTAGCGCTGTGTTCTCAAACCCTGTCATCAGGACCCACTAACAGGCCAGGTTTTGGGGTAGGATCACACTTTGCAGCCCCATGGACGGAGAAATAGCGTTTCGATGGGGAGGGCTTCAGCATGTCAGTTTTCTCGCATGTTACACTGTGTGGCCCGCCCCGTCGAAGTGCTGCGATGCACTTCGGGAGGTGTGTCAGTGCGCTCGTCTGAACGTGAGTATATGACATTACATCTGTGGTTGTATGTCTGAGTTTTGCTTTTGTATGCCCAATCACTCTCAATACTACCACTATTCCCCCCACATTAAATCACTTTAACGTGTCCTACATTACAGCTCCTATCCCCTCATTTTATGACTTCTATCATTGACACTTTACAGACCATGTATTCCTCCCCCCCCCCCCCACCATACATTGCTCTGCTTGGTGACACTTCCCCAAGCACAACATGCCTCTACAATGATACCAACACACTGGATTCATTGTCTGCATTCTGGCGTGCGAACCTCTACTTCCTAACAAGTGCTAGCAGCACTTTTGGAAAGGGGTCTCTTTATTGTTTAAAAAGTGCACATATACATTGTGGAATACTGCAAGTTGTTGTGTTTTTTTTTTTAGCAATTATTTTTGCGTCTCTACTTAATGACAGGACAAATGGTGGGTCTTGTAGTAACACATGTTGAAAACTAGTGATCTAGACTACTGAGGGGAAAACTGTCACACGTTCAAACTGTGTGACGAGGCCAGTCTGAAGATGGTTAGAACAATGTCTGTGTAGAAAGGGATTCTTCTTTCTCCCCATTAGTGAGCTTGAAGCCAGAGTTTATTCAAAAAGTCCGGAACTGGGGCGGTTTTCTAGAATTGCAAATTTTAAACTCAAAGTTGCACAATATTTTTATTCCCTGAGCTAACTTCTCCTTTGGATAACCACAACGTTAGGGGAGTTTTTTTTTGTTGTTTTTTGTTTTTGTCTGCTCTCAGCATTTGGCATGGTCGTTTTAGGCTAGGGTCAGACTAACGCATTTTTCACGTTGTCCGTGAAAATGTGCGTTCGAAGAATGGACGTATTTTTTTCACGGAATACGCAATAGCGGTCATACGATGCGCAGTTTCATCCGTGATTTTGTACGGATCATCAATAAAACACTTCTTGCATCTGGACGTTATGTTGGCCGGACATTAGCAGCGTCTGATGTCTCCAATTCACGCACACACGCCTCTAGCGGACGCAGCGCACTCTGTACGTCAGTACTAGTGGTTTAACGTTCTCGAAAAAATGCGTTCATTTTCCACTTGCGTTGCGCAGCCGGACTTTTGTGCGACCGTACTTCGTATATTGGCCGTCATTGCCCGGCATCTGCTGCTAGCACGGCCGTGATTAAGTGCGCCAGAACGCGCGTTCGCACTGCCTCAGTCTGACCCTAGCCTTAATTTAACCATTTTTAAAGTATTTTATAAGATCAGTGATTTTGCAGGATAAACAATGTGGCAGTGTTTATCTTTAAAACTGCTTTGTTTGCAGGATGTAAACCCTTTATTAGTAGACTTGGCAAATGTGAGAAAGTTAATGGATGCTGGCTTATTTTAAAGCTTCCTGTTTACGGAGTCGGGATTAATTGAATCAGGTGCGTTGTCTTTGACTGACATGGGGGGGAGATGCAGAATTTAGAGATTTGCAGGATAAATTCAAAATTTCCTTAGAAATATTTTAACTTATTTTAGCCGGAAGGATGCATTGAGATTTCTCTCGTTTTCAAGTATGTCCTGGGTTCAAGAACATTGAAATGTTACTTTGTATTTCTGTAACAACTGTAATAAAATGCAAGATTTTAACCCCTTCACTGCTGAGCCGTTTCACGTTTTAAAAAAACACATTTTATTTTTTATTATTATTGCTATTTTGTTTCTTTATTTTAAACATGGTTATGTTTGTTATCATTGGAAAGGCCATGCTCTGGCCTTTCTAATGATACCAAACATGACCCTGCTAGCTGAAAACAGTCGGGAGATATTTGGGTTCAAACAAACCCCTATCTTTCCTTGGTCAATAAGGACGTTCCCCACACGTCCTCAGCAGTGAAAGGGTTAAACACTAATACATATACAAAATAAATATGTAGCACACAGTCACTATCTTACATGTTTACAGGTGCATTCCGTAATTGAGGTAAGATTTGATGACTTCTGGGAGGTTATTCCATAACTGCGGTGCTCTGTAGGAAAATGAGGACCCGAGCCACTGTTTTTGTGATGTGGTATTGCAAGTATGGTGCTGGTCCTGGATCAGAGGTTATAGGATGAGGGAACTGCTGGAGGAAGCAGCCTATTCAGGTAGGGTGGCAGCTTCCCAGAAAATCTCTAACACCAGGTTGGAAAGGTGAAGGGTTCGTTTAGACTACAGCGACGGCCAGTTTAGCTCTTTTAACCTGTCACATTGGTGGGTCATGTAGTTACATTGTAGCGCAAAGCAGCAGAATGAGTTCTACAATGTAAGTTTCTGAAAGTGTTTGCGAGGCGGCTGCATACACTAGATCTCCGTAATCAATAGCAGACATAAGCATTTGTTGTACAATTTGCTTTCTTGTCGTGGGGGTCAGGCAGGATTTGTTTCTGTACAGGGCACCTAGTTTGGGGTAAAGTTTAGAAGAGCGTTTTTCTATGTGGGAGCCAAAGGATAGATTTGGGTCTAACCACATACCTAGATATTTGAGAGCAGTGACTGGTCAGCGTGCCACTTGATTTGTTCTCAACACCTAGATGGGGCTTTTGCAATTTATGTAGTTTAGGTGCTGTTCCAAAGAGCATCGTTACAGTTTTGTCAGTATTTTAAAAAAAATTTTTTTTTTTTTTATCCACTTTTCTACCTCTGTGAATTGGTCTTGCAGCACGGCCTCCAGCTGCAGGAGATTTGGTTTGCTGGTCTAGATTACGGTGTCTGCGTACATGTGTACAGTTGAGGCTTTGCAGATGTTAGGCAGATCATTTATGAATATTGTGAATAGCAGGGGGCCGAGTATTGAGCCTTGGGGTACACCGCAAGTGCCTGGGAGGGGGAGGGAGGAGCTGCCAGAAATGGACGCATTGCAATCGGTCAGATACATATGATTTGAAACCAGGTTAGCGTGCGATCACCAATACCAGAGTTTACGTTTTTTTTAACGATGCCATGGTCTACTGTGTCAAAGACCTTGGCAAAATCAAGGAAGATGGCTCCAGTTAGGTTTGCTTGTTCCATGCCAGCTTGGATATCATTGCAGACTTTTAAAAGGGCGATTTTGTATTTAAGTGATTTAAGTAGTTCCACTATTGGAAAAATGTGTCTACACACAATTACGCGATTATCAACATTTTTGACATTACAGGGAGCAATGATATTGGACTGTAGTTGGATACCAAAGAAGTAAAACCACTTTTATGGATAGGTACCTCTGTCTTCCAGAGTTTGGGTATGTATCCAGTCGCCAGCGATGCATTGATTAGTGTTGCGACAGGATTTGCAATTGCCGGTGCACTGATTTTCAGCAGCATTGCTGGTATTTGATCAGGTCCAGACTGGTATTTCATTCTTTGGTTACGGAGAAGTTTAGTAACGACACTGACAGGCACTGGTCTAAAACTGAATTCCTGTCTGATACAGGGTCTTTGCACAGTTGGAGGGGCCTGACCTGCGTGCGGCCTTTCTGATTGCTAAGCTAGGAAATGACATGCAATCAGGGTGGTGGCACATCCAACAAAATAATCATTAAAGGCATTTGCTACATCTAGGGTGTTGCAGGGTTTGGTTGTTTACTTTGACAGCAGCCGGCTGGGAGTGGACTGGGGGTGCTTGTATGTTACTTATGGTTCTCCAAATGTTTCTAGGGTTTGAATGTTATTTAGATTTTCATTTGAAGTAATGGGCTTTAGCCATTTTTGTTTTTGTGCATGCATTCCAGCATTTTCAGTATTCCTAGTGATCGTTCATGGAGCCAGTACTCTTGAAATTTGACCACAGTGAATCCCTTGGCAGGTACATTTGTAAGATGAGCTGTAACCCAGGGGAGATGTGCCCCTTTTACTCACCCTTTACACAGTGGGGCATGGGAATTCCAGACTTGCAGGAGCTCAGACTGAAAGTATTCATTTGCACAGTCCAGGTCTGGGATTAGGTTTAGTCTGTACCATGGGTGCTGTTGGAGATCACTTAGGAAGGATTCAAGAATAAATTTCTTGAAAGACCTGGTGATTATTCCCTTTTTGGGGGAGATTTTGTGGCTTTAATTTTGTGCACGCAGTACACTAGAGAGTGGTCACTAAAGCTATTGGCGAACACCTGCCTCCTGTATTCTATCTAGAATGGCAATGTCCTCTTTCCATGTGGTTTACCCTTTAAAAGGTTTTAAACAAATTATTTTAAAGTTCCTAAACTTGTGCTCTACTCAAGTCGGATACAGCTGACTCAAGCAATTATTGATTATATTAAAGTATGCAGTTAATTGGCGGGGGGGGGGGCGAGACCGTTTAATAACTGAAACCAGGTTCACTGCTTTTGCACGGTTTTCATTTTTAAAGGGAGTCTCCTTCCCTGTTGCGCTTTTTCCTTTTTCAGTGCATTCTGGTTTACCTTTTATTGATATCCTGTGTTTCGACTCTGGTTTTGTTTCTGACTAGTCTTTTGGCGTTAAGCCTTGTTCTTCCTGATTCATTGTGTACTGACCTTGGCTCCGTGTAATTTTTTTTCTTCTTACCATTCCTTTTGTGGTTGCTTTTTGTCTTGTATTACCACCCTTTCTGTCTGACTTTGGTTTTCCTTTTGACCTCGTATGCTCTGTGTGTCACTCTGGGGCACTCTGCCACAAAATCTCCCCCTTTGCAGCCACAAAATCTCCCCCAAAAGGTAATCCTCACCAGGTCTTTCAAGAAATTTATTCTTGAATCCTTCCTAAATGATCTCCAACCGCACCCATGGTACAGACTAAACCTAATCCCAGACCTGGACTGTGCAAATGAATACTTTCAGTCTGAGCTCCTGCAAGTCTGGAATTCCCCTGCCCCACTGTGTAAAGTGTGAGTAAAAGGGGCACTCTATGCCACTTTTTCCAGCGATTCTAACGATCGCCAGTGTCTGCGTGAAGGGATCCCATTACATTTCCTGCGTTAGTGTGGCTTACTTTCACTCCAGAAACTGCATAAGCGGCACTGTAACAAAGCATCAAGGAACGCTCTGCATATCCTGACCACTTTATAGTTTTACCCCCTGTCCCCAACAGCTGAGGAATTTAAATTTCATGGCTGCCGGTTACTAGTGGCGTCGGCATGCAACACGGGAGCGTGCTGAAATCCCCATCTCAGAGCAATCATGTTGGCGTTCAGTCTCAGACGCTGTGATTGTTTGTAGCTGCACAGTGCCCATCCATCATTTTGTGCAGGTGCCAAAGGACTTCTGGGGTTAGGAGTCCATGAGCCAAAGAGGAGCTACCTGCAGCAAAAGGCCAAAAAGAAGTAAAACTGGGCAAAATAAAAAATGGGCAGAGGCTGTCGGCAGCCTCTACCCAATTGTTTATGGGTAAAAAAAGGCTCTTGCCCTCTCTTGCCTAGTTCCTTCTTAGGACCTCCTGAGAAAGGCCCTAAAATCACTGCTCCTTACCAGAAGAGCTTCCCCTGCAGAAGCTGGGAGTATGCGGTCCTATGAGCCCCATTACAATGACCATTCCTGCAACAACAAAAGCTTATTGGTTTTTGGCTGGAAGCCCTGGTGCAGATACAAAGCCATTAATAGTGCGTCTCTAATAGAAACATAGGTTCTTATCTGCTGACATTTTCTTTCGGCCCATCTAGTCTGCCCAATTACATGGATACTTTACCTGGATTTATCTTTTGTTTAGGATAGCCTTATGCCTATCCCATGCTTGCTTAAATTCAATTACTGTTTTGGCCTCTACCACTTCTACTGGAAGGCTGTTCCATGTATCCACCACCCTCTCAGTAAAATAATGCTTCCTGATGTTACTTTTAAACCTTTGCCCCTCTAATCTAAGACTATGTCCTCTTGTTTTGCTACTTTGTTTCCTTTCAAATCTACTCCCTTCCTCTACCTTGTGGATTCCCTTTACGTATTTAAATGTTTCTATCATATCTCCTCTGTCTCGTCTTTTTTCCAAGCTGCACATGTTAAGATCATTAAGCCTTTCCTGGTAACTTTTCTCCTTCAAGCCGTACACCATTTTAGTAGCCCTTCTCTGAACTCTCTCTAAGATGTCTATATCCTTCTGGAGATACGGTCTCCAGTACTGCACACAGTACTCCAAGTGAGGTCTCACCAGTGCTCTGTACAGTGGCATGAGCACTTCCCTTTTCCTACTGCTAATACCTCTCCCTACACAACCAAGCATTCTGCTAGCATTTCCTGCTGCTCTATTACATTGACTACTTACCCTTAGATCCTCTGCAATAATAACCCCTAAGTCCCTTTCCTCAGATGTTGTGGTTAGGACTGTGTCAAATATTCTATATTCAGCCCTTGGGTTTTTACGTCCCAGGTGCATTATCTTAAAGGGTCATCCAGACGTGGACCCCTTGCATGATGTGCCTAGAGGGGTGTAAGCTATACCCTCCTGACGAGGCCCAATAAGTCTGAAACGATCGTCGGGGGTTGCTGCACCTCTCATGTAGGGATGACGTCCTTGGCAATCAGCACTGGCCACCCTTTTTGGGTGAGAGCAGGCTGATTTGCATATGGAAAATTCATCCCTGTAATGGCACAAGCAAGCTAAAAACCTTGTTTGTGAGACCTGAGCGGGCACCCACCGTAGAGCAGGCCATTGTGCTGTTGCTCGTTCTCAGGACCCTCACAAACACCCCCCTTTTATCTTGCACTTATCCACATTAAAACTCAATTGCCACAGCTCCGACCATTTTTTTTAGTTTATCTAAATCATTTGTCATTTGGCTGATCCCTCCAGGAACGTCAACCCTGTTGCAAATCTTTGTCATCAGCAAAAAGACATACTTTTCCATTAATACCTTCTGCAATATCACTAATAAAAATATTAAAGAGAATGGGTCCAAGTACTGACCCCTGAGGTACCCCACTGGTAACAAGACCTTGGAAGTTCTGCACAAGATCTAAACATGGCAGAACTTCCTAGTAACTTAATTGTCATTAATATTGGCTATGCCGATACTGGCATTTGCACTAGTACTTGGTATGCGTGCATGTGCCCCGAAGCTGGGGCAGCTGGCAGAATGCATTAAAAGCCTTCCCCTCCGGCCAGCCTATTTATTTTTTTTCTTTCCAGAGTGGCCGCCAGGTGACGCCTCCAACTGTGATCTCACGGGAGTCGTGAGTGTGTGTGTCTCTGGACAGGCTTCAGCGGAATCCTAAATCATTTATTGGAAAGAGGTCACAGGACATTAAAGTATCAATACTCTTACTTGGTCTTAAGAAAAAAAGTAGGTATTTGCGCATCCCTTGTCCCTTTTAGAACCGAGCTTCTGTATTAAGGGATCTGCTCGTAGATGTGCCACAGAACCAAGCATGACTGAGCAAGCTTGTGTGACACAATCAGCTGTCACTGGGGCAGTTGGTGGAGCCTCCTTCCTATTGACTACATGGGGTTTGCCAACTGGATTGCCCAGGGAATACATGATTTATGTTGACTGTGTCTGCGTATTATTATTCCTTATGTAGTTATTGTAGAGTCTCCTGTTGTATCGGCTGTCCTCTGTATATTGTATACTTGCTATAAGAAGATCCCTTTGTTTCCCTGCTTCCCACAACCCCCCCCCCTCCCCTAGGATCTAGCAAGCCGGTTAAGATGAGAATGCATAGGTAAACAATCCAGTGCAGGGGTGTGGAAATTTAAAAAAAATCTACTTGTCCAATGGACTAAGTAGTAGTCCAATCTACTTGTCCCTCAAGACGATCAACTTGTCCTGATAATTTCAACTAGTGTTTTTAAATAGAGGTCTTTATTCATAACAGCCTATAGAGGCAGCATCAGAGACATGTGATGAATAAAGACCTTTTATTTAAACACTATTTTGTTGTATGTATATATTAGGGATGCACCGATACCACTTTTTTTTTTTTAAGACCGAGGTACGAGTACCGATACTTTTATGTCATGTAACCACTTTCCAATAAGAACAGACCTCCTAAAAATGCCCCCAGCTCACATGTATATATCCCCCCGAGATATCTGGATATATGCCCCCAGCTCATGGATATATGCCCCAGCACATGGTATACTGCCCCCACGCTCTCATGGATATTGCCCCCCAGCTCAGACCCCAGACCAGACATGGGGCGGCTGTTCGAATGCTCTCGGCATTCGGACAGCCGCCCCTGGAGCTCTCCAGCATACTTACCTTCCCGAGCAGCGCCGAAAAAGTCTTCGCTCCTGCGCTCGTTGAAGGACCCCCAGCCGCGAACACGTGGGACTACCACGTGATCGCGGCTGGGTCCTTCAACGTGCGGAAGCGCAGAAACTTTCCCGGCGCCGCTCGGGAAGTTAAGTATGCCGGAGAGCTCCAGGGGCGGCTGTCCGAATGCCAATAGAGCATTCGAACAGCCGCCCAAGCCCCTCGGAAGCCGGCTCAATGCCGGCTTCCGGTATCGGGGGAGTCCCTGGAATTAGTAGAAGCCCGCCGGACTGCATTTTAAAAAAAAAACTACTCGCCCGGTGCCCGGATCTTCATGTCCCGGGCGTCGGGCGATACAATTTCCACACCCCTGCAGTGTGTAGAGTGTCTCTTCCCATTGTCCTGTGACTGGAGTCTCTTGATGTTGTCAACTGGGGGTTGTCTCAACTGATTTTCAAATGGTCAGTCTTGGTTTTGCTGCTCTACAGCACTGGTTGTGCTTTGTAGAGTTGTAGAGAGAAGGTTTGGGGGGGGCTGCTAAAGCTGGATTTTGGGGTCCAGCTTGGAGAAGGCTAGCACTTGACAGAGGCACACAGTCGGTGTACCAGGCGGTCTGTCACACTTGAATTTGCGTTGCTGTGCAGCAGCCATGGAAGGACATGCAGTCAGAGGAAGTGGATCATGCAGCACTCTGCAATGCAGGACCATACAGTTTTATTTATATTCTGTGTAATGACAGTATGTGTGCATGCAATATCAATAAGTTTACATTGATAAACCCCCTAAACAATCCCTAACTAAAGTAATTTTGATTGTGTACACACTCTCAAGGGGAGAGGAAAAGAGAGGGAGAGTTTAATATTAAAATATATGGCCAGGCACATTATTCACATTATTTATCCATTGCAAAGACATCAGAACTCCAATGCATGTATGGCCAGACAGATCAGACATTAGGGCTACTAGCCGAATGCACTGACCATTGTGCCAAGCCCCTTTGGCTGGCAGCACTGCAGCTTGTGAGTGCCCGCAAAGGTTGCTCCGCTGGGGCAGCTCTCTCGCGAGGGCTTACAGGGTTCAAGGCCTGACAGAATGTGGTTAGTACATTCTGCCAGCTGCCCCAGTGCTTGCTTCCGGTATCAGGGACCTTTACACGAGTACAAGTACTCATGCAAATGCCCGTTAGTTGTACACCCTGTGGTACACATTCCACAGATCGAGAAACCTGGTATAGGAAACTAGAATTGGCACCTGGAAAAATGACAGTGAAATCAAAGAAATCACTTGTTACTCTCCTCTTGAGTCGGTCTGTATGTAAATTGAATGTTCTAATAATCTCTCCCGAGAGATGCTCTACTTGTGTCCTACAGTGCAGAGGTGGCTGAAATCCGAGCTGGTGCCTATGGCAAGCAGAAGAACACTAGGAACAAATTTGTTCCCAGCTTCCTTCTGCCGGCCCCATGAGTAGCATACATGCCATTTTGTGGAGGGCTGTCTTCATGGAGTCTTGTGGACCAGCAGCGGTGCTACAGTAGTTGTTGGCAACTTCTGTATATTGAATTGAGCCGCTAACATCGTGGCTCACTCTTAATGAACCATTTGTGGTCCCCCCCCCATCTTGTTGCCCCGGATCAACCGTTGCTTTGTTTCTGGCACACACTTACTTTAGATTTACTTCTATTTTACATTTTGTTCTGTTTGCATCCCCTTCTTAGAGTGAATGCAGCAAAAAGTCAAGACAACCCTGCGGCAAATAAACTGGTCTGACACCTTTTAGTTATCGGAGCTCCTGCATTCCAAACATTGATCTAGTTTGAAAAGATCTGCTCTACAGGAATGCTTTCTATTTCGAATGGACATGTATTTTTTTCCCCCAGACTTGACCGTTTTTATTGCAAAATCTAAGCAACCTTTTCATATTTAATTTTTTTTCCTTTAAACTTTTTTTTTTGCATTTTTTGTGCATAACCAGATAATCCAAATCTATGTGAAAAATGCTTTCCTTTTAACCCTTTCACTACCAAGAACTGAAGGAAAAAATTTCAGAATATAAAGTATGGAATGTGTATTTCATGATTAAATGTACATTCTAATGGTACAAAAGGTGTTCTTCTGAGGTCCTTGAATTCAAACGATGTAAACACGTCTTAGATTGTAAGCTCTCAAACAGGGTCCGCTCTCCTACTGTTCTGTGTCTAACTTTTATGTATATTCTGTCTTGCCCAATGTACAGCGCTACGGAACATGTTGGCCCTTTTAAAAAAAACTTATAACTGTAAACCTGCTAATGCCTTTTATCCTTTACTGAAATATTGCATCTTTGGACTCAAATGCCGTGTCTGCTGATCTGGTTAACCCTTTCGCTGCTGAGGCGTTTCACGCCTCTGTGCTGAGGTCATATTTACCGGTTTTGCTCATCATGTTTAAATGCGTTTTGAAGGCTTATTTTAGTATATGACCCAGACATATTATATATCGTTCTTTCCGTCAGACTCGGCAGATTAATAATATGTCATTATTATATGTATACGTCATGACCTGTCTGTATATTATAACAAAAAATGCAATAAAATATGAATTTTCAATAATTTACAACGTGTAAAGTGTGTTTTTTTTTTCACATGCGAGCAATTGCGGTTATATTTTGTATGGGGTGCGCTTGTTAAAAAAATTAGAGATGGGGACTCATTACATTTTTTTTTGGGAAATTACGCGATTTTTAACAAACGCACCGCATACAAAAATTGTTAGTGCAGCATCATTGTTCACATTATAATTGAAATGGGAACAATATTGCTGCATTAACAAACCGAAAAAAAAAAAAAACTTATTTTTATTTTTTTTTAAATATTTTAATTTTTTTAAAAAACATTTTTCACAGTTGTGTTTGGTATCGTTGGAACGGCCATGCTCTGGCCGATCCAACAGTACCAAACTTTAACCCCTAACTGCCACGGATCGGGAGATAGGGGGTTCATTGAACCCCCTATCTCCACCGTTGGTGGCAGCTAGGGGTTAACTCCAGGACTGGCGTCATCGTGCTATGCACGATGACGCCAGTCCTCAGGGGGAGTTCCCGGAGGCTTTGCCGACATCCAAGATGTCGGCCAGCTCCGGGAAAGCATCGCGAACCGGCGCTTTTCAGCGCCGATTCGTGACCCGGTTCCCCAGGGGTTAATGAGAGCCACCGTTTGGTAGGGCAGGCGGTGCCTGTCTTAACCCCCTGCTCCCCGGCGATCGGGAGGGAGAGAGGTCCGAAGGCGAGAGGCATTTGTTTGCCGCTTGCGTTGCTCGGCTGAACGTTCGTGCGGCTGAATTTCGTGTGTGGCAGGGGCGGATCCAGAGACTAGTCTCGGGAGGGGCACTGACAGAAAATAAGGTGTTTTAGCAGAGAGCCCGACTCACGAGAATTTACAGAGGGCCCAGCTCACAGGAGCTTACAATCTAGAGGAGCAGAGGGCACCCAGGAGCTTACAATCTAGAGGAGCAGTTACAGACTCATATCTGAGAGGTTTATTACTGTGCAGCTCTAGCTTTGTTATACACCCTGGAGGAAGGAACAAACTCTCAGGGACCCATTACTTACCTCCCTGGTGTCCCTGCATGGAGTCTCCAGCCTCTCTCCTCTGATCCTGTTGCTCAGTGCAGCCTCAGATCCAGCCCTTTCCTGTGGCTGTGAGGCTGGCATGGAAGGAGACAGGCTCAGCCACATGGTCACCAGGAAAAGTATCGCCACGTGACACGCCCCTGACACATGACTGGGAGGGGCAATCCTCAGTGCTTCTGCAGTGTGTGCCTCTGCAAATCACCATGTCTGCATTCACTGCACACATCGCGATTTGCGTTCTGGAGGTCAGCGGCTCAGCCTGGCATCTGCACTGCTGGGGGGGGGGCAATTTGCCCCGTTGCCCCCCTGGATCTGCCCCTTGTGTGTGGACGTAATTTGCTGCTACCACTGCCGTAATAAAGTGCGGCTAAACACACATTTTCACTGCGTTCATCTGACCCCAGCCTAATGGGGATTTGTAGTGATCATAATTAGATTAGCAAAGCGGCTCCCAAAAACACATGGAATATAAAAATATCTGGATGTTACAGCAACATTGTACTTACTACCACCTGAATCTTGTCCATGTGCAGACTGCTAAATATGTCAGTACAGTATGCCAGAGCTGTCTTCTGGCTGCTCCCTGGCTGTTGTGTTGCAGCAGTAGAATTTGTACTTATCGTTACAGTAATTGTGCCGGCTTCACATTGTAGCTTCCTTACATCAAATGTAGGGTGTTGATTGATCTCTGATAATTTCTCCCCAGGAAAGCTTGCCGTAAAAAGCTATGTAAATGGGTTTTTCATTTATATTGGGGTTGTGTCCGACACTTAAACATTGTAATCTTGTCGATTTGCTCAACTATATGCCAGCTGTGGGGTACGGCTGACTTGCTATGGCCAGAGTGGTTTTTTTTGTTTTGTTAAAGGAACTCTACTCAAAAATCACCCCCCCCCCTGTTTTTTTTTTTTATCCTAATCTATCCCTATTCCCTTAATAAAGTTTTTGTGTAACTGTAATACTTGCCCTAAAATCCACTTGTTTCCAGCGGCGTGTTTTTTTTTTTGTTTTTGTTTTTTTTATACTCCCCTCCCTCCTCTTCCGCTCCCGTCCTTCTTGCTTCTTGCCTTCTGGTTTACGTGAGATGCGTGCCTCTCATGTGAGCCAGCCAATCGGCAGGCTTCCTACCGGCTCCCTCTGAGGATTAGTGTTGTGCGCAAGAGAATGCGCGCAACACTAACCCTCAGCCGCTGCCGCCAGCTACCGCGGCGAGTTGGAGACGTCATCGCGCTGAAAGCGCGATGACGTCTCCTACTCGGCAAAAGTCGGCAGAAGCGGGAAATATGATTCCCGCTCTGCTGACTGACAGCTGGGCGGGCGGAGTAAACTCCTCCGCCTCTCAGCTGTTTTCAGCATTTTCTGCTGAACTGCCAAGCGGAGGGAGGGGGGACAGAGGGCGGCATACTCCAGGCATCATGACCACCTAAAATAGCTTAGGTGGTCATGTTGCCTAGAGTGTCCCTTTTAATGTAATTTTTGTGTAATCCCTTTTCTTGGGCTAAAACTTACAGGGTTATTCAGAGCGTGAAAAGCTGGAAAATGAATGGAGAATGACTGGAGAATGAGAAATTCTAGGTCAAAATAGCCGATTTGGAAAGTGAGATGAAAGGGAGAATTTTTCTGGTTTGGTTATTTTGACCTAGAATTTTTCATTCTCCAGTCATTCTCCTGCTTTTCACGCTCTCTGAATAACCCTGTTAGTGTTTAGGCCAGCCGTTTGGTCATTATAAAATTCTTTTTGGAATTTTAGAAAAACATAGAAAAATGTCGGCAGATAAGAACCTTTCGGTTCATCTAGTCTGCCCAATTACATGGATACTTTACCTGGATTTATCTTTTGTTTAGGATAGCCTTATGCCTATCCCATGCTTGATAGAAACATAGAAAAATGTCGGCAGATAAGATGTTATGAAATGGCTTGAAATAGGTTTCATTTGATGTGCTTCTTCCACTAGAACAATCCATGGCACAACAATCTTTTTTCTACTTGCCACAAATCGACTTTTTTAATACTTTTTGTCACACCGTACAATGTGGCGTGTGCTCCTGTTTACAATCGTGTTACTAAGGCTTTTTCTTGCTAAAGAGTTTCCTTTTCGAAAGCGGAAGCATTTCTTACATTCTGCTTTTCTACCATCTAAGGCTAGGGTCAGACTGAGGCAGTGCGAACGCGCGTGCAGGCGCACTTAATCACGGCCGAAGTAGCAGCAAATGCCGGGCAATGATGGCCAATATACGAAGTACGGTCGCACAAGTCCGGCTGCACAATGCAAGTGGCAAACGAACGCATTTTGTCGAACGTAAAACCACTAGTACGGTTGTACAGAGTGCGCTGCGTCCGCTAGCGGCGTGTGTGCGTGAATTGGAGATGTCAGACACTGCTAATGTCCGGCCAACATAACGTCCAGATGCACAAAGTGTTTTATTGATGATCCGTACAAAATCACGAACGCAAATGCGCATAGTATGACCTCTATCGCGTATTCCGTGAAAAAATACGTCCATTCGTTCGAACGCACTTTTTCACAGACAACGTGAAAATGCGTTCGTCTGACCCTAGCCTACGAATTTTTCTGTGTTAATTTCTCCATTTTTACAGTGCTCTTTCGCTTGCTGCACTTCGGAGACAGGGCCGGATTAAGATCTCTATGGGCCTGGAGCTTGGTAGGTTGGTAGGTTTTCATTTCACTAAATTCAAAAAAAAGCCAATTCAGGTTATTTAATAGGACAGATACGGGTCTATCTAAGCAGGCAGATACTGTGTGAGCAAATTTCCATTCAGCTTTCAATCATTTAAAGTGTGTAAAATTAATTTGACATTTTGTCATTCAAACCTTTTGTGGTTATATATTCTATAGGGAATTCTTGTAAAGATAAAAAAAAAAAATGTGAAATTGGAACCTGTTACTGCATTTTTCAGAGAAAATATGCAATTTTAACCAAAAAAATAAATATTACCCTTGTATTTTGGAGGATTGGTGTTTTTATGAATTCTGTGACCTTGTGTAAAACACTGACCTTTTCTCGTGTGGAAAATTAAAAGGGGAGTAACGGCAGTGGTATTGCTCATTTTATATGTGACAAATGGACATTGCTTTGGAACTAATAGTAAACAACAAAAAGTTTTTTTTGTTTTTTATTTTAGATTTTACATGATCATGTTTGGTATTAACGCAAAGGCCAGACCTGGCCTGTCAAATGATGCCTCCCTTGACCTGGTGAGGTGTAAAGATTAGTGGCGCTGGGTTCCAAAGTGGTCGTTCCCCCCCCCCCCATTGCTCTTCGCTGCAGTGCGGCAGTTTAGGTTTTTGATGTAACAATTCGTAACAACGGATTGTGCCATCACCTCCACACTTGTTGGTGACATGAGAAATGAGATAGCAAGTTAGTGCTGCATCATTGTTCACTTTATTTTTCTTTCTAACACCACAATATTTTTCACTTTACGATGATAAAGAAATATTTATTAAATTTTTATTGTTGCCAAACATGACCAGGTATTATGTATCACTGACATGGCCATGCTCTGGCCTTTCCAATGATACCTCCTATAACCCTGTATCTGCTATGGAGTTGGAGATACAGGGGTCCAAATGCTCGTCATTGCAGACCTACAGGTCTATTCAAAGAAAGGTGAAACTCAGGCGAATGACTGGAAGTGAAAATTCTAGGTCACAATAGCCAAACCCGAAAAATTCTTCCATTTGGTCTACATTGTTCTCTTCTCCTGGTTTTCACTTTTCTCTGAATAACCCTGATGGTTATCCTTTCTCTGGGGCATGAGCTGCTGCTTCATCAGCCCCTATGTTAATCCTGCCCTGTTCAGAGAATCAAATTCCCCCGACCCTGCAGTGAATTCAGCATTCTGCAGGGTCCCTAGAGTGAAGGGAAAAGCCCCGACTGGCATTTTTTGCAGCGGTTTTAAAAATGCAGACGCACCCGGTGATCCGCCACAAAAACTCCGAACGCATACGAAAAAAGCCGCACAGATCGCCACCCAGCAGCAGGAAAAAGCCAACAAGCCAATGAACTGGGTAATGAAAACAAACCTTTTAATAACAAGTCTGTTACAGAAAAAAACACTATATATAAAAAAAATGCAAAAAAATTTTTGCCAAGTTTTGCTGCAAATTAAAAAGATAAACTGTTTAATAAATATTTAATAAAAACAGGGAATTTTTTTTCTATAATGAAACAAACATAAGGGATTCTCCTGATTTAAACCTGTGGAATGAAACTCCAACCACTGATCATCAGGGCATTTCACTGGAATTTCTCTGCTGTTCGGTGTTCTCTGAATAGGCTGACCATTGTTTCTCTATGGGGAGTTCACTGCCGTCAAACAGCACCGTATTTCGCTGGCGATTTTGCCAATATTTAGCAAACTGCCTGCTTTTTGAATGGCTCAAATTGCACTGCATGGGGAAATTCACTGTCCTATAGATTTTAATTTCTTATATTTTTGTTTAGGGATTATGTAGGATCCTTGTTATAACATCCGCATTGTAATTATGCAGTGTGTCGGCAGGACTGAAATGAGGCTAATCATTATTTTGGGTTTTTTCGATGACTTTTATTCTATGCTGATCTATTTTTAATGTTATGGAGTTAAATCTGAGAAACTGCTTTTTGAAGCTGCTTGAACATTCGAGATCTCCAACTCTCGGTTTGCTAGATCAGTGGTCCCCAACCCTGGTCCTCAGGGCCCACTAACAGGCCAGATTTTGCAGATCACCATGGGGAAAAGCAGACTGAATCCTGCAATCACTGAGCAGCAAATCATAACACCTGTGCTGTGCTTCAGATATCTGGCAAACCTGGCCTGTTAGTGGGCCCTGAGGACCAGGGTTGGGGACCACTGTGCTAGATCATATTCCATAATTCCCAGTCCAGCATGGGTTTATGGCATACATAATCAAGCACCATCCGATTTTAATCCCTGTAGAATGATTTGAAATAGGTGAGCAGAAAGTCAAGTTCTCTTGTATCTGACAGCCCAGTTCATAGGTTTTTCAGAATGTTTCAGTGACAGTGACAGTGCCAGCTGACATGGTAAGTGGAGGGTGGGCTTCATGCAGACTGATTTTTAAATGATGTGCTCTTCCAGCATAACGGCTGCCACGCACAGTATAAAATTGTATGGGCAAAGAAACTGTTAAAGGGACACTCGGTCACTATGCCCAAACCACCAACTTTTTTCATTTTGAGTTGAGAGCCTCCTAAAGTCTTCCCTCAGCCTGAACGTCTGTTCACCAGCTTTCCTTTGGATGATCTGCACTGCACAAGTTGTACAACGCATATCGTCTAATGCCTCTCGCTGCTTTGGAGAGCTATTGGTTGTGAGGGGTTTTGATTAGAGTATTTGAGCTCAATTGACTCTTATGTTTTGTTTGTTTTTTTTCTGTTTAAAGCTATTAAGTCCTGATCCAATACTTTCCCCCGATCAGTTTTGCCACATTCTTCTTGGTGTGACACAATGTTTATTATTCTCATGACACAATTTTATAATTTTATACAATGATACAATTTTATGTTTTTGAGAACCATAAAGTTGTACCTTGGCCTTTCCATGCAGTGAGTGATGCCTAGAAACACAGGACATGTTTGTTTTTTTCCTTTTTGACCCCAGCACTTTCATTTGAGCCAGTGATCGGTCAAACTGAAATTCTAAAGTCTGCACATATAAGCAAAAGCTCATCTCGATAAAAGGGTGCGCCTCAAATGCTCCATTCAATTGTGCTGATGTACACAATCACAGAATAGCATCTATTGGTGCTATTGCCCACCTAGTCATGTGCTCTTTGTGACGGAGAGGCAACTCTAATTTCTCAAATGTCTCTATGGCCGTGTACGCCTTAAACGAAATGCGTGCGCAACAAACGTCTGCACACAAAGCATCCCCGTCAAAACTCTAAATGTGTGGTGACGGGGCTGCAAAGCGCAATCCTCCATAGGAGGATTGAGCTCTACAGCGCTGAGCGCACTGACTGTGCTCAGCAAGAGTGGCCAGACGGCTGTCGAGTAACAGGAACGTCCACTCTCGCGTACGTTCCTTCCACTCTGAAGTGTGCTCGTCTGACCCTGGCCTAAGGTAATCATACTGCGCTGCAGAATGTTCGTGCTCACTAGAGGTGTGCATTCATTTCGTAACGAATTTTCATTTACTCGTAGTCCGGAAGAACTTCCAAAATAACATTGATTTGGTCCGAATTGAAAACGAAACCGTAAATAACAAATTAAATTCATTATACGGTTTCAGAAGCAAAATTTGATTTAGGGTTTTATTTAGTGATTCGATATCAACTATCGAATTGATCTTGACTTACAATACATAGTACCACAGCAAACAACTTTATGAAACCTGAGCTTTTTTCATATTTGCACAAAGCACCCCTGTACCTGTCCATTGGCCTCTGATGCCGAATCTGTTATCCGCATCACTGGGCAATGGACAGCTCAACATTTAACCCTAGCTTGCCTTTTAACCGAAAAATTTGATTTGGTTTTATTTAGTGAACTGAAATTCGAATCGATATCAAGTATCGAATTGATCTTCACCTTCTATACATACAAGTACTACAGCAAACGACTGTAAGAAACGAAATTCGAAGGGATCTAAACGAATTTAAAAATAAGCAAATTATCAAGCTGCGCACACCTCAAGTGCTCACTATGGACTCTAACATGTACCACGTTGAAATATTAGCATGTTGGGTGCCATGCGCCAACATGTGTTGTAACAAGATATTTACTGTAATGCATGCAGTTTGGGTTCGTTGACATATGGAGCACTTGGTTTTCCTTTTTTCAGTTTGCCTAGATACAAACGCATTGAACGCTTATGCCATTAAAGGGCAACTACCACCAAAAAATGCAATGTCTTTATTCTATGTTTCTGATATCTTGCACATGCTGTTTTTCACTTGTATGTTTAGTTCTGAAAATATTTTACTGTTACTGGTTGTATGCATTTTGTGATGGTGTTGTAAACGCTGCCCCCCCCCGTCCCCATATTGTTAAATCACTTGCTCCTCTGTGTGTGGCTTTGGCCATAAAATGCACTCTAGGGGTCACAGCCGACACGCAGTATTGTATCGTTTGGAATGTATTCAAAGGACACCATGGAGGGGGGTAGATTAGTCTCTTAAGCTCCCTGTCATAACTCCTTCAACAGACGGCTCTTATTTCAGGGGGCCAAGTTTCATATTTGGATCCAGGCAGGACAATGGCTTGGGCCAACCCTGCTCTCAGCCAATCGGCGCACATGCAGAGATGTATCTATTGATTAAATTGTGCGCACAACTACCGGCAGGCACCTAGGTAGCACAATCGGACCGTTTGACGGGTGCTGTTCTGTCAGGATGAGCTTTTCTATATGCACGCAGCTGTGACTGCGCTCTAACATCTGTTGCTTGCTTCCACGGAACACTGTCACGGACCCAGGTCTCCATCCGCATAGTAAGGCTGAGTGCAAGAGGTCAACTTAATAAAGCCAATACCAGTCTCTGAAAATGCTGTCATCGGCAATTTTGAGACCGCTCCAGCTATCCATGATTGACACCCTCATCACATGATGGTAGGATTTGAACTCTGGGCTCCAGTTTCTGGACTACAACTCCCATGACTCCCTGGCCATCTAATGCGATAAAATAATTTTGGGTATTGCCATAAACATCTGGGGCCAGAGTTTGACATCCCTGTTTTTTTTAGGTGTGTCCCTATTAACACGATGTATGTGGGTTTGGTGGCTTGAAAGGTGGTTATTTATAGAGCATAACTTGAGTTGCTATGATTTACAGTTTTGTGACGGGTGGGATCACTCCAGTTTCTTTAAACTTTTTTTTTTTTGTCTTCTGCTTTCTGTGACCCACACAGGATATCCGAGGTGATTTGTCAAAGCACATGGTTTAAGATTCTTGATACTGCACATTAGTGAGACTGTGCGCTGTGTACATAAGGGATTAAAGAAAACAAATAGAGCCGCTTAGGTATTAGTGCTACACACCTTGTGTTTTGTTTTTTTGTTGCTTTTTTCTCGAATTACTTAAAGGTTTAAAAATATTAAGTATAAAAAGGATCAGATGCACACCTGAAAGAAATAATCTCTATGATAAATTTTATTTAGAAAATACTCCAATAGTTTACGAAAGCAAGAAGGACCTGACATAAAGCCATACATAAATGTACATCGCCACAAGTATAAGTCAAAAGACAACAAGTAGGATTAATGCTGAGAAAACCAATAGGGTATGTTGAATAAACCCACTACAATACAAAACCCGAAATAAATATGGCAATGGAAAAGCCAAGAATCCGGACAATGTCAGTATCCCAAGTACCAATAAGCATTCAGAAATACCTCAAGTCAATAAATCAAGTCTCTAAGAAGACGGAGAGGCGCTAACATAGGACCAGGTACCCCCAACGTTTCGGCGAGATGCCTTTATCCAGGGCATCGTAACCGTTGATAAAGGAATCTCGCCGAAACGTTGGGGGTACCTGGTCCTATGTTTGCGCCTCTCCTCAGTGTCTTCTTAGACTTGATTTATTGACTTGAGGTATTTCTGAATGCTTATTGGTACTTGGGATACTGACATTGTCCGGATTCTTGGTTTTTCATTGCCATGTTTATTTTGGTTTTGTATTGGTGGTCGGTTTATTCAACATACCCTATTGGTTTTCTCAGCATTAATCCTACTTGTTGTCTTTTGACTTATACTTGTGGCGATGTACATTTATGTATGGCTTTATGTCAGGTCCTTCTTGCTTTTGTAAACTATTGGTGTATTTTCTCAATTTATCGTAGAGCTTCTTTCTTTCTGGTGTGCATCTGGTCCTTTTTATTCTTACATTGTACAGTCCTAGAGGGAGACGGTGTCTCTGGATAGCACCCTATGTATACTGTTTAACAGTGCACGGAGTGCAGAACAGTCCTGTTTTTTTATATTTCATAAAAATATGGAGTATACCATGTTGTTGTAACTGCACAATGTGTGCCTGTACTGATGTGCTTACCGGCGTAGCGTTGTGACGCTGCAACAGGGCCAGTCACACACTTGTGCATGAAATATGTGCTCAACAAGCATCCATTATCCAAGCCTCTCGTCAAAACGCTAGGACCGGCGTTGACGGAGCTGCAAAGCGCGATTCTCCATAGGTGGATCGCACTTTGCAGTGCGGTGTGCGCTCAGCGATTTGGTCAGACTGGCGTCGAGTGGAAGGAACATCCACTCTCACGGACGTTCCTTCCACTCTCCAAATAATCTCATCAGACACTAGCCTTAAAGGGATACTTGGGCCGGGATATTTAGTCCAGAAAACGGCCAGGGGGGCAGTCCTACAGAGTGGGCTGGACTGACGTCCCTGCTCGGAGCCAGTTCAGCACCGAGCAGGGACACAGCAGGACTGGCGTGGAGTGTCCTCTGCGGTGGGGAGGGAATCCCCAGGACGCTCCACGCACGTCCACACAGTGCAGGGCACAACTGGATACTGGAAGGACTTGGTGCTCCGCGCACATGCATGCTGAGCAGCCAGGACTCCGCTATCCATACGGACCCTGCTCTGCTTGCCCGAAGCAGGGCTAAACGGGGGACGAAACCTGCCCGGCCCCCAAAACTGCCAGTCCCGGGAGTCAGGCGATAGGATTTGCCCATCCCTGTGGTCAGAGTAACAGTGAAGTTCTAGTTCAGAAACTAAGGGGGGGGGGGTGGAGCTTGACAGCCCTGGCCTAGAGCATCCAAGCTCAAAAAGGCAATTGATTTCTATCCTTAGTGACATGTGAAGTTGACTGTTAATAACCCCAAACTTTATTTATTTTTTTCTTTTAGAAAGTATTTTACCAGGAAGGATACATTGAGATTTCTCTTGTTTTCAAGTATATCCTGGGTGGCGAGTGTGTACCGTTAGGTGTCTTGCCCAAGGACACTTACTGGAGAGGTACTCGTCGGGATCGAACCCATGACTCCACAGGCTCTCTCCACGCAGAGCAGTGATGTTACCTCTACTCCACCCCAAACTGCTACAAAATACCATTTAACTGGTGTGTTGGTGCACGGATCGAAAAAGCTCTACTATTGGCATTCAACAGACTTACGCTTGGTAGTATGTACCACTTTTAAGTCGTTTCATTTTTTTTCTTGGTCCCCATCTTCGGGATGGGGGGGGGGTGGACGGGACTAAACCTTCATTAAAAAAAATCTCTAACCCTCCCCCTCCGACTCAGTGATATGGTTCCCTAGTAGAGCAGGGATCCCAAACTTTGCCCCACCAGATGTTTCTGATCTACGCCTCCCATGATTCTCTGGCCGTTTAGCGCCTCAGATTTCTCTGAATGCAATAGAGTTTGAGATCTGTTTTGGAGGTGGAGATGAAAGCATAACTTCTGCTTTTTGTTCCGTCACCAGATTTTCATTAGTCTGCCAAGAGTCCCTTTAGAGTTGGACTTTTGAACGTTACTAGAAGAAAGCTGTCAGATATGGATATGCGCTTCAGGTAGCCACCTAATTCGTGACGTTTAAGTGACCCAGCACAGACATTAAGTCAACATAGGGATGGGTCCATAATGTAAATCTCATTTTGTCTTTTGTGGGCATGCGTTACTCATCCAGGTACAAGTTGAGCACTATAATAACCCAACTAACGTCCAAGTACATATACATGGTCCTATGCTGAAGCTCTATGCTATTTTGATGGAAAAGTGAACTAATTAAGCACGTGTCCATTTAATGGCCTTCTCTGTCTACATTTTATGAACAGGTTTCTCGTGAACCCAGAAGAGAAACTTTAAGGTAGTGTTCCTAAATGAACTTTGTGACCGCTAATGGGGACTATGCTGCGTCTTGCTATACGTTCCTCAATGGACTCCTTTTCCGATCTTTTGGGAGAGCCTTTGGTCTTTGAATGAAATGCCAATATATTGGTGGAAACCGAGAAATGAAAAATCTAAAGGATATTAAAGTGGATCGTTTATGTCCCACGAACGCTTTATTAGTGTGATACAATATTACTTTCAACGAAAACGAATCGATAATGAAAATTGTTTTCAACTATAGCGCACACTGTTTAGAATCAACCAGAGTTAAACCTTAACCTCAGGCTCTACATTGGAGCTGATAGACCTGCCGCTGCTTTACTCTGTATGATTTAGTTCTAGGGTTAGGTCAAACATACCCCAGTTTGGGTGGAGGAGCTGCACCGCTGGTGCGAAGTTGTTTTTTTTTAATATATATATATATATATATATATATATATATATATTTTTAATCCTTGGACCGAAGGAAAAAGGTTTTATCCATTAATCGTTCGTGCCAGCCCTACTTTCAATACCTTGTCGTTAAAAGTGGCTGCTTTTCCATGGACCGTTTTTTTTTTTTTCCTTTTAATCACCGTCCTGGACACTGGCTGAAAAACCCTAATGTCTCAAAGAATACATTGAGGCAGGCATGGCATTTATCAGATTTGCACCGGAACAGAGCGTAGGTAGCGTGGTATGCATAGGAAGATTGTGATGTGGGTTTTTATCTGATCCGTTAGATCACAGTATGCAGTTGGGAAGTCAGTGGTTCTCTCTGCTTAGATCCGGTCATGCGAATGTGCTGATACTATAAACTGAACAAGCGTGATCTTTGTCTGTAACCCAAGATCGTTATTTTTCTGTAAAGCAAAAATAATTTTCAATTTATATATTTAAATGTATATATATTCCATGTAAAATAATTCCCTCTACAAAACTGTACAGTTTTTTTTAAAAAAAAATTTGATTGTAGTCTGCTCACAATGTATGAACTGCCAGATTTACACCCCTGACTTCTAATTTTTATTTTTTATTAGACTGGGGAAGTGAGTCCTTTTTGGGGTAAGCTTCTCCTTTTAGAGGTTTTATATTTTTTTTTTTTTTATTTTTTTTTTTAAATTCTATATTAAATTTTTTAACGACTTGTTTAATTGAAACACAAGTGCTTTATACTGAGGAAGCGAGAAAGGAGAATTAGATTGAAATAAAATAAAATGGGAAAGAAAAGGAGACAGGGGGTAGGGTTAAGGAGGGATATCTGCCACCGGTAAAGGAAACAGGCTCCACAGCTCCGTCGCTCAAGGCCGTGCGGGACATCCAAGCCAGGTGGCCCAAATCTTAAAGACATGAGTGTCTTTTGATCTGGGCCGTGAGTTGCTCCATCATGTGCGCCTCCGTGAACATTTCAAGGAGTTCTGGGTAGGAGGGAGTGTTGATTGGTTCCAATGCCTCGCCAAGGCTCTGCGTGCGATTAAGGTGACTCGGGCAATAAGTTTGTTTTCGCAACGTTGAAACCCTTCCAGGGGACGTGACATCAAAAATGTCCATGGGTTGATCTCCACCGACCGCTGAAGAGCTTGGTGATGCCAGTCCACTAACGCGGCCCAGTACAAGCATAATTTAGGGCACAACTACTACTGATGGTAGTACGTCCCTACCCAGCATAGACCGTTAGTAATAGCCCGCATGTGGTGCAATCGTACCGGGGTAAGGTACCATCGGAAGAGGGTCTTAACGCTTTGTTCCATGTGAGTTATGCAGCAGGATGTTTTAAAATTTGGCTTCCCAAATCTCTGATCATTCTTCCATGTCGAGCTCCTCTCCAATGTCCGCTTGCCATTTGAGCATGTATGGGAGGTGACCAGGATGGCCATGGAGAACCAGTGATTGAGAGATCGAGGAGATCACGCCCTTAAAGGACACACCACAAAGGCACAGCTTTTCAAACCATGTGGGTTTCAGAGTCACCACTTGCTTGATACGATCTTGTGAGACGAAGCTTGAGAGTTGGAGGTATTGGGAAAAGGTCTCTGGAGGTGAGCGGTAGGTGGTTGGATATATCCTCAAAGGATTTAAGGTGTCCATCCGCAATACGGGAGACATCCCCTTGATCAAATGCACTGAAGTCTCTGGGTCATACCAGGGAGAAACCAAGGATTACGGTATAGCAGTAGGAGCGGGGAGATCTCCGTAGTCGGTGAGATTTTCGGGACCGCGTATCCCAAGTGCGGATGGAGTGGGAAATAAGTGGGCAGTCTGGGTGCCAGTCTTTTCTTGCAGATTTCAGTAGCCACATGAAGAATGAGCAGATCGGGTAGTAGCAAATCATTTTCAATGTCAACCCAGCGTTTTTGAGCAATCGGGAGGTGCCATTCGGCAATCTGTGTTAGCAAGGCAGCATTCAAATACAGTTTAAGGTTTGGCAAGGCAAGGTCCCCTGACGTTTTCGGAATGTACATAAGGCGCTGTGCGATATGGGGTCGTCGCCTCGACCACACGAACCTGTCAATACGTTTCTGTAATTCTTTTAGGGGAGTCGGAATAGGAATAGGCAAAGCCTGAAACTGGTATAATACGCGTGGTAGAACGTTCATTTTGATAGCATTCAGTCTCCCCAGCCAGGAAATGGACATGTCCTGCCAGGAGTCCATATCTTTTTTGATTCGGGTAAGTAATGGGGTGTAATTAAGGTCATAGAGTTGATTCGGGGACAGCTTTAGGCCAAGGTATGTCAATGGGGAAGGGGAAAAAGGGCAACCATCAATCACTCTCACCTTACAGTCCTCTCCTCCTGTTTCCAACCCCAACCCTCCCAGATTGTGAGTTCCTATGGGAATAGGGCCCTCATCTCCTCCTGTACTGTTTGTCAAATGTTGTTCAATGTATTGTAACCCTGTCTATACTGTGCTTATTGTACAGCGCTGCGGAATATGCTGGCACTTTATAAATAAAGAATAATAATAATAATAATAATAAATAGGAAGGGAGAAATTAATTGCCAGAAGGTCAGACTTTATATTCGGTTTAATGAATTTATTTCACTTCAGGATACAACTTGTCGTTTTCCTTTTTAACCTATTAACACATGCACGGGTCCTGAAATGGCAAATACTTGCTCTATGGGTGCAGCCATCTTTAAGGCCTCAGGTTCCAGGCGTCACTTATCCACCTGTAGACTGTATTTGAGCGCTTGTGCATGTTTGAGGTCAGAAGTTCTCAATGTGTCTGGGGACCTCCTTTTTTAAATATGCTTTTGAAGAGTTTTAACCATTCCATTTACAGCGTACTAGCGGATAAATGAGGAATTTAAAGATGTCCGCTTTTATAAGGGTAAGCCTACAGAGACTTGAACTTGTGTGTACGTCTTACTTTTTTTTTTTTAAAACTGATTAACCTCTTAATGTCTGCCATCATTTTGAGTTTCCTGTCAGAGGAGCAGCAGACACATGTTATTTAGACAGATAAGGTTTTTTTTCTTATTTTGCCACATGTTTAAGACCATAACAAGAACTTGTTTCTAAAATACATTGGAGATGCGATTTTAAAATATTTATACATTGGCCAGACTTCAAGCTTGCCAAAAAAATATGTGGTATGAAAACACTGTGTACCCTAGAATAAATACATTGCTTAACACCTCATTAAGGCCTCCCACCCAAGCACACTGTTCTTAAGCGTGCACATCTTGAGCTGCACCGAGCTGCCATCATGCAGAAGGTAAAAAAAAATTGAGGTGCGATAGAATTGGCGAACTGCCTGCATCCTGACGACTGAACAGAACTGTAGGTGTACAGAATTTTTGCAAAATCTTATTTTGTCGTGACCCCCCCCCCCAATTACCTTATCTTTTTTGAAGTGGTTCATGAGACCTTTTTAGCAATATTATAGAGAATGGGTCCAAGTACTGACCCCTGAGGTACCCCACTGGTAACAAGACCTTGCGCCGAATAAACTCCATTTACCACAACCCTCTGTTGCCTGTCACTCAGCCACTGCCTAATCCATTCAACAATATTGGAATCCAAGCTCAAAGATTGCAATTTATTGATAAGCCTTCTATGCGGAACAGTATCAAAAGCCTTACTGAAATCTAAATAAGCAATGTCTACTGCACCACCTGTGTCTATTATTTTTGTTACCCAATCCAAAAAAAATCAATAAGATTAGTTTGGCATGATCTCCCTGAGGTAAATCCATGTTCTGAACGGCTCTCCTTTTCCATCTCCATTCTCCACGTCCCCCCCCCCCATCTCCGTTACCTGTCAGGATTTGCTGTACCCAGGCATTGATGAGCGCGCGCTTGTGCAAAATGAGACACAGACACAACTTGCCATGTCCTCCAAACTGAAACTGTATTCATCAACAGTCAGGATGTATATGCCTTTACAAACAAAATGGAGGAGCTGATGTGATAACCAGAGACTTCCACGTGTACACAATGTCACAGAGAAACAGGTTATAAGGAATTTGCCTAAGGGTATTGCCAGGTGGGGTCTCCCATACAGTAACAGGCACAAGGGGGGTTGGGACAGATGGCCTGAGGACAATTGGGAGAGAAGCAAGCAATGAATTGAAGATTTCAATTACTTATTTTGGATATAAAATCCCTTACAGTTTCTGATCCTGTAATCTGTGTTTTTTTTAGATGTTCAACAATCCTTTCCTTTAACATGGTTTCCATTAATTTCCCCACTACCGACATAAGACTAACTGGCCTATAGTTCCCAGATTCCTCCCTACTACCCTTCTTGTAAATGGGCACAACATTTGCTAATTTCCAGTCTTCTGGGACGGCTCCCGTTAACAGAATTAACCAATCCTTGCTAACGGTTTTGCTATTACACCACTGAGCTCTTTTAATAATTTAGGCTGGATCCCATCAGGCCCCATTGACTTCTTTGTCTTTACTTTAGACAGCTGCTGTAGAACCTCCTCCTCTGTAAACTGATATGTAAATGTCTCTTTACTGTTTCCTCCTAACGGAGGTCCCTTTCCTTCCTTTTCTTCAAAGACTGAACAAAAATATTCATTGAGGCAGTCAGCGACCCTTTTATCCTCTTCTACGTACATTCCTTCCTTTGTTTTTAATCTAACTAATCCTTGTTTTACTTTTTGTATCTAAATGTTTTGTCCCCCTTTTTTACTGACTGAGCTATTTTCTCTTCTGCGTGTGCTCTCCTCCCCCCCCCCCGATTGTCGTTTTCAGTCGCTACTGGATACACTCCGGTATACTGAAATTGTGGTAATGCTGTTCTTTTCTTGTTGGAGTTAATGGCTTTCTCAGGTTTGCACTTTTGTGCTGTTCCAGGACACTTGCTTCTATACAGGGACCCACCCCTTTTGGTCTCTAGACAATTTTCTGATATCTTCTACCTGTTGCCTCTTTTTGGGTATGGGTAATTCTCGCTTTCATATATTTTCTTTTAAATGTTAAAGGCCTCCATGTCCCCTATAAGAAGCACAGCTTGTTTAGGGTTCTACATGAAGCTAAATCAGCGATGGCATGTCTACAAGAAACGACTTCTGTGCCAAACTGGCGCTTATGTTGCAATCAGCTATGTTCACTGTCACATACCATTCCAAGGCCCAAAATCTAAAGGTGTTTCTAGTCTATATCCTAGTGACTGGGCTGTTATGTCCACATCTCCAATGTGGATCCCATGGGTAGACTTTTAATTCTGATGGCGCCAAACTATCACCATTGCTAACCTGTACCTACCAAGCTACAATTCTGTTAATTTCCTCAAAGTGGGTTCAGTCCATGTCCCAGGATATGCTTTTCCTCTGTGGCAACTTTAATTGCATGCCTGACCCCCTTAATGGACATCTCTCTGAGACGCACAGGTTCTCAACCCTGTGAACAACCCTCCTCTAGCCGCCAACTTGGATCTGATGCGTAGAGATTCCATAGCCCTACTGCCAGAGACTACACTTCTCGCATGCTCACTCCCCCTATAGAATTTCTCTCCTTTATATACCCACAATTCCTCCTATTAACCACTCATATCAGGCTTATTACTTGGTCAGATCATGCTCCCCCTTTATGCCTACTTTCCCAGCTTTGGGTATGGGCAGTTGGCATCTTAACAGCGCTCTCATAGTTGACCGTGTGGATAATACGTCTGCGATACTTGGTGAGTTTTTTCAGATGTGAGGGATGATATCGCAGGGTCCACAACATGGCTAGCCCATAAGGCTGTCATTCTCAAGGGCACTTTATTCTGCAAGGAATGAGGTAAAAGCTGTTCACCACCCAACTGCACCAACGTACACTGCGCCCCACCCCAGCTCTCAACGGAATGCCCTGAGGAAAGATCTGGAACACCTCAACCTGCAAACTACTAAGCATTCTTTTTACTGTCTTAATTATGCCCATTACACCCAAGGGAATAAGGCTGGCAAACGTCTAGCATCCAAATTTAAAGAAAAGCTCCTTCAGGCTAAAATAACCCACCTCCCTAGCTCTGACGTGCAGATTCGCAATGCAGTCCACATAGTTGCCGAATTTGCAAGTTACTAGAAGTTTTTATAAAAATTAGTCGGACCTGGGAGGACCTTCCCATAGAGAAGAGATCGCCCGTTTCCTACAGGTGGTGCACCTACTTCATCACCTATACAACAAGCAGATATGCTCACTTAATTTAAGAAATGGAGGTGCTTCATGATATTAAAGATGTCCCAAAAAATAAAGTGCCAGGACCGGATGGTGTTTTGAATCTTAATAAAAAATGTAGCACCCTCCTCGTCCCGACCCTTTTTTTTATTTTATTATACCATACTTGGGAAGCTGGTCAATCTCCGGAAACCTGGCAAACCCCCTACACGTTGTGCAAATTTTCGCCTAATCTTTGTTGAATGTCGATACTAAACGGTGTATGGTAGATTGTTGGCGTAAAGGATAGCCTCAAGCTCCTTGTTTCAGCTGAGCAAACGGGCTTTTTCCCAGGTGGACAGCTGTGATAACACACGTTTTCTTGACATCGTGGACCTGGAGCATCGGAATAACGTGTCTGGTCGTCTTTTTTTGCATTTAGATGCAGAAAAGGCCTTTGATCGCCTCCACCGGGGGTACATGTGACTGGTGTTGGAGGCGTTTGGTTTCCCTACACCAATCATTCACCGCATTCTAACGCTGTAGTCTTCACCATCTGCCAGGGTTTTAAACTCTCCTCTCCATTTCCTATTTTAATGGAATCTGCTAAAGTTGCCCACTTTCCCCTCTAAATTTCATCTTTGTGTTGGAACCCTTGGCCTCTCATATCGGAGCTACGACAACAAGAACAGGCCTCCCTACCCCGGCTGGTGAACGAAAGCTGGCATTGTTTGCTGACCTATATTGTATTACTCACTCAGCCAGACTTGTGTGACTTGTTCGTATGCTGCCAGAGCATTATGGCCAACTTGTTCTGGATTTGTTGTGCGGCGAGTACAAGTTCACCCCCCCCCCCTTACCTCTTACATGCCAAGAGTGCCTATCACACTGCCACGGTACAGTGAAATCCCAGCATGGTGTAGGGGCTATGGCTATCAGGGTTATTTATTTTATTTTTAATCGTTTTTTTTTTCTTTTTTCTGTAACAGCCCTTTTTATCATTCGTTGGATCTTGTATGTAAATTTCAGACATTTTCGTTCTGTAGTTTCTTTGCAAACACTGTTTTACTTTTCCAACATTCGAGCGTTTTTTTTGGGGGTTTTTTCTCCGTTCGTCTACGGTGTCAGGTTTTTCCGGCGGCTGCTCTGTGCTGTGATCTGCTCCTGCACAGGTTTCTCCGGTGGGGTTAATTCAGATGTTTTTGCGGGTTTCGGTGTGTCTACTTTTTGCAGTGAGTGTTCATCGGGTTTGCGGCGGCTTTTCCCTGCACTACGACAGCCCTGTGGTGCTTGCTGAATACACCGCAGGGTCGCCAAAATGGGATTGCCAAATCGCACCGAATTGAAGAGAACGAAAAGTCACCGAACGTGCAGTGACTTTTCTATTCTCTTTGCAGACACTTACAGGGTTACTCAGAGTATAGAATATATTTCCCCTTCTCAAACTTTGGTCCGATGATGGATCTGGCATGTCTCAAGCATCAAGTGAACAGACCTTATCACAAGACCTTGCTTATCAAGTGCACACATGACAAGCTCTAGGTGTGGTGAAACAGAAGGTCTGCGGATGAGTAAAGTTTAAAGCTCTGCGGTCATTAAATTTAGAACAGGTGGGAATTCTCAAGAGATCTGCTCTTAATGGACGGTCTTTATTTTTCCCTCCTTAATGGCAATGGTGACAGCACCTATAACCATTCCAGAAAATGTACCATTCTTTTGAAATGGTTCGTGTTTTTAACAATAGGTCCACCTTCAGCTCTGTAAAGCCACATGTTTGGCTCCCATACATGCAGATTATGTAACATTTATAATGTGGTATAGTTATCCTGATTTTGAGGGCTTACAATCTTTTTTTAATTTAACTTGTGTTCCGATATTCAAAACTTTGCTGCTTCAGTAATAGATGTTTTTATTTACAATTGTAGTTTATTTACAGTGTACAATTCTTAGATTTTTCAAAAAGCTGTCATTTTTGCACCTAGCACACTAGAATAAATGTGGGAGGGGGTCTTTGCACTTTAGCAAGTATACATACCCCCCCCCCCTTCACTCTTCTGGATGTGTCATTTCGGGGGCTTGAGTTGGAGATATCCACTTGACTGTATTAACCCTACACTGTCACACAGTAGCTTTTATTTTTTTCTAGATTTTCACTATAAATGTAAACAATACTGCCAGCCTCCCAGTATTTTTGTTCCTGGATTGTATTGTTGATACTTTGAGAAAATGTATAATATTTTTTTCCCCCAGTCTTTGCAAGTTGCTAGTTACCATGGTCCGTGCTTGCACTACAGGCGAGTTGCTTAGCAATCCGCTGATCGCAGTTTATTACAGGGAGTATCAGGAAGAAAATTCCACCGCACATCATAATTATCGCATTCTTATAGCGATGTCGTCTCTTTCCCCACCCCACCCCATCTCCTTCGACATACACCCCCACATCTGTGACTTAACCACTTCAGGAATGAGGACTGACACACCTCGCATAGCAACGCGCTGCATCTTCCTGCCACATACTATGACCCCACTGTGACGATACTGGCTCCCTGCTTTAGATGTAAAGCACTGCCTCTCAGGCTATTAATTGGCTTTGCTTAGGTTATTGTCACGAGACTCTGCTGTGATTTTTTTTTTTTTCCATCTGATTAATGCAAACTGAGGTGTGTGTGTGTGTGTGTGTGTGTGTGTTAATACAAATAAATATAGATATGGCTCCCAAGGGGTAAAGCATTGGATAAAAAGGGCAGCATACTGTAGTCGTATATCTTCCAATGAAGACTCCAAAAACGGGTCTAAAGGAATCCTTCCAAACCATTTCAGCTTCCTAAAAATCTTAAAATGCCTTAAATGAACCTCACAGCCTTTGCCTTTCCATTTCTTTTTCAAAGGAACGGACATGAGCATATTGCAATGAGCACTTGCTTTTTCTGAACTGTCAAACACCTGTGTAAATTGCTGCTGTCGCAATGGTGATAAATCCCAAAGTTTCACAAAAGGGTAATCCAGTGAGCGGTGAAGCTTCTTCTGCCACTGTTTGGATTTCCCTTTTGGGAACACGCCAACAATTATTGCCTCAGCAACAACTGATTTTCATCGGTTTGCAATTTCAGCAAACCCTCTTTCTGAATAACCTCCTGTGTGTTCCATTAGAACATCCAATGGCAGGTCAACATGTCAGTCTAGATTTAGAAACCAAAAAAAGTGTATTGAAAAACCTGTTGTGACCGTAGTCTGTTTTGAATTGGGTGTACCTGGACTGGGCATTGGTGCTGGGAGATGTGGGGTCTGACATGTCATTTTATTGTCCAAGTCACCCTGTTCCTATATAGGTAGGTGTCTGTTGCGAGTTAATATTGTTAATGTGAAGTTTTGATGCCGTTATTTCTAATAACTTTACGGTGTGTGTAAAGCCCTTTACCCCCCCCCCCCATATAGACTATTTTACAGCAGTGACAGGTTAGAGTGGCATTTTTTGTCAAACAATGACCACTCAAACTATTATCTAATTTATTCATGTCCCCCCTTGTGATTGCAGTCTGCCCTATTGTTTATTGTCTGGAGATTAACCTCCCTGGCGGTGTTCCTGAGTGTCTCGGGGCTAAATTTCACCTCTGAGAGCGGTAACCCCGAGACACACTCGGGCTGTATACATCACCTCTCCCTGTGCTCACTCGATGATCTCCCGCAGTCTCCTCCGGCGATCGTGGGGTTTTACTTCCTGGATTCCTTCTCGCGAGGAGGAAACCCAGGAAGTAATGAGGTCACTGTCGCCGGAGGAGGCAGCTGGGGACATCGAGTGAGCGCAGGGAGTGGTGATGTATCCAGCAGCATCCCGAGTGTTACCGCTTCCAACATAGGAATTTAACCCCGAGCTACACTCGGGATGCTGCTAGGGGGGCAAATTTTTTTTTTTTTTTTTAGCGCTTTTGGACGCGGATTTTCCCCAAAATTAGACTGCCAGGGAGGTTTAAAATTCATTATGACTGGGGACTGGCCCTTGAAGGGGGGCACCAGTGTGTCCTCTCCCATTGTTCTCCAGTTCCCTCCTTGCACAGTTTATATCTAGCTCATGTTTCATTAGTCAGTTTTATTCCACAGAAATTAGACAGACTATCATTGCACCTGTCCTTTTTAGCTTCAGCTAAGGGCTGGAGAAGGCATGAAAGATTGCTTGTGTGAGAACGGGTGTCTGACAAGGGAGCGCCATTAGCAGATGTAACCCCGCTGTGGTGCTGAGATCTGTTGCAACTATGTTCTGATAAACCTACAAATTTACTTCATCCCTACATGCGGATACTGTGTAGTTAATGAAGATGTCTCGCGTAAGATATCTGGTTGGGGGGGGTTACAATATAAATGCGTGGAGCAGCCTTTCTGCCTGATATATCATCAATTAGACAAGACTCAAGTCAGATTGATAGCTTTCCCTAAACAGAGGCAGCATCCTGGGAAATATCCAAGAAGCAAGACTGAAGGAGAACTGCACTTAGTGGCCAGATTATTATGACCACCCCATCAGTACTTTGTTGGGCCACATTATGCCTTCAATACTGTGGCAATTCTTCTTGGCATTGACTCCACGAGATGTTGAAAGGTGATGTGAGGAATCTGACATGATGCCTGATGAATAGCACTGTCCAGTTTTGTGAGATTTGATGGTTGTGGAACCAGTTGCCTGATGGCTCTTTCAATTTCGTCCCACAAATGCTCAATTGGATTGAGATCTGGTGATTGTGGGGGCCACCTAAGCAAGGTAAATTCTCCCTCATGTTCTTAAACACTCCTGCACAATACGAGCACCATGGCAGGGCGCATTGTCTTGTTGGAAGAAGCCATCTCCATTGGGATACGCCATCAACATGATAGGATGAACTTGATCAGCAACGATACTTGGTATGTTGTGCTATTCAGACGTTGTTCCACGCTAATTAAACCAGAACCCTGTCCCCACCAGCTTGAAGGGTTGTACTCATACATGTGGTGTACATGCTTTCATGCGGTTTCCGCCAAATTCTCACTCTGCCATCTACATGATGCAACTGGAAACGTGATTCATTGGACCACATGACTTTTTTCCAATGCTCGACTGTCCAATCCTTTATCTTAACTGCAGACAGCAAAGGTATTCCAAAAGGCCTTCGGCTTACCATATCCCATACGATGCAGTGTACGAACAGTGCGTTCAGAGATCATTTGAGAGGATCCCTGATTAAGATCTGTGGTAATTTGATGCACTGTTCCCCTTCTGTTGTCTTGTACCAAAGATTGACTAGTCGTTGACTGCCACAATTCACACGTTCAGACCCAGATTTTTGGCTGACAGTCCAGTCTTTAAATATTTAAACAGCTGCTCTTGAACATTTAACGAATTCTGCTGTTGCTGATACTCGCTCCATGGCTCCGAGCGCCAACAATCATCCAACGTTCAAAGGTTGTTAAATCGCGTTGTTTACCCATATCTTCAGAAAAAAAATCACTTCGGTCGTGGTAAACAACCTGCCTCCCTATTTATAATGGTCTGGCCGCCTAGCAACGTCAGCGCAAAATTATAGCTAATTTGTCTAAAAGTCAGGTGGTCATAATAATCTGGCCACTCAGTGTAGATGGGAGCAGGGAGTGGGCTATTGCCAGGCCCTATAAGCACTCGCCCCTCTACCCACTGGAATGAGTCCCTGGGGACTGGAATACTCACTTCTTGGTATTCTCGACGTGCTGGTGTTATCACAGTCCTCGTGCCACCTGAGCAGGGCACAATGAGGTAGAAATTGGCCTTGGTCCCTAAATTCTGCCAGTTGACCGGTTTAAAAACTCACCCCTCTAACAACCACTTAAACAGATAGCTGGAAGGCCGGTATTGTTCCCTCTGTGCACGGTGCAGAAAGAGTTTGGCTCTCGAGCCAGCTTTTTCCCTTCAGGTTTTCAGACGCTCTAGAAAATCACCAGTTCCTCCATTCGTAATAAAACCACTACAACATTTTTACTTTTTATTTTACACTCTACATTAACCTTGATGAGACATCCAAAAACACAAAATTCCAGATTTACTCAGTCAATTCTTATTGAGAAAAGGATGTTGTAGGCAAGGTCTGAGATCCTGTTACACTTTTTTCGATTTATAATTTTCCTTGATTAGTAAATATTATGAAAAAATTGCATCTTTTGCATTTTTTCCCCTTCTAACTGTGTGCAAGGTGTTCTCTGATAATATCTTGTATCCACATCATAGGGACTGTGTCTCCATATAGCAGGAGTCTGCAGCGGTACCCGTTCCGTTGCTGACTGAAATAGATGGAATGCTTTGAATCCCCCCCCCCCAGGCACAATAAAGTATTCAGTGTTCTAAATCCCCCCCCCGTGTGTTTTAAGCCCAATCATAGTACCTAAAGATTATAAAACTAGTAACCCTATCTGTAGTTGCTTCACCATATGTTTTATAGTTTAAGATCAATGCTTGGGTTCTTGTATAGAAGTCTCTTAATTCCTACTCAGGTGAGTGAATCTTGTAGATGTTTGGTTTCGTGTTTTCTTTTTGATGCAACGTCCCCGCCATTCATCTTTGTGCAGCAGTCTTGTCACTATATACCCAGTGTATGTAATATTCATTGTGGTTTTGTTGGGTTATCTTTACGTATTCTGGGGTTGTAGTAGGCTCATTAAAGTGCACATGTTACATACGTGGAGCTAGCGCAGCAGTGAGTGAAGAGCTGTCCTGTAGGACGCCTTCGGCTTGCCGTCTCTCCTCCTCTGCGGCATGCCTCAGTCAGAATGAATTACTCCCTCTCCTATTCCCAAGGGCCCCCCCCAATTATGCAGTTTTGGGAGGGGGTGCTGGACAACTATTCTTATAAAGGGAGGGAAGTTGTGTCAAGTTGGCAAAACTTTGCTGAGTTGTTATTGTGCACACATGGCTGGTGAGTTAGTTGATCTCTTAAAGTGGGTAATGGCAGGTTTCTGCTTTTAACTTCCAAAAACCCGTGAACCCCTCCCTCCAGTAAATGCACAATAAATGTCTCAGTGCATGAGATAAATTTGGGTCCTTTGGCATTTCCTATCCAAAGTTCGTTAGGGGAGTTCTGGCAATGTGCAGTCCTGAGTTGGGCCAACAGGCCAAGCTACCTGTCATCCAGGTGACCGTACACGCCACGCTGACACTTGAACTTTTTTGGATAGTGTTTGCCTGAACCAAACCACCAAGGGAAGGGCACTTCTTCCATACGACCACAAACCCTATATCTTCTCTGTTGAGTAACAACCATGATCGCTCAGGTATGGCCAATTTGTGGAGCATGTTCTTAATCTGTGCTGGATTAAGGTTGTAATGGACCTTGAATTAAAGACTTGGGTCTCTGGCATCCCTCTTATCTCCCATTGTTTCTCTACTTTATTCGTTTTGCCACCTGTAGTGCCACTAACGCATTCATCTCAATCTCTGTTGATGGCAATTGATGCTATCATTCAGTTTATACTGGATTGTTTTTGGGTCATGGGTCTGGAACTGTAGCTCCAACACTGATTCCTGTGTTGGAACTTTGTGGAAAATGCAACATTTAATGACTTCTCCAGGACAGATTTGTCTAGAGTGACCCCTTTATGGCCCTTAGAGTTAGCTTAACATACACATGGTGTTTTTAGAAGTGAATTTATTGTGCAGGTAGATCGCTCATCTTCCAGGCTCTCGAGCAACCATTCATTTTTTTATTTTTATCGATTACATAATGCACCCTCGCCACACTGGCATAGTTGGGGTTAAGTCCTTTATTAGTGCAGCCCGTGTTGCATTGTGACGCATGTGTAACAAGGGCCTTCTAGGGCATCTCTACTGCGCCGTGCCTTCAGATGCAATAGATTCATCCTAATGCTTTCCTAAAATAAATGAGAATTATACTCTGTTACCATGGAGGCAGATGGCTTTGTCAGGCATCCAATTCAGCAGAACTCGATGGGGAGAGGCAGAGCAGGGTGTAAACGGCAGTGAAACCAGCGGAGAGGAGACAGAGCATGGGAATCCACGTTAACTCATTGACTTCCAGAATGGTGTGCTACTGTATTACGGTTTTGAGGCTAATCATGGTCACCTCATTCAATGGCTGACCAGGTACACTTTGGAAAGCCTCGCAATTAATAGAAAATGAGACAAAACCAGATTTTTCCTCTACTCCAAAACTGAGAATCTGTCTGCATGAGCTGTATCTTGTACGATTGACATTTGCCTATCAAAAATGGTTTAGGAAAAAGAACAGGCTCAAATTCGGAAGCTGCTGTTTCTACAATACATGGGGAAGGAGTGATCATATGTGCTTCGATCTTTCAGTTTCAAAAGCCAGACTGCTACAATTAGAGTGCGTGTAGGATCCATGAATGAAAATGACGCTCAAAGTTTGATATTTAACTTGTTATATTTCGTTAATCTGCCTTGTGTAGAAAAGGTGAAAGCCTATCAAACGATGTCACACATTTTTTAATAAAATTTATTGTGTTAAAAAAAAAAAATCAACCAGCGGATAATTGTCCATATCCCCGCAGTAACTGTTTCAGTACCAATTTTTTATTTTTATGAATCGTGCACTATTCTGTTTCCCTAAGCAAAGCTGTGAGGTGGGTGCTTTAGACTAGCTGAAGTGTGTAGTTGACCAATACACTCACGATGAAGTTCAGCAGATAGCTTCAACTCAGCAAAACTGAGAAAAAGATGAATCCAGTTGAAGAGTTTAATGATCAGACTGACAATCTTGTTAGTGTACAGCTATGCAGGTAAAAAGACTTTAGTTTGTCCAGCAGTGATCACAGAATGGCTGCTATGTGACCAGGAATTAACTAACAACAAGACACGGAGCAGAGGGGTGTGAACGAGCTGAATACAGAAGCCTATGAAATCAATAGCATGTAAGCAGTAAAGGCAGATTCAACACAAAAACAGAAACCTATACAATAAGGCTGGGGTCAGACGAGCGCAATGTTAACGTCCGTGTTGCCGCACATAAGTACGTCTGTGATAGCATACAATTGTGTTAAATGGAGCCCCACACACGAAGTACGTCCGCACAGAAGTGCGGGGGCTGACGGACGCTGCAAACGGACGCAGGTTAGGCGAGAACGTAATACTGCTAGAACGGACGTGCGGAGTGCGCCACGTCCACAACGTCCGCATAGCTTTGTGTGAGTGATGGAGCATGGTCAGACGGACTGCATTTATACGTCCAGCATTTTTGACGGACAGAATGTTTTTTCATTGTAATTTATTTTTCCCTCCTACATCCGTCAAAAAATAACTTCAGTGAAAAAACGGACTGTGTGACCACTACTGCGTCATCCGTACTGACGATGTCCGTACTGCACGGACATACAGTCCGTAGAAATCACGCTCGTCTGACCCTAGCCTAAATCTTAAATCGTGGGGCATGACCTGCACCATAGAAATTACTGAAGAATCTTGGTGGAGCAGAATACAATTTACATTCTTTGCATCAGTATGCAACTATATAAATGGTTATTGCCACTTTACTTTCAAACAGACTGTTTTGCCACACCATACTCAGTGGTACTAAAAGTATAAAATAAAACTGGGTCCAGTCTATACTAGTTCAGTACTGTGACTTACAACATCTGTCACTTTCCCCAGCCAGCCTAGTCCTGAGGCAGGAGTTCATGCATTTCTTGTTCAGTCATCCAAGGTTGTGGAGATGTGCATCAACCACATAAATACGACAAAGGCCGTATGATCCGTTAATGACCGAGGCATCCCATGAAAGCTCTAGAAGCTTCTATAAACCAAGAAACCACTAAGTGGAAGTTTAATGCATACGACACTTAACGAATTTATGCCTGAATGGCTGAGGTATCCATAAATTTTAATGTGCTTAGTTTATTCTGAAAGACGTTTTAGTCCGCTAACGCCACAATGTCTGTTCATTATATATCCGCTTGGGTTTGTACTCCCTAAAGGAATGGTTGACTAATTCAGCTGTTAAAAGTGTTGGGGATGGGATCCTTTTCTTCTGCTGGCAATGGGGAATCACTGGTGGGGGGGGGGGGGGGTTGATGGCCAATGATATGTAAGGGGCACAATGGATCCAGGGGGCCCTTGCCAAACTCATAGAAACTTGTTAAAGTGTACAGATGTGTATTTTTATACAACCCAGGACTTGGCAACCAAGATGCCACGAAATTTCCTGATGGGTTGTGTCATCTGGATCTAGTAAGGGCACTCTGACTCCTCAGAGGGGACAATTATGGCCTACACGAAGTACCCCAAACAAGCCAGGTTTTGAGGCTCGCCTTGGAGAAATGCAAACTGAATCCTGCAATCACTGAGCAGCAAATCAGAGATCTGGAAAACCTGACCTGTTGGGGGTACTTGAGGACCGTGGTTGAGAACCACTGGCCTACACCAATGATTCCCAACCATGGTCCTGAAGTACCCCTAAGGATTACCATGGAGAAATGCAGACTGAATCCTGAAATCACTGAGCAGCAAATCATATCACATGTGCTGTGCTTCATACAGTCAGGTCCAGAAATATTGGGACATCCACACAATTCTAACATCTTTGGCTCTATACACCACCACAAGGGAGTTGGACTGAAACAAACACAATGTGCTTTAACTGCAGACTGTCAGCTTTAATTTGAGGGTATGTACATCCAACTCAGGTGAACGGTGTAGGACTTACAGCAGTCTGCAGATGTACCTCCCACTTGTTAAGGGACCAAAGGTAATGAGACAGAATAATAATCATAAATCAAACTTTCCCTTCTTAATACTTGGTTGCAAATCCTTTGCAGTCAATCACAGCCTGAAGTCTGGAACGCATAGACATCACCAGACGCTGGGTTTCATCCCTGGTGATGCTCTGCCAGGCCTCTACTGCAACTGTCTTCAGTTCCTGCTTGTTCTTGGGGCATTTTCCCTTCCGTTTTGTCTTCAGCAAGTGAAATGCATGATCAATGGGATTCAGGTCAGGTGATTGACTTGGCCATTGCATAACATTCCACTTCTGTCCCTTCAAAAACTCTGTTTTTGCAGTATGCTTTCGGTTGGCTGGCCAATTGCAGAGCACGCCTTGCTCGCATGAATAGGGGTTCTGCGTTCCTGTACCAGGGATTACCCAGAGTACAATCAATCTTTTATGAAACCTTGAGTTTATTTTAGCAGTTTTGTTTAAAGATATATTTACCACATTTGCATAAAGGATCATCGATGTGAGACAAGGGGCTGTCCAGTTTTGTTTTCTGGAGATACCGTGGTAATTGGCATCAAGGCTGGTCTTGGACCCTCGGTTGCCCTGTGGGGGGGAAATCCTCCCAGCACCCCATCACTGACAGTACCTCTATTGCCAAATTGCTTCATACCATGTAAAACCTGTGTCTCTATCTTTGCCTGTGTATAAAGGGTTCTTGCCCATGTTTGTTATAGGACCGTCAGACATTGACAATGAAACGGTCTTTGCCCGTGCCATGACTGATTTGACACACAAACCAGCCGATACATGCAGTTACTGACACAAGGACACATTGATACTGAAAAACATACAAGCAGCAGAATAACGATGCACAGTACTACACAGATGCACAGTAACACACAGAAGCTTTCTTAACTTGGATTTAGACCACTGTTTCTGCCCTTGCATGTGCCAGGTTATTGGCGTGAAATGCCCATGTTCCTTCAGTCTTCTGCACGTGCTATCCAGGAACCCGTTGCACTGGATTGTTGGTTACTGTACTTGACTGAGGCATACAGCAAATGCAGAGACCTGCACACTTGCTGCAGGACAGCAGGCGGCTTCACCCTACGAGTCAAATAGAGCAGGTAAAGCTAGCATAACAGAATATAAGAAAAAATGTGGTACAGGGTACTTAGCTTTAGATGTTGGATCCGCTTCTCGTGGAGGTATTCCCACTCTCCTCCAGATAAAGGACACAGATGAATAGGTAGAGAA
This sequence comes from Leptobrachium leishanense, assembly GCA_009667805.1. Taxonomy (NCBI): domain Eukaryota; kingdom Metazoa; phylum Chordata; class Amphibia; order Anura; family Megophryidae; genus Leptobrachium; species Leptobrachium leishanense. Next base: position 120,104,429 of record CM019070.1, on the reverse strand, counting down.
GCTATCTAGGATTTCCAGCTTCTCTACCTATTCATCTGAAAGCTAGCATAACATACTGCTGTGAAAATGGCCCCACATAGGACTGGACTGTTTTCGTTGCATCTGACCTCAATAGAGACACTTTCCAGGTAGTGCTCTGTGCTGGTATTGCCTGTTCTGACATAGAGGCGCACTATACCAAAAATGCCATGCTCCATGAGAGCAGAAACGTAATGTTTATCTTCAATAAAGCTGCCCTGGAGAGACTCCGGTGTACCTGTTGTCGGTCTTTGTGAACAGAAGTTCACCTTGGGACGTTACTAGCAAAGGCTATTGCAGATGCAAAGACACTGACAGACTGAAAGACGGTGACAGAAATGCTGGCAGCAGACACCTTCAATGACAAAGGCTATAGAAGCGACACTGGAGATGCAGAGTCGTTTACATCCACCGGCGTTTGCCTATGAAGAGACTGTCCACAATCACTGACAGCCACCTACAGATTGTTGTGACCCCCCCCCCCCATCACTCACATAATTACAGACCCTCACAAGCCCACCCCCACTCTCATACCTACAGACCCAGAACCCACCATCTTCCCGCCATTCTGTCTTGTTCCTCAAGAAAAACCGCACTATTCTGGTGCAGGAAAAGCTCCACCAACTCCGCTCCTTCAGGGGCAGGGAAAGCTCACATGGGCCTCTGCTTCCACTGGTGGTTCATGTGGCTTGGCTTGTAGAAGGGCATGATGGCAGTGGAGAGGCTTCATGTACTGCTGGTACCCCTCTGTATTTGATGGCGAGGTGTAAGAATCAATTTTCGGAATTTGCATAACTTTGCAGGGTTGCACACCCTAAGGCTAGGGTCAGACGAACGCATTCTGTGCGTCTGTGCACAACGGATGTACTTTCTGACTGACGACAAGGTAGTGGCCACACGGTCCATTTTTGTGACTGACCTACATTAGTAAAAAAAGATGGGAAATACAATTAATATGAAAAACCATTTCATCCGTCAAAAATGTTGTCCGTCTGACTACGTTCCATCACTCACACACAAAGCTATTATTATATTATATATATATTATACGTATATTATATACATTACGGATGTGGTGCACTCCGCACGTCCATTCTAGCGGTTTTACGTTCTTGCCTTGCTTGCGTCCGTTTGCCGCGTACGCACTTCTGTGCGGACATACTTCGTGTGTGGTCTCTATTCATCATAATTGTATGCTACCACGGCCGTTAAAATGTGCAGCAACACGGACGTGAACACCTGCGCTCATCTTACCCGAGCCTTAAGGTCCTCTGACGATTGCTGTGAAAATGTGTCTAGGAAAAGAAGGCACAACTGGCCATCAGAAGAACAAAATGGTGCAACCAATCAGAATGACTTTGCATATGTGACTGTTTATTTTGTTGGTGCCTATTTTCTCATGTTTTGTCATTGTTGCGGTGGGATGCATTTGGTTGGAGATATGCTGGATGCAGTGGAATGTAGACTCTGAAAACGTATTGAGATTTCCTTACGCATAAAGTTTTCATTGTATTGGCTGCTTGTATGAATTTTTTATTAGTCCTCGTGGTATAAAATGATGCTCGTGGTCCTCGATAAGTACCATTTAAGCAATTCTGCATTTTTAGAGTTCCCTTCGTCCTTCCTATAGCTGAAACTGGTGTCTGTCCTACCTGGAAGGCTTAGATCTGCTGTATGTACATCAGAACAGAGCTTCTCCTGGGGATCACTGTATCTTGGTGATAAATTTCTGTTTTCATTTCAAATCTATATTAGGATCCAGCTCTGGAGACTTTTCTTTCTTTATCTTTCCAAGACACGGCTGGGATATTGGAGGGAAAAACATTAGCATCTTGGAACATTTGTTTAGCCTAATGGATATGTTCTGATGCTCAAAGTCTACAAACACTTGCTGTTCCGGACTGACGGCTGAGCAGTGTCCTCTAATTGAAAATATTGGGATATATATATATCAGTAATTTATTTTTCGAATCTGGACGTTCTAGGCAAGAACACAACCAGACAGATGGATCGTGAGGTTTAAAACCATAAATGTTGCATTGGTTAATGGTGTTATCCCATCTACTTAGGCGATGACTTCTGCACATCTACGTAGTTGTCAATCCACACCTGTATTCCTATTTGGAGATGTGATGAAATACATGTTGTGCTAAGCTCTGAATACCAACGGTGTTCTGCAGAGACAAGGAGATGGCTGGAATTTCTCAGCCAGTCCTGCTATGAAACATGTACAAACCTCACATTGAAAAGTGTGGGAGAACTGTTTTTTGATACTTGTAGCTCAACAGTCATGAAGTCGTACCAGCTTGGTGGAGAAGAGGTGACATCACTGCTCTATAACCGTGGAGACACAGGTTCAAATCCCGGCGAGAGCACCTCTCCAGTAAGTGTCCTTGGACAAGACACCTAATGGACTCTCCACCCAGGACATACTTGAAATCTCAATGTATCCTTCCTGGTAATATATATAGATAGATAGATAGATAGATATAGAAAGTAGTATAAACTGAGACGACACATTATCAGCAATTTAGGTGTCCAGCTAATGGCGGTTGCGACACGATGTGGAGTAGCTTCGTCAATCATTCTGGTTTTGTTTCTTTTTATATCACGATTATAAAAAGGTACAAGGACTTGGGGCACACACTCCTACAAGATTTTGAATGAGCGGGTGAACTATACATGATGTGCTCATGATCGTAAGAACGGGGAGGGAGCTGGAATTGAGATATTATATTTATTTATCTCTATTCTAAAAATACAGAATTTCCCCCAATTTCTGTAACTGAAAGTAAGGGTTGTAAAATAATACTGTTTGCAAGGATTTAGGCTATGGTCAGACGAACGCATTTTTCGCGTCGTCCATGGAAAAAGTGCGTTCGAACGAATGGACTTTTTTTACCGATAGCGGTCATACGATGCGCATTTTTGTCTGTACGATTTTTGTACGGATCATCAATAAAACCCTTTTTGCGTCTGGACATTATGTTGGCTGGACATTAGCAGCGTCTGACGTCTCCTAATCACTCACAAATGCCGCTAGCGGACGTATCACGTTCTCGAAAAAATGCGTTTGCCGCTTGCGTTGTGCGGCTGTTCTTCGTATATTGGCCGTCATTTGCTATGGCCGTGATAAAGTGTGGCTGCACGCGCGTTCACTCTGCGTTGGTCTGACCCTAGCCTAAATTGTATTTACACTGCCGTACAATGGGTAAAGGCATTTTACCTGTTTGGTTTTTTTTTTGTTTTTTTTTAGTGCTTGTAGCACCAGAACCTGAGCAAGGAGTTTGCTTGGAGCCTTCTTGGATCTGATATTTTTTTAAGCTTCTTTTTTTAGAAAACTCCATAGATGACGTCCTCTCATGGTGATATCCTACTGACCAATGTTATTTGTGTATTCCAAGTGATGCATGTGTCCCTTTCCATGGTGCTACATGTTCTGCTGTCGTACCTGATTTTTGGCACACCTATAGTAAAAGCTGTCAACTGGCAAATCGGATGAGACTAGCTTTGTCACTGGACACCCTGGTTCATTAACCTGATGGCATCATTGTAAACTAACTTAAACCTTTTTAGGTACAAAAAGATTCTATAATTTACTGTGAAAGTTAATCCATTTCAAGTGGTCCAACCTTTGGTTGCTTGACCATTTGTCATTTTCCTAATGAGTGATAAATCTTTTTTTTTTTTCGCAGTACCAACATAGAGGTTATTTTCCTGGTTTACCCACAGTGGCAATTCCTTATGTTGCACATCAAATTTTGTTACTGATGCTTATGGAAACCTCCATCTAAGCCCAGAAATGTTCTAGCTCCTTGGGTCAGAAACTTGCCTCTAGACTGAGCATGTTACAAGGTTTGTGTACTTGTACTAAGTCCACATATCTTGTTGACCTTCTTTGAGAGCTGTCACATTTATCAGCAACTAAAGAATAAATTCTGTTTTTTAATTCATCTGTTGACTAGCTCACCATCATATAGCTGTGCAACATCCTTTTGGACTGCACCCTTTCTGATGGTGGACTAATACACAAAAGGTATCGCTCTTTTCAGACAGATTTTTCCATCCATTTTCTTTTGCGTCTTTCCCCCCCCCCCATTTGCTATTAGTTTATAATTGGGTGGATTTGAGACTCAATCTGACGTATAGTCTATGAACAGCTGTAATAACCAAAACTTGCTGTGCGTCATGATACAAAAATGGCTGCTGTGGTTAAAGAAAGTAAAATAATGTGTGGTTTTGCGATACCAACATGTACAGATACAGAAGGCGACCATAAAACAAAAAATAGGAAAAACTTTACAAACACAAAAGGGTCCTTCTCCCGTGAGAAGCCCCAAATACTGGGAGCGCTCCCCAAACTCAACAGCGTGTTGTGCAAAAAGGCCAAAAAAAGATCACCACATTCTGCATCATGGGACCCAGAAAATGAAGTAGACCATCCTGCGGGTAACAATAGAAGTCTAAAAATAAAGAAATTGTCAGATTTTTGTATTGGGGTTACCAAATCTGCGCGTAGAGGCTACCCTTCAGAGTCCTCCTGTTGATTTTGAAGTCACAGAAGACCATAGGCCAGAGAAACAAATCGCCTTATACCAGGTAGATTAATTTCTTGCTCCAGTCAGGATAAAGACGCTGCTGAGTCTCCGGTCATGGTGGTGAGGTGGTCCGTGGCTCCAAAATCCAATCGCAGAGGAGCTGCAGACCCTCTTCCAGTTGTCATGACGTAGAAGGTTACATTACATGAAATCAGTAGCTTAGTAGGGTATACCAACCTTTGATGTTGCAGTCTTGGAACGCCGTCGTGACCTGGCAGTTTCTTCACTGCCGAAGGGTGGCCTAGGAGAGATCAGAGAAAATTGCAAGGTGATCATAATCCGGAGAAAAGGCTCCCTGCTTCCACAAAGCTCTTAAAATGTCCTCATGCGGTTTAAAATCGTTAAAGTAGATCATGTGGGGGCCTTGTCGGGGCAGATGGAGGCAAGGAAGGCTGTGTATGCCATCAAACAAAAGGGAATCTGAACTCCTACAGGGTTTGCTTCCAGAAGCCACCCCAGTGACCTACACGGCAAGTTGAAACAAGTTAACAGAATCAGGGAGGCCACTTATTTTTATTGTAACGTGACCTGTCCTCCATATACACAATCTTATGCAATGCCCCCAGAGGTTGTTCCTCAAAATTCTCAATTTTTTTTTCCTGCCATAGCTATGGGCACCAGCAAAATCTGCCACCTTATCCTCCAACCGATTTTGTGCACTCCCCAATATCCCTGATGTCCCGTCTGATTATCTACAGCTACCGTATACAGGAGAGATGTCAGCTTGTCAGAGGGCAGAGAACATGGGTTCCAGCTTGGCTACATGAATAGCCAAGCCTGGGGAGCAGGGTTGGAGGTGTCGGCACGTGGGAATGCTGGTGAGGAACAGCCGCCATCTTGGGAGGCCTCTTCGTCTCTGCGCTTCAGGCCTTATGGGGCTAAAAAGTCAGCCTTGTCAGCAGTCTTACCGCTGCAGTAAGATGACATTGTGGTCCCGAGTGGGGCTTCGCTTGAAAGGTGCCGCTTTAAGGTCTATTCGTGGCAGATGTCCCCTTTCATTGGGTCCCTAGAAATTGGAGCTCGGCTCTTGGGCGTCCGCCATTAACTGCAGTCAGGCCACACCTAAATTTATGTATTTTAAATTCACAGCACCCATTTTTACTGGATTAATTTACTAAACCCTTGTGTAGATCTTTAAAACTGCTCTTTTGAAATGAATAGTTTTAAAGAAACCCAAGCCTACAATTTTGTACAGAACAATTCCTTTGTCTTCCCTAAACTCTAATATTTTGGCTGGGAAAAAGTCATCTGTCTTTTGGATTACTGCTAATATTATGCCGTATTTACAGTTTTAATACTAAATTTCTTAACATGGTGATTATATCAGATTCTAAATAAAACACTGCTTTGTTACTCAGCCCCATATGGCATTGTGTAGTTTTTGCATCCTCCTCGTTTTCTGAAACCATCTGATTCTCTGCCAGGAAGATGGGGAAGGCCTGAGAGATATCTAGAAAACCGATGTCAAGGGAATACCAGCAAAGCTTATACATATTCATATACATTTGGGTGCCTGCTGCCTCGAGATCAATGAAGACTGTTGGCCGCCTGATTATATATATATATATATATATATAATTTTATATCCCCCCCCCCCAATGTTTTCTGCGATCAGGTCTATATATAGACTAAGATACTTGGCATGTCTGGCAACCAGATATTTTAGCTAAACAATAATTTTATATATTTTTTTGAAACTCCTCAATGAATGCTTCTATGCAAAATGTAGATTTACATACTGCAGGGCAGCACTTTTCACGCACGGACATATTCTAAATTGGGGGGGGGGGTGGGATAGACATGGAGAGCCCAGCAATTCTGATAAGGATGGGGTCAGACGCAGTGCGCACGTGCGTTGAGCCGCATTTTATTACGGCCGTAGTAGCAGCAAATGACGGCCACTATACGAAGTACGGCCGCAAGAAAGTTCGGCTGCGCAACGCAAGCGGCAAATGCATTTTTTCAGGAACGTGGAACCGCTAGTACTGACGCACAGAGTGCGCTGCGTCGGCATAGCGGCGTATTTGGTAGACGTCAGACGCTGCACATGTCTGGCCTACATCACGTCCATTTTTTTTTTTAAAGCTCCGTCAAAAAATACGGCCGACATTGCGCATCGTATGACCGCTATCGCGTCATCCGTGAAAAATGCGTTTGGACGCATCACCTCACTTTTTGACGGCAGACGTGAAACAAGGAGTTTGTCTGACCCTAGCCTTAGATTACACATTTGCTGCATTCACATGCGTTTTTTGAGGCATAAAGTCACATTATATTTGCCAGTGATGACCCTATTCAATCAAGAATTGGCAATGATCAGTGGATTGGTGACTGGCTTCATGAAGCAGATCATTCTGCAGGTGCCCATTGATGGCTGGGAAGAATAGCACGTTGAAGTTGTTTAGATGTGAATGCAGCTAATGGTGTGCAGGGCCTGGGTTTCTCCATTGAGCCATGGTCACTCGCAGTTGGTGCTAGGACTGGCTGCAGTGGACTCGGGAGGGTCCTCTGTTGGATCGGAACTTGGATGAAAGACTCGGTTTGGGGGCACTGAAAGACTGCTCAGAACATCCCAGATACTTCAAATAAGATAGATTGCTCTCCTGTAAATGACTGCAGGTCCCTGTAACATAATCTCTATGGCTCCTAGAGCAGTGTCTCCATTCCAGACCCCAGGACCCACTAATAGTCCAGATTTCAAGGATCTGGAAATGCAGACGGACTTCTGCAATCAATGCGCAGCAAATTATATCACCTGTGTTGTGATTCAGATATCTGACAAACATGGCCTGTAGTGGGTCCTGAGGACTGGAATTGAGAAACCCTGTCCTAGACCATGGAAATGGGGTATGGAATGTAGGATTTGTTTTCTTGGAGTCTTGTGCTTTAGTTTACAACGTTTCGAAAGAACACTCTATTAAAGCTTTAAAAAAATCCTTTTACCCTATAGGCTGAGAGTCCATTGGCACCGTAGTCGGACGACCGATGCCTTCATCCGACTATGTATGATGTACGACGTCCGGTCTTCCACTGCAAGCGATCTGTCGGAACAACTATGGACGATCATAGATTTCAGAGGTGCAGTGCAGAGACTGCCAAAACCAGAATGAACTGGTTTTACATATAAAACACCGTTCATTCTGCTTTTTTAAACCCTGCAGTCCTTTGTTGGACAGTGGGTGAGACAGAATACAAATCTACATACAAGTACACACAGAACAGTAGCAGAGAGGACCCAAGAGCTTACAATCAACCAAGGAGCCTTCCCTGCCCCTCACCCCTACACAAACAGGGCTAGTCCCACACCTCTCACATACATATAAATCAGGGATCTCAAACTCTGGCCCCAAAGATGTATATTGCCTACAAATCCCAGAATTCTTTGAATGCAATAAATGGCCAGAGATTAATGGGAGGTGTAGTTCAGGAACATCTGGGGGGGGGGGCAGAGTTTGAGATCCCTGATATAGTTTATTTTAAATGCTTTTATAACTCCCCTGATCAGTTTCTCCACATCCATCTTCTCTGATCTGCTGAAATGCATGCGATGCAAACAAGTGATTTGGTTCTGATCGCCCATCTGATGCCGTCTTTACCCGTCGCTGGAAGACGGACGTCGGACGCAATGGACGATGGTCCATTCACCTGCATGTTGTTGGATCGGACGGACGACGACTGACAATATCTGATGATCGCACCATCGCACAAATACGGTGCCAGTGGACGCCCAGCCTTACTTTGGTAGATGCTACCGACACCCTCTGCCCAGAGAAGTGTGTCCGTCCAGACAACCCCGCACTCCACGTACCAGATAAATGTCCTTGCTCCGGTGCAGAGATAGCCGTCACAATACTCCACAAAACTCTGATGCACACGGTGACTTGTAAAAAAAAAAAAAAAAAAAGTAACAAATTTATTGATTAAACATAAAAAAGCTTGACGTTTCAGTTCAGATAAGAACTTTCCTCGGGATAATCTATCCCTTGCCTGGCGCAGGGACTCTTGAACCCAGAAGTCCCTGTGGCTTTCCAAAGCATTTTGCGCTCCTATGCAAATTGTGTACATACATACTTTGCTGTCCCTGCAGTGGGTGGGACTTAATACTGCAGGGCAGCATGGCATGCCCCGCAGGCATCTATGGACGGAGTATGGCCAGCCCACCAGCTGGCGCGTGTCATTCGCTGTTGAGGACAGCCTGATCTCAGTTGCTGAGGATTCCACTGGAGAGTGGGGGAGTACTAGTACGCCCTGCAGGCATTAACCCCCTCCCACCGGGCACAGCCTGTCTGGCTTTAAGGGGTTAAATGCACAGATCCAATGCCCAGCATGGAACTCCACCTGCCTTCAGGACTGCTTGACTTTGAGTAGCCCCTGCACCTCCAAGTAAGCAATGACATGGGAGTGTTACTGTGTCTGTTTTGAGGTAGAGCGTGTCTGAGTAAGAGAGGATGTTTATGGGGTCAGTTTGTGGGGGGGGGGGTGGCATAAAAGTGTGGCAATGGGCACCACAAAACTTTCTTGCCTGGGATGACTTTGGTAGTGATGGTGGGGCAAGTGTGTAGTTACATCCTTTTGACCCATTGTACAGCTTGGATATGTTGTGGCATCAGTTTTCTTTGAGATTTTTAACATCCCTGCTATATGTGAACCCCTTCAACCTTCACTGTCCTTTACCTTATTAGACTTACTGATATATATATATATATATATATATTATATATATATCTCAGTAATTTTTTTTTGTTCTGTGCTTGAATAAAAGCTATGAATGACTCCTATGAAACTTGCCCTTATGAATTAGCGATACATTTCAGCAAACCTCAAAAGAGAATGCACACCATGAGGCCTATTAAAGGTCTACAGCTGCAGTTGGTCTCCGTGAATCAGGTTTCCTGCACCCCTGCTTGGCGTTTGTAAAATCTCAGCATGTAATGAACATATTGGTGCTGTGCTGCTTTTGCCCATATTCCGATACCTTCAGGTTACCTTTCATTTCCCTGGATATATTGTCTTTCATATGCGATTTTGAAGTCCATCTCCTTACTTGAATAAATCCATATGTTACACTTCTCGACTCGTATTGGGTTGGCTCCATCCATTGTCTTCTGATTGGACAATAACACAAACCTGTGACATACAGTTTCTCTTGTAGAAGAAGCTGTAGAGACGTTGATTGGTGCTCTCCACCTTTGAGAAGATCTCCATTCACTTTAGAGGTAAAGACGTTGTCCTGGGAAATCAAGATTTAATCCACTGCTGGTCACTTGTCGAGCCTATAGCATGTGCTAGATTTCCCCCCCCCCCAAATCAGATCAGGCTATCACTGCTGGTAGAATATTTTGTTGTGGTTTAATAGAGTCTTCTGCTTTCTGCACCACTCTCCTGGTCCATTTTGTGATGTGCAATGGAATAGCCAACCCATAATCTCTCTTCCCCTCTAATGCATCCTGCGCCAATGCTAGAACTGGCATGAACCCCGATCTTTATCAGTCTTTTGTTCCAGGGTGTGTTTGTGAATGACACACACTTGCACACTTCCTGGAATTCTTTTGAGTGCAATAATTGACCAGAGAATCACTGGGGGGTACAGCCAGAGTGGAAGATACTTGCAGTAGACACATGCGTGTTGAAAGACCCTTTCAAAAATACAGATCTGTTACTGCTGTGAATAGATGTGAAACGGGAACCTCGGCTCTTGTAAAGTGGGAACAAAAATATGTGTTTCTATACTGCTGTTTGTAAGCGCAGCTCAAACTAACAGGAGGGTAATGAATCAAATGCTCTCATGGATGGTAGTTCTAGTCTGCATCCAAAGCTTTCTGACTTCACACCTGTAACTTGGATACATATCCCTGACAAAGTTATTTGGATATGTTGAAAGGTTTTGGATGCTTTTAATCAATGATTAAAATAGTTGTCAACTATTTCCATTATCGATTAATCGGTGTTGATTAATCATCCTGTGTACAGCACACAGAGTTAAACCTAAATATCCTCAGCTTTGGAGCTGATTGGCGAAAACGCGCTGCTGCTTTACTAGGTATGATTTTAGTTCTAGGGTTATGTCCTACACAACCAGTTTGTTTTTTATTCCGTTTACAATAGGATACTGCCACTGGGTGAAGAACCTGTATGCCTGTGTTTTAGCCTTACTTGAAGCTGGAGTCCTGTGCCACCACCTCACCCTCCCTGGTCAGGAACTGTCATTCCTTCCCTTTTGGTCTGGTCCTTTCCCCAAACTCACTCCCACACTCAGATCCGGTCTTTTGTCCATACCCATTACCTCTCACACTCGGGTCAAGTCACTTGAGCAAAGTCACTCCCTTCCAGCTCCAGTCCCTCCTCCCTCTCAGTTTGTTCACAAAATGATTTAAAAGGGACACGCACCCTGACCACTTTAGCTTATTAACCCCGATTTTTCGTGCTCGCGTCATCTATGACCAAGTGTTTGCAGCCGTGTTCATTTGGGAAAACAAACATGGGCTTAGGCTGGGGTCAGACTAACGCATTTTTAACGTGCGTTTAGGCGCACTTAATCACGGCCGTAGTAGCAGAAAATGATGGGCAATGACTGCCAATATACAAAGTGCGGCCGCACAACGCAAGCGGCAAACTAACGTGTTTTTTCGAGAACGCAGAACCGCTAGTACTGACGTACAGAGTGCGCTGCGCCCGCATAGCGGCGAGTGTGCGTGATTAGGAGACGTCAGACGCTGCTCATGTCTGGCCAACATAACGTCCAGACACCAAAAGTTTCCTGGTTTGGATCCCTAACAAATCACGCACGAAAATGTGCATCGTATGACCATTTTCACGCATTCCGTGCAAAAAATACGTCAATGCGTTCGGATGCACTTGACAATCGCTGCGAATAATGCGTTAGTTTGACCCTAGCCTTAAAGGGATACTCTAGGCAACATGACCACCTAAGTATGCCCTTTTCCTCCGCTCAGCTGATCGGCTGAAACAGCTGAGAGATGCGGAGGACTTTACTCCGCCCTCCCAGCTGTCAGTCGAGTGGGTTTCGTATTTCCCACTTCTGCCGACTATTGCCGAGTAGGAGATGTCAACGCGCTTTCAGCGCGATGAGGTCTCAACTCACCGCAGTAGCTGGCGGCCCTGCTGAGATTAGTGTTGCGTGCATCCTCTTCCACGTAACACTAATCAAAGAAGATGGAGCCGGGAGGAAGCCTGCTGATTGGCTGGTTTACTTGAGAGGCGCGCATGCTCGCTTCTCGCGTAAACCATTAGCCAAGTCGAAGATTTCCCACGACGGGAGTGGAAGGGAGGGAGGGGAGTATATAAAAAAAAAAAAAACACCCTAAAAACCACTTGTTTCCAGCGGCAAGTATTACATTAAAAAAAAAATACTGACTAACTAGGTAGGGCAATAGGTATATAATATAATATAATTAAAAAAAGGGGGGGGGGTAATTTTTAGCCAAGAGTGTTCCTTTAAGCTGCGCATGCAGCATCAACCCATCCCTCCGACCAAGCCCTTGCATACCTTGTGTGAAAAGTACGCAAGATAACGCAATTTGCGTATGTACATACAAAAGTTCCGTACACTAAGCAAATTGCTTTTTTACATAAAATTCTTTTTGTAAACAATTTTTTTTTTTATCTGAATCGATTTTTAGTGGGCCGATTTTTATTACTTCGCTTTAATCGATTTTGAGAATAATCGTTAGTTGCAGCCCTAGTTTTATTAGTATATTTGAAACATAGAAAATGTTGGCAGATAAGAACCTTCCGGCCCATCTAGTCTGCCCAATTATATGAATACTTTACCTGGATTTATCTTTTGTTTAGGATAGCCTTATGCCTATCCCATGCCTGCTTAAATTCAATCACTGTTTTGGCCTCTACCACTTCTACTGGAAGACTGTTCCATGTATCCACCACCCTCAGTAAAATAATGCTTCCTGATGTTACTTTTAAACCTTTGCCCCTCTAATCTAAGACTATGTCCTCTTGTTTTGCTATTTTGTTTCCTTTTAAATATACTCCCTTCCTCTACCTTGTGGATTCCCTTTACGTATTTAAATGTTTCTATCAGATCTCCTCTGTCTCGTCTTTTTTCCAAGCTGTACATGTTAAGATCATTAAGCCTTTCCTGGTAACTTTTCACCTTCAAGCCGTACACCATTTTAGTAGCCCTTCTCTGAACTCTCTCTAAGATGTCTATATCCTTCTGGAGATACGGTCTCCAGTACTGCACACAGTACTCCAAGTGAGGTCTCACCAGTGCTCTGTACAGTGGCATGAGCACTTCCCTTTTCCTACTGCTAATACCTCTCCCTACACAATTTTCCTACTGGTAATACCTCTCCCTACACAACTAGGGATGCACATAGTGAGAAGAGTATCGGTGCCGATACTGGCATTTGCACGAGTACTTGGTACTCTGCAGATGTCCCCCACTGGAAGCTAGCACGGAGCTGGCTTGCTGGCATTAAAGGGGCTGGAATACTCGACATTCTACACAGGCCCATGCTGGCAGCCGCTGGCAAAGTTGTAGAGCAGCTGCTCAGTGGGAAACTCCAGTCGCAATCTTACGATATCTCTGGGTTCGTGAACTCACAAGATGGCGGCTAGCGGTTCCCAACAAACAGCTGCTTGCTGGAACACTGCTAGCCGCAGGGGCCTGGCAGAATGCCGTTGGAGCATTCTGCCAGGTGTGTACACATCAATATTAACCTTGATTGGAGAGTTTTTCTGTGAAATCCAAAAAAATATATAAATATTGGAAAGAAGTCACATGACTTTATCATTTACTCAGTCTTAAAAAGGTATCCTTTTATTTTTATCACCGAATGGTTGTAAAATCACTTGACACCCAGGGTCTTGGTGCTAGTCTTGAATATCGGCTTGAGCCAAGAATGCGCTTGCAGGGACTACCTTATTCTTCGAACTGGCCTTCTATCCCTTCCTATACTTTGCATAGAAAGTATTTAAAGTGCTTCTTAAAGCAGAGCAACTTGGGTCTGTAGGAAAAGGGGCCCATAATTAGTTTGTGGTCATGTCACAGAAACTGTTTTGGAAACAGAGCACAATGTTTTTTTTTTTTTTTTCACATACGTTCTGTTATGTCGGTTTTAAGGAAGTAAGATCTATTATCAGGGCAACATTTGTGTTTTCAGGGTTTTTTCTAAAAAATCTTTTCAGAGAATCATCTAGCGATCATGTTTGTGTGGGGGTTGGTGTTAAATGTCTGACTTTTTAAATCCTGCCTAAAGGTTTTCAAATTTAGGTCCTGATTTTATTCGGAGATGGCCCAATCCCCAAATAAACATCTGAACATTGTAGTGGTGGACGAGTACGGCTAACTTGCCAAGCAGTTGCCCCATCTTTGCACTGTTATGTTATAGTTAATTTACACAATGTATGTTTCATGTAAAACGCCACTTAAATTGACACTAATTTCATTCTATGAAACAAAAGGTTGATATTCATGCGAACGTTTCCCATGTTTCCACAGGGGAGCATTTTCGGAGGTCGTCCTTGCGGAGGAAAAGACTACACAGAAGTTGGTGGCGATAAAGTGCATCCCCAAAAAGGCTCTAGAAGGGAAAGAAACCAGCATTGAGAACGAGATTGCTGTTTTGCGGAAGTAAGTGCACCCCCCCCCCCTCCCTCCTGTAATTCCTGGCTGTAAGACCTGATCATTACTTTCCCTTACATCTCTAGGTCATTCCATGTCACTTGCCTTCAAAGCCTGTTTGAGTCTGTGCAAACTAGTGTTACACCGAAACCCTGACAGAAATACTATGGGCGTGATCTACTAAACGTCATCGTTGCAAACCATGATTAACAGCCGTGAACCTGTGCTTGTCGGTCTTTGATTTTGCTAATCTGAATCACCAAAGTTTCATAGTTGCATTTTTTTTTTTCCTTCGGATTGTAAAAGGAAAAACAGATCTTCAAAATTATTAAAAATTGGATGATTGCCCTGTTCAGTTGGGGCAAGAGATTATAATTGCATTGTATCTGTCCGTCTGCAAATGCCTAGGCCATTGATGGCTAACCTATGGTACGTGTGCCACAGCTGGCGTGCAGAACCCTCGCTGCTGGCACAAGTGTCATTGCCGTCTAACAATAGTCTGCGCTTCCATCAAGCCGACCGTATTGCAGCTCTCGCTGAGGTCTGGCAGGCTGAATCGGAGCACATATTGCAGAATTCCTGGTCTATAATGCCCTCTACTTCCCCACCCCCCTGAAAGCAAAAAAAAGACTGACTTTTAAAAATATATATATTTACAGATATTGATAAATTTTCTTATTGTTAATGAAATTTTAAGCAAAAATGTTCCAATCTGAATCAAATAATTTGCAGTGTGTAAATTTTTCTACGTTTTTATAATCCAAACCTTTTGTGGTTATATATATCTATATCTCTATATCTAAAAATGCGAGAAATGCGCGTGCAACAAGTGTCCGTCTAAAGCCTCCCTGTCGATGCGCTACGACGCATTGACGAGACTGCAAAGCGCAATCTCCATAGGAGGAATCACGCTTTGTAGCACTGAGTGCGCTCAGCGAGATGGGCAGATGGACGTCGTGTGGAAGGAACGTCCATTCTGGCAGACGTTCCTTCCACTCTCCAATGACGCTCGTCTGACCCCAGCCTAAACTGGGCGGGAGAGGGAGCTCTGGCAACTTTAATCGGCTAAAGTGGTCAGGAGGATACGTAAACTTAGTGGAAAAATGGTTCGTTCCCGAGTGTCCCTTGCTCCACACCAAAGTGTTTTACACAGCAATGCGTCAGTTAATATCATTTTAGGATTACTAGTTATTTTGACGTGTGCATAGTGTTTAAAACGCTTAAACCAAAGGTTAGAGTAAAACGCTTACTCTTTATTTCCATATTCCATCTTTTTTATTTTATTTTTATTTATTTTTTTTGGAGAAAGGATTTTACCAGGAAGGATACATTGAGATTTCTCTCATTTTCAAGTATGTCCTGGGTGGTGAGTATGTACCGTTAGGTGTCTTGCCCAAGGACACTTACTGGAGAGGTGCTCTTGCTGGGATCAAACCTGTGTCTCCAGTCTCTTTCCACGGTTATAGAGCAGTGATGTTAACTCTACTCCACCCAGCCGGCACTATATTGCCAATAATAGTCATGTGGTTTTCTTCTGATCAGAAACTATGTACACTGTTTTAGCTGACCTACATGAAATTTTTTAACAGGTCTGTAGTTCTCTGGGCTGAAACTGAATTATGCAAAAGTGTTTATGGCTGGCGAGGGTGGCATTGATAAGCCTTTAATTTCTAGCTTGCAAGGATTAACCAGAGGTACAGAGAAGCCACATGCACTTATCTTCTAATCAAACGTGTGGTGTGGATGAAGACTTGTTGGTTTGGGAAGACCGAAAATGTCATTGGGTCACAAATAAAAGCTATTCTACAAACCATGTAAAATGTGTATGAAGTATAAGGTTTACCCCCTGTTCGACGGCTGGTCGGCTTTTTTTTCGTCAGCTGATAAGAGGCGGTCGGTCTGTTTGGCAGATTCATTCGGTGCACTTTGGGGACCCTGAGGTGAATTCATCGCAGGGTTGGCAAATTGAACTCGCCAAAGTGCACCAACGTTTCAGTTTAATAACCCTTAGCTTGGAGTATGGTGTTTCACTGCCTTAACCCCTTAATGGGCATGTGGCCTGTCGGGAGAGGGGATAATGCCAACGGGGATGCCGCAGCCTCTGATGTGGCCCGCCCACGCAGCTGATGCGTATCACTGCTGGAGTTAAGCCCTGTGTCAAGGCCCACCCACCTTGCTGACAATATGGTATGCTGCAGGAAAGAGTCAAGCAGGTTGTCGGCGGCAGCTTTTCACCCAATCCATCCACTCATGGGTGGGGATGTGTGTGAAACATATGTCCAGCGTTTTGGCGCCTGCTGAGCGTCTTTCAAGGAACATGTTGCCAGCAAGTATGCCTTCACAAAACAGGAAGTGATAATGCTGACCTAGTTCCTTAGCAACAGAGCAGTGCTCAAATTGGTTGCTATGCAAACCAGAGCGTGTACAGGTAAGCAGATAAGGAACAATACATCTTCAGTTGTGATCCTGTGTATTTGTTTGATCAATTCCTCTAACTGCACTCAGCGAGGTGGCCAGACAGGCGTCCGAGTGGAATGAACGTCCACTCTCAAAGACATTCCTTACGCTCTCAGACTAACGCATTTTTAACGTGTGTTTAGGCGCACTGAATCACGGCCGCACTAGCAGCAAATGATGGGCAATGGCGGTCAATATACGAAGTACGGCCGCACGAAAGTCCGACCGTGCAACGCATGCGGCAAACGAACACATTTTTTCGAGAATACAGAACCGCTAGTACTGACGTACAAAATGCGCTGCGTCGGCATAGCGGCGTGATTAGGAGACGTCAGACGCTGCTCATGTCCGGCCAACAGAACGTCCAGACACCCAAAGTTTCCTGGTTTGGATCCGTAACAAATCACGCACGAAATTCGCATCGTATGACCGTTTTCGTGCATTCCGTGAAAAAATACGTCCATGTGTTCGGACACACTTTTTGACGGTCGATGCGAAAAATGCGTTTGTTTGACCCTAGCCTTAAAAACGCTTGTCTGACCCCAGCCTGGAATGCAAGGTCTTCCATTGTGTGCTTATCTGCTTTTAACCGGTGTTAATAAAAAATATCTATTTTCCTTTTCAGCTGAATTAAAACCGCCAGGGAGAGAACAGAATTCAGGGAGCGTTCTGGGGTCAGAGTGTTATAATTACTGAAAATCCCTGTACAGTACGGATATAAGGTGTTGTAATTTCCAAACTCAGGCATTCTGTCCACATACATTTTTGTTTTTTACCTGTATTACAAATATGATCGCTACAAATTCCCGTAAACTGAACCGCTTTATCTCTATCAAACTTACTGTATGTGGAGCAGAGGTAATTTCCGCATGTTGGCTAGTAATACAGACGCCAAGTGATTTTTTATTTTTATTTTTTTTTTATTTATTTTTTAGTGCAAGACTAAGGATACCATCTAGAGTTTAGGACCTTTCATTCCAGCAATAATTCTTTTAAAGAACAAACCTATACATGAAACATTTTAAATTTGCAAATATACATTGTTATTCCAAAATATTTAAAATAATCTAGGCAGATTTTCCATTCACTATATTTATTGCTAGCGTCACTTTAAATTAATGTTATGATTTTATTTTTTTTCTAGCAAAATTAGCTTAGTAGCCAGGGGGTTGAGATTTTGCAATTTCATATGAATTTAACATACTGCAGAGGGGATCACTTTTTATAAAGATGCTCTCCTACAATCTGTTGAATTTGTATACTAGACTAATCAATTCACTAGTTATGGTGATGTGATTTTAATTATTCTTGTATTTTCTTGTTGCACACCTGCAGTGCTTGTAGTGACAACTGGAAATTCTCCATTTAATAGGATTTCACCAGATCGATAAAACTCAGTTTGGTTCTATTGAAATCAAATATCTGGTGTCATCCACATTACCGGGGATCAGCTCTGGGAGGATAAGCCATAGATTAGATGATGGGCTTTAGCTTGAGTCTCTTTCAGTGAAGACTATGCGGCCCTGCAGGATACTTGTTTTGATATGATGCTCACTGCTGTCTTTGGAATTTTATGATTTCTTTCGGTAGCCAAATGCTTGCCGTTACTGAAGAATGGCCACTCCGGACCCGATCTACTGACATTTTGCAGGTTTCCATGGAAATCCATTACCCATTGTCTCCAGGCATCTCAGACCTGCTTCGACACTGTGTGGCCTACGGCTCCACATGATATTAAACCGATACTGCGTAACTGACAATGAGCTCTGAACCTTTTTTTTTTAAAAAAAAAGAATAGATTCTGCAGGTATGTGATGGCGGCGGGTAATTCCGGCTGTTACTCTTCGTTCTCAAAAATAAAGATTATGCCATACCTTAGCATTTTTTTGTGTTTATCAAAGTTCTTTTGAGAATTAAAGGATATTTTTATTTTTGTTGACCGTTTTTTTTAAAAAAGTTTTTCTTTTTTTTTTTTTTCTTTTTTATCACAAGTCCCAAAAAGTTCAACTAGTTTCATAAATCCACTTGCTTTCAAAATGTGCAATACTTTTAATTTAATACTTTTCCATGTTCATTTTCACCAAGGCTGACCTCTTGGATGTTTACTAAATAAACCTTTTATGTAAAAGTATGGCTCATGAAGATAAGACTGAAGCCACCCCCCCCCCTTTCTTATCTTCATTCAGTTGTGGTTAAAGGAGACTTTAATATTCTACCACCTGGTGTTTTTTTCTCCCCTTGAGGTTCAAGATTAACCCCTGGATGTTTTCTTCCTATAGTTGTAAATACTCACTAGTTTGCTCTATGCTGTGGATTCCATCCTCATTTTCTGGATGCTTGGCATTTACCTCTGTAGATGCTGTCTCACGACTTTGTGGTCCCTTGGTTCAACCTGTTTTTCATCCTGGACACCACAAGCCCAAGAAAGCTGTTCCCTGGTGTGGGATCGGGAGCTTCTGAGAAGTGATGAGACTTCACATTAAAGCACTGTCATAATTGCTCTCTGGGGGAAGCGTTGAATACTCCATCCACCATGACCACTCACCTAGTCATGGTGGCTATAGTGCCCCTTTTTAATAAGCACTTCTTGGGTTTAAATTGTTAATTCACACTAAGGAAGGCTGACCTATGGCATGGTGTAACGGGCTACATATTTGGTCACGTTGCTGGATTGATCCAGGAGAATAACTGTTGGTTCCCCTGTTTTGTATTCCTCATTATGGCGTGCCGTTATTGTAACAGGAGATGGATGTCTAATGTGGCAAAGATTATTTTTCTAGGATACAACTATCACAAGGATTGTGATGTCTGATCTCCATGGGTTTCCATTTACACTGTTGCACCCGCCTGTTTACGGTTACCATTGCTGTTTACTGCTCCTGTCCTTTTTGTTGTTTCTAAATATTTGGCTATAAAAATCATGGTTTGTAAGTGTATATATACATATTATTCCATTTGTTTTCCATCTGAATGATGCTAATGCCGTTTTATAATGGTAATTCTCCTCTGTCCTCCTAGATCCAGACAAATGGTCATTCGTGGCATTATAAAAACCAGCAAAACCCTACAAACCTCATTCTGCATGGATAGTCTGCTGGATTCGATAATTCAGGGCTTTGCTAAGAATAGACATGACATCTGTACAACATCCTTTTTTTTTTTTTTCTTCCCTTTTTATATAATCGCCATCCCATGTTCACAGCTTTTTACCCTGTTATCTGGCCTGGGATCTCTCTGCATTTCACTTGTCTAAACCTGAGGATGATTATGAAATCCCTCATTTACCAGAACACAGTAATGACACAAATGAGTCTTTGATTCCCTCTAATGCAGGGATTTGTAAGGATTGTGCTTTCTCTCCCTCTTAGATGGTGGTCCGCATCCACATGCGGCTTCTACTGTGGTACATCGCTGGCTCCTGGTGTTTTAATTATTTTGTAGGATTTGTTGTCCACCCCTTCCCCATGAAACTAGGGCCAGAACCTAATAGATCTTATGACGTCTACAGACCTGGGCACCTCTTTTCAAAGGCTGCACTTTATGGGATGACAGATTTTATCGGAGATAAAGTTGGTGACATTGGATGTCACTTGAATGTGCTGAGGCACCACTCATGACTGCCAGCATAAGGACCACTTACTGCAGGGATGTCATACTCATGGGCCCCGTAGACGTTGATGCCTATAATTCCTAGAATTCTTTGAATGTAATAGATGGTCAGAGAATTATGGTATGTCAGAAACTTCTGGGGTGCCAGATTTGACAGCCCTGGCTTATTGTGTATACCCAATAACGTGAGGCGAAGATTTACTAATGTGGGGGGGGGGGGGGGAGTATATTTTATTCCTAGACAAACTTGGAATGATTGCGTGGAGTCTAGAATCACAATGTTCTCTCATTTGTATAGGTGGTTACAAGCTGCAGTGGTTCTTATGTAAAACATTTAAGGTACATGCGTCAGAAAAGTGCAAGCGATTGATGCATCTTGTGACAGGCCTTCAAAAGGCATAATATATCCTCCTCACGGTTAGAGTTGCTAAATAAAAGTGTCACTCACTGTATCCAGAGAATAAATGTCATGTTTCATGGATCTATTTTATTCTCCTTCTCCCTACCTAACTCCAGATCATGAACTCATTTTGTCACTTATCCAGTGGTGGTTAACAACCTTACTTTGCTTCGGATTACAGCTGTTTAAGTCGGCTCTAGTTCTTAATGGTAAAACTTTCAATACACTCCATCTATAACCATGGCCTATATTGTCGATAACCATTTCATAATGGTGACCTTGTTGCCACTTCCTGAAACTATAGGATTTATACACACAGTATCAAACTGTCACCCTGACCAGGAGCTGGTGTGCAAAAAGTATGTATTCTACGTGCGATACGCAACTTGCGTAATGGATGTACGAAAGTTGCGTACACTATGGTAATTGCGTAAAGAAAAAAAAGATGGTTGACTGTGACGTAAATCACTTTGGACTTGGGGTGCATGGACCTGGCAGCATATTTGTAGGGTGCAGGCCTAATGATCCAGATTATTTCATTGGCCTCTCTTGCATGCAGAATGTTTGTGTAATCGGTGTTTGACAATATGTCCTATGTGTCTATTGCCTGGTCCATGTGTAACTTTGTTATCTTGCTGAGAGGATTGGCCTCCCAGCCTACCCTTTTCTCAGGAATGTTATCTGTTTGAATAGTTTGTGAATATGCTGTCTGTAATCTGGTTTGTCAATCACGAATCCCATTGTCTGGTCTGTCTAGAAATGTTGAGCTAATGTTTAACCAATTATGTTTTAGTCTAATTAGGTCTCCCAACAGTTTCTGGGGAGCTTTTGTATATGGAGATTACCCATGTTTGATCGTGTAAATATGTATACCTGTTCCAAAGCGTTCCATTCTGACCCTACATGCAGTCATGATTCATGGTGTGGGTAGCCGCTATATACAGTGGTAGCTGTTCCATTCTGACCCAGATCTATAGCCTTGTCTTATTTCTGGGGGATGCTAGCAGGCTCGTCTACGTCTTTAAGCTGTGGTTAAGGACTAGAGAAAGGCCAGAGAGTCACGAGGAGAACATGGGTGTCCAGCAAGGAAGCCGCATTGGAAGATGTGACCCTGTTTGGGTACAGAGATCTGTTACATTGACTTTTGTTCCTTCAAATTAAAATTTTAAAAAAACAAAACAATCTCTTTATAATTTATTCATTGGATAATCCTTAGTTTTAGCCCTAAAACTAAATATATCCAGTTTGGTAACCAACATTTTGTCACAAAACCATTTGCTGAATGGAGTTAACTCTTGTAAAACAGGCAGAGCTCAGGTGCCTGGAGACTTCCATTGCTTGCTCTTTTACATTATGGGGTGAGTTTCTTTGTTGAGCAGGAGAGTTGATGAACTTTGAGGGAGGATGAAAAGCAGACAATGCATGGTTCAACTACAATGTAACATGTCACTTCGCAAGCCTTTCGATTTATTTAAAGAGAATCATGGCCTGGAGGGTAGTGGGTTGAAAATCTATGTCGTATACTACTGAAAGATAGTTTATCCATTTTATTTAGCTAAAAGAGAAAACACCTGATGATGATTCTATTCAAATAAGAACAGACGAATGTATAGTTTTATTATTGATAATTTAGAATGTCTTTTGATTGACGTAAGATGTTTTCAAATATCAAAATCTGCCCTAAGGCGGAGGTTGAGTTTTGTTTCAGTGTTTAGATAACACCTTATTGAATAGTGCTTTCGAAAGGTTTTATTCTAGGCCACCAAATGGGTTGATACCGTTTCGTTTGTTTAGATTTTTAAGTTTTGGCAGTACAGGGAATTGCCGGAGCACAAGCTTTGGGTGTTGACAGCTTAAAAGCTGTTTGCATTAAACCAGTGCTTAATAATTTCCCTAATATCATAGTTGAGCCAAAAAGTAGAATCTGCCAATCAAAATATTTAATTGGCTTCACAAACTCGCTCCGTTTGCATTGCGATCGCACCTTCTTTGACACCTTCTCTCCCTAATCAATGTAGGTCATATATTCACACAGTCCTTTCTCGAATTCATAGACACAACAATGTTAAGGATCTCTTGGGCATACACCCTTACAACGAACTTGTACAGATTTTAATATAATGTAGATTTTTGCATATAATATTTAGTCTAGCCACTTGTGTATACACACACATACCTTGCAACTCCATAACACTTGGACCTAGCTGGAGAGAGCTGGGAAAAGGTGCTCTAACGTTATTTGGCATTGTCCAAATTTCTAGGAGGGGGAGGTCTAGACTATGGGGTGGTTGTTTCTTTTTCAGGAGACAGATGACAAACAGATGATCAGTTTGTCAATTATTGCACAATTCCTCGGTATCTAATCAGTGGTGCCCACTCTCCAAATGTCTCTGCAGCAATAGGAGGGCTGTACATTAACACAAATTTTATAAGTGATAAAGCTACCATTGCTGCCATCCAAAACTCAATGCGCGTTTCCTTATATTCCCTGTTTGTGTGTTTTTTTTGTCTTGGTGCCATTCTGCACCTGTTAAGGCCGGGGTCAAACGAGCGCACTTGATGCGCCCGTACTGACGTGCCTCCCGGTGTCCGTCGCAGCGTTGACTGTACGACGGGGGCCGGTCACATTCTGTAGTGCATGCACGAATTGCGTGCGCTATAAGCAGACGTGTAGAAAGCCTCCCCTTCGACACACTAGACGCACATTGGACAGGGCTGCAAAGTGTGATCCTCCATAGGAGGATCGAGCCTTGCAGCGCTGAGCGCACAAATTGCAGAGTTGAAGCAACATCCATTCTCAGATGTTCCTTCTGCTCTTAAAAACACTCGTCTGACACCAGTTAGCGGTATCTGGTAACTCAGGATTTTCTTTCACCATACCTACTTTTCTAGTTGTTTTTTGCTGTTGTTGGGTCATACTTTTATTTTGTCTTTTTTTTTTTATAGTAATGCTATGTTGTGTGGCCTACATAAAGTAAATTACTTAAATCTCAACAGGTCTCCATCTCTAGACTTGAGTGCTCTTTTTTTTTTTATATCAATTTAATTGTTCAAAATAAATTTATCAAAAATTTTATTGGGGGGGCAAATCCGCTCCCGTATCGGACTCTAGAAGTCCGAATCTGTAGCTGTACTGGCTTCCTGGGCGGCCCTACAGCAGCCTGCGAATCACGCTGCTTTGGCGCCGCCCTCCAGCCACGCGTGTGACGCACGCGTCACAGCGTCTGGCGCAGGAAGAAGCTGGCAGACGAGAAGGCAGTGTAGGAGCGGTCAGTATGGTGCTGCCTATCTCAGTCCAGCCGCGGACCCAGCCAGACCCCAGGCACACACCAGGCCCAAGACCCAAGCACATCAGCTAAAAGTAGTTGGCTCTGTATGTGCGTTTATAATTAATCGAACACGAAAATTTTACTCAGTACCAGCCCTACTTTTTTATAGAGCTGCCTTCTGAGCTCAGAAAACCTCACTCTGTCCGGCATCACTACCTCGTTCTGCACAAGTATGGTGACCGGTTTAGGGGCTTTATGACATACGTTGCCATTTCTGCCACGTGTGTTGCCCTCAGGGAGAGGTTGACCTGTAAAACATGTGACAAACTCATCCAGTGGGATTGATCAGATTTCTCAAACACCTCTGCAGCAGGTGACTCTCTCGGCAGAACAAACAACTCCTCGTCACTCCTGATCTGTGGTGTGGGCAGCTTTTATTTTACATAGTCCTCCTACACTTCTATGTTATTGTTCTGTTGCTCTGTTCTCCATTTTTATATTCCCCCCCCCACTCCCTTCGCCTCGCTCATTGTTTATTTTATTTTTTTCCTTCAACTTTTCTCGTACGTGGGTAGCCAACAGAAGAGCCAACCCTCGCATGAAGATATGTGACTCACAAGTGCAGTGGCTTTCATAAAAACGTTCTCTGCAGCATTGAAGGATCGTGTCTGATGTTATAAAACTTGTGAATAATTCTGACCCTGCAGTCGTAGTTAATTGC
This sequence comes from Leptobrachium leishanense, assembly GCA_009667805.1. Lineage (NCBI taxonomy): Eukaryota > Metazoa > Chordata > Amphibia > Anura > Megophryidae > Leptobrachium > Leptobrachium leishanense. Next base: position 120,079,753 of record CM019070.1, on the reverse strand, counting down.
CCTAAGATGCTGTTGAATTCCCCACCTCATTTTTTCTTCCCCCCCCCCCCCCCCTCCTGCTTTCTTGCATTTATTCTTGGATTTGTAATTTCTGGGTAAAACCTGATCTTTTTCTGCAGTGGGTCTTGTTAAAACGACAAGAGACCGCAAACTCGGATGTAAAACTCAAGATGCACACTTTGCCCTATTTTTCAGCTAAAAAGATCCACATGGTCAGAATTTGAGCTTTTTCACAGATCTTGAAAGGATCATGATGCATTTGAAAGCAGGTGGAAAATATTTAGGACACGAATTAATGTTAGAGATTGCTCTGCACTTTAAGGCTGGGGTCAGACGAGCGTGATTTCTACGGGCTGTACGTCCGTGCAGTACGGACATCGTCAGTACGGATGACGCAGTAGTGGTCACACAGTCCGTTTTTTCACTGAAGTTATTTTTTGACGGATGTAGGAGGGGAAAATAAATTACAATGAAAAAACATTCTGTCCGTCAAAAATGCTGGACGTATAAATGCAGTCCGTCTGACCATGCTCCATCACTCACACACAAAGCTATGCAGACGTTGTGGACGCAGCGCACTCCGCACGTCCGTTCTAGCAGTATTACGTTCTTGCCTGCCTTGCGTCCGTTTGCCGCGGCCGTTGTGCGTCCGCAGTTCAGTGCGGACGTACTTCATGTGTCAGGCTCCAATGGACTTACTTTCATGCTATCACGGACGTACTTTTAGGCGCAATCACGGACGTGAACACTACGCTCGTCTGACCCCAGCCTAAGAGTAATACTATGTATCCTTCCTGGTAAAATACTTTGCAAATAAATAACTCTATTCTGTCTAGAAGGCATTAATCCTAGCAAACTGCAAACCCACCACTATGATCCTTAATTTAGGATGGCGCTAATCTAATTGGCAGAAAGTGACGGGTATAAAACTTTAAAAAGGGAATATCCTCCTAGGGTTGACACCTGTCCGGTTTTCACCCGGACAGTCCGGGTTTGTAGTCATGTGTTCAGGTTTCAGCCACAAGGACACATTATTCAGACCAAACTGAATATATGTGTGTGTGTGTTTCTGTGCCCATGTATACTATACATAAAAAGAAAAATGCTGTGTGACGTTTGAGTCTTTAGGTGTGGCTTGACGGAAAGGTGGCAACCCCATCTTCATTTGGCAAAGTTTTAAAGTGTACCTTTACTGCCCAGGTATACGTTTGTTGTAATCCCATCAGGGAATGGATGTTGTATTGGTCATAAAGAGCAATGTGACATCTCCTCCCTTGATAATATTTAAATTTGTACTCTCCTTGATCCAGCAACCCGAGGCGCAAACTTTAACCCATTGTGGGTGGAGCTAACTCTGCATGATTGCCAACCGCCAATGGTGCACGCAGGCTGAGCAGAGGGTTGTCCTTTAGGACATCTCGCTAAGGCCCGTGTCAGACGAATGCAGTGATCACGTCTGTGTTGCCGCACAGTTTAACGTCCGTTGTGGCATAGACTCCTGATCAATAGAGACCCACACACGAAGTACGTGCGCACGTGGCAAACGGACGCAAGTTAGGCAAGAACGTAAAACCGCTAGACGGATGCGCAGAGTGCACCACGTCTGCGTAGCGTTGAGTGAGATGTCAGACGCAGTGCATTTGCGACGTCCAGCACCTTGACGCACAAAATGGCTTTTCATATCCTTTTCAAATTTTTATAATTTTTCAAATGAATTTTCTTTCCCATAATTCCCTTTTTTTTTTTTTTTTACGTCCGTCAACAAAAACTGACTGTGCAGTGTCTACAGTATCTTCCATCAGTACGTCTGCCAGCTATTCACGCACAAAGAGTGCGCTCAGACTGCGTTCATCTGACTCTAGCCTTAAATTGTCTGCCTACAAACATCCCCATTATCAATTGGTGAGGTGCTATTGATATCTCAATTTTTATCAAGTGATGCAAGGCAGAGGAAAAAGTTTTTTTAAAATTTCTATTTTTAATGAAAGGATTATTATTTTCGCTTTGGCAAAAAGAAACAAAGAGGGCTATATTCTGTCTGCATTTCACTGCCACTCCTTTGATTTTAATGTTTGTGAAATGCCGGTGTTTCAATACTTTCACTGGTGTTTACAACTTCGACAAGCACTGGCAATACCTGAAGAAATCACTGTAATCTTATTTTCCGAAACCTCCTAAATGCACTTTATTTCCCTGCCATGAATGTTTGCTGAAACTTTTTTCTTTGTTTTTAAGGATAAAACATGCAAATATTGTATCGCTGGAGGATATCTATGAAAGTCGGAGCCATCTGTACCTCATCATGCAGCTGTAAGTAGCGTACGAACTTGACTACTGTTCTTACCAGCTTCTATGCAGTTGTGTTATTTTTTTAAGGCCATCTGTTGCTGCCCCCTGTTGGTGTTATTTTAATATATTATTTGGCCTATTTTCTGAACTAGATACTGTGTTTTTAGTTGAATTTGTGTCGTTCTGCCGTTTGTTTGCCATCATACTAGCGGTTCATGGATTTTGCTTCTGTACATGACATCTGTAAAGTGGAATTTGGTACCTTTTGAAATACTATGCAGCAATAGTAATTTTTATGTGTTTTTGTGATTTGTGTATTTTATGGAGCTTTTATAGAATGACGACATTTAGTGGTCAGTTTTAAGTTTTTGTTGGTAAACTTGTGCTTGCAACATGGAGTAGAGTTTTGGGTAAGGAACTCCCCAAAGATCAGTGCCTAAAGACATCGCACCAACTATGTAAAGTAGCCCTAACGTTAGCACTCACCGGCATTAACGTTAGCCCTGGCAGCCCTAACGCGGGCGCACCATATTACAATCCAAACGCTAACTGGTTAAGAAACCTGTCACTGTTTGGCATTTTGTGCTGTACTGCGCGAGGTTGCTGCACTTTGCGCTCCCCACGTTTAGTATAAGGAGTGCAAAGTGTTAATCAGCGTTAGGATTGCAAAATCCTAACGCTAATTAACATCTGGCTGCAGTTAACCACAGCCTAGACTTGGTGCTAACGGATTCCCCCCTCTGCAGAATCCGTTAGCACCAGCCAGAACCCCCCCCCCCAAATAAATCAGCTACTCGCTTTTTATCCCACGACGAGGACCGTGGCTCCATCCCCCGTCAGGCGGGAGCAGGGAGAGACTGGGGGAAAAAGTCCCTCAGGCCCTCCCTGCAGATCACTACGCCGACCTGCCGGATCTCGCGAGGCGAGTGCTATGGAACTTGCTGGTGTTTTATAAATGCTTGTAACTGTACAGAGAATTGAAAATGGCCGCTTAGTAGCTGTAGAGCAGGGTTTCCCAAACCTGTCCTCCAGGACCCTCTAGCGAACAGGCCAGATTATGCAGATCATCTTGGGGAAATGCAGATTGAATACTGCAATCTTTGAGCAGCAAATCCGATCACCTGTGCTGTGCTTCACATATCCTGCAAACCTGGCCTGTCAGCAGGTCCTGAGGGTAGGTTTGGGAAACAATGCTGTAAAGGAAAAAAGATAAAAAGATCAAACTATCCCTGGCTGTTGTTCTGCAGCAATAGAGGACATAAAGGGAGAGCACGGGTTATACACTGATACAGGAAATGGTTTCTTTTTTAAAAAAAATTCCCTCTGATTTAGTGCAGCTATTCCAGAGGCCTGTTCAGTTCCTCAGCAGCTGCTGAATTGTTCCATTGCAGCAGTTCAGTTTGCTGCAGCAGTCTCCCTGAACGCTTTGGCTGTGAATATTGAAGCAAAAGGGAGGAGGATTGCTTAATGAAAGGTGCTGTTTCTGCAATATCCACTGTTGTCCATTTTATTACCACTTCAGTGTTAATGTTCCAATAAATATTTGGTGTTTTTTGGTCCACCAAAACCTTCAAACTGAACGTTTCCTTATTGGGATTATTTGCTCCGTGAAGGTGGCCATCTTTCCCATGTCACACTCGCCTAACCCGCAGCACCTCTTTACTTAGCTGCAGTGCTAAGCACTGAACTGCAGCACAGCGTTCAGTGACAAGTTGCTAACTTAGCACTTGCAGTCAGCCGTGGCACTGAACACACCTCGGTAGGTGCTTTGTTGGTGCCTGTCCACAGAAGGAAAATACAGGACGGCTTGATAAGGGCAGCACCGCTGCAAGTATCAACTCTTGACGTCCATAGGAAATTTGGTGTCCATCACATCCTGGCCTCTAGCCCACGTGAGATCACGCAGCAGCAGATGAATTGTGGAGGCTGCCTAGTATTTATTCGCAGTCTCCCTCTGCTCCTGTTGAGAGGAAACGGTGGATTGTGCTTCCCTCTCTGACACTGGAAGAGAGGGGGAGTAAGGGATTTTTAGGGGACTTAGGTTCGTGTACTAAGTGATTTTTGCAAGCGCAAAAGGAATTTAACACACACTTTTATATGTCAGAGTTTCATGGTGAAATACATTCTCACGAGTGGAAGAATAAGTTACCATGAACTAGCTCACGCTTCTATTCATAGTTCCAAATTAATGACGCCTGTAAAGGAGACCTTTTAATATAAAGGAACCTTGTGCAGGCACGCCCGCCAGATTACCTTCCTGACGCTAAACCTGTTAGTAATCCATTAGAAAATTGTTTTTTTGCGTCAGCTTGCTGTACTTTGCGCTCCCCATGTTAAGCATAGGATGCGTAATCAGTAGCGTTTGGATAAATCGGGCATTCGAGTGCTAATTACCGCAGGGATTTCGGCTACTCCTAAAAGCTGGTGTTAAATAGTTCTGCATTTTCAAGCTCCCTTATCTCCTCATTAAACCCCACCCCCAACAAATCCCATACTTGTCAGGAGCAGAGTGAGACTGGGAAGAAATAGTTCAGTGTCTCTCCGTGATCACTCTGTGGCGCTGCATGATCTCGGGATTGCGCAGGGCTTGCAGCCCGGAAGCGCAACTTTCCCAGAAGTCCTGTGGAAACTCTTCCGCATCACCTCCTGGAGTCCATAAGTATCCCAACGATTAGGCCGAGTGCGCATGCACTTACCGGCGCATGTTGCAGCCATGTGATGCTGCAACGGGGCCGGTCACACGCTTGTGCACTCGCACAAAGTCCGCATGCAGCAAGCGTCCGCCTAGAAAGCCTCACCGTCGATGCGCTAGGATGAGCGTCAAAGGGCTGCAAAGCACGATCCTCCATAGGAAGAATGGGCTTTGCAATGCTGGGGGGGGCAGGCGGCTGTCGAGTGACAGGTACGTCCACTCTCACGGACGTTCCTTCCACTCTGAGTGTGCTCGTGTGCACCCGGCCTTAGCAGTGCATTCTGGGGCAAGGTGCCGAGGTAGTGCCTTCCCAGAATATCATGCTAAAATGGGGACGCTACGCGGAAACCTGCAGGTGCCATTTTCCCCGTTGGCGTCCCCTTTTTAACGAGCACTACGGAATAGGGCCCATTGTGTGTAATGTCTCCTGTAGTTCCCTTAATGACAACTGTGGAATAGGGTCCCAGGTGTTCCAGGCATCACAATCTTGCACACCGTGCACCTTGAGGTGGAGTGAACATTGTGACTTTAAATTTAATATCCAGTCCTCAGAAAGAAAACCTATAATATAAAATTGCTCCTACATTATGCATTACAACATAATTTAAAAGCCGAACAAGCGGAAAGTGGTATATAAAATATACATAACTTTAGTTCTAGGGGAATTAATAAATTCTGGCCGAGGCCAATTTAATTTGATCTCCCTCCCCTTTTTTAAACCTGGGTTAAGCAATACATTTGGGACATCCTGGCTGCAGTAATACCCGCCATGTTAAATGATCACTGCTTTGGTGTGAATCCCTGTGCGGAGGAAGTGTTGATGTGTCTCACAGACAACACGCGGTGTGAAAACTAACATACCTATTTCCTGCTGTTGTAGAGTGTCAGGAGGTGAGCTTTTCGACAGGATTGTAGAAAAAGGGTTTTACACGGAAAAGGATGCCAGCCAGCTCATCAAGCAGATCCTGGACGCGGTGAAATACCTGCACGATATGGGCATTGTACACCGGGATTTAAAGGTTACCATCTTTTGGATGTTGTCTGGAATTCTATTGCCTCTTTAATTTACATGTCCCTGAATAATCTGTGTATAATCACTTGTCTATATGTTTAACATAACATGGAAGAGGTACAGCAGACGACCCTAGTAGGGCAATGTATTGGACAGATTAACAGTCAATCGCGAATCTTGAAGTAAATTTAATCAAATACAATCTCCAATTTTTTTGCTCAGTTTTTATGCTCCGATAACATTGAGACATATGATGCCTTGATAGATGTATTGGCATTAAGGCTGGTGTCACAGGACCATGGAGGGAACGTTCATGAGAACTGATGTTCTTTCCACTCGGACGCCCGTGTGACCACCTCGCTGACTGCACATTGGTGTGCTCAGCCCTACAAAGCGCGAGCCTCCTAGTCCTTTCAAACATCTGCTGTAGCGGGTCGACAGAGGAGCAAAACTGCACTCCCTTTGTAGCATGCGATACTAGTACGCACGTTACTGTGTGGCCCTCCCAGTCGGGCCATCCTATGACAAACACTTGGAGGGGGTCACTACAGACACACTTGGTGTGCTCGTGTGGCCCCAGCCTTACAACTGAGGTTTCTGGGACTTGTAGTATAGCTGTCAGCTTTCAAATACCAAGAAAAACCCAAAACTGAACCTCTCGCACATTTTTTTTTTTTTTTCTTCTCACCCCGATGAACTCAATTTGATTTTGGGATGTACATGACACTCTGTGAACATGATACGGAAGCATCCCAACTGTACAAGCCACTTTTTGATCTGTCAAGAGCTCTCTGTAGAAGCTTCAAAGCCTGGGAAAAGGCAACAAATTTCTTTTTTCTTTTTTTTTCATTATACCAGTGGTTCCCAACCCTGGTCTTTGGGTACCTTTTAACAGGTCAGGTTTATCATATACCTGAAGCAAAGCACAAGTAATTGCGGGATTCAGTCTGCTTTTCTCCAAAGTAATCCTTAAATTCTGGCCTCTTAGGGGTACTTGAGGACCAGTCTTGTAAATCTCTGATCTATAAAATTTTATAGGGTTGTTTTTAGGAACTCAAACATGAATCTTCCCAATACGTTGCCGTTGAACTCTTGGTAAGCATGTGGAGGTAGGATATACCTAATCTCTGGGGTCAATATCATTCCTCCACTATAATCTCAGAGGGAACTGGTGTTTTTCCTATGTCCCCCACATACTGAGCTTTGATTGGATTTCAGCATATGTTTTAAGTCCCCAGAAATAAATATGTATTACAATTATGAGAAGGACGCCCTATCTTTGTTTCATCATGAATATCACATTTGCATATGGGATGGTGGGTTAAGCGAGACATGGCTATGGTAGAGGAGCAGAAGATCTTGGAGTGTTCAAGCTCTTAGATTTTTTTTTCCTCTCTTTTAGGACTAGACCCTTGCCTAATCCAGTCTTCTGTTTTTTTGTAGCCTGAAAACCTGCTCTATTACAGTCTGGATGAAGACTCTAAAATAATGATCAGCGATTTTGGTTTGTCAAAAATCGAAGGCTCAGGAAGTGTGATGTCTACTGCCTGTGGGACACCTGGCTATGTTGGTAATTATAGGTTTTGTCGCTACGCTGCCTATATTCTCTCTTAAAGGCTGCCATTTTTCTCTGGGCATTAGCAATGGGTCCATTACTAGATCAATCACTTTACCAGATCAGTACTCTAATTTGTTCAAATATATATTCAGTAAAGGGTACATACATTCATTTCATGGATTCCATTTTTCTTGAACCAGTTTGTGGCTTACAAACGTTAGTTTCGTTAGACCTGGAGACTTGTTTTTCATTGTATCTCATTGTAAAAGCATGTATACATATTTTTTGTAGTGACATGTGGTTGAGAATGGATTTGATAGCAAAGATGTAAAATACCAGAGGACGCAGAACAAATGTTAACCATCTCTTCCCAGTGTTGGTGTTCTAAAGCCTACGGCTCATTTTTCCATATGTGGTGGCAATCTTCACGGCTGTTGGTCGTGGGGGAGGGGGACTTGCTGGCTTTATTAACCGGGTCTTGTGCTCTTTTCTGACTCTGGACCCAACTGTTCCTTCTCCGAATCTTTTTAGAGGAGTTACCTTCCACACACCGGAATCTCTTGGCACACATACTCCCTGCCGTATATCTCCTTTTGGCATCAAAATGGCAATCTGCTACACTTTCTATCATTAGATCAGATCAGACACAAATTAATTGACTTTAGATTCGTTGGTGCCTTAGCTGCGTCAGTGTCAGGCGCTCTCCCAAATAGAAAAGATCATTGGTATATCTGGGATATATTTTTGATAACCTGACTTTCATGCAAGTTTTGTTATGCGTTTTTGTATAATGGCTTTTTTTTTTTTTTTTTTTTTTTTTTACAGCTCCAGAAGTTTTGGCTCAAAAACCATACAGTAAGGCAGTGGATTGTTGGTCTATTGGAGTAATCGCTTACATACTGTAAGTAGGATTTGTGTTTGCAATAATAATGACATACTTTATGTAAATAACAAAAGGTCTTGGTTTTACCAGTTATAGGCTGAAAAAAGACATGTGTCCATCAGGTTCAGCCTTTCACACATCCCCTACTATGCAACACACAGGGAGAAAATTCCTTCTTGACCCCAGAATGGCATCAGATTTCTCTTCGGATCAAGGAGCTTTTACCCACATATAATATTAATGGTTATAATATTTAATGTTTTTGCAGGAAGTCATCCAGTCGTTGTTTAAAAGTCTGTACAGTCTCTGACTCAACCACCTCAACAGGCAGAGAATTCCACAGCTTTATTGGTCTCATCGTAAAATAACCCTTCCTATGCTTTAGGCTGAATTTCCTTTCGTCCAGTCTAAGGCTAGGGTCAGACTAACGCATTCTGTGCATCCGTGCACAACGGACATACTTTCTGACGACAAGGTAGCGGCCACATGTTTTTTTGGGTTTTTTTTGACTGATGTAGATGGGAAATAAAATTAATATAAGAAACCTTTTTGTCTGTCAAAAATGCAGTCAGTTTGACTTCGTTTCATCACTAGCACACAAAGCGTTGCGGACGTGGCGCACTCCGCACATCCGTTCTAGCGGGTTTACGTTCTTGCCTAACTTGTGTCCGTTTGCCGCGTCTGCATTTCTGTGCGGACGTACTTCATGTGTGGGTCTCTTTTGATCAGAATTTTATGCTACCACGGACGTTAAAATGTGCGGCAACACGGACGTGAACCCTGCGCTCGTCTGACTCGAGCCTAAATGGGTGACCTCGTGTCCTGTGTATAGTCATGTTAATGAATAGGTTTCCAGACAATGGTTTATAATGGCCCCGTATACATATAAAGTATCAGATCTCTAAGGCACTGTTTCTCGAACAAATCGCTTTAAGCTTGTTAGCCTTTCATCATAACATTAAACCTTCCATTCCCCTGTAATGTATTGTAGTTTCCCGTCTGCACTTTTTTCTAGCGCTATAATATCTTTTAAGACCTAGATTTATTAATGTGAAGGCTTTAGAGGACGACTCAAATCAGGATATTTGATACCCAAGGAGGTCGTAGTCGTCACGCTTTGTCCTGTGTGTAGCATGAAGATCAATTTTGCGTGTTTTTCTTGGGTATGTAGTCATTCAAGTCAGGGACTCCCATAGCATTTGCTGGGCCCTGGGTGGGAAAATGTTGTGGGGCCCCTTGTCACGCTTTCAACTCCAAACCTCCTTATACGTCACTTTTTTCAGATACACACATTGCCCTCTCCCCACACTGATCTTCCCAAATAGATACCCATTAGGGCTGAAACAACTAATCAATTAATCAATGAGAATAGTTGACAACTAATCGGCTGTGTTTTTTTTTTTTTTTTTTTTTTAATAGATTTATGTACAGCACACAGTTTAGTCAGACGGAGTTAAACCTTATAACCTCTTATTCTGCTTCGGAGCTAAATGTAGAAGATGCACCGCTGCTTTACGGTCTATGGTTTTGTTCTAGGGTTATGTCAGACATAACAAGTTTGTTTTTAGTTTACATTTGCAGAAGCACTAGAACACAAACCCTGGAGATACTACCACTGGTGTTTTTATCCTTACTTGGAGCTGGAGTCCTGTCACCACCGCAACCTGCCCGTCACCTTTCTTTGGTCTGTAGTTGCCATTCTCTCACTTTGGTCCAGTTCCTTCCCACAAACTCCCTCTCACACTCGGGTCCAGTTTTTTGCCCAAACTCTATTCCCCTCACACTCTGTTCAAGTCCCTTGAACAAACTCTCCCTCTCACACTCGGGTCAAGTCCCTTGAACAAACTCTCTCCCTCTCACACTCGGGTCAAGTCCCTTGAACAAACTCTCTCCCTCTCACACTCGGGTCGAGTCCCTTGAACAAACTCGCTCCCTCTCACACTCGGGTCAAGTCCCTTGAACAAACTCGCTCCCTCACACTCGGGTCAAGTCCCTTGAACAAACTCGCTCCCTCTCACGCTCGGGTCAAGTCCCTTGAACAAACTCGCTCCCTCTCACACTCGGGTCAAGTCCCTTGAACAAACTCTCTCCCTTCCACCTCCGACCATCCTCCCGCTCAGTTTGCTTATGAAATTATTGTAAACAGAAACTCTAAGTTTAAGTGGTCAGGCTGCGATGAGCGCCCTACGTTCACACCCTATCAGAGCGCTTGTAGCAGCATTTGTTTGTGGCGAATGACATGAGCTTAAGCTCCACACACAGCACCAGTCAATCTCTGTGACCAGGTGCGTGTGTGCATTCTGTGTGAAACAGGGGCGGATCCAGAGACTAGTCTCGGGAGGGGCACTTACAGAAAATAAGGTGTTTTAGCAGAGAGCCCGACTCACGAGAATTTACAGAGGGCCCGGCTCACAGGAGCTTACAATCTAGAGGAGCAGAGGGTCCGGCTCACAGGAGTTTACAATCTAGAGGAGCAGAGGACACCCAGGAGCTTAAAATCTAGAGGAGCAGAGGACACCCAGGAGTTTACAATCTAGAGGAGCAGAGGGCACCCCGGATTTTACAATCTAGAGGAGCAGAGGGCACCCCGGATTTTACAATCTAGAGGAGCAGAGAGCCCCCAGCTCACACATGGATTTGCCCCCAGCGTCATGGATTTGCCCCCAGCGTCATGGATTTGCCCCCAGCGTCATGGATTTGCCCCCAGCGTCATGGATTAGCCCCCAGCGTCATGGATTAGCCCCCAGCGTCATGGATTAGCCCCCAGCGTCATGGATTTGCCCCCAGGTCATGGATTTGCCCCCAGCTTACACATGGATTTGCCCAGCTCTCACCTGGATATTGCTCCAGGCCTCCAGCTCCGGCAGGGGTTGACTCTGAGCCGGAGACCCAGATGCCGGGCAGCGCGGGAGTGCCTGCCCGGTCCTGAAGAGTCTGTCCTGTTGAGTGATGCGGCTGCGTGGCGTGCATGCGCAGGTCACGCGGTCCGGCCAGTCAGGTGGTACAGAGACTCAGTACCACCTGATTAGCCGGACCACGTGACCGCCGGCGCCTGCACGCAGCCGCTTCCCTTTAACAGGACGGACTCTTCAGGACCGGGCAGGCACTCCCGCGCTGCCCGGCATCTGGGTCCCCGGCTCAAATCTCGGGGGGGGGGGCAATTGCCCCGTTGCCCCCCCCCACCTGGATCCGCCCCTGGTGTGAAAAGGATGCAATTTGCTTATGTATGTACGAACGTTATGTACACTGTGCAAATTGCTTACGAATAAAAGGAGGGAGGGAGGCGGGGGTTTATTTTTTATTTATTTTACTAATGTTCCTTTTTAAGGAAGCAAAAATTGTTTATCCGATGAATCGCTTAATCGAAAAAAATAATAGGCCAACAAATCGATATGAAAATAATCGTTATTTGCAGCCCTAATCTAATACCCATCACCCTAAAATACACTCCTGACTCCTCTCACCCCCTCTGATAACCATCCTCTCCCCCAGATAAAGACGAACACCCCCATGTCATTGCTTAATTGGAAAGGGGGGCCCTCTCACTCTGGAAGTCCTGGAGGCAGGTGGAGATCCAAGATGTACACTAACTTCATGCACTTTACCCACAGGCTCGCAGGCCCTGCTCACCATAAAAGTCTGGGCTGAGCTCTTCACATGAGGGTGGGGTTGCAGGCAGAGGGACCCTCTAAAGCTGGCGGCACACAAAGCCGCAGGGAGTGATGGGCTCTGGAGACAGAGCACCACTCGGAGTTTGCAAGGCTGGTCTTCCGATACTTAATAGCTGAAACTTATTCTCAAACGGTGGGTGTTAGCAGTGATGCAGGGCACCCTGAAGGGCAGGGCCCAGGGCACTCTGCTTGCCCCACCCTAAGGGCAGGCCTTATTCAAGGTGATAAGTAGCAAGCGCATGTCTGTTTTCCCATGCGAGTTCCTTTTAAAAAACCTGCAGCCTTTCACATTTCTTGTTCTGATGCTTTAGGTGTGGCGGTGTCGCCATGGTTTGAGCAAATGTTAATGTATGTAATCTCAACCACTCTGGAAGATGTCACTATTTCAGTGAATTATACATGAGGTATTATCTGTATTATTGTAAAGCATTATGACATTTGTTTGCAATTTAAATTGTCTGAGCAGCTTCCTGGCTTGAGCAAAGCTCTGGCTTCTTCACAGGTTTAGATTGCAGTCCATTTGACTCCGCCTCGTCTGTAAACCCACCAGGGCTGTACATATTGTATCTCATGAATGAAGACCTACCTTTCTGCGGCTTGATTAATGTAGGGTACCCTGAAGGAGAGGTTTCTCAGAATTATTTTATAAACTTTATACCTTTTTTTTCTCAAAGGCCTGGTGAATGGTCCCTATCGGTACATGCTGTGTGGTTACTGCTCGTTCATGTCTCTAATCCTATACTTGATGTAGTATCTGTAAGGAATAAACGTAACCGTTTAACTTTCCACTGTCCTCTAGGTTTCTTTGTGTGCTTCTATTTACAGTGTCTTATGTTCCCATGTCAGGCTCTGTGGTTACCCACCTTTCTACGATGAAAATGATGCCAAACTCTTCGAACAGATCTTGAAAGCTGAATATGAATTTGACTCTCCGTACTGGGATGACATTTCTGATTCAGGTACCCATGCGTCCTGTCTAGTGCTCTATTAAATTGCAGCTTAGGGTTTCAAGTTCTGAAGTAATTTTTTTTTTTTTTTTTTAACATGGTCCTGTTTTCATTTGGGTTCCAAAGTTGTAGCACTGTGGCCATGATGCCTGAGGTGCGAACTTTTTTTCTAACAGACTTTTTCCCTAGCTGATCCTGCACGGATCCCAGAACTCATCTGCCTTCCTAATGGGTTATTACAGTAAGAAATAGAATTGGTATATTGCCGAATATCTTATACTGTATAATTAACCCCCCTCCCCACAAAAAAAACTGGTTCCTCCAATGTTGTTGGGGGTGTTTTTTTTGTGGGGGGTGTTGTGTGGTTTTTTTTTTTGGTATTTTTGAAAAATAACTTGGTAGTGGTTTGAATACATTCGAATTTATCTGATTTAAAATAAAACCTGAATGAATTTCCTCATCAAACAGCGAAAGATTTCATCCAACATTTAATGGAGAAAGACCCGAACAAACGCATCACGTGTGACCAAGCCCTGCAGCACCCATGGTAAGATCAATCAGTGCGTAGATTGATGTCATTAAAAGTAAACCACAAAAACCTGTAGTAGAAGGTTCTAGTACTTCACACATTGGAAAAAAAAATACTCTATTTCAACAAATTAACTTTTTGTCTTTTGCAGGATTGCTGGGGACACAGCCCTGGACAAGAATATTCACGGCTCCGTTAGCGAACAGATCAAAAAGAATTTTGCCAAAAGCCGATGGAAAGTAAGCCTTACTTTTATCTTCATTATGGTACATGCGTTGGGTACATGCGTCCTGAAACAATATCCTCCACACTAATGTCTCTGTTCATGCCTCACAACGTCACAGCTGCCTACGCTTATCATGGACACTTTGAATATTCTAAGGTTTAGTTCTGAGGTGGTTCTGTAGTGAATCGGGCCTGTGTCAATATTTTGTACTGTTGCTGCTTTATTTTATTTTTACCACGAATAGCGATTCACAGTGAATAATAAAAATATTCAAGTGATCCTCCATCTCCTCTAAAAACTAATACATATACGTGCAATAAACAAATGTAGGATCCCTGAGCAATAATCGCCTACTTGATCTCTCAAAATGGAAAGGTAGAAAGCCGGAAACCTTCGCTAGATGGCGTAACGAGTTCTTTAAGTACACAGAAATACTAACATTGTAATGAATACAACTCACAAATAACAATGCTCAAAGAAAATTAGATTGTGTGGTAAAAGCACATAATGGAATTGGTCTAGTTATAGCAGCCACATACTGGAGCAGTAAATCTCCTTAAATTGCAATAAAGTACCCATGGTGGTATCGTGGAGCTTGATGGGAGTAAATTTCCAGGGTCCTATGCCCTGGTGCCAGTAATACACAAGGTATGTGAAAATAATTAACCCAAGCTCATTTTTCCTTAGTCTCCCTTTCACTGCATCTATTCCACACCAGCCGCTTTAGTAGCAGCCGGTCTCAGAATGAAATGCAGTGCGGCATGATACCAACAGAGTTGCCGCGTGCCGCCACTGGCATCCGCTCCATAGGACTCCATGGAGCCCAGTGCAGGAGCTGCAGAGGGACACCGAGAACTATTTGTTTTAATTCTCGCTCTGCATGTTTCGAGAGGAAGCCATGGGATGAGGGATTTAATTTTTTTTTTTTTTTGAGGGCTTATTTTAGTCTTAACACCAGGGCCTAGGAGTCTTTTATTTCTTTAAGAAATACCAGCTCTGGGCAAGAAGAATGAGCTACCGTGGAATAGTTCATTTTTCTAGTTCCAAATGCAGATTAACACCACCTCCTTTACAAAGTATAAGTGATGTTCATTTACAGTAGGGCGCTCTAGGTCAAAGCTATGAGAATAGCTGGTCCAGTCTGTTACGTTTTTGGCTGGAGCTGATCTGTAACGGCAAGAGGGTAATAAAGCCCCCCCCCCCCAGAGTCCGCACAAGATCAGTACAATAATTAAAAGGGAGCTAGTTTAAAGGAACAGAACGGCAATGTGATCGTTACAAAAAGTCAAGCAGAATTTAAACAAATAAATGATGAATAAAGCAGGGCTATCAAACCCATAGATCCCAATATGTTGTCTACAACTCCCAGAATTCTTTCAATGCAATAGATGGTCAGGGAATCATGGGAGTTGTAGTTCAGAAACCTCTGGAACGCTGGAGTTTTACATCCCAGGAATAAAGGCTCAAAGTTCTTTTGGTAGATGGCTGTATGCTGATTGATTAGTGGTTTTCTGCTAAACCGCCTTTCGTTAATGGATGTCATTTTAGAAAAATAGAACACTTGGGGTAATAACCCCAATACAATATATATCTAGAAAAAAGAGCCAATTGACCAGTCACGATTATTTGATAGTCATATTTATCTTGAGGAGGTCCTCCAATGCATGCCTTTTAAAGGAAAGATGACACAATAGTACAGACTGCCAGAATAGACATAAAAACAATATTTATTTGCGCTTACAATATAAAACACAGATAATGCAGGTCAGCAAAATCTATCCGTTCCTTAGATCCATGGCCCAGACAGGTCTCTGTAATGGACAGCTCAACGCATTTCATCTCTTTATGGACTTTATGGACTTCATCAGGATTAAGGAGCTCTCTGATAGAGATGAAACGTGTCGCGCGGTCACTGTCTGGGCCATGGATGAACAGAGGATTGGGTGATTTTTGCTGACCTGCATGATCTATCTTTTATATTGTAAGCGCAAATATTATGTGTATTCTGGCAATCTGCACTATTGTCATATTTTCTTTTAATGGCATGCATTGGAGAACCTCTTCAAGATCTACTGTATGACGTGCCTTCTATCAAACAATTGTTTGAGTGACCCATTGGCTTTTTTTTTTTTCTTTTCTAGATATATATTGTATTGGGTATTAACCCTATAATTTTTTAGATCTCGTTTTGTTTATGCAATGGATGGAACGTGCATGCTGACAGTCTATGGCCTTATGTGATTGAATGTCACCTGCTTTGCTCAGTTATAGGGCCACTTCTGCTTGATGTACACTTTTCCACCAGTGGAGGGCACTTTGCTTCTGCAATCAGTAATGCTATGCTTGGCATAGACTTTTTAGGGGTATATACTGATCTTATTTTTTTTTTTTTTTGACACATTTCAGATGCTTGCACAGTGGATAATACTATAAGACGAACACGCACCCTTATTTAATTGCAGGTTTTTGGAAACTAAACAGAGAAATGACAAACCTCACACCTTTCCCATTTGTAATGTGATCTTAAAACTAATAAAAATAGGAAGAATAATTTTAATAATTAGAAAAGGCGAGGCGTTGTATTTTTAAGTCTGCACATTCTACGCAATGGGTTCTCCTAGCTCTGTTCAGTTAACAAATCACACTGTAAAGTATGACTGTAGATAAACTGCATACACCGGTCACGTGTTACCCACTATTACCATTTTTTCCCACATGGTTTTTGTAATTATTAGGAAACACTGAAAAATAAATAGGGCAATGTCACATATTGGTAACTCTCTCACAAGGGGGTTTAATTGCATTCCCATCAATGTCTTCTGACCAAGGGTTTTTAGTTTAACCTCAAATGAAGCATCCGAGAATGAACATTCTTGATGAACAAAGATATGTCTCATACAAGAAATGGCGCACTATTCCATTGTTGGCCCTAAAATAGGGATGCTAACGGGGGAAAGCCTGTACCTGCAGGTTTCCCTGTAGCATCCCCATTTTAGTGTTAGCCTCTGGGGCATGTGCTACTTCAGCACCTTGCCCCGGAACCAAACGCTAACCTCGAAGATACTCGCGGTAGCACTCCCGCGCCGCTGTAACAGAAACAGGCCAGAAATTACCCGCCATCTTGTCCTGCAGAAGCCATCTTTGGCTGAGCTAAAATATACGTATTTGTAAATAGCTGGTTTAGAAAAAGTTTGCTTAGGTTTCAGATATTCCAGAAGATTTACTGGCACAGCAATGAAAATGGAAAGCTTGGCTGTACAAATAGTGGGTGTCAGAATGATGATTTTAGAAACCTACAAAAGTCAGGAAGCCTCAACTGAAGACAAAGCCCCTATTAGACTATCAGTGTCCTTATCAGGAAAGGGAGGCGAACAGCCTACTGAGAAGGGCCCGGTGACAGGAACAAACTGTACTTTGAGATTATCTAACTGTTTTAATTGCATGAGAAATTGCTGAGTTGTGGAATGTCTTTCTGTTTTAAGATGAGGGGATGGCACATTTGCCCATTGGTGGGCAAAGTCACCCCTGGGTGGGTTATTGTGATTTACCTTTTTACGTATTCATGTATAAGAATTGAAACCTATTCTGATCTCGTCACTCAGTCTTTGCGATTCAATCCAGACTGAGACTTGACGTCAAAGTACGCCTTTCCTGCTATTGACTCGTGTCTGGCTTGTCATTGTCTGCACCGGGCCAACCTATCTCCTGGCAGAACTGAGTGGATTCTCGCTACACCGCCACATCACCTCCTGAAGTCCACAGGACACCACGGAGGGTTGCTCTACTGGGCCGCGAGCCATACGCGATCTCTAGAGATTATGCAGCACCGCAAAGTGAGACTGAGGACTAGTTGTCTGCAGTCTCACTCTGTTCCTGGCAGCCAGAAACAATGGATCAGGCCACCGTTCTTGCCACTGGATGAGAGGCGAGTATCTGATTTATGGGGGGGGGGGGGTAAGCCAGTGCTAAGTGATTCTGCAAAAGCAAAAACGGCACCAGCTTTTAGCGAATTTTTTTAAAAAAAATTGGGTTAACCCATAGATGCGTTAATTGGCACTAGCACTTTGTAATGCCATACCGATCCTAATGCTAATTACTCTTTGCGCTCCACGTTGTGTATAGGGTGAGCAAAGTACAGTAAGCTCCAGCAATCACCAATGCGCCAATGGATTTTTACATGGTTTAGCGTTAGGGATGTAATCTGTGTGGCATGCATTAAAGTCACTTACACTGACGTTCAGTTACTCACCCGAATGCTACAGTTAGTGCTCACTAGGGAATGGTGCCCATAGGGTTTATACAGAAAGGTAGGGGTGACTCAGTACCAGTGACACTACTGCAAGAACTAGTCTGCATTTAATACATTATATTCACCCAGCTTGCGTTGTAAGATCACTGAAGTAGGGTCCTTCTCACCATCTGTTGAGAGGCGTCAGACTTCTTTCGTGTGTTAATTGGTCTTGCCTATTGACAGCAATGAGAAATGTGTTGGCATGTATAAATAACTGTAATTTTGCTACAGGGTTTCATTCCTTTTTCTCATGCAGCAAGCCTTCAATGCCACTGCCGTCGTGCGTCACATGCGGAGACTGCAATTAGGAAGCAGCCAAGAAGGACCTGGGCAGACGACCCCTACCAGCCCATGCCATGGGAACCTTCTGGTGCCTGGAGACCACCATGGTGAGGCCCAAGCACACAAAGCATTTAAACCGGTTGATTGACAAGGTGAAAGCGCAGTAAGGAAATGGTATTGCTATAGCGTTAAATCCATTTTGATTTGGGTAGTAAGCCAATAACTCTCTGTATCTTGAGGATAAACTGCACATGTGCTGGCACTGAAAATGTTAAATACATATTTCTTTTTTGTACAATGGACATATGTAAAAATAAAATACAATTTATTTCACTTGTTTGACCTGACTGCTTGAAGTTTGGGGGTTTTTTTTGTGTGTGGGACTAGCAGAGAAAATTCTTTGTTCACATGTCATTTATAAGCAAGGCTTTCAGATCTGAAGAATGGATCTTCTGTTTTTAAGAATTGATTGTATATACTACTACAGTTGGTATGATCTTCATTTCCAGAAAGCCTTTCCAACCAAAATTTCTAAAGTGCCTAAACTTCAATATTCGGGTCAACTTTCCAGTGGTCATTAATTTTCCACAGTCCTTGAATAACAGGCAGTTCTTAATCATATAATCCTCAAAGCCTATAGATTAATTAGGAGTTGGGAATGTCTATAACAGACTTTTTAATAAAGTTCTTTCCTTCTGAATCTCTTACTGGGTGGTGAATTTTTGGTCCATCTGCTCTCCATGGAATCCTTTTCTGGTGGCATCTGTGGGTGAATCAGATCTCCTTATCGACCTCGAGAAAAACATTGAAAAGGTTCCACAACAGAGCTTCATAGCTCAAATCAAGAACCTTGTCCATGGAGGTAACCTAGAGAGTAGAAATAGAAATGGCTTCTCTTACAATAGAGCACCACAACATGAGTCTTCAATATCACACAATCCAGGTGCATTTCCAGGGTCTCCTCACTGGAGTGATCCTCTGGAGATATCTGAACCCCCACTTGGGGTGACTTGAAGATTGATGTTAATAGTTGCTGTAGACCTGTAGAGGATGTTGTTTGTGGCGCGCAGTGAATATGTAGAAGACTCTGATATTGTGGGAGTTCTTATAATGAAAAGTCTTTTCTTTTATATTTTAAATGAAACAACGGAAAGTTACAGTAAAAAATGGGAGCTAAAAAAAAGTTGTTTAATGTTTACATTTTCAATTAAGACAAGCTATAGAATTGATTAAACCATTTAAATTGCTGTGTGTCCTACTTTGACTTGCAAGGGGTGCACCTTGGTTATCCAAGGTTCTGATGAATGGGTTTTCCAATGAGCATTGACAATCTACACATGTTGTTGTCTAATCTCTTCAATCCACAGCAGTTCTAGTTTTACAGTTCAGTACAGTTTAGAAGTTCTCCCTTCTTAGAAACTTAAGAAAATAATTTGTCTAAACAAGTTTATGCACCTAGCCAGTGGAGACTGTAAGCATTCTACACCAGGAGCACATAAGGTTCAACACGTGTGGGGGGGGGGGGGAGAAGGGTGGGCAGTGGCCTTTTTGGTAGGATAATGAGCCCTGCCACACTGTCAAGCTCTTCAAACCATTCCTCAAGACTTTTTCCCCCAAAGATTTTAAGTTGTTGACTTGGCCTCCAAATTCCTCAGATCTCAATCCGACAGAGCGTCCAACCTGTGGGATGTGCCAGAACAACCGATCCATCGAGGCCCAACCTCACAAGTTGCAGGAATTAAAGGATCTGCTGTTAATGCCTTGGTGCCAGATACCACAGGACATGTTCAGGAGTTGGGTGTCTGTCATTCATAGTCACATCAAGGCTGTTTTGGCAACACAAGGGGAACCTTCATGATATTAGGTGTTTTTAATGTGGCTGAGTCAGTGTTTTTAATGGAATGTGAGAGTTGAGTCGTCATATGGTATTCTTGTGGGCAAATGGGCGTATTTTAGAGCATTTGACTTGTGGCAATGAATAGAAGAAATATACTTGGACAAGGATTTTAGATCATGCCCAGGAGGACCTAGTGATGGGGATGCACTGATGGAGCATTCTGGACCCATAGGCACGTTTTGGCCATGGGGTACATCATGCAGCCAGCATTCACCTCCTTTGTGCTGTGGATGACAAAAGGTGGGTATAAAAACATCAGGGAGCTCACTGTATATTATCCAAAGCACAGAAACAAGCACAAAAAATATTTAAATGAATAATCGTCTGTAAGTGCCTGTTCATATGTACTTGTATGTGTGTGTGTATTTGCAGTTGATGTCAACGTGTGCTTAATGTGCAAGTCGGCATGCACATGTTTGCAGGTGAAGTTGTCACCACATATTGATGTATGAATGCAGAGGTGACTTTGTTTTGAAGATGTATTACTTGGCATCTCTCATGGGTCTCAGTCCCCATTAAAGGGATACTAAAACTGGAGCCGGGGTTCGTAACCAGAGGTGTTAAATAGAGATGCACTGGTACAGATACTGGTATCGGTGCAACATTTGTACGAATACTTGTACAAATGCTCCCATTACTCCTAATCACACATACAGGAAGCCAGCACTTATCTGGCTGGCAGAATTCTGTAATCGTATTCTGCCAGGTTTGCCGGCTCCCCGCGCTGTAGTAAGCAGCCACCGGCATGTGTAACTTCAGCGTGACTCTGGGACTTGCGGCCGTATTCAGGCAGGATATTAGATGCATATAAAAACAGCGGTGAGGGTTAATGGAAAAAACAGCAAATAAATGTAAATTCGTAGCTTGCTAGTGAAGACTCCTAAGGGATGGCTCCTCTTCATCCGTCAATAATATATAAATAAGAATATAAGGAGTCTCCCTGTAAGACAAATGACAAAAACATAGGGCACAATTGCATATATAAATGATACAGAAACCCCTGCTCATATAACATGCTCACAGGATATTAGTCCATATACTCAGCCGCTTTAATCCGCCTGTAGACCTGTGGTGTAGCTGGAAACCGCTGGTAAATCAGCTTTCAGAATCACTGAACACCATATAGGATGCAGGATACAACAAAAAGGCTGGACTAAATAAAAGTATTAAAATCAAATTTAATAGGACCTAAACGCAGATGCATTTCGTTACATAAAAGGAACTTTCTCTAGGCAAAAAGTCCATAAAACAAACTCTTTTACATATATACCATCTTGAATCAAAAATACAGCTGATCCAATTTGGAATGTTGAATTTGGGTCAGCTGTATTTTTCATTCAAGAAGGTATATATGTAAAAGAGTTTGGATTGTTTTATGGACTTTTTGCCTTGAGAAAGTTACTTTTATGTAACGAAACGCTACACTACAGGTGGGATACAAAGGCTGAGTATATTGCTGTGCCCTTATTGCATTAATATCCTGTGAGCATGTTATATGAGATGGGGTTTCTGTATCATTTTATATGCCATTGTGCCCTATGTTTTTTAATTTGTCTTAAAGTGAGACTCCTTATATTATTTATATAGGATATTACACCGTAGCCTTGGGAGATTACAGACTGGCCACAAATCCTGGAGCAGTTTTATAACTTATACATGCCAGCAGCCACTCACTGGTGCAGTGTGGCCAGCCAGCCCGCCCTGGTGTGTCGGCCAGTGCAGTGGGTGTAATGGGGTTTCTAGCTATGCATTTCAATAATTCCATAAACTGTACAGGTATTTAGCAAAATCTTTAAATTTTTTGTAAAACTGTCACATGACATTACAGTGTTGGTAATACTGTATTAACCTGCCTGGCGGTATTCGCGAGTGTGACTCGTGGTTAAATTTCGCTACCGCGATCGGTAACCTTAAGCCACACTCGGGCTGTATACATACTCGCCGCATCCTTAGCTCCCTCGCCGTCTCTGCAGTCACCTCCGTGTGATCGTGGCAGCCGGCGACTTTGCTTCCTGCTTCCACTCCCTGCGAGTCACATGATGCAGGGGGGCGGGACCAGGTGGCAAATTCCTGTCCAGTGTGATTCCTGTCCAGATATAAACTCCTTTGCCAAAGTAATACAGGACACTGGGTACCAAAAAAAATTATTCTCAAAGCCGCTTTACAGAAATAAAAGGCAAATAAAAATAATTTCTAAAATGTAATAAGGCTTTGCAGTAAAAGTTTCGCTGGTGCTTGCCCAGATCCAACAGTGAAACTTGTATTGCAAAGCCTTGTTACATTTTAGAAATTTTGTCTTTTATTTCTGTAAAGCTGCTTTGAGAATGAATACTCTTTTTTTTGTTTTTGGTACCCCGTGTCCTGTATTACTTTGGCAAAGGATTGTACATCTGGACAGGAATCCCAGCACACAGAGAAAAGAGGCGTTTTTGGTTTGATTTGTTATTGAATATAATATATTTCCATTATTTTGGATAATTATTTTTGGGATAATAAATTATTTCGGGTTTCAAACCTTCTCTCTGACTCCGTGTGATTACTAGACTCTTGCTTGCTCGGATTTCAGTGAGTTATTCCTACAGAATACAGGCTTACTATATTAAACAACACATTTCCTTTCCAAAAAAATTGTAATGCTTTTAGACACAAAATTTTGAAAAAATTAGACCGCCATGGAGTATCCGAGATCAGACCGTGCACGTGATTGGTTGAGTTGATGAAGGTTCTAAATTGGCATGGACACACTGACCCCATAGATTGAACTCCATAAATGTATTAATCCTAAATCTGGCCTTTCCAACTTCTTGTATTTATATTTCCTGTGTGTGACAGGACAGCCCAATGCTCTGCTCTGACACACACAGGCTACGCAAAGTATATCCCAAGTGATGGAGGTCTTGCCTGTTCTGACAAACACAGGCTACGCACTGTACATCCCATCACTTGGGATGTATAGTGCTGAGTAATTCACTTGACCTAAAGCATGCAAACACAAACGATGAGCAATTGGTTATTTTAATTGCTGTCCATTACATTATATTTATGAATTATCTTTTATGGAATGTTTTTTTCATGTACCAATAATGGCCGTGACTACTGAAGACCGCTGGGCCCTCCTTTAGCATATAGCAGAGAAAAAAACTCTATGGGGAATCATGGTGTGAGGAATTGCACTTCATTCTAGGCGCGAACACCTCTTCATTCAATACAATAAATACTAAAATGTCTATTTATCAAGCACTGAAAAACTCTATTTATCAGCACTTTTCACTTTGGCAATTCTATTTCACCGACCGCACTGTGAATACACTAGTTACTGGATGGTCACTGTAGTGCGCTGAAAACCGAGGTCGCCAAAGCCTCATGAAAAAGTTGGAGACGGGCGCCAATGCGGCTTTGCGAAATCCAGTGAACTGTAAAAGAATCCGATACAGAAGTCTCCTATACTCCTTATGGGTGTTTTAAACCAATAATAATGAATTAAAATGTGTCTAATAAAGTCCTTTTAAAAAAATAAGGGTCTGTTCCAGAATAAAAAAAGCTTAAAAAAATTGAAACAAAATAGGTCTGGTTTTTTTTTAAAAAAATTCTTTGAATTTTCATCAAAAAGCCTTGATTTTTCAATATTTTTTTTAAAGTTAAATATTTGTTTACACTGAAAGCTATGGGATTTGCCTCCTGTAAACCTGTCGAACTGAAACACCTACAGGGTTATCCAAAGAGATCCGAATTGCTTGAGAAAGGTAACCGAACGCTGAAAATCAGCGTTCGGTTACCTTTCTTGGCCATTCAGCTATCCAGAGAGCAGGCAATTCGCCAAATCCTGGCGAATTGCCTGAACATACGGTGCCTGTTCGGTGCCTGTTCGAGGGCAGTGAAATCCCCATAGAGAAGCACTGCTTCGGCTATTCAGAGAACACAAACCAGCAGTGAAAGGTTCCCCTAATGCCCTGCCATTCGGTGGTTTAATTCGGCAAATTTATTCAGGAGAATCCCATAGGCTTCAATGTTAAAAATATTCCCGTTTTAATTCAATATCTAATAAACCGTTCATTATAAAATTCTGCAGCAAAGAGTCTCTTTATTTATAGATTTTTTAGGATACTTTAAGCATTTTTCAGATTTTTTTATTATTTTTTTAACCCTTTCGCTGCTGAGGCTTTTCCCGCCCCTATGCTGAGGTCATTTTTACCTGTTTTGCGCATCATGTTTAAACGTGTTTTGAAGGCTTATTTTAGTATATGACCCAGACATATTATATATCGTTCTTTCCGTCAGACTCGGTAGATTCATAATATGTCATTATTATATGTATACGTTATGTCATGTCTGTATATTATAACAAAAAATGCAATAAAATATGTATTTTCAATAATTTACAATGTGTAAAGTGTTTTTTTCCACATTTTAACATGCGAGCAATTGCGGTTATATTTTGTATGGGGTGCGCTTGTTAAAAAAATTAGAGATGGGGTCTCGTTACATTTTTTTTTGGGGAAAATGACACTATTTTTAACAAACGCACCGCATACAAAAATCGTTAGTGCAGCATCATTGTTCACATTATAATTGAAATGGGAACAATATTGCTGCATTAACAAACCCAAAAAAATATAAAAAGTGTTTAATTTTTTTTTTTAATTTTTTTTTATTTTTCATTTTTTTTTTTTTTAACAAAATTTTTCACTGTAGTGTTTGGTATCGTTGGAACGGCCATGCTCTGGCCGATCCAACGATACCAAAATTGAACCCCTAGCTGCCACGGATCGGGAGATAGGGAGTTCCAATGAACTCCCTATCTCCACAGTTGGTGGCAGTTAGGGGTTAAGTCTAGGACTGGCGTCATCGTGCTACGCACGATGACGCCAGTCCTCTGGGGGAGTTCCCGGAGGCTTGGCCGACATCCAAGATGTCGGCCAGCTCCGGGAAAGGATCGCGAACCGGCGCTTTTCAGCGCCGATTCGAGATCCAGCTCCCCAGGGGTTAATGCCAGGCATCATTTGGAAGGGCAGGCTGTGCCCTTCCAAATGATGCCTGGGTTAACCCCCTGTGCGCCGCCGATCGGGAGGGAGAGAGGTCCGAAGGACCTCCCCCCCCCCCCTCCCTTTCAGGCGCCTCCTCCGCACATGCGGGGGGGGCGCCTGAATTAGGTGTCATCGTGCCCCCGCGATGACACCTAATTCTGGCGGCTGCTGGTCCGGATGCCGGGCTGACATCCAGGATGTCAGCCCGCACCGGAGGGGCCAGCGATCGGCCGGAACCCGGCCGAACGCTGACCCCAATGTGAGGACGCGCTCAGCGCGTCCTCAGCACACCAGCGGGACTGCTGAGGACGCGCTGAGCGCGTCCTCAGCAGCGAAGTGGTTAAAAGTCCGATTTTTTTTTTTTTTTTTTTTTTTTTTTTTTTTTTCAGTTTACTTATTTTTTCTGTAACAGCCCTCTTTATTATCATTCCCTGGACCTCCTGTGAAAATTCCAGACATTTTCGCTCAGTAGTTTCTTTGCAAACAGCGTTTCTTTTTCCCAGATTCATACAAATGGTTTTTCTAATTTATTCACTGCCTCCTCTACGTCACAGCTGCTTCGGCTCTGTGTGATTCGGCTCATGTTCGGCTCCTGTTTGGCTTCTTCAAAGGTTAATCCAGATGTTTTTGCTTGTTTTCAGCGTGCATTCGGTTAGTTTTCGGTGGGTTTACGGCAGCTTTTCCCTGCAATTCGGGGACCCTGTGCTGCTTGCTGAATACACCGCAGGGTCACCGAAATGCAATCGGCAAAAGGAACCGAATTGAAGAGAACGAAAAGTCACCGAACGTGCGGTGACTTTTCGAATCTCTTTGGATAACCCTGCTAAAATCAGGACATTTTGCTAACACTTCGGGTCAGTTCGGTATTCGGGTCAGTTCGGTATTCTGTGAATAGACTAACCTTTCCTTCTCTATGGGACCATTTCGCTGCCACCATATTTCGCCGTCCCTTCACCTGTATTTGGAAATTGACAGCTTGGTGAATAGACAGAACTTTCCACTGAATTTCACCGTTCAATGCAATTTTGGGGCAGTTGGTGGTGATTAGAGGTACCATAAGCATATGGTTTCTGGATGTGCTGATTTTAAGCGTTAATTTCTACTTTTAGTTATAAGCTTAAAATAATTATACCTGACCCGGCTGAACGTCTTCTTCATACTGCTATCATTCTTGGCCAATCAAGACTGCTTACTTATTTATTACTAGTTGAACCCTCTGCTGTTAATTTTTATTATTCATACCCTGCACTGTTGATATTTGGTTGTACCCTAGACAACCAATTTTTATTATTGTAGAGCTATTATTGGTCATACCCTAGTTTGTTAATTTACTTACATTATTAGTCATACCATAGACCACTGGCTTATTTTAATGGTGGTAGTAGTTGGTGTACTCTAAACACCATGGCCTTCTTTATTAGTCGTACCTTATACCACAGGCTTATTTTAAGTCAGAACCTAGACTTTTTATTGTACCCTACATAGAAACATAGAAAATGTCGGCAGATAAGAACCTTTCGGTCCATCTAGTCTGCCCAATTACATGGATACTTTACCTGGATTTATCTTTTGTTTAGGATAGCCTTATGCCTATCCCATGCCTGCTTAAATTCAATCACTGCTTTGGCCTCTACCACTTCTACATTTTTAATTCTAGAATTTTTATCTAGGGCAGGGCTCAAAATTTCAAGTCCCAAGCTACTAACCAGGCCATAAGAGTTACTCGCCACCAGTTGCTCCACCTAACCCATAACCAGCCCTTAACTCTGCCCCTAAACACACCCCCTTAAATTATCTTATGAAATTACACGGTTAAAGGTTTTATTTAGAATAAAGTTACAAAATTAACATAATAATACCCAGACATCAGACCTCCAGATACATGTATATCCAGGCATCAGAACCCAGTGTGAGCAGAGCGAGGAGGCAGGGAAGCTTCTCTCCACCTCCCCCCGACCGGTGACAGACGAGTTGGGTCAAGTTAGGCAGCTGTTTCCTGCCACCGTGCAGCCTGGGGAAGGGGGGGCTGCTCGGTGGCACCGCTGGAATACACAGCAAAAAATAATTTATTGTGCTGCCTGTGTCTGCATTTCCAATTTTGAGCCCTGATCTAGGGTATGCCTAAATTATATTAAATTGGCGGTCAAGGGTATGCCTGACCAACAGTCTAGGGGTATTCACCTCCCTGGCGGTCTGATTATTTCATTTATCTCTGGCATCGGCGGGAGGACATTGGGATCACAGGGACAAGGTAAATTCTACTTCAGTGTAATCCAGTGTGTGGCTCTAGTTTACTGCTTTTGGCACTGATAATTAACCCCCTAGCCAAATTGAGATTACTGCCAGGGAGGTTAATAATCTGCATAAATTTAAGCCCTACTATTGTAATGTTGTTTATGTCAGTGGCCTAGGGTACCAAACCAACTAAGAAACAGTGTAGGTTATGACTAATGATAATATTTATTACAATTATTTGTGCTCTAGACTGTTGGATTATTTATATCAGGGCTCAAAATTTAAAGTCCAGAGCTACTTGCCAGGCCTTAAGAGTTACTCGCCAGCAGTTGCTCCACCTACCCTGTCCTTAACTCCGCCCCTAAAAGTACCCTCTTAAATTATGAAATGACACTGTTGAATGCTTTTTTCAGAATAAAGTTACAAAACAACACCATTAATACGCAGACATCTTACCCCAGATACATGTATACCCAGATCCCAGATACATTTTCCCAGACACAGACCCCAGTATGAGCAGAGGCAGGGAGGCTCCCCTCCACCCCCCCCCCCCTTGCCAGTGACAGAGACCTGCTGGGTCAGGGAAAGCAGCTGCTCCCCACCACTGTGCAGCCTGGGGGGATAACTCCTTGCTTTGGAACGCTGTATCTTCGCCGGAATGTGATCAAAATTTATAACTGAAAGTTTTTAAATGTTGACTTCATTTGGCCAAAATAAGGGATAGATATGAAAAATGGCTTACATGCAGTATCTTTTTTCTAGAAAAAAGGTGGGTTTTCTTATCTAGAAGCATCATAAAGTGCCACACTTTGAGCCGAAAAGGAAAAGCTGGGGTATGGTGGCATGCAGCCAATGAATGGAGCTAGGGCTTGGCCATGACGGTGTGCTGCCTGGGCCCGGGGATAAAATGCTGCTGCCCCCTCAAACTATGTCCACAAAAATATGCCCATGCTTATCACAGAGCTCCACATTTGGCGAACTGTCAGCTTTTGAATAGCCGAATTGCAACGAAATTGCACTGGACGGGGAAATTCACTTTTCATGCAATTCGGTGGCCCATTCGACTCTCTGTGAATAACTTGGCAGATATTGACAAAGGCACAGATAATAATAAAGACACACACACGTCACTGAGAAAAGGAAAAAGTGATTACATTAAAACTGACATAGGACACTAATCCGCTAGGGGGTGTGTGTGTGTGTGTGTGTGTGACCATAGGAGTTGTGTTACCTTTTGGGGTTGTAGGTGTGAGTGTTTTATGGGGAGTATCTGTTTGATGTGGGACTTGTGTTAGTATCTGGGGGCTGCTTAGAAGGTGGAAGATTGTAACGGGATGCGATGAAATTCTCTCTTCACTGCCATTTTTATTTTCACTACTTTTCCAGCAAGATCACAACAATTTCACCAAGTTTTTAACAAAGATCCCAGCATCCCTAAAAAAGACCAGTCCCTGGTCACACACTCCCTGCTGCAGAACTGAATACTGTAGAGCTGCCCAGAAGATAAGCAGGTGACTGTGTTCACAGTATACCTGTCCTGGGCTGTCCAGTATTGAAATAGTTAAGCTTTCTCCATCTCTGAATAAGGAGGGTGCAGGCAGATGCCACTGCATGTCCTGTGTCTTCTCTTTAACAAAGTTTATGCCAGGACACACACACACACCACACACCACCCCCACCCCAGACAAGTTGGTCTAGAGCTAGGCAGAAGTCGGATATGTCGTGGAGGCTCCGGTCTTCAGCAGTGGAGAGACAGGGTAAACGAGAAGTTCTGATAGAATTTCAAACGGCTCTTGAAAGTTTAACACTTCTGAATCCCTGCTTGTTGATCACCGCATCATGCTCTGTGGCTGCGCTCACACATCTCATATTGTGATAAGATCTCTACCACCCCTGACACTGACAGATGCTGGGAGCAGCTGCCTTCCCTGACCCAGCACGTCTCTGAACCTTCGGTGGTGGCAGGACTTGGGGGGGGGGGAGAGAGGAACGGCTGCTGGAATACACAGCACAAAATAATTTATTGTGCTGCCGGAGGGGGCATTTCTACTCGCCCCCCACTTAATTTGCACTCGCAAAAGGCGAGCAGGCGAGTGGAAATTTTGACCTCTGATTTATATTATGTAGTAGGTGCACCCTAGACCAGTGGTTCCCAGCCGCGGTCCTCAAGTACCCCTAACAGGCCATATTTTAAGAGTTACTTTGCAGCATTCAATCTGCATTTCCCCAATCACTGAGCAGCAAATCATATCACCTGTGCTGTGCTTAAACTATCTGGAAAACCTGACCTGTTGGGGGGGTACTTGAGGATCGCAGTTGGAAACCACTGCCCTAGACCATTGACTTGTTTATATTGTTAAGAAGTCCTGGGCTAGTGACTGATTAGTGGTGTTCTAGTCTTATTAATATTAGGTTGGCAGTCTAGGGTACGTAGAACACGTAATAAACTTGGGTCTACTCTAGCCTGTTAACTCTAAGTTGCATCGTAGACCACAGATTTATCCATAATACTACTCAATGGACTATTTTTATTTAACCTGAATAAAGAATAGGCTAGGGAATAATGTGGATTAGTATGTGCTCTTGGGTGCGACTAAATTTATAGATTTTAACATTCTAGAATACACCTAATATGGCCTTTCCAATGATACCAAACCTGACCAGGACAAACAAAATCAAAATACATTTTTTATTTGTTATAATGCAGCACTATTGTTAATTTTTCAATTATTATAAAGTGAACAATGATGCTGCAGAAACTCTCATTTCCCACGATGCCAGCAAGTTTGAAGGTGGTGGCACAGTACGTTATTACTAGGGATGCACCGAAATGAAAACTTGGGACCGATACCGAAAATGCATGATGAGCTTGGCCAAAAACCGTAACCGAAAATGACTTTCTATATATGCATGTGTCTGGTGTGTGTGTATGTTTGAATATATATCTCTATCTCGAAAATTTTGTAACTAATGACAAATTACCTTTTTTCCCCATCAATTTAATACTAGACTTTATTAAATTAATATCATGAATTTTAAATTAATCCACATTAACCTCCCTGGTGGTATTCCTGAGTGTGACTCGGGGTTAAATTTCACTACCGCGAATGGTAACCCTGAGCCACACTCGGGCTGCATACTCACCTCTTCCTGCGCTCCCTCACTGTCCCCCGCAGTGTGATCGCAGCGACTTGCTTCCTGGTAAGGCTCCCTGTGAGTCACATGATGCAGAGGGGCGGGACCTGGCAGCAAATTAGCAAACTGTAAAAAAGATTTATATCTTACAGCATGAATTGCTCATAAACGACCACTAGGTGGCACTAACAGACCATACAGATTCTAAGACTTAACTTAACTGTGTATATATATATATATATCAGATCTTATTTGCACGGATTTCAGTGAGCTATTCCTAATTATTACAGGCTTACTATATAAAACAACACGTTTTCTGTTGAAAAAAAAAGACGCTTTTAGACACAATTTTTGAAAAAATTAGACCGCCAGGGAGGTTAAAATGTTTAAGATATTTTTGTCCTATTTTGGTAGTTATTTTGCATCTAGTGCATACATTCATGTGTAAGATTTTTGGACGCACACAAACATTTTATAGTTGCAGAAGACCGTTACATATCCCAGCAATTCAGAGAACTATGCAACTATAAAGTTTATTTGTTGTGTGGAGGCTTTTAACTTAATTTGTTTGCCCTCCAACACAACTTAAAAGTGCCAAAAAACAAAGCCTTATAAAGGGACTTTTAAGATGCAAGCTAAAAGAAAAAAGATTGCAAAATGAATGTGTATACGTTCCATTAACTTTTTGGAGGCATGGATGTAAGCTCCCACATTAAACCACCCCCCTCTTGTTCTCAGAGCAGACACCTCTGGCCGGAGATCAGTGATAAATCACTTGTTCCTTGTCACTGAGAGGCCAGCGGTTACTGCGTGCACTGATAGTGGCAGCAGCTCCGAGTAGGCAGTTAACCCTTTTTGTGCAGAAATAAATGCGTAGCAGCTCCTGCCTCTTTCCAATTACAATTATCTCCAGCTGAGCAGCATTGAAAGCGTGCTCGCTCAGTGTCAGCAATTTTCGGCTGACTTTTTCAGCTGGTGTTTTGCTTTCAGGCCGAAACCGATAACCCCTTTATCGGCAGAATCTATCGGTGGCCGAAATTTCGGTGCATCCCTGGTTATTACATCTTGGTTCATTAAAAACCTAAGATGCCGCACTGCTGCAAGGAGCGCCGGGGGTACTTTAGAACCATGCGTCTGATTTTTACACCTCACAAGGTCAATTGAGGTGTCACTGGAAAGGTCAGAGTCTGTCCTTTCCAACGATATCAAATCTGACCATGTAAAGTGTAAAAATAGAGATAAGAAAAAAATTTATTAAATGCAATTATTTAAGCAGCAGAGTAATTCAAAACTCCCGGCTGCTGGTACTGCTGGGTGCGATGGAGGAAACTCTGAAGCGGAGCGGTTTTCTGCAAGATCAGAGGAGGAGAGAAGCGGGGCACTCTAGATATCCTGACCACTTTATAGTTTTAAAGTGGTCAGGATGTGATGTGTGTCCCGTCACCTGCTTTTAATTTTACTGTGTTTATGAAGATCAACACCGTAATTTATTTTTTTTTAGCTGCGATTATCCTTGTGGAAACTTGGATTTTAATTCTACCTTGACTTTGATAATCTCGACCATTGTCTCTAGGTCCCTCTTTGCTTAAATATAGCTTTGGAGCAAGCCAGTGTATGCAGTAAACTGACTTTTAGAAGTCATAGTTGGATGAAATCCAGATAAGCACCAGTGGACTTCAGTGAAAATAAAATGACATGTATATCTTGGAATGTGAAAAAAGGAACTCCCTTACTAAAACAAGACTAATGGATTGTTTAGGTTAATTTGACAGGTCACATCCTGGTAATGACTTCATAGAATGTATTAAACCAGAAAGCTTTCAAGAGAAATCGCTACCAAAATGGTAGAGCGTAACAGAATTATACCAGGTAATGAACAATTTTAATAATGAAAGGTAGTAAGAGACAAGAGGGATTACCCCTAAATATTCCAATAGCTACAGTTACTCTGATAGAAAATCAGAGTACTAATGTCTCCCAGAGACCAATGATTAATAATTAACTTTTATTGGATAGTTAAAATCGGCAAACTATTATACATGGATAGACAGTGCTCACAAAACATAATAATAAAAACAGAAGACAATTACTGCTGAAGAGATGGTAATGTATAATGGTAAAGGATGTGACCAATAATCAATACAATAGGTAGCCTTCGAGGGTTACCTCAGGGTATTGTAACGAATAAAAGTGGTAGCCAATTGAGTAATGAACCACTATATTTGAATCAGCCAAAAGGGTCAAGAGAGGAGCTCTTGTTAAGCATGAGTTGGCTCAAATAGCCGAATAAAGATGCATATCAATAATGATCCAAGTTCCTAGTGTCAATAAGACCCACCTGCGGGGTATATATATATATCTCAACAGAAAGAGCAAAGAGCTCCAATCTACAAGAAGGCACACCTTTAAACCAGCAGAGAATTGACGGCGAGAAGCTCTTGTTTAGCATAAATTGGCTCAAATAGCCCAATGTGAAAGCATTTCATTGATTGTCCAGATACATAGTCTCATTAGAAACCTTTAACAAAGTATACGTGCATACAGGGAATATCGAAGATGCAATTCACCAAAGAACATGTAACGAAGAGCTCCTGGTCAGAGAGGCGCACCCGACGCGCGTTTCGCCTGAAATGGCTCGTCAGGAGTGCTTACGGACGGAAGACAGGTGGGGGATTTTAAATTTTCAGTGTTCCATCCCTGCCTGTAAATCTAGCCAATAGGAAAGGCAATAGTAAATGCTCCAATCAGAGGACTGTCATGAAGATTGGCACCGAGAGAATCCAATGATGATTCAATTTAGATCCGTTCACTGAGAAAATCAATGAAGCGAGAATGTTTCACTGGAATGTAATTATGGAACTCGAAGGAGCCATGAACTAGGAGAGTTTGATTAATGTTAATTGATCACCATATCTTGAGGTGATACTGATATACGGTACAAGCATCACTGAAAACAATAAAATAAATAACCAGGATCAGACAGATGGAATATCTGTGTATATATAAGTGCCGTAACCAGGACAATAATATTATATATAGTTGGTAAACAGGTTACAGCGCTGAATCTACACGTATAAGATGGTGATAGGAATGAAAAATAAAGTAGAAAAAATATATTGGGCTCAAGAAAATAATGATAATGCAAAGCTGGAAAAACGAACCATTGTATAATGGAAAAAATCATAAAGCAAAAACGAAGAGAATCAACCAAAATGAGCGATATAGAGGCTATTGAGTACCACTGGCCTTAAATATAACAGAAAAGTAAGAAGTAAAATGAATATATGTGAAAAATCGTGAAATATAGAATATAAATGAAAAATAAAAATTGAAGCGTTATTATCCATAAAAAATGGCTGAGAGAGACAATGTAGTAGAGTATACGTATGGATGAGTCCTATGAAAAGTAATAATAATGCCATATGTAAAGTAGCACAATACTACAGTAAAGAAAGCCGTACTTGCACGGTGATGCATATGTATACATCAATAGGGAATAATGTAAACGGTAAATTAAAAGAATCACTATAACTATTAAATGGTGTATAAGATAATAATGATGAATAATTTACATTGGGTCGATAGAGCCATATTTGAATGGATAAATAAATTGAAATAATATCAAATTATAAGGTGTACAATATATGTGTCATGGCCAATAAGTATACAGTAAAAGGATGGAACACTGAAAATTTAAAATCCCCCACCTGTCTTCCGTCCGTAAGCACTCCTGACGAGCCATTTCAGGCGAAACGCGCGTCGGGTGCGCCTCTCTGACCAGGAGCTCTTCGTTACATGTTCTTTGGTGAATTGCATCTTCGATATTCCCTGTATGCACGTATACTTTGTTAAAGGTTTCTAATGAGACTATGTATCTGGACAATCAATGAAATGCTTTCACATTGGGCTATTTGAGCCAATTTATGCTAAACAAGAGCTTCTCGCCGTCAATTCTCTGCTGGTTTAAAGGTGTGCCTTCTTGTAGATTGGAGCTCTTTGCTCTTTCTGTTGAGATATATATATATACCCCGCAGGTGGGTCTTATTGACACTAGGAATTTGGATCATTATTGATATGCATCTTTATTCGGCTATTTGAGCCAACTCATGCTTAACAAGAGCTCCTCTCTTGACCCTTTTGGCTGATTCAAATATAGTGGTTCATTACTCAATTGGCTACCACTTTTATTCGTTACAATACCCTGAGGTAACCCTCGAAGGCTACCTATTGTATTGATTATTGGTCACATCCTTTACCATTATACATTACCATCTCTTCAGCAGTAATTGTCTTCTGTTTTTATTATTATGTTTTGTGAGCACTGTCTATCCATGTATAATAGTTTGCCGATTTTAACTCTATCCAATAAAAGTTAATTATTAATCATTGGTCTCTGGGAGACATTAGTACTCTGATTTTCTATCAGAGTAACTGCAGAAAGCTTTCAAAACCAAACCACTACCTGCATCTTTGATTCCCCTACCTTGTGACCTAACGGATGATCTTGACAACATTGGCTGACAAGAATTAGACCCCATTGTAGGAGATACAGGGGTCATTTGGACCCCTGTATCTCCAGTTCTATAGAGCAAAGTCATTGGAACCGTCAGAGTATGTCCTTTTTATTGATAGCATACATGACTATGTACAACGTGCAAAATTAAATACAATTGTCTTTTTTTTTCCATTTTGATTACAATTGCTTATTTCTTTGGAAAAAAACAGGTTCTCCAATTTTGTGTTTTAGACCGAGTACCTTTTTAGAATGTATAACCACAAAGGTTTGGACGATAAACTGTGGGACAATAAATTTAGACGGTGTAAATGATTGACGTTTGAATAGCAATTTAACTGCTTCTGACATGACCTATACACATAGTAATGATATATTTTAAATCTGCTGAGTCCCATGAAAAAATATATAATTTGTCTGGGTCCTGTGTCATGGAACTGACGTAGCGCTCCACGCTTCAAACCCCAAGAGACTTTATGTTCATTAATATTGAGTGGTGTGATTTTAAATGTACTTTATTACTGTATGTGAATTTAGAGATGTGTTTTGGAGGTGCAGAGCTGAGGTTATTTTCATTGCCCTCTTGTGTGCAGAATGTGTGATTTGTGATTATGTAGGAATGCATTGTCTAGTCTTTGTGATTTAGTTTGAATCTTATTTCTTTGTTGAACCAGAGCAATGTCATCAAATTTGTATAACCTGGATTATGCAAATACTCTGATTATCTATTGTCTGGCCCGTGTGTACCTGCTATCATAATCCCTTGTTTTGACTCCTTTTAGAAATGTTACGTAATCTTGAATGTAACGGTCTACCTAAATGTAGATTACACCAAAACCTCCCTTAAAAGTAGGGATGCACCGATACCACTTTTTTAAGACCGAATACAGATACTTTTGTTCAAGTACTCACCGATACCGAGTACCGATACTTTTATCTTATGTCATGTGACCGCTTTCCAATAAGAACAGACCTCATATAAAGCCCCCAGGTCTCATGGATATGCCCCAGCTCATGGATAATGCCCCCCAGCTCGTGGATAATGCCCCCCAGCTCGTGGATAATGCCCCCCAGCTCGTGGATACTGCCCCCAGCTCGTGAATACTGCCCCCCAGCTCGTGAATACTGCCCCCCCCAGCTCGTGAATACTGCCCCCCCCAGCTCGTGGAAATGCCCCAGCACGTGGATTTGCCCCCCAACTTATGGATAATGCCCCCCCAGCTCATGGATTTGCCCCCAGCTCATGGATAATGCCCCCCCAGCTCATGGATAATGCCCCCCCCCCAGCTCATGGATAATGCCCCCCCCAGCTCATGGATAATGCCCCCCCCAGCTCACTCTCCGCTCATACTTACCTTCCTTTAGCGACGCCGGGAAAGTCTTCGCACGTGCGCTCCTTGGAAGGTCCCCAGCCGCGACCACGTGGGACCATGTGATCGCAGCTGGGGTCCTTCAACGAGCGCACGCGGGGAAACTTAAGGTAAGTATGAGCGGAGAGCAGCTGCAGGGCCTGTCCGACTGCTCTATCGGCATTCGGACAGGCCCTGCAGCTGCTCACTTTGTTTATACTTACCTTCCTTTAGCGACGCCGGGAAAGTTTTCTGTGCGTGCGCTCGTTGGAAGGACCCCAGCCCCGATCACATGATCCCACGTTGTCGTGGCTGGGGGCCTTCCAACGAGCGCGCAAAGACTTTCCCGGCGTCGCTAAAGGAAGGTAAGTATAAACAAAGTGGCGAGAGCAGCTGCAGGGCCTGTCTGAATGCCGATAGAGCATTCGGACAGCCGCCCCAGCCCCTAGGATGCCGGCAAGCCAGCTCAATGCCGGCTTCCGGTATCGGAAAAAAAAATATCGGGGTACTGCACGAGTACCAAGTACTCCTGCAGTACCCGGTATCGGTACCGATATCGATACTAGTATCGGTGCAACCCTACTTAAAAGATGTTGTGATTTTGTGTATGTAAATGACCTGTGTGTGACTGTATAAATGTGTCTCTGGGTTAGAAATGGAACTGGTTTGCTTTAATCAAAGACCACAGATCTACAGCGTCGCCTTATTTCTGGAGGTGCTAGCAGGCTCTATGGGTCCCGGTTCTTAAACTTTGTCTAAGGACTGGAGGAAGGCACAGGAGTCTGGCTGGGTTAGAACACGGGGGGGGGGGTCCTGTGAGGAAGCGGCATTGGCAGATGTGTCCCTGTTGGGGTACAGCGATCTGTCACATCCTGCTTGATGTCTATAAATATGGTTTAAATGTCATGAGCCAAAAATAGTTGAAACTAGCTCAGCACACGGGTGAAATGGCTCAGAAGCGAAGAGGTTAACTTCTATGTATCTAACCTCCAGACTTCAATTGACAAGGCTTTTTTCTGGATACGCTCAAAATTTATAGACCTCTACAGTATGTACTGTACGTCCTAGCCTGTGTGTATATCTGTGTAAGTGTATATATGGGTGTTTGTATATAGCTATTCTAGTGGCCAAAATTGTGGATACACCTTCTGATTTTGTCAGTTTTGGTTGACGAGAAAATTCCTCTGCTTCCCTGGCCTGGAAATAGCCCTGACTTGAATCCCATCGAAAATCTGTGGTGAGGATTGAAACGCAAGGTCTCGAGCAAGAATCCAAGCAACAAACGAGGACTCCTTGAGGCTATAATCAATTCCTGGCATCATTCGATCACAGAAGAGGATGTCAAAAGACTCGGTCAAGAGTCATTGCCTAGAAGGTGTCAGGCAGTAGATAAGGCCAAAGGCTATCCAACACGTTATTGAAAAAACACATTGTGACAAACTTGCAATTATCATTTTTTTGTGCTATATAATAGCCAAGATGCATTATGGTACATTTCCAGCCAAAATTTTACTTAAAGATTTTTTGCTGTTGAGGTATTATTTTACTTGTGCTATGACGTTTTTACAGCTTTTTATATAAAAAGTGCTTTAAACTGCAAAAGTTTTGTAAAAATGTAAGGTGTATCCACAATTTTGGCCATGTGTGTGTTTGTGTGTATGTGTCTGGGTGTTTGTGTGTATGTGTCTGGGTGTTTGTGTGTATGTGTCTGTGTGTTTGTATGTATGTGTCTGGGTGTTTGTATAGAGCTGTGTATGGGTACGAGTTTGTATCTGGATTTATACCTCCAAAATGTCCTATTTTTGGTTCCAAATCCCCTGTCCCGATTATTATTATTTTTTTTACTAATGTCCCTCCTTTTTGGGGCTCCTCCATATTTTCAGGGTGTGTGGGTGTAAAGCAATAAACCTCCCAGCATTGTGTCTCTAAACTATAATAAATGTTGTTCGAAACTGCTCTGAGATCAGACATTTTTGCTTTGAAAAAGAGACAATCCATAAAAAATCTGCTCTGTGTATATCGTCGCCAGCACTAAATAAGCAGGACATTCCGCGCAGGCACGGGCTTTTTAGAACAATCTTGTTTTCTTGACAAGTTTTTAAGAGGTGAATAATCTTAGAATATTTTGCCTGCAAAGAGTTAATCTAACGAATAAATCCATTTTGTTGTTAAAGTCTCCAAAACATGTGCTTTGTGAGTTTTTAAATCTAACTTCATGTTTTTGAGTGTAGACACTTACGTAAACAAAAGCCATGCTAAGCCTTCGTCTGAGGTTCACCCGAGTGTAACGCAATTGCAATGGCATTTCGCCTTGTATATTTTTTCCCATGAATATGTATACGAAAGTGAAAGATTAGGGTTGACGTTTTCACCAAAGGGAGTATTGCTTTCTGTTAATTCCAAAGAGGAGTGGGAGTTGGGGAATGGCAGGGAATACGCTTTACCCCCCCTTTCTATCCATACCCTAAATGCATATGTGACCTAGTAATGAACGTTCTGCTTATTCAGCTGCTATCCTAAGTTAACCTCAGCCACGTCCGTCCTTCAGTCTCGAGATAACAGTGAATTTTACAACGAATTCCAGTTTTTGTATTGCCAACTTGCCAATTGAATGTCGCTTCTTCACATGCCAGGCACAGCTTTGCTGACACTGCCACGCTGTGTCGCCCGTCTGCCCGGCGGTGGCCACGCTGTGTCGCCCGTCTGCCGGTGGTGGCCACGCTGTGTCGCCCCTCTGCCTGGCGGTGGCCACGCTGTGTCGCCAGTCTGCCCGGCGGTGGCCGTGCTGTGTCGCCCCTCTGCCCGGCGGTGGCCGTGCTGTGTCGCCCCTCTGCCGGCGGTGGCCGTGCTGTGTCGCCCCTCTGCCCGGCGGTGGCCGTGCTGTGTCGCCCCTCTGCCCGGCGGTGGCCGTGCTGTGTCGCCCCTCTGCCCGGCGGTGGCCGTGCTGTGTCGCCCCTCTGCCCGGCGGTGGCCGTGCTGTGTCGCCCCTCTGCCCGGCGGTGGCCGTGCTGTGTCGCCCCTCTGCCCGGCGGTGGCCGCGCTGTGTCGCCCCTCTGCCCGGCGGTGGCCGCGCTGTGTCGCCCCTCTGCCCGGCGGTGGCCGCGCTGTGTCGCCCCTCTGCCCGGCGGTGGCCGCGCTGTGTCGCCCCTCTGCCCGGCGGTGGCCGCGCTGTGTCGCCCCTCTGCCCGGCGGTGGGTGCGCTGTGTCGCCCCTCTGCCCGGCGGTGGGTGCGCCTTGTCGCCCCTCTGCCCGGCGGTGGCTGCGCCTTGTCGCCCCTCTGCCCGGCGGTGGCTGCGCCGTGTCGCCCCTCTGCCCGGCGGTGGCTGCGCCGTGTCGCCCCTCTGCCCGGCGGTGGCTGCGCCGTGTCGCCCCTCTGCCCGGCGGTGGCTGCGCCGTGTCGCCCCTCTGCCCGGCGGTGGCTGCGCCGTGTCTCCCCTCTGCCCGGCGGTGGCTGCGCCGTGTCGCCCCTCTGCCCGGCGGTGGCTGCGCCGTGTCGCCCCTCTGCCCGGCGGTGGCTGCGCCGTGTCGCCCCTCTGCCCGGCGGTGGCTGCGCCGTGTCTCCCCTCTGCCCGGCGGTGGCTGCGCCGTGTCTCCCCTCTGCCCGGCGGTGGCTGCGCCGTGTCGCCCCTCTGCCCGGCGGTGGCTGCGCCGTGTCGCCCCTCTGCCCGGCGGTGGCTGCGCCGTGTCGCCCCTCTAAATCTTTTGTTCATTGATAGAAGATGGCTTAAATACTACTTGTAATCATTTTTTCCTTTTGGAATTTTTTTATCTTTTATAGGACAGTATTAACCTGCAACAACAATAAAATAAATGGTATCTGCAGCACATGTGGAGTCCCTCTATTAGTGAAAAGCTTTATTTTGGATTCCTTTTTGGTGAGAAATACAGCTTCACCATGTCAAAAAATAGCTAAACAAAGGATCAAGGGGATTTCCATTCGTCATACTCTCAATCACAGCATCTGTACTTAATTTGTTTAAGAGGGCTTTAGTCCACATCCATTTTCTTAATTTAATCTTGACTTTTTCTTTGCCAAATATTAGATTTTTATTTTCATTTGAAAAAGTGCAGCAAGGGTTGTTTTTTTTTTTTTTTTTGTCCATTTTTCTGAAGCTCATATTTTTGTTTTTAAAGTAACACTACCGCTTACAAAAGCTGTAACTAGATTACTTGTTCATTACAAATAAAACCACTTAATAAAACACATGCTGCTGTTTTTTTTTTCTTTGAAGTAATTGCATGTAAAATGGAAAAAAAGTAAGTTAGTTTTTTTTTTTTTATATTTTTTTTTTTTGTTTCCATTCTCTGGATTTTCCCCATGATTGAACATTTGCCAAAATCTCTGTAAACATTTTACTTTACTGCTGTGGTTTAACGGTTAATGAGGTGGAGGGGAAAATGTTTAGATAAGGCAGTAGGAGGTCTATTCTCCAGGCAATCTGAGATAAGAGATGGCAGCTGAATGAGATAAAACAGGAAACTTAATCCACCCCCTGGGGATGTCCTTTGAATACATCCCACCCAATACACTGATTTGAGTCTGTGATCTATCCATTAACTGTGTTCTATGGCCAATGCCACACAGTGAGGAGCAAGTGATGTAAACCTACAGGAGGGGCAGTTTACAACACAAAAGAACACAATGTATGCACCCAGTGACACACACAGTCAAATATTTTCTTAAACAAGAGAAAACAAAGTACATGTAAGATATCAGCAACCTAGAATAAAAAAAATTAAGGACATTTTATTTTTTTGGTGGTAGTGGCCTTTTAAACCCAGATGTCGCACAATTATTTTTCTTCCCAACATGATCTTTCCTTAACATGTGGAAAACATTACTAAGGAGGTTTTTAAAACATCAGCTCATTACGCAGGGAGCCTGCCGAAATTAGCTTTGTTTTCTGTGGCATTCAGGGAATAGTGTAATAGACTTTGTCAAAGGATTTCTTCCCGATACATAAATCAGTGTGTCCTTTTATCATTTACTACCAGAAATGTAACATGAGTTTCAGATTTTGTTTGTTAATCTATCGGGTCTATTCACTTGAGGGGTTATTCAGAGAGCACCGACATTTCGGTGCTCTCTCGTTCCCTTCACTTCTGGGAATCGAATTTCCTGATCCTGCGGTGAATTCAGCAAGCATTCACCTCAGGGTGTAACGTTGGGGGCTTCCAGCCTCTCCAGTGTGCTTGAAGGCAGCATGTCTGATGATGCTCGCTGACCAACACCCGGTTTAAATAGAGACAGGCAGGGAGGTAGGTGGCTGCATGAGGCGCGGCTTGAGTGGGGGGCACGGTCTGGTGAAGGTCTTTAAAAACCCACAGTTCCTTCTAAGCAGTGCCAGATCGTGGTTATCCATACCTGAGCTCCTTGTACCTGAATTCTCTCGTGATTTAACCTGTTATTGACCTCTGCTTGTTTTCTGACTATTCTGCCTTCCGTTGCCCTAGTCTATTTTCTTGTACTAAGCTTCTGCTCTGATATCGACCCGGCTATTCCATTTGACTATTCTATACTCTGTATTCCTGATTCTGGCTCGTCTGACTAACCCCGTGTTGCTAACCTGGTTTCTTATTACGACATTGTCTTTGATTTAACCCTTTCTGTCTAGCTAGTATACCTGGCCAAGTCTAAGGACCAGACAGGGATTCTTCTACGGCTACCCTGTTGGTAGCTTTTGGGCTCTGTGGAGTGTTGGGCTTTAAGGACTGCATGGTGGGATCCGGGAACTGTGACATTACGATCTGGCCAAAATGGATCCCGCAGACTTAACACAGCATTTGAGTAATTTTTGTATCCAGACAGGATGAGCAGGACTATAGGATGGATCAGTTTGCTCTCGCCTTACAAACTATCCTGACTCGTACGGCTCACCTGGAACCAGCTGGAGTTGCACCTCTGCCTGCTATACCTGTGTCCCCTGTCGTTCAGACATCCCAGGTACACATGACCGCTCCTATGAGGTTTGACGGTACTCCCTCGGAGTGCCGGGGATTTTTGGTACATGTGGATATTCATTTTAAATTAAATCCACAAATGTTTATCACTGACATAGCCAAAGTGGGGTTCATTATTAACCATCTGTCTGGCAGAGCGTTGACATGGGCGAATCCTTTATGGGAGGCAGAGAAGCCTATCATACGGAACTATAAAGAATTCATAGCCTAGTTAAAACGTACATTTAATCCTACCAGAAAGGCCAAGGTAGCTGGCAAATCCTTGTTCCGCATACGTCAATGGAACAGGACTGTGTCTGATTATGCTATAGCATTTAAAACGTTGGTTTCTGACGTAAACAGGACTAATGAGGCTCTGGTTCTGGCTTTTATGGAGGGGTTATCAGAGTCATTAATGCATGAATTGGCTCCTCGTAAATCACCTGAGGTATTGAGTGAACTCATTGATTATTGTATAGATCTGGATGATCAGATAAGGGACAGAAGAA
Organism: Leptobrachium leishanense; assembly: GCA_009667805.1. Taxonomy (NCBI): domain Eukaryota; kingdom Metazoa; phylum Chordata; class Amphibia; order Anura; family Megophryidae; genus Leptobrachium; species Leptobrachium leishanense. The sequence goes on along the minus strand of CM019070.1, from coordinate 120,036,771 downwards.
CTCAAAGAGAGAAACCTAAGAGACCGTTACCAAGGTTGGCTCCTGTCTTTCAGGCACCACCCAGAGAGTTATCTCCTCCCTCTGAGCCTATGCAACTAGGCCATACTAGGCTTACAGAGGAAGAGAGAACAAGGCGTCTTCGTGAGGGATCGTGCCTGTATTGTCGTTTAAAAGGACATTTACGACTTCAATGTCCCACTCGCCCTAGAATGCATAAGCCAGAAAACTACCACACCTAAGGCAGCTGAGGAGACAGGCCTTGGGTGTGACGTTCATGTCTCCTGTCAAAAACACTAAACTCTTGTTACCAGTATCCATAGCTTGGGAGACAAAGACCACGCATATTACTGCTTTTGTTGATTCTGGGGCTGCTGGTAATTTCATTGATGTTGAATATGCTTCCTCCATCTCTCTCCCTCTGGTTGTAAGAGAGACGCACTTGGCCGTTGAAGCCATAGACGGTAGGCCGTTATCCTGCCCCAGGATAACTCACGATACTGTTACAGTGGTTCTTGCCACTGGTCTCCTGCACAAAGAAGAGATCATATTACAGGTTATCCGTTCACCTTCCAATCCTGTTGTGCTTAGTTTCCCTTGGTTGGTGGAACATAACCCTGTTATTGATTGGGCTAAGGGCGAGATACAGTCTTGGAGTCCTGCTTGTTTTGTTAACTGTGTAATACCCATCCAGCATATTGGTGCCCTGAACACACCTACAGCTCCTCCATTGTCAACAGAGGTCCCTGACTGGTATGCCGACCTCAGGGCTGTATTCGATAAAAGCGAGGCCAAGAAACTACCTCCACATAGACCGTATGATTGCGCCATAGATATTCATCCTGGTACCATGCCTCCTCAAGGCAAAGTATATCCTTTATCCATAAAGGAGAACCAAATCATGGAGGAGTACATAAAGGAGAATTTGGAGAGAGGTTTTATTAGACGTTCCTCTTCTCCGGCAGGGGCTGAGTTTTTGTTGTGTCAAAAAAAAAAAAAAAAAAAAAAAAGAGGGAGATTTACACCCGTGTATCGATTTTATAGGGGGCTTAACAAGATCACCAACAAGAATGTGTACCCTATCCCCCTTATATCAGAACTGTTCGACAGGTTAAGGGGGATCAGCAGTATACACAAAACTCGCTTTAAGAGGGGCTTACAACCTGATACGTATAAGAGATGGGTATGAGTGGAAAACAGCATTTAACACCAGGAGTGGGCATTATGAATATCTGGTCATGCCTTTCGGTCTCTGTAATGCTCCAGCTGTATTCCAGGATTTTATTAATGATGTGCTCAGATTTTTTGCAATCCTTTGTTATAGTATACCTAGACGATATGCTGATTTACTCTCCCGATCTGAAAACCCACCATGAACATGTCAGACAGGTATTGGCAAAATTACTAGACAATGGTCTTTATTGCAGACTGGAGAAGTGTTTATTCGTCATTACTACTGTAAAATTTCTTGGGTACATTATCACTCCAGAAGGTTTTGAGATGGATCCTTCCAAACTCAGGGCCATCTCAGAATGGCCTCTTCCCCAAGGCCTCAAAGCCATACAGAGGTTTTTGGGGTTTTCCAACTATTATAGGAGATTTATCAAGAATTATTCCACTGTAGCCTCTCCTATCATTAATATGACACGTAAAGGTCTGAAGAATCAGGTCTGGTCTTCACAATCCAAACGAGCATTTGAAGCTCTTAAGCAGGCTTTCACTTCTGCTCCCATGTTACGGCATCCTGATCCCAGAATTCCATTTGTCCTTGAGGTTGATGCTTCCGAGATGGGCATTGGGGCTGTCCTATCTAAAAGAGAGTCTCCAGGAAAGCCTCTACATCCCTGTGGGTTCTTTTCAATAAAATTATCACCAGCAGAACGCAATTATGATATCGGTAACAGAGAATTGCTTGCTATTGTGTCTGCCCTATCAGAGTGGAGACATTTGTTGGAAGGTACTCTTAAGAACCTTACGTACATCGGGGATGCTAAACGTTTGAACGCGAGACAGGCCAGGTGGTCATTACTACTGTCTCGGTTTAATTTTGTGTTGACTTACAGACCAGGTGACCGTAATGTAAAGGCTGATGCCTTATCTCATCAATATGACCCGTTTGAATCAAATACACAAGACAACAATCCTATAGTTCCTCCTGAACGTATTGTGGCTTCCACGGTCTTGTCTGTTTCCTCGCCTTTCCTGGAACGCCTCCAAGCAGCTCAAATGGGGGCTCCACCTAACAAGCCTCCAGATATGTTGTTTGTGCCTGAAAAGGAAAGACAAGAATTACTCATGTTTCATGATTCTAAACCAGCAGGTCATCCTGGTATTACGAAGACTCTTACCAGTATCTCCAGACAGTTCTAGTGGCCCACCGTGCGACAGGACGTACGTCTTTGTTTTGGCTTGTCAAGTCTGTGCCAGAAGCAAAACCAGTAAAACCTTGTCTGTCAGTCTATTGCAGCCGTTACCCATTCCTAATAGGCCTTGGTCTCATCTATCCATGGATTTTATTGTGGACTTGCCGAAATCCAAGGGTCATACTGTGGTTCTGACAGTTGTAGACCGCTTCTCCAAAATGTCTCATTTTATTCCTTTACCTAAGCTTCCTACAGCCAAAGAACTGGCGGTCGTCTTTGCTAGAGAGATTGTACGAATACATGGGGTTCCGTCTGAAATAGTCTGACAGAGGAGCTCCGTTCGTCTCTCGTTTCTGGAGGGATTTCTGTGCGGAGATGGGGGTGCGATTGGCCTTCTCTTCAGCATATCATCCACAAACCAATGGGGCAGCAGAGAGGGCAAATCAGGGTCTCGAGCAGTACATACGTTGCTTTACCACACAACAAGACAATTGGTCGGAGTTGTTGCCCTGGGCTGAGTATGCACGTAATAACGCCGTTAACGAGACTACTGGCCACTCTCCTTTTTCTGCCATCTATGGTTTTTTCCCTCCAGCTCTACCGCTTCAGTTTGCTGAACAGGCCATCCCGGCTCTCGATGAACATCTCCCACAACTACAAGAGATTTGGAGACAGATTCGTGAAAACATGGAGCGCAATGTTGCTGTCCAGAAACGCTAGGCTGACAGGCATAGGTTACAAGCTCCTTCCTACAACGTGGGGGATAGAGTTTGGTTGTCCACTAGGAATGTGAAGTTGCGGGTGCCTTCTATGAAAATGGCACCTCGGTTTATAGGTCCATACAAGATCATTCGCCGCATTAACCCTGTGGCTTATGCTCTTGCCCTTCCTAAACATCTTTGCTTGCACAACGTCTTCCACACCTCCCTACTGAAGCCTTTGTTGTGTAACAGGTACACGCGGGTCGTTCCTCCTCCTCCACCTGTTCAGGTTGATGGGGAAACAGAGTATGAGGTTAGGAAAGTTCTGGATTCTAGGCTGTTCAGGGGTGCTCTGCAGTACTTGGTCGATTGGGTGGGTTATGGTCCGGAGGACCGGTCCTGGATTCCGGCTTCCAACATGTCTGCCTCTAGGTTGGTCAGGGCGTTCCATGCCTCGCACCCCGATCGCCCTGGTGGTCGTCCTGCCACTTGCCCCAGTGGTCGTCCTGCCACTTGTCCTGTTGGTCATCTGGTGGCCTCCCGTGGAGAGGGGGTACTGTAACGTTGGGGGCTTCCAGCCTCTCCAGTGTGCTTGAAGGCAGCAGGTCTGCTGCTCGCTGACCAACACCCGGTTTAAATAGAGACAGGCAGGGAGGTGGCTGCATGAGGCGTGGCTTGAGAGGGGGGCGCGGTCTGGTGAAGGTCTTTAAAAACCCACAGTTCCTTCTAAGCAGTGCCAGATCGTGGTTATCCATACCTGAGCTCCCTGTACCTGAATTCTCTCGTGATTTAACCTGTTATTGACCTCTGCTTGTTTACTGACTATTCTGCCTTCCGTTGCCCTAGACTATTTTCTTGTACTACGCTTCTGCACTGATATCGACCCGGCTATTCCATTTGACTATTCTATACTCTGTATTCCAGATTCTGGCTCGTCTGACTAACCCTGTGTTGCTAACCTGGTTTCGTATCACGACATTGTCTTTGATTAACCCTTTCTGTCTAGCTAGTATACCTGGCAAAGTCTAAGGACCAGACAGTTAGGGATTCTTTTACGGCTACCCTGTTGGTAGCTTTTGGGCTCTGTGAAGTGTTGGGCTTTAAGGACTGCGTGGTGGGATCCGGGACCGTGACACAGGGTCCCTGGAGTGCAGGGAACGGACCTGAAAATCTGCTGAACAAAAGCCGGAAAACTCATCCGATACATACTGAAGTGTCGGATCACTCAAACCGCTGCAAAAAACACGCCGAACACGTCTGGACAAAGCCGACGAACTGCCGCACACAGCACTGACCAGCCGCTGGAAAAAGACGACAAATGGGGGGGAAAAAAAGCAATACAATTGAAAGTGTCAAAATTGAAACACTGTTTGCAAAAACTAATGGATGAAAAAGTCTGAAATTAACATATAAGGACCTATGAATAATAATAAATAGGTCTGTTACAGAAAAAATTAAATACACCATTTTTTAAAAAAAAATAAACAGATGTTTTTGGCCTGAAAGATCCTAAAAAATAGACATTTTGCTGCAGATTAGAAGAATAAAAGGTTGATCAATCAGGGTTATTCAGAGAGGTGAAAAGCAGGAGAATGACTGGAGAATGGAAAATTCTAGGTCAAAATAGTCGATTTGGAAAGTGATGAATGGGAGAATTTTTCTGGTTTGGCTATTTTGACCTAGAATTTTCCATTCTCCAGTCATTCTCCTGCTTTTCACCTCTCTCTAAATAACCCTAAATGTATAAAAACGGGATTATTTTTAGCATTGAAACCTATGGGATTCGCCTGAATAAACCTGCCGAATGAAACCACCAAACATCAGGGCATTTCTGACATTTCACTGCTGTTCAGTGTTCTCTGAATAGGTTAACCATTGCTTCTCTATGGGGGCATCCACTGCTGTCAAACAGCATCGTATTTGCAGGCAATTTGCCAAAATTTGACGAACGGCCTGCTTTCTGAATAGCCGAATGGCCACGAAATGGCACCGTACAGGGAAATTCCCTGTTCGGGGCCAGTTCGACTCTCTGAATAACCCTGTAAAGGTGAAAATCAGGAAATTGGCAGAAGTGAAAATTCTAGTTCAAAATAGACAAACCAGAAAAATTCTCCCATTTATCTCACTTTCCAAATTGGCTATTTGTCTCTTCTCCTGACTTTCACCTTTTAGTGAATAGACCTTATGTCTGATGTTACCGCTCCTACTTTTTGTATTTACTTTACGCATTTTGTATATTTTACTTACTGACAGCAACTCGTAGTGCATGTTATTATGTATTTTATTTATTAGAAACCAAATAACTAAAATAATTTTGCACTCGGTGGAAACCGTCCCAATTCCCTGTGGCAACAAATGGTGCCAAAAATGCTTGAATTTTTTCATTAATACTTTTAATGCACATTCGAGCCGCAACATGCTTGAAGTATTACAAAAATGTTTAACGATGTTAGAGTGTAAAAATTGTTTAAATGCACTTACACCAGTATTAACATTTATTTGTTTTCTTCTTGTTTGTTTCTCATGTGTCATATTGTTAATCCGCTCTCAAATGAATCTGGATTGAACATTGCATACAGATCATATTCTCCCCCCCCCCCCAATGGTTGGCAGTTGGATGGGTCATGTGGAGTTACACTGGGGTTAAAGAGGCGGTAGTGTTAACAATAACCTGTGCTTGCTAAAAGGTTACTTGGCCAATCGACGCCAGCCAGCTGCATCAGTGAAGCCAATGTTTTCCTACTGACACCATTTCTGGACACGTGCATGAGCAAAAAATTAGATTTGTAATTCATGGTTTGTCCAAAAATTATGATCCCTTCCTTCAATCTGAAATTTGTTTGATCATTAATTCTTCCAGTCTGAAATTCAGAATAATGATTTCATTTGTTAATTGATTTGTTGCTGATAATGGAGTCTACGAGCGCGAGCTTGTTAGCGAAAGCAAATTTATTTAATTAAAAACTCAAGTTGCCAAAGGGCAAATGTCTAACTCTTCCCCAACACTCCCATGTAAAGCCAGGCACCAAAATGTAAATGCAGTGTTGTAATTCTGAAAATATTCTAAAATGTTGTGATTCCAACTCTAAGAAATGTTGAAAAGGAAACTGTTCTTCAATATTGAGCGGAATGGAAGTGTTAACAATTGACCGGTGTTAAATTCACCCCTCTTTTACCTAGAGCGATAAAATGACTTTCCTGTCGCAAGCCTATATGTCCTGCCTGCTCTTAATTTTCCCAGCTATTTATATGCAAGAATGACCAATGATGATGATGTAACATTGGCGGGCATAGAGTCAGCTGGTTGAATGTTTGTTCAGTCAACCTACTCCTTCACCTTAAATTATGTCACCACCGAATCACATGCTGTCCTGAGGCCGTTTGATGGCCTTCAGGGTGGAATTGGGACATTCACTTTAAGTCGGGGGCGACACAGGTGTGGAAAGACATCCATGAGCACGTTTGGGAGTGAAAAGTCACATCTGTTGTAACATGTTAAAAGTACATACGTTAAATTGTGTGGTCCTCCCAGCCGATCCATCGAAACTCAACCATAGACATGGGGGGGTGGGGGTAAACAATGGACGCACTTCGTACATCCGTGTGGCCCCAGCTTTAACCACCATTCTATTGGCCATGGACAACCAGGGAGAGAGAAGGGGAATACTATCACTAGGACTACTCAGTGGAGGTGGTCATGGTAGCTCAAGTGTTCCTTTAGGTTATATCTTGGCGCCTGATTATTTTAGCTTTACCATCTTTTAGCTTGGAGTTGTCTGTCAATCCACAATCGTTCATTCAAATATATTTTGTTTAGGAATGGTTGAGTAGGCCTGATACTTCTGTTTAGTGAAAACTCTATGCACCAGCCTGATTGTGTCCTTATTTTTCTTTTATTTAGGATCCCTTACCGAGAGTTGTCAAGACTGCTGTGCCCAGAAAGCTACAGAAAACAACTCGTTGAGCTACAGCACCCACCACTGCCCCCAATCTAACAGGGTCTAGGGCCTGGCGATCTGTATCTGGGTGTACACTGTTGGTGGAAGAGCCTGCTACCTCCCTGGGTTCGTGGCCTTTGAGGGACAGACCTTCAAGCAAGGACCGGCCATATCAAACCATGGGGGGTTGGGGAGAGGGACAAATATGGGAAGAGAAAGACAGAAAAGCAGGCCTCTGTTTATTTTGTTAGTGTATATTATATAAACAATCTGATATATAATATGAAATTTCAGGCCAGATGGTGAGGAAGAAACAGAGATTGGCGATCTGAAAAGGCCTTTGTTCTTGTTCCTTTGTAACATTTCTGCCTGCTCATTGTATGATTTGTGGGGGTGGGAGTGTTTAATTTTTCTGTATTAAGGTGAAGATGTGAGTTCTAAGGCTCCTGCTGCTCTTTGTTTTTCTTGGCGTCTAGCCGCAGTCTACATGGGGAATATACTTGGTGCTGGTAGGAGGGGAGGTCTGGCTCTCTCAAATCATTCCCAGCTGGTGGTTGGCCTCTACAGCCTATTCTGTAGCAGAGGAGTCCAACAACATTCCATTCACGAGTACCTGGCTAACAGCATTGTATAATGTGTATATATATAATTTTTTGTTTAAGAATCTTTGTCAGCAGCCTGTGTTTAAAAGGCTCTGCTAAAAGCGATGAGGGGCAAGGTGTACTTGTTCTTCCAGTCCTCAGGATCATCCAACTTTCAAACATGGTGCAGTTGTTGTGGTAGGAGTTGGCGTCTTGACTGATGGTGGTCCGTTTAAACCTGAGCACTCCGCAGGCATTGCACAGTGCGATCTGGGCATTTATACAGTTTTTCAGAAATTTGTTTTTGTGTTTAGTGGTCTGGGTATCAATTTTCTTTTTGACTCGGATTTTTGGCATCCACATTTAATTAATCAAGAGGGATGCTAATCTGACAGATCGCTGGTGGCTACGGTTTGGGTGGTTGAGGATCCATGGTGTCCACCAAATATTGAACACTGGCCATGCTAGATCAGCAGTTTTTTTAACTGAATATTAGCTGGTTAAACTAAATGGAGGTTTGAAGATCTGCTGCAATCTTATTTTTACTGGATGTTCATGGGAGAATCTATAAATATCCCAGTTGCCACTCAATAAAGATCATTCATAAAAATTGTTTTCCTCTCATACATTGTATTCTTTACAAGCATCATTCATTGGGGTTGTCGGTGCTAGTAAATATCTGTTAATTTTTTTTTATTTTTTTTATTTTTAACAAGCTGACAACAGGAAATATTAATAGACAGACTAGTCATGGAGTCAAAAAATGTATAGTAGAATGGAGCAAAAAAAAAACCAGGTAATCAATTTTTGTTTTGTGCAAATTGCAAAAAAAGTCCTTACTGTGTATGTGACATTTTTTAATGGATCAGGAATGGAGGGTTGGGTAGAAAAAAAATATTAGCTATTGTCGATTTTAATTTATTAAAATCGTTTTATGATTTATTTTTTTTTTTTTTCTGCATCTTTGTATTTTTTTTTACCGTTTTAAACTTCAAGCTGTTCTATAAATCAAAACCGGTTTATTTTTTTTGGTGGGAGTAATCAGAGATTAAAGCCAGAATAGATTAACGTTAAACAAAAAAAAGGAAAAAATAAATAATTTTTCCACCAGAATAGATTGACTTGAAAATTTATTACCGTATTTTTCGGACCATAAGGCGCACTTAAAATCCTTAAATTTTCTCACAAATCGACAGTGCGCCTTATACTGCGGTGCGCCTAATGTATGGCTGTGTTTTCTTTATGTGGTACACAGCGCTCAAAAATTTCCTCTCCCTTGCTGGGGGGGCGGCCTGGAGGTGTGTCAGTTTCCTATCTGAGGGTGGAGGTGAAGTCTGCCCTGGGCCCTCCCCAGCACCCTGTCCCCCGCCAGCCCTGGGAAGGCTGAGCCTGGTGGGAGCTGCAGGATACCAACCCCACTTTCTTCCTGCTGGCTCAGGACCTTTGCACTTAAGGAGGTTGGGGTGTGAGGACCTCCAGCAAGCCGGTGTTTCCACAGTGCTCTCCGTAGAGAAAGCAGGCCGCCCCTTCAGCCAGCTGGGACAGGCAGGCAGGCACATACCTGGTGTCTGGGTGGTCCTGGTGGAAGCTGAAGGAGAGCGAACATTTGTTCCTGCCAGGCTGATGATCTGCCCACACGACACACACGCGCCCTAATCCCGCGCTGGTTCAAGTGGACGCATGCGTGTGGGCGTGGTCAGCGGCGGCATCACTCACTCACTGTCCCATGTTGTGCTGCCGCCGTATTTTTCGGACCATAAGGTCCATAAGGTCATTTCTCACAAATCGACAGTGCGCCTTATAACCCGGTGCGCCTTATGTATGAAAATAAACCCGGTTAGCAGTCGATCATTGATATTGCGCCTTATAACCCGGTGCGCCTTATGGTCCGAAAAATACGGTAAACTATTAATTTTACTACCATTCTCATTCATTGCTGTTTTAGCGAAATAAAGAAAAATCAGCAAAACGTCATTCTATTATTTTATTTCACATTCCATTTATAATCTGCAGAAAGACAGAGAATGCAACTGAAAATACTAAAATTAAGTCAGAATTCAACCATTTTTTTTCTTTATATCCTGGCTATACATTGAGTAACTCGCAGAAAGAGTTAAGCTGCTTGGTAGAAGAATCTTTAAGATGAACGTTTAGGCCGTGGGCAATTCTGACTGTTACAGAAAAGAATGTTCCTTAGGTGAACATATGCCTTAGTCTTGCTCTAACGATGTATTCTTGGTTCCCTGCCCTGGCAGGAGGAGCTTGTCTCAAAACACTGTCTCCAGTCTCTAACTTCATCAAAAATCAGGATTTGGAAAGCTTAGACTGTGGACTGTGATAGGAACATTGGAATGTTTGAAGCAAATCTGCACTGATCGGCAATACTGCACGATCTGGTCCCCAAAACTCTTCTGACAGTTCAACCAGAGGTAAATTGGGGATTTTTAATCATACAGATTTTTTTCTACTTAATTTTAAAACTCCAGATTGTCAGTTGCCATTCACCATATCCTCGTGACCCAATCAAACACCGGCAACAGAAATGTCATCGCATAAATTACCAATTTAGTTTAAAAAGTAACAATTTTAATATTTCTGTACATATACTTGATTGCAATTTCCTGTGGATTTTTTTTTTTCTTATTTTTTTTGCACGATTTTCGACACCTATGGAAATACTAATTTCCTAATTCATCTGAAGATAAAACACCATCAGTGTCTGTTAGTATCCAAATAAAACATGAGGTTTTTGAGTTGGGTATCTCCCAGAATTCCATTGAGCTAGAAAAGTGTGAGGCTGGAATGCGTCGCTACAGGAAATTTTAGGTTTCTGATTTATATACGGTTTATGTGAGGAATTCAAAAAGGAGAAGCTGCTTTCTGACTGGAAACCGCATGAAATGCCAATAGACGGCCAGTAGGCCTATGTAAGTAGAGTTCGGTCAAGCTCCATTTATGGGATTAACCATTGTGGACACCATATTCATAGTCAGAACATGTTGCTTTTTATGTTTTTTCTCTAATATAATTTATAACCCTTTCAGATTTTTTTTTTTTTTTTTTAACAGTGCTGGGTATTTTGTTGAATATAAAGATGGCTATTGTGCTATAGTAAGGCCAGGGCTCCTAATTATTCGAGGCCACAAAACTGTCACCAATACTAGGGGTCAACCAATTACTACTGATAATCGGGCCCGATATTGAGGCTTTTCCCTGTTATCGGTATCAGCATGCTCGATAGCCGATATACTGATAACAGGGATTTTTCTGCCAGTACACGCCGGAACTCCGTACCGGCGCATACCATCAGGGCAGTCGCTCCTCCATTAAGTTGCGTAGGACGTCTGCAGCACATGGGAAAAGATCCACAGCTCGGCGCCCATCCAGCAGGCGGTTGACATCTTTGCCAGCCCTGCCTGCGTGACATATCCCTGTCCACTGAAGTCATTTGACACGTCACTGACGTCAGCCGAGATATGGGGGTCCTTGGGACCCTCGTATCTCCGAAACCATAGAAGCCAGAGTGTCACGTTAGATGTCATTGGAAAGGCCAGCGCATGGCCTTTCTAATGATCCCAAGCATGACCAGTGTTTGTTTAAAAATAAAATAAATTACATTTATCTTTTTTTATATTTTTTTAATCCAGCAGTATTATTCAGTTATAAAGTGAACAATGCTGCTGCACTGTAGAGCTGTGATACGCTCATACACAGCGCACAATACTGTATCAGAGTACAACAACAATAAAACTCTCAGTAATGTGAGGTGTGTTATTAGCATATCAGAGCTGCACTGCAGTAAACCTCACAGCAATATGTCGTGTGTATGTATCAGAGCTCCACGGTAATAAAACTCACAGTAATGTGCAGTGTGTAAGAGTGATAGTTTTACTGCTGTGGAGCCCTGTGATATGCTCATACTCATACACACTGCACATTGCTGTGAGTTTTATTGCCGTGCAGCTCTGTGATAAGCTCATACACACCGCACAATGTTTTGAGTTTTATTATTTTAACCCCTCACACTGAGCGCTGTGATTCCTTAACCCAAAATATTTAGGATTCTAGTAGTGGCGTTTAGTGTGTGATGTGTACATGGGTTTTTTGCCCTTTTTCGGTGTTCAGGAAAGCTATTTAGGTTATTTTGCAAGCACTTTATTTTTCTCAGTTGTAATGTTCAGAGTTTTATTAAACCTTTTCAGTTTATTCCAGATTTGTGTAGAATTTGCGTTTTTTTTTTTTTTTAAAAAAAAAAAAATTAAAATCTACAGAATATTGGCTATCGGCCTGAAAGTCTGCCGATTATCGGCCTATCCCTAATTAATACGCATGCTGGCATTTACTCCCAGAGTCGATAATCACATGAGATTTCATGTACAGGCTTTACTGCATAAAGACACTGGACAGTTACTTGTTCTCTGGTCTTTCCATTTGAGAGGAGGTGTCAGATTCTGTACTCCTGTTCACCATGGTATTGGAGGTGAGTTTTATTTTGCAGTTGCAGGGCAGAACTCTCTTGCATCCAATGGCTCTCATTGAGAGACATTAAATTGGCTGGGTGCGTTCTCGAGCATTCATTGTACCACTGTGTCTTGAGAGTAGGCATATGCCATGTCAAAAGACGCTGCTGGAATAAAGGTCAGCTTTAAAAAAATTCTTAAAACGGCTTGGGTTGCTGAGGATTTAATGGTTGATCCCCCTTCTCCTGCATCCCTCTGGTTTAACCCCAGAATATTCCTTTTAGTCCTACTAATTCACCCTGATCTTTGCAAACTAGTTTTCTGGAGAGAGGCGGAGCTGACTCGCAGCGGAGGAAGTCGTGCTTTGGATGTGCTCCCGCTGAATTGTTCTTTACTGCTGATTATTGGCACGACTTTCCTCCTGACTGCAAACCTACCGGACCCCAGTGTTGCTGGCGGGCTGGGGAGGTGTCCCTGCACCCTTTTTTAGATTACCCGGCACGTTACCTGCGATACCACCGTTTTTGCTGCCTAGGTGGCAGCAGCCATCTTGAGACCTGTGTGGATAGCCAGCTGCTTCCTGCTGCGGTGCCTCGGAGGACGAGACAAGATGGGGAAGAAAAGTGGTAAGAAGACTGAAGAGACGGAGGGCCCCCTACAGGAAGACATTAGAGTCTTGATGGGAGGAGGTCTGAGACGACGGCAAGATGGTTTCTCGGCCGTGAGAGCAGATGGCGGCCTGGCGGAGCTGGAGCCCTTACCATGCTCCCAGGTAGATACCATGGCGAGGGAGCTCCTGATTCCTACGGGTAATACCTGTACGGAGCCGGTGGACGCCGGGTTTGCGCCACGTGGCTCTTCACAGTGGGTGGCAGTTTCGGCAGCCGGTCCCGGTTCTGTGGGGGGCCCACGCAGGTGCAGCCAGATCCGGTTGTCATTTCGGACGAATCAAGGCCCTCTACGAAAGGCGATATTTGGCGCATACTCGACGAGATGCGGGCTGTATGGAAGATGGACCTTCAGGAGATAATGGGCGAAGTCACAGAATTACAGACTATAGTGGAGTCAGTACAACAGAGAGTGGAAGTGACAGAAACCTCACAATCGCAATTTACGAACCGTGTGGACTCGCTTCAGACCCATGTGGACTGTCTCTCCAGGGCCCTGGAATCGATTGAGGCCCGGCATAGACGGCGCAACATGCGGTTTCGGGGGATCCCGGAATCGGCACCCTCTGCTTCCCTTTTGGAGTTAGTTAACCGAGTGGCTCGCCACTTTTTGCATCTGCCACTGGACGCTCCAGGAATTTTTGTTACTGCGGCACGCATTCGCAAAGCAGCAACGGCACCAGCGGAGGCACCAAGGGACATCATCGCGGTCTCTATAGTCCTTTCAGCTAAACTGCGCCTGATGGCTCTACCCGATACTCTCTCTCCTTTTATTTTTGAATCGAACCGCTTGTCCCTTTTTGCTGACTTGCCCTTCCTGACGCTTATGGCCCGGCGCAGGTTCCGCGATGTGACGGCTCGACTGAGGTCCGAGGGGATTCGTTATCATTGGGGAGTAGTAGGGTCTCTGGTGATTATTCATGGTAACATCCCGCACACTGCGGTGACCCCAGAGGAGGCCTGGACTCTTGTTTCCTCATCTGAGTTTGTCTGCCGTGCCCCCACAGGTTCAGGTCTTCACAGGTGTCGTAGCTGGGGATACCGACCCCGGTTGAGTTACACCCCCCCCCCCCCCCCGTGATTTAGTATCTGTCACACTGATTCTCAGGGGTCTTATGCCCCCCCCCCATATTCATATTGGAGGACTTTTTATGTCTGGATACTACGCATTCTCGTTTTTCCGTTCTTTCCCAGCGATTTTGGGTTGTCCTGAGGTGAGCCACCATGGCAGCTACCATGGCTCTGCCTGTCATGCCTGGCCCTTACGTACCCTGGCTCTGACATTTTTCTTCCACGGCCTCCTGTGGATTTTTTTGTCCCAGGAGTGAGCCGGGAACGTCACACTTCTGGCCATTCGCTTTCTCTCCCCTGCCCCCCCTTTTTTTTTTATCTTCTCCTGTTTTGACATTCCCTCAACCGGACTTGCTGACCACCTATAGTTGCTGTTTGCAATTTGACCTCCCCTACAGGTCTTTCTTATGCGATGTCCTCCTCTTTATTTTTATTATCTGTTGTTCAGCTGATTTCTTTTCAAATAAAACAATTTGAATAAAAAAAAACAAAAAAAAGTTTTCTGGTCCCTACATCCAACTTTTTAACAAAGGGACGCCAGCATATCTTGGCCATCTCTGTACAACAAGTCTTGATCCTGAAACCATTATTATCACCTATCTAGTTTGAGGTCTAAATCCATAAAGACACAAAGTTGTTAATGTCCTGGTTACCTGCCAATGGAATTAAGACTTTGTTTAAACCTGTTTCTGGGTGTAAAACCTGGCCCTGTAAAATTTAGTATAGTAAAGCTATCCCATACAGGGTTATTCAAAGAGATCCGAATTGCTTGAGAAAGGTAACCGAACGCTGAAAATCAGCGTCCAGTTACCTTTCTTGGCCATTCGGCTATCCAGAGAGCAGGCAATACGCCAAATCCTGGCGAATTGCCTGAACATACGGTGCCTGTTCGAGGGCAGTGAAATCCCCATGAAAATGCACTGCTTGGGCTATTCAGAGAACAAAAACCAGCAGTGAAAGGTTCCCGAAATGCCCTGCTATTCAGTGGTTTAATTCGTCAAATTTATTCAGGAGAATCCCATAGGCTTCAATGTTAAAAATATTCCCGTTTTAATTCAATATCTAATAAACTGTTCATTATAAAATTCTGCAGTAAAGAGTCTATTTATAGATTATTTTTTTTTTAGGATATCTTAAGCATTTTTCTGAATTTTTTTTTTTTTAAAGTCCGATATTTTTTTTTTCTGTAACAGCCTTCTTTATTATCATTCCCTGGATCTCATAAGTAAATTTCAGACATTTTCGCTCAGTAGTTTCTTTGCAAACCACGTTTCACTTTTCAAACATTCATACAAACTGTTTTCCTAATTTATTCACTTCACTCTGTCTGCTTTCTCGGCTTTTTCTGGCGGCTTCGCTGCGGGTGATCGGCTCCTGCTCGGGTTTTTCCGTGGTTTTCAGCAGGTTAATCCAGATGTTTTTGAGTGTTTTTGGCGTGCATTCGCTGGGTTTTGCGGTTTGTTTTCGTGGGGTTTACGGCAGCTTTTCCCTGCAATTCGGGGACCCTGTGGTGTTTGTTGAATACACCGCAGGGTCACCAAGGGATCGGCAAAATGAACCGAATTGAAGAGAACGAAAAGTCACCGAACGTGCGGTGACTTTTCGAATCTCTTGGAATACACTATCAGGGTTATTCAATGTAGTATACTGTTTCTATTATTAACTCTCCTTTGTCCAAGAATTTGGGCAGTATTCCAAACTTGGTGCTAACTTAACCAGAGCTGCTGTAAACTTAACTCCGTAGTCTATAATGGCTCTGGTAAGTTTACAACAGCGCTGGTTAAGGCTAGGGTCAGAGTGGGGCAGTCGGAACGCGCGTGCAGGCGCACTAAATCACGGCGGCAGTAGCAGCACATAACGGCCAATGACGGCCAATATATGCAGTACGTGCGTACGAAAGTGCGCCGACACCACGCAACCAGCAAATGAACGCATTTTTATCAGAACGTGAAACCGCTGCTACTGACGTACAAAGTGCGCTGCGGCCGCATAGCAGCGTGTGTGCGTGATTAGGAGACGTCAGACGCTGCTAGTGTGCGGCCAACATAACGTTCAAACAGCCGGATTTCCCTAGACTTCTTTTCACCCCATCGTCATGAAATACGTCCAGAATTGCGCATCGTCTGACCACTTAAGCGTATTCCGTGAAAAAATGCGTGCGCACGCATCGACGTACATTTTGACGGTGGCTGCAGAAAATGCGCTCATCTGTCCCTAGCCTAAGTTAGCACCAGCTTTGGAATAGGGCCCAATGTATTTGTTTTCCCATGCTCTAATTACTTTAGATTCTCAAGTGTAGCGCAACGCGAATATAACGCGATGGATAGA
The DNA here is from genome assembly GCA_009667805.1 of Leptobrachium leishanense. NCBI lineage: Eukaryota > Metazoa > Chordata > Amphibia > Anura > Megophryidae > Leptobrachium > Leptobrachium leishanense. Next base: position 120,020,664 of record CM019070.1, on the reverse strand, counting down.
TTTATTATCGAAATGATAGAATACTCAAGACTCGAATATAACACGAATAGCAAAATTATAAAAAAGTATATTGTACCGATAAACCATTAAAATCCTTCCAGGTTCTCTTAACACAGTCAAACTCCCCCTCAGGCCAGGGTGCTCTGCTCTAGAATGATTGTAGTTGTTACTAAGTATGAAGCCGTCGGCCACTCGTTTTCTTACTTGCGGTAAGATGGCCGGTGGAACGAGGTGAACACAGTGAATTATTCTCTAGTAGCCAGCACGCAGGGAAGTGTTGTTTTCTGACCTTCTGCTCCAGCAGGCAGGCCCATCCACCACATCATCCGCCAATATATTCGTCAGGGAGACTTTGGATCCAGAGCAAGTCATTTTTTTTATCTTTTTCTTAAACGCCATGAAGATGTCTCGAATATAACACGACCCCTCCAATTTTAAAGTAAATTTTTGTCACCAAAATCTAGCGGTATACTCGAGTATCTACACAATTTGTGTTTTTATCCACTTGGAGATTCTTTATTAATTGCAATGGGCGACAATGTGTAGCTTCTCCTTTTTACTGTTTTTTTAGTTTTGAAAAGCGCTTGCGTTAATCAGCTCTGTAATTCTAGCGATTTTAACCAGTGTTTACAATGCTGGCAAACATCTGCACAAAGTGGATAACCCTCAATGTTACCAACATGACAACAAAAGAGTTCCGATTGTAATGCTCTTGGAAAACATCAGAGACGTCAGTAGGAGTTGTAAAAACGTTGGCATAAACTATTCCTGCATGCTTGCCAGCAATCAATTTATGCAGAACCCACCAAATTATCCCCCAATACTTTCTCCATTATTTATTAAGCGCCAACACAATCCACAGCGCTGTGCAAAGGTACAGTCGGTGAAGACAACTCAATTTCTCAATTTCTTTTTCATTGCTAGATAGAAATGACAAAGTAATTAAAACAAAACAATGTAACCTGTACTAATAACGCCATCATGTGCACATTTGCAACGTGTTCTAAGTTTGTAAATTTCTTATGACCTTGATCCAACCCTGCCATTATGTGTCAAGAGAAGAAAGGGAAATAATGCAATCAAATGCACACAGCTTTCTAAAAATACTTCTACCACTGTAATAGAGGGTGCAAACAGTTCCCTGGGTGTTCAGTCCACACATAACGTAGAAGAGAAAAAGGAATGGGGACACTCCGGGTACAAATGAAGAAGCAGACACATTTCGGCTAGCACTGTAGCCTTTATCAAGCTTGATCTCATTTTTGATAATAGTTTAAGGGCATACTTGAAAACGAGAGAAATCTCAATGTATCCTTCCTGGTAAAATCCTTTCTCAATAATAAATGTATGGATCTTTATGGTGTCCACAAAGCATTTAAAAAATAATAATTTTGGGGCTTTGTCATTCTTGGTAAATTGACTGCTGACTTTTGGGCCAAAACTTTTTCCAAACATTTGTCATTTTTCTTTGTGTTCGAGTCACGCATTTTACCACTTGTCACCTTGCCACATTACCATTGATTTTGTTTCCACATTGTTTAAGACGTTATTGGCTCTTTTCAACATGGCACGTGAATGTATGCCTCTGGAACCCCTGGAAAGCCTGCCATGCCTAGATTCCAGAGTGAGCTAAAAACATTCCAGTAAAAAGACTTGTAATAATGCAGGAATACTTTTGTAATCAGATATAAAGTTTAAAAAAAAATCTTAATGGGCAATATTAAAATAAAAGCCCTTTTTCTAAAAATATAATTAAATATATCATTTGTAATGCTCTATTGATCTATGTTTTAGGTTCAATTTATTGATCACAAAAGTACATCCACTTTAACAATTTCTGGGGTAAATGGATGTATTCATGTGAATAGTTTGAGCTGTTCGTTACAGTTGTGGCTGCTTCAGGAATCCTGTGTTTTTATGTTTCAGCATGTTTAATGAGGATTTTTTAAAGACAATTGAACAAAATAAAGATGTTTAAAACATAAGGCTTATTTTCTTTTGTTGTGGAAGTGCTTTCAATGTTGAGTAGGCACCCTTGAAAAGAACTTGAAGTGTATATGGTATATATAAGCCATTAAATATCTAATTTGTGAATTCAGGGGGAGGTGCCATCAGGAGGGCATGCTTAAGATGAAGCACTGTGTTGAGCATGCCAAGAAACCCCATAGAGCCCTTCACACCACTTGTAGTAGATGTCTCAAGACTGGACTAAGCCCCCTCCTTGTCCTTTTCGGACTCGCTCATACTGTCATGTACGAGACCCCTGGAGGCCCAGGACCGAGATGCTGTCATGTGTTAGAGGTTTCGTGTTTCATTACAAATTGCAATTCGTTTGAAATTCCATCAAATTGTACTTCCGAAATAACATATCGATTTCATCCGAGACGACTGGCATCTGTAACTTAACGGTATATGATGAATCGATTCATCATAACGAAATTGTTTCGTTATGACCTTTCACACAGGTGGAAATGCACTGTGTACGATTTCCCTGTGAATCTATTGGATTCGGTACAACAGGCCAATTGACAGCGAAGTACAATGTAGTCTGAAAGAATTCCGGTGTCTATTGCTTGCTACCTTAAATAACACTTGCTGGCACTGCAGTTCTGAGAGCGGAACCTACATCCACACTGGGATTTCCTTTACAACCCTTCAATCTTATCGGACCGTGCTGTTCCATTAGACCTTAGATCTGGAACTAGATATTCATTCTGTGATATTTTTTTTTCTTCATTTGTATCTTTCTCCGTGAAAGCTTTTAAGATTTCAGTTTCGATCTGTCTAATGATGGCTGCAAGATCTTCTTCTCTTTATTGGAAAGCCACAGCAGTACCAAAAAGGAAAACTTGGATTGATCGGGTGGAAGAAATCTGAAGAATCCTTATCACTTCTTGTGAAGATAGCCTGTGTCCAAGCTTTTCTGAAGTTATGTCCACAAAAAAAAAGCTCTAAAAATTCCCCTTTATTTTGGACAATCCAGTTTTTTTGTCATAAAGATTGCTAAAGGTCCAGCAGTCACAGTGCTTCTTTATGTCTGAGGATGCCATTCCCCTGGCAAATACAGGGAAATTGTATTTCATATGCATTTCCGATGTACTCTCGCACCCAAAACACCCTTAAAATATAGGTATTTTTGCAAAATTGTGTCTGAATAGGAATATAATGCAGGTTTCTAATATTTCCAACAATAAGGCACCAAGTTCCCTCTGCTTAAATATTCGATTATATAGTGAACACTGTCACGGTGGGGCTTATAGCCAAATTGGGCCAGCGTGGAAACTGGAAACGAGGAGTTTAGCCTTTTAGGCAGGTTAGCTGCTGGTTTAATGGAAGATATATAAATAATACAGATTCCGGGGCAGGGAATAAACCGGACGGAAACACAAGGGACAGGAGGGCAAAGAAGAAAACTAAAGGGATCCCTATCACTGAGAAAAAGATCCTTAAATGGTCTTACTGTCTATAGGAGCCTCACAAAGGATGACCGAGCCAGAGGAGGAGGAGGAGGAAGGGTGAGGGTTAACAAAACAGAACAGGGATTCTAAACTGGAGAGATCCTTCTGATGGCCTCTAATCAATACTGACATACACAAACCAAATACATACAACGTGAAACCTATAGGATTAGTCAGGACTAGATCCAGGAATAAAGAGTCAGAATCGTAAGACAGGCAGAGGTTGGCAAAAGGTCAAAATAATATATATACACAAGGAGCAGGCAGAAATGGATCATCAGGAAAGCAAGCCGAGGTCAAAACCTAATGTACTATTGTAGCGCTGTGTTAAAACGGCTCTGAGAACTGAAACCATATTGCCTCTAGAGGGAGCCAGAGCGTAATGTCTGTACAAAACTATGATGGACTACATCCCCCAGAAATCCTGGAGACGAAGTAAGCAGGCGCACTGGCGCCAGGAAGTATAGGAGAGCCTTGTGTGCAGTGTGGGCAGAACGAGGAGAGCGGTACATGAAGTCAGACGCAACAGAGACACTGTCAGGGATTCGGTCGTATTGGAGCGCAGAGAATCGGCGGCATCCAGTGCTGGAGAATCGGGGTGAGTGTGCATCGACTTACAGTGTATCCTGCTGAGTTGACAAGTGCAGAGAAGAAGGACCTCGTGTAAGGAGGCCGCGGACGGAGTGGAGTGCTGGCGGCAAAGCCGTCTTCGAGCTGAGGAGGATCAGTTCGGGAGCGGTGGTTCCAGCAGCATCGGGCTCCAGGTGGCAGAGGAAGACTTGTGACAGTGTGCATCGGTCTGGGATAAGCAGTTTCGCCGGTCTGTTGAGAGGCCTCTGCTCTACAACTCTAATAACAGTGCGCACTTATTGATTGCTTCAAATTGCAGGGCCCCAACGTTGACTAGTCGAAGATATCTCGTCCATCCACTGGCCAGAGGACTAGTACCCGGGTACCCTAGGACACAACTAACCAGCATTTTTTTAGCTGGACTTAAGCCAAAGAACTGAGAGGTTTATTCGCTGCATAAATCCGTGCTATGCATTACCGTTATTCATTCTAGCCTGGTTGATTTCATGCTTAAAGTATATGTATCTCGATTTCCATTTATTTCTTCAGTAAAGTATAATTTAGAAAACTCCATAAAAGGTGTGCTGGTGTACAGTGAATTGTTAGTGCGGTGAGACCATCCTGGGGTTATTCAGTGGCTCCTTCGGGGGTGAGCGCTACACTATACATAAATGCTAAGCAGCAATGTGGGAAACCGGAACCAGGACAAGAACACACAGGACAATTGCCACCATGAGAATGAATAACAGGTCACTGAACCTCTGTGCTGCTGGCAGTATATAGGAAGCAGGTTTGTGTGATTGGACCATGTGACTCCAGACCAGATCAGCACAGCAGAACCCTGGAGCATAGCCAACTACAGAAAGGGAATACTGACAGGAATGCCTCTCACCACTAGGGGGTATGGTTGAAACCCGAGAAAACATGACAAACCCGTGACGTAGAACATCTTTCTCCAGCTTTCTTGATATCAGCAAACTTTTTCTATGACGCTATGTAGACGTAGAAAAGAAAAAAAATTGTACTAAGTGAAATGAGAATAAAATTGCATTCAGAAAATAAATTATTAAGCTCTGTGGTTTTAGTTAAATAAAAAAGCCTCAGCAACATAAAACACATGTTCAGCTGTTACAGTTTTGTTGCCTTGGAGAAAAATATTATCAAAAAATGCTGAGTTTCCTAAACGATCTGGATGATATCAACCTGATTTTTAGATATGAACAAAAGTTTGTTTCCCCTCCCTCCCTTAACCCTTTCACTACCAAGCACTTAATCATGCATCCCATTTTTAAATAAAAAAATTAACACGTAAAGCATAAATTAGTTTTGTACAAAGATTCCGAGATTGCTTAAAAGAATAATGTAAATTTGCTGATGTTACATTTTTCTTGTATTTGTTTATCCCCTGCAAAAATAGTGCTGGGTTGTAAGATTCTCAACTCCAGGTGGTGTCCTTTATCTCACAAAATGTTTGAATGGGGTCTGCATTATCAGCATACCGCCAGAAATAGCTTTTGTGTCAAAGACCGTGAATGTGATCTAGATAAATACAAATAATCAGATCCTGCTTATTGGTTCTTGTAGTGATCAGAAGATTTTGAGCAATGCATTTCAGCGACCTGTGCTCCCATATGCATGGCTCTCTGATCCTCAGGCAGCAGCTTCTGCAGGATCTGTAGCCAAGAATCTAAGCGTAAAAGCAAATAGGGTCATGGCTTGAACAGTACCTCTAGTCATGGTGATCTTTAGAATTTACAGGTTTCTGAGTCTGAGGTTGCATTTAATTCAGTATATAATGTACATACATGCAATAATAGGTGTGTATATAGTGTCTGTATATAGTTTGCATATGTGCAGCACAAGTTGTAAATAGTGATGGTACATCCTTAGGGCCCTATTACATTGATAACGCTAACGTTAGCTCTCATCTGTGTGACCATTAACGTTATCTGTGGTGGCCCTAGCGCAGGCAGACCATTTTACAATCCGAATTCCAAACGGGTTAAAAAACCCATTAGCAATTTGGATCTTGCGCTTTTCAGCGCAAGCTTACTGTACTTTACGCTCCGTATGCTTATCGTTAGGATTACAAAGTCCTAATGTTAATTACTCACTGCTGTGGTTAACTCGAAAGTTAACCGCAGCTAGGACTGCTTCTGCAGAATCAGTCAGCACCAGCTGAAAATTAACCCAAAAATCAGATACTCCCCTCCCACGGCTCCGTCCGCTTCTTCTGGCCGCTGGGAGCAGAGACAGAGGGGGGAAAAGTCCTCCAGTCTCCCTCTGTGAATCACTCCGCCGCTCTGCCAGATCCCGCGAGGTGAGATCCTGCAGGTCATGTGACTGGCAACATTAGCCTCCATGGAGACAATGCTCGTGGCGGGGTTTAGCGCTGCCGCGAGCATCCCTAAGCTTAGCGCCATGTTATGGTGCAAGCTGCTGGATTAGCACCTGCACCGTAATATCACGCTAAAACAGGGACGCTAAGGAGAAACCTGCAGGCGCAGGTTTTTCTCCTTAGCGTCCCTGTTTTAGCATTATGATCATAATATGGCCCTTAAAGGGATACTCAGTCTAGACAACATGACCACCTGAGTATGTCCTTGTCTGTCCCCCCTCCCTCCGCTCAGCCGATCAGCTGAAACAGCTGAGAGACGCGGAGGACTTTCCTCCGCCCTCCCAGCTGTCAGTCAGCAGAGCGGGATTCATATTTCCCGCTTCTGCCGACTATTGCCAAGTAGGAGACGTCATCGCTCTTTCAGCGTCTCCAACTCGCCGCAGTAGCTGGCGGCAGCGGCTGATTAGTGTTGCGCGCATCCTCTTGCGCGTAACACTAATCAAAGAAGAAGAGTAAGCCTGCTGATTGGCTGGCTTACGTGAGAGGCGCTCATGCGCGCTTTCGAACGTAAACCATAAGCCAAATTAAAGATTTTCAGAACGGGAGCGGAAGAGGAGGGAGGTGAGTATATAAAAAAAAAAAACGCCGTTGGAAACAAGTGGTTTTTAGGGCAAGTATTACAGTAAAAAAAAATTATATATATATGCTCAATAACTAGGTAGGGAATAGGTATATTTTAATGTAAAAAAAAAATGGGGATTTTTAGCCTAGAGAGTTCCTTTCATGTCCATATATGTAATAAACTGTCCTTTTATAGCATATGTCTGTATATGTAATGTCAGTATATACTGAATAGATTATAGCTATGTGCAATATACCGGCTGGGTGCAGTTGAGTTAACATCACTGCTCTGCGTGGAGAGAGCCTGTGGAGACATGAGTTTGATTCCAGCAAGAGCACCTGAAGAGAATAATGGTCTCCAATTTCCGTCCTTAACCCCTAAGACCCTGTCTTAGGCACACCTTGAGTTAACTCTCCTCCTGCGCAGGGAGAGAGAAAATCCTTTCAAAAAGGACACACGAGGCATGTAATTTTGTCTGGCAATTTCTCTCTGCCTTCCAACGTTTTTTGACGCATATTTATGCTTCTAACAAAAACGTTGTCTCTTTATTTCATTGGTTAACATTTCAAAACATAACATAGTTCATTGGCCAGTTTCAATACAGGTCTGGTGACACATTTCTAGACAGTCCCGTGGCCTCGGCATGTGATTTCTTGAGATATCAGCATTTCTTAAGACATCAGCACTTTTTTATCACTTGAGAAAAACATTTGCAAACATCAGTATCCTTGTCATTCTAAAGACATTTGCAAACATCTTCAGCTGCCTAAGTCCCTTGTCTCCACTGTTAGCCTACCTGTAGACCATGGTAATGGAAAGGGTCTGCCCATAAGTATCTCGAAGGGGGAGTAGCCCGTGTTCCTATTAACCGCCATTCTGATTTCAGCCAGAATGATGGGGAGTACCAATTTCCAATTCTTTAGCTCTTCTGTGGTTGCATATTTTTGTAAGGTACAAAATAATTGGTCCCTATCCATTGTGGGAGGTCGCAAAACCCGGCATTACTAGTTTAGCTATGTCCTGTAGACATGTGCACAGCACAAAATTTCGTTTTGAACTAATGGATTAGTCCTAAAATGCAATTTATTTAGTTACTAAAGAAATTCGTTTTCAGTTCTTTAGTATGAAAACTAATTTCATTCATCCGAAAACCAATGGATACAATTACTATTGTAGTGGCTCCTCAGAGGGCTGAGATCGCTGCTTGTTACGGTATCTCTCACTCTCAGCACAATGTGGGCCATATTACATAGTTGGTGCTAACATAACCAGAGCTGTTGTAAACTTCCCAGAGCCATTATAGCCTATGGAGGTTTTCAGTTTACAACAGCTCTGGTTAAGTTAGCACCAACATTGTAATACTGCCCCGTGTCAGGCAAAGCTGTTACAGTAACTGACTGCTGCTCATCACAGCGCTCAGAGTTTCAGTAAAACTAGTAAATAATATTTTTCTATATAAGAGGTTAGAACAATATTATTTCCTTGTTTTACTGAAACTCTGAGCGCTGTTACAGTCAGTTACTGTAACAACTGAGCCTGATACATTGTACTGAGAGATAATGTAACACAAGCAGCCGATCTCAGCACTCACAGCCACTGGATTTAAAGTCCTGAAAAAAGGATCCTCTCTGTATAATGTATACAACATCCACCTGCATTAATTAATACCCCTCTCTGTATAATATATAGAACATCCTCCTGAATTAATTAATGTCCCTCTCTGTATAGAACATCCTCCTCAATTTATACCTTTCTCTGTATAATGTATAGAACATCCTCCTGCATTAATTAATGTCCCTCTCTGTATAGAACATCCTACTGCATTGGCATGTGGAGGGTGCAGAACTTCGGATGTTGTGATGTTGCGCTCTTCATTGCTGGTCTCCTTCACTCACAAAAAGGACTGAAACTAAAATGTAGTGCATTTTATTTTAGTTTCTTTCGTTTTTTGTACTGAGCAGTTTCGTTTCTCTTGAGTCATACTAAAACTAAATTATCCCAAAATTCTGACTAAATCGTTTTAGTACTAAAACGAATGCACATGTCTAATGTCCTGTTGTGCTGCTCGTTTAGCTGCTTGGTCAGCCAGATGATTCCCTTTTGCAATAGGATCTGAGGCTCTGGTGTGTGCTCTAAAATGTAACACCGCTATCTGAGAGGGCATAAGAATGCCTGCCAGGAGGTCCGTGACCAGGGTCGAATGGGAAATCTTCTTGCCATCTGCGGCCACAAATCCCCTCTTTTCCCATATCGTCCCATGGTCATGGACCACACCATAAGCATATTTGGAGTCAGTGTATATCGTGACAGGTCTACCCGCATAGAGCCTGCATGCTCGTGTTAATGCAATCAGTTCTGCTGCCTGGGCAGACTGGTAGGGTACAGGCCCCGATTCTAGAACAGTGTCAGGGAGTTGAACCACTGCATAGCCTGCATGATAAGTGTAGTCATCGGGGCGGGTACAGGAGCCGTCAACTAAGACGACATCTGCGTCCGGAACAGGTGTTGACATAAGATCAGGGCGGGGTGCAGTTGCAGACTCAATGGAGAGAGCACAGTCATGTTCGAGTGGGATTGTATCTGAGGGATTCTTAAGACCCAGTAAAGCGTTTAGGATTGGTGCTGGACCAGAGACACTTGAACTGTATTCTATGTGCAGTGCAGGGTTGCTTAGCAGTGTAACTTCATATCCACTAAAGCGCTGTGATATGTGCTGTGTATGTATGCCCTTAAGTAAAAATAAAACATCATGGGTTGTGTGTAGGTGAGTTTCGTACCCTAATGTGTATTGGCTTGCCATACTAACGGCCATTGCACATGCTGCCAGGGCACGCAAACAGGCCGGCATCCCTTGTACCGTTACTGGCAGAATCTTTAAAAAAAAAATGCTATGGGGCGCAACCGGCCCCCATGTTCTTGCGTCAGTACCGCGGCCATGGTTTTACAATTGTCCCTTGCAAACAGATGAAATGAAAGTACATAATCAGGGAGGCCAAGCGCGGGACTTATTATCATCATTGCATTTCTGAGAACCCTAAAGGCATTTAACATTTCATTATACCATGTTATCATATTGGATTGACCCAACAGGGTGGCTTGTCTCAGAATGTTATCGTAGTAGGAGCAGTCAGGGATCCACTGTCTGCAATAGTTTATCATGCCTAAGAATGACAGCATGTCCTTCTTAGTTTTCGGGTTGACCAGGCCCGTGACAGACTGGACTCTCTTCTGACTGATGCTCCGTTCCCCCTGTCTGAGAACAAACCCTAAATATTCAACTTGCGTTTGACACCACTGCATTTTTTTTTAAGGGAGACCTTGTGCCCACATTCCTGTAACCAACTAAAAAGTGTTTTACCATCCTCCCGGCAGGCCTCCTCTGATGGACTGCATACGAGGAGATCATCCACGTATTGCAGCAGGACAGAACCATGGCTGGGGTGCCAGAATTTCAGAGTGGCCTGCAGTACAATACTGTAGACCACCGGGGCGTCAACGTACCCCTGAGATAACCTTTTCCATGTAAATTGGGTGCCTTCAAATGAAAATGCAGAAAGCAATGCCGTTTCCGGATGTACAGGGATGCTAAAAAATGCATTCTTCAGGTCAATTACAGAAAAATGTGTATGTGTCGCTGATATTGATGACAGAAGTGACGTGACATCTGGGACAATTGGCGCAATTAGAATCACTAGGGAATTAACTGCGCGCAAGTCTTGAACGAACCTGACAGTCCCGTCAGCTTTGTTCACGGGGTTAATTGGGGTACTGAAGGGGAAGACTACAGGTTCCAGGATACCATCCTGTAGAAACTGGTCAATCATAGGACGTAGTCCGTCCTCTTTCTCTTTTTGACAATGTTTAAAAATTCTATTAATATCTTCTATTTCTATCGCCTTTTTAAATAACTTATTCCCCACGGTCATAAATGGAAAATGGGTTTTGTTGGTGTTATTCTCATATCTTAAGGCTTATTAATGGCGATCCTTTGTTATATGCGAGTGGCAATAATAACGAAAGGCAGTATATATTCTTCTGCTTTTTTTTTTTACTTTATTTTTTTTTTTTTTCTTTTGCTTCCTCTTTCTTTTTTTTTTTTCGTCTTTGGATGTGGATGGGGCCGAAGGTTTCAAATCCTCCATTGCCCCTACCGCACCCAAGACCTCTGTATCAGTAAAGGGACGGATATATGGATTGTCTATAAGACGGAGGGGGTCGTGGTTCCCAGCTGGCACGGGGTATTTCTTGTTTATTCCGTGGTATACTCTGTTCTATTTTATGCAGTCTGGCGCTGTCAGAGGACAATGGGGTCCCTCTTCTACATTGTTTCACCATTAATCATTGTCCCCCCCTCCCCAATTTCATATACTGCATGTCCCACTGAGGGTCTCCCTGATAATAGGGCCATGCCTCGGTGTCGTCGAGACATAATCCTTTCACTATATCCATATAGAATGTGGTCTCCCTGTCTGAGGAAAGGATCACAACTCCCACTGCTTCTGTCCATCCTGCTAGATTATCTATCCATGGGTTAATTAAATAGCAATCTGTGCCCCCTACTCGTGCTACATAATCTTTACAAAACTCTCCTATTTTCAGTAAGGATATTCTTTAACCTTGCTACTTTAAATACCCATGGTTAGTTGTACAATTGAATAATCAGGCAGGTAAAATAGAGAAAGAAAGAAAAAAGAGAGGCTCTTCACAGTGCTCGAAAAGAAAAACAATTTAAATTCTTACTATATATATATATATATATAATCTCTATGCCACATGGATCAACAAAAGATGAGCTAATTTAAGGATAAGTAATAAAAACTTATTTAGTGAATCCTCCCCTAATCTCGAGAATCAAACTTCTAATCTTTTACTTTTTATTTTGTAGTTATATAATTCCTTCACATCATAAACAAAAATTTATAAACCACAATCCAATAGTATATAAAAACTAGCTTCACAATATATGTATCTCTGGTTAGTAACTGCATACATGACCAACATCATCCACCCCATCAGTCAGCAACTAACACACAAATGGCCAACAAACACCTCTGCTTAATACAACATGCACCTCACAGCAAACAATGTCCAACCAGTCAGCTCTTATATATACATATATATATACACAGTACCATCAGTATACAAAGGGGCAAAAGTCTGCATACTTTACAGATTTTCCTGCCACCCAATTAACTTATCACTCTAATAATATATACTTTAACAATATATACATATAATTTACTCTATTATCACAACTGCGGGACGACTGTCTTACCTTACAGATCGTTCAACAGTGAATCTTAACACTCTAATATTCTTATACGCTAATATTCTTATACTCTATTATTCTTATACTCTATTATTCTTATACTCTATACATTTTATGAGGGTTAACGCAAGGTGTGATCAATTGGACATATAATGTCCCTTCTATTGAGTGTGGTCCCTGACCCACTCCATCTTTAAATAAACGGCCCCTGGCAACGTTTTCTTTTAATTTGTAATAAACGGCCCCTGGCAACGTTTCCTTTTAATAAACGGCCCCTGGCAACGTTTCCTTTTACACTATAGGACATGGACAACTAACTTTAGTTCGAGATAAACGTTGTCATTGCCCTCGTCCAGACAAGACAATATACTCACCAGGACGAGGGGTGACCGTTCATGTCGGCAGTGCCTCCAGATTGAAGAGAATAATGGTCTCCAATTGTCCGTCCTTAACCCCTAAGACCCTGTCTTAGGCACACCTTGAGTTAACTCTCCTCCTGCGCAGGGAGAGAGAAAATCCTTTCAAAAAGGACACACGAGGCATGTAATTTTGTCTGGCAATTTCTCTCTGCCTTCCAACGTTTTTTGACGCATATTTATGCTTCTAACAAAAACGTTGTCTCTTTATTTCATTGGTTAACATTTCAAAACATAACATAGTTCATTGGCCAGTTTCAATACAGGTCTGGTGACACATTTCTAGACAGTCCCGTGGCCTCGGCATGTGATTTCTTGAGATATCAGCATTTCTTAAGACATCAGCACTTTTTTATCACTTGAGAAAAACATTTGCAAACATCAGTATCCTTGTCATTCTAAAGACATTTGCAAACATCTTGAGAAGTGAACCTTAGTCCTATAATACTGCTGATTATCAATTTATCTTAAAACTATTTCTTATATTTTAAACCTTAATTTATCTATTAATATTATACTTCATGGGGTGTTATTTAACTACTTATAGGGTCCTTCTTATAGGTTAGCAGATGGTGGTCTGAGGATTCCTTTTCCTTCAGCACCTCTCCAGTAAGTGTCCTCGGGCAAGACACCTAACGGTACATACTCGCCACCAAGGACGTACTTGAAAACGAGCGAAATCTCAATGTATCCTTCCTGGTAAAATCCTTTCTCAAAAAAAAAAAAAATTGAGGTGTATTTAGTATCTGTATATAGCTTCCGTGTAAAATGTGCACAGAGAGACAAGCAAATGTTTAATGCCTTGGCTGTGGAACTCACATGGTTGGCTGCTTTTTCTGGTCCAGGGGTCTGGCACTCCTCTCGTAAAACACATAGCAAGTGCCTCCAGCAGCTGTGATCCTTAGGCTCGGAACACTTGCACGGGGGATTTCTAGGGTCTTTGTGCTGGTCCTGCCATTGTATACATCTACACAGTTATCTATCTGCCCAGCTGTATTTACCTGTCTGCCCAGTTACATATACTAGGTCATCTTTTCATTTTGCGCAATTCCAAAAATGAGCTCACAAAAATCTTAATCCAGCCCTGCTGTATAGTTAGTTTCGGCATAATCCATAATTAATGCAAAGCTTGCGGTAACAGTAAATTGTAATATATTATTTTGTTATTAACTTGTTTCTTATAAATCTTTTCAGCCCACTGTCATTTAATGGAAGATAAAATAAATTCCCTCTGTGTTCCTAGCTTCCCTGGGGCAGACGGGTTTTAAACACACGATCCCATTGATTTATTTATACATCAGCACAAAAAGACCACCCTGTATCCCCAGAAATAGCCCTTTAACTCAACAACACAAAAAACTATTATTCCTTTCTAAAATCCCTTCTGTTTTAATGCTTTCCCAAATTAACGTTTTTGACAGCCTCATCATTCTCAACAGTGATCATAATACTAATATACTGTCTGCACTCCTAATGTTACTAACCTGTCAGTCAAGAAAGACCAAAATACCCCAGAATAATTTGAATAAAATCCATTTCTCCCAAACCAGAAACCAGTCCACTTCAGAGGTATCTAATGTCCTCTTATGATTTTATTTTAATAATACGTTTTGTTCCCAAGAGAAAATCTGGATTTTACATTATTTTTCAAAAGAGGAAAAGAATAGACGGGAAATATTTTTAATACAAGAAAGAATGTGGCATTGAATATAATAAAACGCCCTTTTCTTATAAACTATAATAACATTTCACAAATAGGCTTTTCTTTAATTACAAGGAAGTAATGTTTGCCAGAACTACATGGAAAACTAAAACGGGAAAATAATTTGTTTAAAATTCTTTTTACTGTTACTTCAAAGCCATATATTTTTAAAGATAAATCCGTATTCTGTTCCAAATCCTCAACCCGTAATGTCAGGGGAGAAGCTTTCCATACTCTGTTTTCAATTCAGGTTTAAAAATTGCATTTCATTGCATTATTCTAGGCTAGACACAGAATTGCGTCTCTTACATATAACCATCAGCACATGAAACAAGCCTGTTTGCAATGTAAAACCAGTGCTTTCGAAGGGCTGGTTTAACGGGGTGAGATGTCAAATGAACATCAATGCGGAAATGACCCTTACATGAACGTTTATTTACCATTTAATATTCAGGGAGAAGTTTGAAAGCCCTAATTATAGATGCCACTTATAAAAGAAGCCTTCATATGAAGAGCTATTCAGTTGTAACTAATATACCAGTGGTCCCCAACCCTGGTCCTCAAGTTGCCACAACAGGCCAGGTTTGCAAGCTATCTGAAGGACAGCACAGGTGATGTGATTTGCTGTGCAGTGATTGCAGAATTTAGTCTGCATTTTCCCAAGGTAATCCTTAAAATCTGGCCTGTTAGAGGGCCCTGAAGACCAGGGTTGGGGGATCACTGCTAGATCCCATCTACTACTGAACTCTCATGGTAGGTCTCATCATTAAGTCTTTGAAAAGGCTTATCAAATAATGACATAAACCTATTCCCCTACACCAGTGTTTCCCAAACCTGTCCTCAGGACCCTCCGCCTCGCCAGGTTTGCAGGATATCTGAAGCTCAGCACAGGTGATATAATTTGATGCTCAGTGATTGCAGGATTCAGTCTACATTTCCCCAAGGTGATCTGCAAAATCTGGCCTGGTTGAGGGTCCCGAGGAGACGTTTGGGAAACACTGCCGTACACCAATGAAAGCTCTACCGTTTCCTTTCTGTGTGTGGGTGGTGGGCAGGGGAAATCACACCTCACGCCTGGATAATCAGCACTAAAACTACTTTCAGAGAACTTATTAAAATGATATTTACCAAGTAAATTCAAGATGTCCGTGCCGTGTGACTGTGCATATTGACTTTGAACCTGCTGAACGGCATCAGTTTCCATGCCCTGACCTCCTCTTGAAAGTTGGACTCTGCCTTGTCTCTGCCTTGTTTGAGGCTTCCGATTTATAATTAAAGGTAAACTGGATATTACTATGCAGAACTGTAAACCCCCATTACTTCCTTTAAATGACCTCTTCCTGCATAATCTGCCATTGTGCCAGACAGCAAGCCACTATATATATATATATATATATATATATATATGATTCACTCAACCTATGGATGTATTAATCAGGGGTTTGCCTGTGACACAATGAGCACCACTGTCGATTTGGTGGTAGTAGTGGTGGGGAAACTGAACACTAAAGCAATCTATCACGTTTCTGAGGAGTCCAAGGGCTAGATTACAAGCCTGGTGTAAACCTAACCAGAACTCTGTTAAAAGTCTATGGGTTGCATTCTAAACCTGGTGTAAATTTGGCAACTCCAATGTTTTTGTGGAACTTTGAATACTTGTTCCACCACAACACATTATACATTACAAACCTCCTCTGTAGCTAGACCAGTGTTCTAATATGTCTTTGTTTATTTTATACCTACATGCTGTCTAGAATTTTTGGAGACCCCCAAACCATTGGTGGCCTCAACTTTGAACCAATGCAGTTTGCCAAAACACCCTCCTACAACCCTCGTCAAGCCCTCCTGATTTTTACTCCTTACCCCTCCGAGGGCAGTGAGTTATTCTTGCAGAGTTTTCTCCTAGAAGCAGGTTTAGGGTTTAGTATCCATTGCGGTAAGCACATCCTTCTGGTAGCATGCTTCAGCCCTGACACTCCTTTTAGGCCTCAAGGGGAAACAGAGGTGCTGCTGGTTTGTAACTGTGTTCAGGGTTCATACAGCAAGGATGGTGGGAGATAAAGCACTTTGTCAGGTGAATGTGGGGAGGTTTGAGGCCAGGATACAGCGATACAAAGGAACCGAGTCAGTTGCTATGGTTCAACAGGGGTACATTTACTTATGTCCAAAGACTGTAGGGCAGGGTAAGCAATATAACAAGGTTAGAGCAAGAAGGTTCGAGGAATGAGAAAGGAATAAGGCTAGGTACACTGAAAATATATATATATATATTTATCCACACAGAGGGACAGCAGTAACCAGGAACAAGGAAACACGAAGAATATACAGATTAAAAGGATACACCGAGACTATATAAATAATACATTCAGAGCTCACAAGGAAACAGGCTTGGCACAGCAGGAACGGGGCAGGCTCACACAGCAAGGTCTAGGAGCCCAGGTGAATGGCAGGATCTTGGAGCAAAGGAAGCACAGCAGGGTATTGGAGCACAGGGGCAAAACGGGGTCTAAGATACACAACTGTAACAAGGTCTAGCATAGTCAGCGGAAGCGGGGTTTAGGTACCAGGACCACAGGCTTCAGGGTGCACCTTCCTTGGTGATTACTCACATAATGCAGAAGCCCAGTGGATTGGGCATGACTCCCGTAACAAGGGAGTCCATCAGGGCCGTGATGAATAGCCACATCTGTGCCAGTAGCTGTCTCGATGGAGTAGGGCAAACCCAGAATGGATTTGTTGGATACAACAGGGAGAAAGCCTGGGAACACAGGGTAATAGAGCAGCAGGAAATGCTAGCAGAATGCTTGGTTGTGTAGGGAGAGGTATTAGCAGTAGGAAAAGGGAAGTGCTCATGCCACTGTACAGAGCACTGGTGAGACCTCACTTGGAGTACTGTGTGCAGTACTGGAGACCGTATCTCCAGAAGGATATAGACATCTTAGAGAGAGTTCAGAGAAGGGCTACTAAAATGGTGTACGGCTTGAAGGAGAAAAGTTACCAAGAAAGGCTTAATGATCTTAACATGTACAGCTTGGAAAAAAGACGAGACGAGATATGATAGAAACATTTAAATACGTAAAGGGAATCCACAAGGTAGAGGAAGGGAGTATACTTAAAAGGAAACAAAATAGCAAAACAAGAGGACATAGTCTTAGATTAGAGGGGCAAAGGTTTAAAAGTAACATCAGGAAGCATTTTTTTACTGAGCCGGTGATACATGGAACAGTCTTCCAGTAGAAGTGGTAGAGGCCCAAACAGTAATTGAATTTAAGCAAGCATGGGATAGGCATAAGGCTATCCTAAACAAAAGATAAATCCAGGTCAAGTATCCATGTAATTGGGCAGACTAGATGGGCCGAAAGGTTCTTATCTGCCGACATTTTTCTATGTTTCTATAAGTGCTGCTGGAGTTCTCTGCGTGTTCTCCATGTTTCTGTGCTGGGCTCCTGACATTATTACAATGGTGACACGTCCAATACCAACCAGGCTGAGGTCTGGAAACTGGTTAGCCTACAAAAAAAGGGAGGAGAAACGTGACAAGATCTACTTGCACCTTGCAAAGTTTCTTTTATGCCAACCAACATAGTCAGCCACAACATTGCCCATAGTCGGAAGAGCCTTTGTGTCTTCCAGAAGATCGCAAATTGTCCTCCTACTTACAAATTATGGAACATTTGCTATAGACGAAATTACATCTTTGCAGGCTCCGTTCATTCCTGTTACACATTCCTCATAGTTTTGGCAGAAGGTTAGATAATCCCTAATGTAAAGTAGACTATGGGGATTATCCAATAATCGCTGGTGTGTACAGGATTTCAAGAAAAATGGCTACTGCAGTGCTGAGAAACTAAAAACTAAACTGCAAAAGGAGAAGGTTCCCAGTAGGGGCAGGTTTTGTGCACCACAAGCACTTCATGCAGCTTAAGCAGTCATGGTGCCTAAAGTGACACTTTTTTGTGACTGATAAAACACGTTTTAGAGTTTGCTTTTTATCACCTTTGACTTCTTCTAGTTGCTTAGTATTTTCTTTTTGTGGCTACGTTTTGCCTCCACTCATGGGATATTTAGTTTGATGCGTGATAACAAATTTTATTAAAATACACTTTATTATTGCTGGTTTCTGCTGATAATAGAAGACCACAGGAAAACAATCTTATTAAAATGCCAGCATCCCACGAAATACAATAATCCAACAGGAAGTTCTCAGGACCTCTACATATCTAGATTGGTCCTTAATCATTAGAACTACAGAAGACTTTTTGCAGTGATCCTAAACCCGGTAATGAATAAGAGTTTGTAATGCAAACAATAGACTCTCCCATACCTATATTTATTAGGAAAGTATAATTAGTAAGAGAGCTAAAGAATTGAGTAACTAAACAAAGAGTTTTCCTCAATGGGGCTTTACCCCTATAGTCATGAAAAGGTGGAGGTATAGTGACTGTAGCTTTTATTACTGTACTTTAGTGAAAACAATATGGCCCCTATTACATTCTTCGCACAATTTCGCTCGCACAGCGCAAATTCTTTTGCACGCATCGTCAAGCGTTATCGCGTGAAAATTAACGTGGTATTCGGATCCGAAGGCATTTTCCCATCCGTCAAAAAATAACGTTCGTAAAAACGACGCACAAAACGAAGTGTAATACGCGCGCAGTAACGTTGCGCACGTAAATCAGTGTGCGGACTGTTTTTTTTCGCGGGATTCAGCCAATCCGAATTAAGAACCTTAATTGACATCAATTTACCTTAATTGACTCACTTAAGTTTTTGCGCCTGTCAAAGTAAATCTGAGTATACATGCTGCAGCAATAAAAAAAATATGCACGAATTCACAATTTTTTTGTTTGGGTATGTGTAGAATGTGTAACTATACTGCGCTGTATTTTTTTTCATGCTGGTGTTTTTCGTTTCGGCCAGAACGTTACGATTCGCAGTTACCACCAGCTTTTCAAAGACGTTAAAATTATGCGCGCAAACGTCGTTCGTAAAAAGATGCGCATCGATTGGAATACCATCCGCATACCAGCGCACGAACGAATTTCGCTAATAATGTTAAGTATAGGACGCACACAGTTCAGCACGCTCGTGCAGGTCCATCCGCGTTAAACGATAACTCGCATCGTTTGCGCGAACGTTGTAGTACGACGTTCAGCGCAAATGGTTTTGCCCCTCGTACAAATGCGCATTTGCACACGCAAAACACACTGCGCGAAGAATGTAGTAGGGGCCTATATGTACAAAAGGGTATCCTATCGATAGGACGTCAAAAAACGATGTGGTAAAAAAGTCACATCTTTAACAAAAATGCTCCATATCGGACACGGCCAAATTTTGATGCTCCAAATTCAGCTTCGGCTGAATTCGCCACTCTGGGCTGAAATGGAGAATCTTTTTCCATAGCTAGAGTTAGAAATTAGGATTAGGGTTACAAATTAGAGCTACGATTAGGATTAGGCTACTGCTTGTGTGCTTGTTTTAAGATTACACTTAGGTTTAATAGAAAGCCTAAACCTAACGTTTTGCATAAATTCTGATTCATTTTTTAGGCAACAAGTTCTGCCCTATGAGTGCAGAAAGCCAAAACTGTTGCCTAAAAATAAAGCAAAGATAGAGCAAAATGTCGAGGTTAGGGTTGTCTCTAATGCTAAATGTAACTCTCACCCTATAACAAGCACATACAGTAACTTAACCCTAGCCCGTTCCTTACTTTCCATAGTTAGGGTAAAAAATTAATGCTCTTTATCAATTGATGTGCACTTTGATAAAGACCTATATAGGTCGAAACGCGTTAGTGCTATTTTAATAAATTCTTTTTATACTATTATCTGGTGTTTGGCCCGAATGTGTTCCGGTTTACCCATTATTGGACTTGTTATGTGGACTTGTGGATTACCGAGAACAGACGCATCTGGGACGCACTGGTGAGAGTATCCTCTCCAAAACTATCATGCTTATATAGTTTAGAGCCGGCTCTATGTGGCTCTCTAAAAAGTGAGTTTGATAATCTAATTCTTTCCAACCAATTATTGATATTAGGATCTACTGTGCAATGTGTGTCCTTTGTTCTATCCTTTAGATTTCTTGGAATACCTTTGGACGGCTCTGCAAGCGTGAGGACTCTGCATTTTTTCATGATGCTCTTTATCAGCCTGGAACTTTCAATTCGACTTCAGACAAATTCAAAGCATCACAATTCTGCCCTGGACAAACTGGACAGGCGTCCAATTCAGCTGAAGTAGAACGGCAGCAACTTAGTAAAAAAGTCATGTTTTTAACAATGTAATTTTTTAACACACTTTTTTTTGGCATCATAGTGATAGTAAACTTGTAAAAGAGAGTGCAGAAAACTCCCTAGCGCAGGGAGAAAATTGATTTTGCGCCAATGTTCCTAGTTCCTGTAAAGGGCAGAGGAACAGAAAAGCCAATCCTTAGTTAGGAATTGGGCTGCCATCAAAAATCTTGGGGACCCTTACTGACCCACTGGTTGGGGCCCCCTTCGATCAGTTGTCCATTTCAGTAAACCAATTAAAAATATATAATTTTGCCTCTTCTTCGGCAAAACCTTATTTTACTTCAAGTGGACTAAATCCCTGGTGCTCCAGCAAGGGGATAAAAAAATGTTCCCTGGTGTAGACCATACTAATCGATCTCTCAGTGATGAGCCAGAGTGATATGACCAGCCCCTAGATGCCACATCCCACTGGGAAAATTGTTTGGTATCTTGGTTGACCAGACCTGAGTGACCTAGAGGGGCCGTTACGTCTTTGGCGTTTAAGGTGCACATAGAGTTTGGCAAGGGCCAGGGCTCCTTGGAGCAATTGGGCCCATGAACTTGTCATGGGCTGTCACCCCCCCCCCCCATGGCTGCCCTGCCTGCAGGCTCCTACAAAGCAGCACTGTCATTTTAGAACTGTTTCTGTTCTATAAATACATTAAATTTATCACTAAGTACATTTTATTATATATGGATGGTATCTCACATTTCCTTGTCTGGGGAAAGAAATTAAAACTGTTAACCTAAGGTGAGGTAGCTAAACTAGTGGCCAAAATTGTGGAAACCTTTTTGGAAAAAGTGTATTTTTGTGGTTTGATGGCTCATAACACGACTTTTTTTGGAGTAATACCATAACATTATATATCAATGGAAAGATAATTTAATCAAGAATGTAATGCAATAGCGTTTATGAAGGATTTTTTTTCATTAGATCAGCAGTTCTAAAGAAGAAAAGTGAAACATAGAAAAAAATTAAGGAACGCTACTTCATATCAACCTAAGCAAGTTGTACTTCCCTTTTCTGGTTATTTGGCTATAACTTTTCATAGAATGCAGATAATTGAACAAACTTTGTTGCATTACATTCTTGATTAAATGATCTTTCCATTGTTCTATAATTTTGTGGTATTATGCCAAAAAAGTGGTGTTATGAGTCATCAAACATCAAAAATACACTTTGTCCAAAAGGTTTCCACAATTTTGGCCACTACTGTATACCATAAAGAAAGGAGTGGTGCGTAACCCAATGGTATGCAAACCTTCGGGACTGCAGGTATAGGGCAGGAATACAGATAAGCAGTGTGTTCGTAGCTGTAGCATATTATTATTATTATTCTGTATTTATTAAGCGCCAGCATATTCCGCAGCGCTGTACAATGGGGTAGTGCATAGTATAAGTATTCGTATACAAAACCCCTACAGGGTTATTCAAAGAGATCCGAATTGCTGGAGAAAGGGAACCGAACAATGAAAATCAGCGCATGGTTACCTTTCTTGGCCATTCTGCTATCCAGAGAGCAGGCAATTCGCCAAATCCTGGCGAATTGCCTGCACATACGGTGGCTGTTCGTTGCCTGTTCGAGGACAGTGCATCCCCATAGAGAAGCAATGCTTCGGCTATTAAGAGAACCAGCAGTGAAAGGTTCCTCTAATGCCCTGCCATTCGGTGGTTTCATGCGGCAGATTTATTCAGGCGAATCCCATAGGCTTCAATGTTAAAAATATTCCCGTTTTAATCCAGTATCTAATAAACCATTGATTATGATATTCTGCAGTAAAAAGTCTCTATTTATAGATTTTTTTTTAGGATATTTTAAGCATTTTTCAGGATTTTGTTTTGGACAAATTTTTTTTACTATACTTTTTTTATAACTTTACTTCTTTTTTCTGTAACAGACCTTTTTATTATCATTCATTGGATGTTATATGTAAATTTCAGACATTTTCGCTCAGTAGTTTCTTTGCAAACAGCGTTTCACTTTTCAAACATTCAAGCAAACTGTTTTTTTTATTATTTATTCACTGCATTCGTCTGCAGTGTTGGGTTTTTACGGCAGCTGCGCTGCGTGTGATCGGCTCCTGCTCTGGCGTTTTCGGCGGGTTAATCCAGATGTTTTTTGCGGGTTTTCGGTGTGCCTTTGCCGGGTTTTGCGGTTAGTTTTCGGCAGGTTTGCGGTGACTTTTCCCTGCAATTCGGGGACCCTGTGGTGCTTGCTGAATACACCGCATGGTTGCCAAAATGAGATCGCCAAATCAAACCGAATTGAAGAGCACGAAAAGTCACCGAACGTGCAGTGACTTTTCGATTCTCTTTGAATAACCCTGCTAGAGTATGACAAAGTGGTTAAACAGAGTGTCAACTTTTCTAAGAATCAACATGCAATCTGTAACTTGTTTGTTGTCCTCAGTGCATTCTGCTCTGTGTGCATCAAATTGCCTTGGGGCTAGAGAGAAACTGGCAGGAGAAGGCTTCCTCTGTAGCCATGATTAAATCAAATCAAAATAAGCTTTATTGGCAGGACCATATACATTTTAGCATTGCCAAAGCATATGGGGAGGTTATATGGGGTGGAGGGGGGGTAGTGGGACATATATGGGGGGGAATGGGCAAGTCCATTGACATTATCAGGGGTAAGGGATAATGTGAAGTGGGATGGGGGCGAGTCCATGTTGGGGATTTAGAAGTCCGGGATCTCTCGTTCCTCTCAGTCTGTGACATTCTGTGACGTATTGGGCAGATATTTTCCCCGCCGGCTTCTCTTCTCCCAGTATGATGTGGAGTTTCCTCGTCTCTTCTATAGAGGTGAAGTCCGGGATGAGAGCGGAGAGTCTCTGGAAGTGAGTTTCCCTCAGTGCTGAGTACTTGCGGCACTGTAGGAGGAAGTGGACCTCATCTTCCAGAGCCCCCTGGTCACAACGCTGGCACAGTCTATTCTCCCTGGGCTTGTATGTCTGTCTATGCCGCCCTGATTCAATTTCCAGGCTGTGGGCGCTCAGTCTGTACCGGCTCAGGATCTGTCCTTGGGGTCTTGTAGTACCTCCAGGTATGGGGCCAGTTTGTATTCCCTCTGTAAGGATTGGCAAATGGTGAGTTTCTGAGCGTTTGCTATATCATGTCTCCATTCTCTGATATAGTTTTCCCTGGAATCGTTAATTAGGGCCTTTATTTCATATTTTGTCAGGTTACATTCATGGGGGCTTTGGATGATCAGGGTGGATATGAGTTGTTGCAGCCCACATGGTTTGGGGTGGTCCTTGTTGGCCAGTAGGGCTTTATGGTGGTATGAGTTGAGGCTGCTGATGTGGAGAACACAGGGAGCTAACCAGGCACTAAGTTGTCCTTGCAAAAGCTAGTTTTGAGGAGGGGATACATCTGGCTACCCTTGCGTTTACTCACATTTAAACGTGAAGCAAATAGGATATGGATGGCTCCCTATTCACCAGAGCGCAACAAACAAGTTATACATTGCATGCTGCTTCTTACAAATCTCGACCCTCTGTTTACCTGATATTTCATACTCTACATGCTATAGTTAATAACAAAATATTTGTATAAAAATAAAAAAGCACTGCAGCACCCAAACTTGCAATATGTGTAGGATCTTCTCTCTGCGAGTCCTGAGTCACTCGTACAGGGTACTCACATAAAACAATATATATTGAAAGAAGTCTTAAAGCTACAAAATTGCCTCGATAGTGTAAAACCACAACAAGAGGGACTAGGAAAGCAAATCACGCACATAATATAAAGTAATAAACATCACCACTCCAAAGGGGTGACTCTCCTGCTCACCACATATCTTTCACAACATTGGGTAAGATCGCCTCCGAGCAGAAAAAATTAACTTTAAATAGCAACAAACTTCAAGGTGTATATAAAAAAATATATTTATTAAATTAGAGCTTTATTCAGGTTTTTTAATTTAATAAATATATTTTTTATATATACCTTGAAGTTTATTGCTATTTAAGGTCCATTATTTCAGCTTGGAGGTGAATGGATGTTGTCATATGTATTTGGTGTATTTTGTTATGTTATGTTAGGTATTAATGTCTGAATTCAGAAACACTTAGAAAAATATCCTATCCAGTGGTGTATTTAGGTTTTGTGCTGCCCTAGGCCTGACTAAACTCGTGCACCCCCTAATTTAAATTTGAGGCACCCCTTCCTGTCAAGGCCACACCTCTTCCTGGTTAATCCCCACCCTTCCTCTTTAAGCTCCACCTTTTCCTCTTAGAGCTCCGCCTTTTCCTCTCTTTATATTAAAAGTGGATACCAAGTGCCTACTTGTATATTTTGTATACCATTTCAAATGTATCTATTGAGATAAATAAAATTATGAAATGTTTAAATTCAAGCATTTTTACAAAGAACAGCCACGCATGTTAAGTATACTGGATCACAGCCGCTCTAATTGGTTGAACAATAAAATCCACAGAAACGTGCACTGCATATGAGCGTATCACAGAGCTGCACAGCAATAAAACCCACAGAAATGTGCAGTGTGTATGAGTGGATCCCAGAGCTCCAAGGCAATAAAACTCACAGTACTATGCAGTGTGTATCACAGAATCCACAGCAATAAAACTCCCAGAAATGCAATGTTTGGTGTGTGTCAGCGTATCAGAATCCACAGCAATAAAAATTCCAGCAATGCAATGTGCAGTGTGTATGAGTGTATTAGAATCCACAGCAATAAAACTCCCAGTAATGCAATGTGTGGTGTGTGTCAGCGTATCAGAATCCACGGCAATAAAACTCCCAGCAATGCAATGTGTGGTGTGTATGAGTGCATCAGAATCCACTGCAATAAAACTCCCAGCAAACCGAGTGTATATGAGCACACAGCAATTATTTATTCTACATTTACCGGCCTCCGTCTGCGGTAGGGCTGTGTGCAGAGTCAGCAGGGACTGTGTACAGATTCAGCAGATGGTCCCTCCAGGCCACGTTAGGATCGCGGCTGTGCCTGTGCGTGGAGCCATCTTGTCAGCAGTGGGGTGCCACTGCCAGAGGGTGCACCGTGGCTTTGATTCCCTTCCTGGTGGGTGTTCAGTCCAGAATAGAGTGACAGTCCATGTTAACGAAAGGGTGGGCAGCTGAGTGCCTGTTACGTGGTTCAGCCAGTCAGGTGGTACTGAGACTCAGTACCACCTGACTGGCCGGACCGAGTGTGACCTGCACGCACGCAGCCTCACCAGGAGCCAGGCAGCTCAATGACAAATTTCTATCACTGCAGTGCTGGTTAAGGAAAGGTCCACTTTAAACAGCAGTAAGCAGACAGGGCTTCATATTCTGCTGATACCCCCCCTTTACCTGCCGTTTACTGTCATCTTCTCTCTCTGGACACAAATCACATCCCCCTCCTAGAGCTGCTGCGGGGCGGGGAGGAGCTATGGAGGGAGGAGAGGGGGATTTTTATTCTATTCGATTTTATTCCGTATGCAAACGCCATGCTCCGCTGCTCATTGTTTGAGAACACAGCTCAAAGCTGACACACAGTGACAGTGGCACCTCCTAGTACCCCCTAATGACACCCCAATAATCACTGGTACCTGGGGCGGCCCGCCCTCCGCCACTCCTCTAAGTACACCACTGCTCTGGTGATATGCTCACACACAAGTTTGGTGAACTGCCAGCAAGTACGGTGCTGTTTGAAGGCAGTGCAAATCCCCATAGAGAAGTAATGGTTAATCTATTCAGAGAACACCAAACAGCAGAGAAATGTCAGTGAAATACCCTGATGTTCGGTGGTTTCAATCAGCAGGTTCAGGTATTCAGGCGAACCCCATAGGTTTCAATGTTAAAAATATTCCCGTTTTTATGCAATATCTAATAAACCACTTATTATTTTAATCTGCAGTAAAAAGTCTTTATTTATTGATTATTTTTTTTAGTACCATTTAGTAATTTTTCAGAATTTTTTGGGCAAAATCCCCCCCTTTTTTTTAATATCGGTTCTTCTTTTTCTGTAACAGAACTTTTTATTATCAATCATAGGATCTTATATGTAAATTCCAGACATTTTCGTTCAGTAGTTCTTTTGAAAACAGCAGGCCATGGGTTTGCGGTGGCAACATACAGCGGCCGACTCCATGCACTTTGGGGGCCCTGCGGTGAATGGTGAATTCACTGCAGGGTGGGGAAATTTTATTCCCGAAGTGCAGGGAACTACAGAACACCAAAATGTTGGCATCATTTCGGTGCTCTGTGAGTAACCCAATTAGTGGTGAGGTTTTTTGTTGCCCCCTGGAAAGTGAAAGCCTTGGCGTTGCCTACCCAGGACATACTTGAAAATTTGTGACATCTCAATGTTTCCTTCCTGGTAAAATAGTTTGCAAAAGTAAAAAAAAAAAAAAAAGATATATATATATATTTTTTTTTAGGGGTGGGGCCACCCGACGGGCCGCCGCCCCCTGGAGAGTGCCGCCCTAGGCCTAGGCCTTGTTGGCCTAGGCCAAAATACACCAGTGATCCTATCCAATGTGCAATATGTTGCATTACTGGAGTCTAGGTTTAACTGAAATGTACTTTCATTGTAAGCAAGATAACCTGAGATTAAAGTACTTTTGTAATGCCTTAAAATGGCTTATTACTTTTGTAATAGCTTGAAAAAATTGTATTGGTATGGGTAGGATATGGGTGTAAATTGGAGGATGCAGAGTAACTAGCAGCTTGTTGCCATTAGTCTTAGGACAGCCTGACCGTCACTATCTGCTCAACGCGTTTCGCCAATACTGGCATTGTCAAGAGCACCTTGCTCTTGACAAAGCCGACATAGGTGAAATGTATTGAGCATTATGTATAAATGGTTTTAACTGGTTTCATATGGTTTGTGCAGAGGATCCTCAATAGGAAATTATAGATTATGGTACTCATAGGCAGCACTGAAATGTCAAGATATAGAAGTTAAGCAAGACGGAGAAGGTGACTTGTAATATCATTGCTGAAGGATTGCGAGTCACTATTAGAGATGAAACTTGGGTGACTCTGCATACCTTATGTACCCAGATTGTAAGAATGGTATTATTTAAACTGGGGATAGTGTTAGTGTGTGATTAACACTATGTGTGTCTATTACACAAGTGTGATGTCTTGCCATTGGGAATTAAACACATAGAACGTCTGTTTATTGTTAAATAAAGTTTATTGTTGTTTTTGTGAATTCTGCTGTCTGAGATTTAGTGGTTTGTTACCACTGGATGTTTGGAGTGAATAACCCTGGATCTTTGAAAAACAGTATAAATTGTGACAACATCGATTACAGGTGCCAGATTGTGTGTGTCGAATCTCCACTTCACCTTTGTGAGAGCTTTCTTTTTGTGAAAAGGGACCAAAACCACGGTTAAAATCAAGAAATAACAATTTCCAGAACACAACACCAGAGAGTATGTGAGACTCCTCAGAGAACATGTAAATATATATGTATTACATGCTATCAGGGGATTCTTGATTACATGGGTTAATTCATTAAAAAGAGGATATAATGAATAGATAATAAATGGCAGCGTATATCATACAATTCATAACAGTACGTACAAGTGATTTGCCCATGATTTTTTAAAAATTCCTTCCATCGGGTACAATAAAAAGAATATGGTATTGACAAGGGCATATTTTTCCTTACTTATAGTGCTAAATGTAAAATCTTCACATACACAGTTTGAATCTAATCCCCCTACATAGAATAGTAGAAAAAGCTGATTGTATTAAATTGTAAATCAGCAAAGCTAGTTTTAGGCTAGGGTCAAACGAAAGCATTTTTACACGTGAACGTAAAAAAGTGCGTCCGAACAAATTGACGTATTTTTTCACGGAGTGCGCGAAAACGGTCATACGATGCGCATTTTTCGTGCGTGATTTTTTCGGATCGTCAATAAAACTCTTTTTGCGTCTGGACGTTATGTAGGCTGGACATTAGCAGTGTCTGACATCTCCTAATCACGCAAACACGCCGCTATGCCGCAGCTGCACACTCTGTACGTCCGTACTAGCGGTTCGGCGTTCTCGAAAAAATGCGTTCGTTTTCCACTTGCGTTGCGCGGCCGGACTTTCGTGCGACCGTACTTCGTATATTGGCCGTCATTGCCCGTCATTTGCTGCTAGTGCGGCCGTAATTATCTGCGCCAGAACGCACGTTAAAAGTGCGCTGGTCTGACCCCAGCCTTATAGAATGGGATTTATTCATTAGTGTGAGGCAAGGGAATTGCAAATTTCAGTCAAGAAAAGTGCAAAACACGACTTATTTTACTCGTTTGGCTTAGAATGCAAGTTTTCTGCCACTCCCCACTATAGTAATTAAACATTTGAATAATAAGAGTATTTCGATTGTACCAAAATACAAAAAGAATATGTTTTCCTGATCAAGCACATTTTACATTACAAGGTCTATATACATTTCTTAAAAGCCAGCCTGGTTCATTCTATACATAGTTCCAGGTTAATCCAGCCTGTTCCCTGTTGTTTTCTTGGCTGGTCTAGTTTGGATCTTCTTAAGGTTGTTCACCTTTGGGTTTTCTTCAGGCTGACTTTTCTCTTTTTCTAGGAGTTTCTTTGCCAGCAGGACTTCCTTCTTACTCTCCACGCTGACCTGGCGCAAGGAACGCTTGAGGTTCTTCACTTTCTCTCGGAGGTGCCCGTTGGCTTTTTCTAGGCTGTGCACTTTTTGGGATAGGTTCTTCACCCTTTCTTCCTCTTCAAACAGTGCTTTCTGTACTGAACTACAAAGCAGCTGCAATTAAATACAGTGAAATAGGGAATAAAAAACCGCACTGTGTTATGAAAAGATCTCATAACCGAAGATCTGGGGACTAATATCATGGATTATACAGTATATAAGGGTGTAAATTGGATTGACGTAGTGTAGCTAAGTGGACAGAATTGACCAATCAGAGAAGAGCAATTTCACCTCTTCTCTAACTGGTCACTTTGGGTACACATGTCCACACTATGTCAAAACAATGAGAGAGCTAGCTAGAGTGAACTCTCTCATTGGCTGAGACGTAATATTAACAAAGAGTGCTATTTGATAGAATTCCAGGTTAAATTCTATTGGCTCCTTAGGCCTCACTTTGCATCCAGATCTTGGCTAGGAAGGGATCTCTTGGACCCTGTTGATTTGGGCATTAGTTTCATGGGTTTAGTTAGTGGAAGGTAAAGTTATTTTTAGTGCTGAAGGGTATTCGGTTCATAGATGTTATAGTGTTAAAAGGTTAATGAAAGCGTTGTAGATGCTGTTTAATTGTTTAATTTGCCTATTTACTTCTAAGTATAGGAGAGAAGAGAGACCAAAATCCAGACGCACATGGAGACTTCTTTTCAGAGTTTAAATAAAATAGAACTTTATTATGGCATCAAATTTCAACGTTTCAGTCCTCAGAGGGACTTTCCTCAGGGCTTTCCTTCTAGGTATATGTATTAATTGGTAGTTAAGCAGTTAATTCTATTTTAGATTGAGTATATATACACATACAGGGTAATTCAAAGAGATTCGAAAAGTCACCACACGTTTGGTGACTTTTCGTTCTCTTAAATTCGGTTCCTTTAGCCGATCCCATTTCGGTGACCCTGCTGTGTATTCAGCAAGTACCACAGGGCCCCCGAATTGCAGGGAAATGCTGCCGAAAACCTGACGAAAACTAACCGCAAAACCCGGTGAATGCACGCCGAAAACCCACAAAAACATCTGGATTAACCTGCCGAAAACCACGGAAAAACACGAACGGGAGCCGATCGCAGCCTCCGGAAAAAGCCAAGACCGCAGAAGAGGCAGTGAATAAATTAGGAAAACAGTTTGCATGAATGATTGAAAAGTGAAACGCTGTTTCCAAAGAAACTACTGAGCGAAAATGTCTGAAATCTACATATGAGGTCCAGGGAATGATACTAAAAAGGGCTGTTACAGAAAAAATAAGTAAACTTAAAAAAAAATAAAAAATCGGACTTTTCAAAAGAAAAAAAGAAAATACAGAAAAATGCTTAAAATATACTAAAAAATCTATAAAGAGACTTTTTGCTGCAGAATTTTATAATGAACGGTTTATTAGATATTGAATTAAAACGGGAATATTTTTAACATTGAAGCCTATGGGATTCGCCTGAATAAACTTGCCGAATTAAACCACTGAATGGCAGGGCATTTCGGGAACCTTTCAATGCTGGTTTGTGTTCTCTGAATAGCCGAAGCAGTGCTTTTTTATGGGGATTTCACTGCCCTCGAACAGGCACCGAACAGGCACTGTATGTGCAGGCAATTCGCCAGGATTTGGCGGATTGCCTGCTCTCTGGATAGCCGAATGGCCAAGAAAGGTAACCGAACACTGATTTTCAGCGTTCAGTTACCTTTCTCAAGCAATTTGGATCTCTTTGAATTACCCTGATAGAGTGTATCAGTGTTTATATTTGAGGCTGTAGTTGTAGCTTGTTGCATAAACCTGACCTTTGCTAAACAAAAGCCATCTAGTATGGCATGGCATTGGTAAGAGGATTCTGCGTGAAAACAGACCCACGATGCAAAAAAATAGAGAACTTGCAAACATAATTTGCATGTCTTACTCAGAGTTCATTGCTGTATATGGGGAATGTTGCACATGAGCTCTGTGATGCAGTTCTTTGAATTGCTGGGATGTGTAAATTACTTCTGCAATAATAAACGTTATTATTTGCTGTGTGGAGGCTTTTAATCTCATTTTTAACCCACCACCACAATTTAAATGAATATTGTTAAAATATATAATAGATATATAGATATATAATATAAAAAAATATGTAATACACTTGGGTATAAACACATACAGTATATGTATATATATCCAAGTAGGGGGATGAATAGTTACTTAATGGGGGTTACTTAGTATTGGTTTAATCTATAGCGTAAATGCGAGTTTATTTAGGAATAGGTTTATATATTATAAATACTTGTGTATGTATATTATATGTTCACACATGTGTAAATATATATTAATGGTCATGGTGCGTGGTCTCTCAGTGTGGACACAGTGCTGGAAAAGGGCTTTTTCTTCAATGTCGAGCACCACAAACTTGAAGGTGGCGAACTGGGCTTTCATTTGGCAACGTGCAATATTTTAAAAAAATGTAAATATTGCATGTGTTGCCAAAGGGGTTTGGGGCACATTGGGAGGCTTTTTAAGTATTTTTGTGCAGTGGGTGCCATTTGGCTGCCAAACATAAGAGCTTGCACAATCTTGTGTTCCTATTCTTATAATGGGCAATATATCACGGCTATATTTACATTCGACATGTTTAAAATCTTGCCATTTTGCCATCATGGTAGCAGAACAGCAATATATATCGCAACTATCAAATTTGAAAAATATTTTGGGACTCCAGGTCCAAGTATTTCACCAAGCCCCTCATCTAAGGTTATATGTGTTTGACCTCGACTATTAAACTTTATCTCGCTGGGACAAACCTACCTGTCTTGCCCAATCACTTTGACTGACTCTGCCAACTGTTGAGCCGACATACTGGAGTATTAATGCTAACGAGCAACTTTATACAATGTGATCAAGATGATAAATGGAAGTTGGTATAAGAATGCAGACAGCCTGTACTAAGATGCAAACAAGTACACTTACTTATTTGGAGGCGCCCAACAAGGAAAGGACCAACAAAACAAAAATAAAATCTGTCCGGGTTATTCAAAGAGAATCGAAAAGTCACTGCACGTTCGGTGACTTTTCGTTCTTTTCAATTCGGGGCGATTCGGCAATCCCATTCCGGCGACCCTGAGGTGTATTCAGCAAGCACCACAGGGCTGTCGAAGTGCAGGGAAAAGCCGCCGCAGACCCGGCGAAAACTCACTGCAAAAACCCGGCGAATGCATGCCGAAACCCGCAAAAACATCTGGATTAACTCGCTGAAAACGCCGGAAAAACCCGAGCAGGAGCTGATTACACGCAGCGCAGCTGCCGGAAAAAGCCGACACCGCAGACGAATGCAGTGAATAAATTAGAAAAACAGTTTGCTTGAATGTTTGAAAAGTGAAACGCTGTTTGCAAAGAAACTACTGAACGAAAATGTCTGAAATTTACATATGAGGTCCAGGGAATGATAATAAAGAGGGCTGTTACAGAACAAAATAAGTAAAGTTAAAAAAAAAAATAACGGAATTTTTTTTTAAAAAAAAATCCAGAAAAATGCTTAAAATATCCTAAAAAATCTATAAATAAAGTGACTCTTTAATGCAGAATATTATAATGAACAGTTTATTAGATATTGAATTAAAACAGGAATATTTTTAACATTGAAGCCTATGGGATTCGCCTGAATAAACCTGCCGAATTAAACCACCGAATGACAGGGCATTAGGGGAACCTTTCACTAATGGTTTTTGCTCTCTGAATGGCCGAAGCAGTGCTTCTCTGGGGATTTCACTGCCCCCGAATAGGTACCGTATGTGCAGGCAATTCGCCAGGATTTGGCGAATTGCCTGCTCTCTGGATAGCTGAATGGCCAAGAAAGGTAACCGAGCGCTGAATTTCAGCATTGAGTTCCCTTTCGGCAGCCATTCGGATCTCTTTGAATTACCCTGTGTAAAAAGAGAACGACATCAGCGCTCCCCCAACTTCTCCAAAGCCATCTAAAGGAATTTATTTAAGTTGCTTCAATGTTTCAACCAACAAATGGCCTGGAAAAATAACTTGAACTATAAACAGACCATCTGTTGGTAGAAATGTTGGAGTGCTGGCATTTTTATCTCTCTTTGCTAAATTATTTTGGTGGAACCTGTTCTTGTTGAGCACGTCCAGATGTGTAAGTGCTCTACCCATTGTAACAATAGTGCCACCTGTGTTTAGTCTCACCCTATGGTCCTCTTGAACGTCCCAGTCAGGAGTGTAAATTTGGGCATCAACCCCTGCTGAACAGTTGGAGAACTGAAAGAGGCTGGCAAATATACGGTGATTTTCTGGAGTATCTGGAAAGATGGCATCCTGAAAATTCACTCCGTGTGGAAGTAGATTGTAGTTCTCGTCCATCCTGAGGGAAAAGAAGCAGAAGAATATTAGTATCAGAAAAGATTTTCGGAAGAAATAGGAGCCTATTCCCTATAAGGAATGACATGTGGTGCACGGCGTAATCAAATAATATGGGACGAGGGACGGCAAAATAGCATAGAGAAAAAAATCCAATCCAAGTTTTACATTTTGTTTGTGAATACCCTTGAGAAAGGTCATAGTGCGACCGTACCCTCCACAATAAAAGCCTGCGCCTCTGTCAGTGATTCACTATCAGGGTTATTCAGAGAGAGGTGAAAACCAGGAGAATGACTGGAGAAGTGAAAATTCTAGGTCAAAATAGCTGATTTGAAAAGTGAGATAAATGGGAGAATTTTTCTGGTTTGGCTATTTTGACCTAGAATTTTCACTTCTCCAGTCATTCTCCTGGTTTTCACCTCTCTCTCTCTGAATAACCCTGTATGAGTGTCTCTGCCAGTGTCTGTGAGGGTTACTCTCTGCATCTGTCTCTGTGTGTCTGTCTGTGGCTGCCTGCGAGGCACTGTATACTTACATGCGTGACTGAAGGATTGAGAAAGAGAAAGGTGTTATTGGCAAGGGAAGAAAACTCAACTTGGCCTAAATCAGTTATACCCATTAAAACATATATTTTCCTAATTATTTATTTCCTGTTTAAAATAAAATGCATGAGATTTACATATATGCAAAGTCCCTGGAATTGTTCCTGATCTGCTAAGCAACTTGCAGGGACATAGCTGGTGAGTAAAGCACATGCGTACAGGTCAGCCACCGAACGTTTCATTATATAAGCCTTTGTCTAGGCCAGTGATGGCGAACCTTGGCACCCCAGATGTTTCAGAACTTCATATCCCATGATGCATAGTCACACATAAAGGCTGGTTGAACGTCATGGGACATGTAGTTCAAAAACATCTGAGATGCCAAGGTTCGCCATCACTGGTATAGTCTACTGAGTTAACAAATAGTTGCCAATGTCCTTCCACTGACCCTGCACTATCCCGCTTGCACAGGGCCATGTATGTCTCCATGCTCTCCTATGGACGATTTAACATCACCTGTATATCTCAAGCTGAGCCATTAATATAGCAGCTTGCTCATAATAGAACCATTATTAAGGAACATGCTCCAAATTCACCCTTCAGTGACTCGCTATTTCTGGCCGAGCCGGAATACGTCCCTGAAAATATACAAATACTGAGATTCTGAGACAGAAACGTTAGGACTACACTTTTTTTCATTGGTGTCTACAAACCAATAAATGCTGCCTTTCACTTGGCTTTTCAGAATACCATACATTATTTGAAACCGAATACAAATGACCCTTATTTCACTTGCTTAATCATGGACACTATCCTGAGCATTGGATTTCCTACTGTGCTTTCAGCAACGCCGAAACTTCACTGCAGCCTAGTCCACCTGTCTGTTACTCTGCAGAGTCTCTTGGCTGCTCCGACTTGAGTTATAGACTTTGTGCTCACTCAACCTTTACATTTTGTCTGGCATGAAACCCATAAAAACATTCAAGCACACTCACACAGTTGCTTTTATGCACTAAGACTCCTGTCAGACGAGCGCAGCGTTCACGTCCGTGATGGCGCACAAATGTACGTCCGTGGTAGCATGACATAAAGGCCAATGGAGTCCCACACACAAAGTACGTCCGCACTGAACTGCGGACGCACAACGGCCGCGGCCCACGGACGCAAGTTAGGCAAGAACATATAACCCCTAGAACGGCCGCACAATGTGCGCTGAGTCCGCAACGTCTGCATAGCTTTGTGTGTGAGTGATGGAACGTGGTCAGACGGACTGCATTTATACGTCCAGCATTTTTGACGGACAAAATGGTTTTGCATTTTAATTTATTTTCCCTGCTACATCCGTCAAATAGTACGTCAGTGAAAAAACGGACTGTGTGGCCACTACTGTGTCTTCCGTACTAACGTACGTCCGTACTGCACGGACGCACAGTCCGTAGAAATCACGTTCGTCTGACCCTAGCCTTAGTTAGAAAATACCTATGATTCATAAGTACTATTTATTTCTTTTGCAGAACTAAAATCACCAGTAGCCACTGCAGTTCAGCGTAGTTATGGTGGACACCTACCTGATCGTACATGTCTGCCACACTGGCTGTTGAAAGAATGAAGCAATTATGCCACACGGGAAGCAATATGCCTGAGTACAAATGGAGCAAATAATCTGAAAGCGAAATACTAAAAACAAAGGGGGTTATTCAGAGAACACCGAAACGTTGCCGACATTTTGGTGCTCTCTTGTTCCCTGCACTTCAGGGAATCCAATTTCTCCACCCTGCAGTGAATTCAGCAATCACCGCAGGTTCCCCGAAGTGCAGGGAATCGGCCGTCAAATGCCGCCGCAAACCTGTCGAATGCTGCCGCCAACCTGCCAAACATCCACCGCAAACAGGCCAGACAGCCATCAGACGCAGCAGACAAGCCGCCGAGCACAGTGCCGACCAGCCACAGGAAAAAGCCGACAAGCTCCCGGATTGTAAAAAAACCCAAAAAAAAACAATACGATTGAAGCCATTCGGCTATTCAAAAAGCTGGCCGTTCGCCAAAAACTGCCGAATTGCCAGCGAAATATAGTGATCTTCGACAGCAGTGAACTTCCCATAGAGAGGTAATGGTTAATCTATTCAGAGAGCACCGAAATTTTAGTGAAATGCCCAGATTTTCGGTGGTTTCATTCAACAGGTTTAATCAGGCGAATCCCATAGGTTTCAATATTTAATAAAAACAGGGAATATTTTTTTATATTTATTCAGCTGTTTATTCTTTTCGCTTCCAGCAAAAAAGTCTCTTTATTTATTTTTTTAGGATTTTCTTAGCCATATTTTGGGATTTTTTTCGGCTAATTTTTTTCCCCAGAATTTTAAAAAATGGTGGTGTTTTTTCTGTAACAGACCTTTTTATTATTATTCATAGGACCTTATATGTTATTTTCAGGCATTTTCGTGCAGTAGTTTTTTTTTGCAAACTGCTTTTAAAAGTTGCAGTGGGGTTTTTTTGGACTTTTTTTTACCCACTCGTTGCCTTGTCGGCTTTTTCTGGCGGCTGGTTGGCGTCTGTTCGGCGGGTCGTTGGATTTTTTCAGATCAATTCAGTATTTTTTGGGCGTTTTTTCAGATGTGTTCGGAGGTTTTCTGCGGTTTTTCGGATGCATTCAGCGGCTTATTCCCTGCACTTCATGGACCCTTCGGTAAATGCTGAATTCACTGCAGGGTTGGTGAATTTGACTCCCCGAAGTGCGGGTAAAGAAAGAAGGAATTTCGGTGCTCTTCGAATAACCCTGTAAATGTCTTGGATTTTTTTTCTTGTTTATTTTTAAAGTAAAGCACTGGTTCTCTTGATTCTTATAGGTTTTGATAATTTCATGCCCATTGGGCTGCAGGCACCTCATTGGGATTATTGCATGTGCATCTGGATAGAGATTTTGCCTACATTCACCCTCCAGCACTGGCTGGTGGATTATCCTGCATTCCTGAGGGATTTATGACCCATTTACTTTGATTCGTTGTTTTAACTTTGATCCTAAGAATTGATTAAAATAATGAAGGTGAATGCTGTCAGTTAGATTTAGCGTATGCCATCCAGAATGCATACATATTCCTCCTAACAGTTGTCTTGTACGTAAAAATATATCCAAAGTATAGGAGTTTTCCTTATTATCTAAAAGCTTTAATGATAGAGATTATTATTTTTTATTTATTATAATAATTAATATTTTATTAATTAATTTCTTTATTATTTTTTTTATTATCTTTCAGGACTTTCCTTAAGGACTTACTTTGTGGTATTTCTCATGTTCCATGTTGAGGTCACAGAGAAATCCATTGATTCTATCTTCTTACATGTGACAACATTACTTATAAGTAATAGAACATTTGTATTTTAAATGTACCTTGAGTTAGGTTTACAAAATGACCGAAAAATCAAGCAGAATGTTAGGTATGGTGTTAAGAGGTAACATCACTGCTCTATAACCGTGGAGAGAGACTGTGGAGACACAAGTTCGATCCCAGCAAGAGCACCTCTCCAGTAAGTGTCCTTGGGCAAGACACCTAACGGTACATACTCGCCACCCAGGACATACCTGAAAACGAGAGAAATCTCAATGTATCCTTCCTGGTAAAATCCTTTCTCAAAAAAAAAAAAAAAACCCTAACCTTATAAATAACACGACTGTGATAACAAATGTAACATAGCACGTTGCCACTTTAAATGACTGTCTCCTTTACATTTATAGGTGGTGTTAATTTGCACCTGGGACTAGAGGAATGAGCTACTCCATGATCTCAAAGAAATACTAACTCCCAGGACCTGGTGTTAAGTACTTTTGCAAAACCACTTAATGCAATAAGGCTGGGTTCACACTTGGGCGTCGCGCAATGCGCGCTTTGTTTTACGTGCGTTCGCACATACGAAAAAACACGCGAACACACATTGCAGCGCGTTCGCGGCTATGTCTATGGCAGTGAACGCGCTGCTGTATGCCCGAAAAGAAGCTCCCGGACTTCTTTTTGCGTCAGCCATTTCAAAGCGCGTTCCTGCACGCTCCAAAACGCTTAGGTGGGAACGGGGCCTTAGAGAAGTCCCCAAAAATCCCTTACTCTCCTTTCATCCCACAGTGGAAAGGGTGGTGTGATCTTCACTTCCTCTCACTGCGAGTAGTGGTAGATTGGGAACAAATAGTTCCAAGTGTGCCTTCTCGCTTCATCTGCAACTCCTGTGGATCCTGCAAATGCGAGCACACACAGAGCTCATGGCAGGGACGCGCTGGGCTTTGTTTAGCTTATGGTCACT
Source organism: Leptobrachium leishanense (assembly GCA_009667805.1). Lineage (NCBI taxonomy): Eukaryota > Metazoa > Chordata > Amphibia > Anura > Megophryidae > Leptobrachium > Leptobrachium leishanense. The sequence continues at coordinate 119,982,184 of CM019070.1, read as the reverse complement.
AGAAGCTGATACTTGCAGCTGCGCAACCTACCTGGGTTTCATGCTGCGTTCAGCCCCTAGCAAAGTTGCTGGTATGCAATAGGTGTGGTAAAAGGGAGTTACTAAAGTATATTGGCCCGCTCTGATTTCTCTAATTTACCATCTTCCTTTTAGCTGGAACAGGGGAATAGAGATCTAAGAGATTTTTTAAAAGCTCCCAAAAACATACAGTTCAACTGTAAAAAAAACATTTTGATTGCTCCTAAGAAAATGCTTACTAAGGCCAGAGTCAGACGAGCGTTTTGAAGCACGGAAGGAACGTCTGTGAGAGCGGACGTTCCTTCCACTCGACGCCCGTCTGGCCATCTCGCTGAGCGCAGTTAGTGCACTCAGCGCTGCAAGGCTCGATCCTCCTATGGAGGATTGCGTTTTGCAGCTCTGTCACCTCGCGTCCTGGCGCTTTGACGGAGAGGACTGCTACACGAACGCAGCATGGCCGCTGTTGCGCACGCAATTCCTGCGCTCGTAACCTTGTCTGGCCAGCCTCGATGCACCATCACAATGCTGTGACGGATGACGGAAGCCACGTCAGTACGGACGTGTGCTTGTCTGACACTGGCCTAAAATTATGCAAGGTGTCTTTTTCGAATCGGCATCATTTTGACCTAGGTTTTTTAGATGGCATTGTTTTGACAGTAAAACCTCCTCCTTCTCCCTTATTCCTGCCAAAATGCAAAAATAAAGTTTCATTTCACGAAGCTTTCCTTGCAATATGAGAGGAATGCATGGGCGGCCATTTTTAGTCATTCTACATATGCGTAGACTAGTAGAGTCCTGCAGTATAAAGAGTGGTAGCTTCAGGTTTACAGGTTACCATTTTAGATCAACACAGCTAGCAAACACAATAAAATGATACATTTACCATGGTAACAGAAAACAACAAACTGTTACGATGCTATTTGGAACAGTACCTAAACTACATAAATTGCAAACTCCCCATCTATGCGTCAGGACAAAATCAAACGGTTTGATGACTACAGTCACTTCTCTCAAATATCTAGGTATGTGGTTAGACCCACATCTATCCTTTGGCCCCCACATCGAAAAACTCACATCTAAACTTTACCCCAAACTAGGTGCCCTGTACAGAAACAAATCCTGCCTGAGCCCTGTGGTGAGAAAGCAGATTGTACAACAAATGCTTATGCCAGCCATTGAATACGGAGGTGTAGTGTATGCAGCTGCCCCTCAAACACACCTTCATAAACTTACTACATTGTATAACTCATTTGGCCGCTTTGTGCTACAATGTAACTACATGACCCACCATTGTGACATGTTAAAATAACTAATCTTGATGATCGCTGGAATCTAAACGCACCCTTCACCTTTCCAACCTGATGTTTAAGAGCTTTTCTGGGAAGCTACCACCCTACCTGAATAAACTGATTCCCCCAGCAGTTTCCTCATTCTAACAATCCGATCCGGCACCTGCACCTTACTTGCAGTACCACAATACAAAAAGAAAGTGGCTCGATCATCAAATCTTCCCCCAGTCTAAAGTCACTTAAGAGATCTCTATTAAAATACCTCGATACAGAATGCACCTGTAAACCTGTAACATAGTGAACATATTTCTTACATATTTATTTTCTGTTAATCTGTATATTTGTATTGTTTTTTAATATCTTACATTTTATTACTTTGTATTTCTGTACCTACTGTAACAATTCAATGTTCTTGAACCCAGGACATACTTGAAAACGAGAGAAATCTCAATGTATCCTTCCTGGTAAAATACTGTATAAATAAATAAATAAATAACATGTGAATCAAAGCAATCCACATAAGGAGTGTCTGGGAACAAGATACTCTTTATAAATCATGGTACTAAAAATGTATACTCGACATAAAATCATAACACACAAACAAAACCATAACTCATAATGCATGCAGACAGGGTGAAAAGAACCCTAAGGGGTATTGCAAAGTACTCAAATTAGCTCTTATATAGGGAAATATTGTAGTCCTTTAATCTTGATAATGCATACAGAGCATTAATTAATTACAGTACCATTGGCTAATGACATGACTGTAGAGCTATAATATAGATTCTACTCTTTCCCTGCTGCATAATCACATACACATAACTGCCATTAAAAAACACCAAAAGCTCGACACGTGTTTCGCCGACCGTATGTCAGCTTCATCAAGAGCTAAACAAACTATCAAAATATATATGATATACTGACATAATTTAACAAGATCTCATGGTTGGCCTTTTTTACAAGTTTTCAGAAGCTACACAAGTAAAACAGGGACAGGCAGGAAGAGGTGTGTGGCCAGGGGAGGAAAATGGGTGAAGCCCAGGAGGCAGACCCTATATTGTTACGTACCCAATTGCCGGCGTCACAGGAAAAAACAAATATGGCGCTGGTATACTCCTAAATTCATAAATCCGCCCCTTATGTCTCACCTCTCTGTCTCTCCTAGCCTGCAAGGGTGCAGGTGCTCCTAATCAACAAGCCTGCACCTCCCTACAAAGGAGAAAAGCACCATGGATGCTTTGCTTTTGCATTGCTTGACTGCCTGTGAATTCAGTTCCCTGAATCCAAATTAATGAACCTCCTATATTTGATAACCTGTTACCGAACCTCTGCCTGATATCCTGGACTACTCTATTACTGGACCCCTATATCCAGTGGCATAGCGTGGGGGCTGGGGGGCCTGTGGCCCCGGGTGCAGTTTTCTTAGGGGCGCATAATTTCAAAAGAAATTTACGCCCCTAAAAGTTCAGGCCCGGACTGACCCGCCGGGCCCTCGGGCGCCGCCCAAGGGCCCGCGGGTCGAGGGGGCCCAGATGCCATGCAGCAGGAGTGCCCGGTCGGAGGTCCTGAACAGCGTGAAGGGGAGTGTTGAAGGGGAGGCGGCTGCGTGCGGGCGCAGGTCACGCGGTCCGGCTAGTCAGGTGGTACTAAGTCTCTGTACCACCTGACTGGCCGGACCGCGTGACCTGCGCACGCACGCAAGCAGCCGCCTCCCCTTCAACACTCCCCTTCACGCTGTTCAGGACCTCCGACCGGGCACTCCCGCTGCAGGGCATCTGGGCCCCCAACCCCTGCTGGCATCCGGAATTGGGGCAATATCCATGTGAGAGCTGGCTGGGGCAATATCCAGGTGAGAGCTTTGTGCAATATCCATGTGTGAGCTGGCTGGGGCAATATCCAGGTGAGAGCTGGCTGGGGCAATATCCATGTGAGAGCTGGCTGGGGCAATATCCAGGTGAGAGCTTTGTGCAATATCCATGTGTGAGCTGGCTGGGGCAATATCCAGGTGAGAGCTGGCTGGGGCAATATCCAGGTGTGAGCTGGCTGGGGCAATATCCAGGTGTGAGCTGGCTGGGGCAATATCCAGGTGAGAGCTGGCTGGGGCAATATCCACGTGAGAGCTGGCTGGGGCAATATCCAGGTGAGAGCTGGCTGGGGCAATATCGACGTGAGAGCTGGCTGGGGCAATATCCAGGTGAGAGCTGGCTGAGGCACTATCCAGGTGAGAGCTGGCTGGGGCAATATTCATGTGAGAGCTGGCTGGGGCAATATTCATGTGAGAGCTGGCTGGGGCAATATTCATGTGAGAGCTGGCTGGAGCAATATCCATGTGAGAGTTGGCTGGGGCAATATCCATGTGAGAGTTGGCTGGGGCAATATCCATGTGAGAGTTGGCTGGGGCAATCTACATGTGAGCTGGGGACATTCTGTGTATATGTATCTGGGGGATATATACATGTGAGCTGGGGGCATTTTTATATAAGGTCTGTTCTTTATGGAAAGCGTTCACATGACATAAAATAAATGTATCGGTACTCATACTCAGTGTTAAAAAAAAGTGGTATCGGTGCATCCCTAGTTTTCATTTGCAGTTTTTTGTTTAATCACCTGCAATAGTGATTCAAAGGCAAGTGTGGTGTTTGTTTATGGTGGAATAAAAAGACCTTTCATTTTCACAACTTCAAGTCTGTGACTGTTTATACCCTAGAATACCATGTTGTTTGTCTGGAACCAAGTATCCCGAGTGGTTGTTGTATCACAGTTAAGGGGTTCAATGCCCTAATGGTGGAAGGGAATCAGGGCATGATAACGTGTCCACAGGTTGGGGGGGGCGCACAATTCTTGGCTGGCCCCGGGCGCTGACAACCCACGCTACGCCACTGCCTATATCTGATAACCTGTTGCCGTACCTTGCTTGTTAACCTGGACTTTGCTAACTGCTGAACCCCTATATTGATTACCTGCTGCCGAAACCCTGCTTGGATACTGGACCTGCAATTGCCAATTCCTCTACTGTTACTACTCTGCTGAAACCCACTTGTTCATTTAATCTTAGATTTTGCTTTATACCTGTTATATTCAGTTTCCCTGGTTCTGTCTTTCTGTTCATCTTGTGCCTTTATTATCAGTTATCCTTGTTCCCTGCTTCTATCTCTATCTATTTGTGAATTCAGTGCTTCTGTTATTATTTAATCTTGCTCCCTGGTCTTGCCCCTCTGTTTCTTTGTATTCAATACCGCTGTTATTAGTTTATCCTCACTTCCTGGTCTTGGTCATCTATCATTTTCTCGGCCCCCTTAGTTATACCCTATTCTTATTTATTATCTATTGTCCTCCTTGTTTCTCCTGTTCCGTCAGCTCTTTTTTTATGTTTTCATATTGCTTTATATCCCTGTGTGTCTAAATAAATACATCTTTAATTTTCATATTCTTGTTTGTCATCGCACATTGGGCCCGACCACGCAACCCTGTGATCTGAATCGTGACACATATATAGTATCCATGGGCTGTATTTAGGCAAACATTTTGCAGGGTTATGGCAGGATATGGGACTCCACTGTGGCCAGCAGCCCACTGGGGTTTTGTCCAGTATATCTGAAGGCCAGTTTCAGGCTGAAGTAGTAAGACGCCATATTGTTTTATTAATTTAGTTTTAGAGAAGTACTATTTTTGTCTTAAACTCCTCTAGATGCATTTCGTTTTCAGATTTATGTTTCATCTCAAAAAGAATAAAGTCTGAACTACTGGCGGAAATAAAATGCAAACATGTGTTTCCGAAAGGATCAGAAGAAAGAATGCAACCATAGGACCCACCAAAGACCACTGTTACAGACAAATGTTACATGATCTTCAAACCTAGACACCAGGCCTTGAAATTCTCCCACACTGACTACATCTGGATTGTTTTATTTCTGTAGACTGTGACTCTGAATCATCCAAACTGAACTTTCTTTTTTTCTTAAACACAGTCCAGTGTGTTTAAGTCTCAGAATATGGCTTTGCTCACTCATACCTGTGACGGAACGGCCGCCACTATAACGTAGCGCGGTACAAATTTTTTAAATGTTGATTTGGTGTGGTGTATTAAAGAATTCGTTAGGTTGTATTTTTATAAGTTCCCCCTGTAATTCTCCCCATTGGTGACCTGTTCCCCGCCTGTCCACAGCCCCGGGAAGACGCCCGGTCTGTGAATGCCTCAAGCCGCCCAAACTTGCCCACCTTGCCCCACAGCGTGGAAACCACGCAGAAGCGCGCTTCTTGGCCAGTATGTTCCTAAAAATAGGTTCTTACAGAGGTGCGAATTGCAGAACGAAGCGCCCCGGGAAACCCGAACGCCGACCAGGGATCCCTCGCCGGGAGCGTGGCCAGCAAACAGTGACTCATGCTCGGGTACAGCCGCCGGACTTTCCCCCTCCACAGCTCGGGCTACGGTGATCCGATCAGGGCGCTTTTTGGACTGAACCAGCCCCTGGACCCGAGCTGCCAGGCTGTATCCCCAGCGTGCCGCCGCTCCCAGGGGATCACCCCGAAATCCCTGGTAAAACCCCAAACTCAGGCTGAAAGCCACAGGGAGCCGCCAGGACAAAGGAGCGCTCACACCACAGGGGGGGCTGGGCGCTGCCCGGACAGGGAGAGGTTCTGGGAGGGGGGGACAGACGAGCTGGCGCCGAGACCCGAGATAAGGGCTGCGCAACGCAGGGGTCCCCCAGGTTAACCAAGGCAGATTGGGCAATGGCTCGAGGCAAAGGTAAAGATCACCGCAGGAGGACTGAGGGCGGGCCAGGGGAGAACAATGGTTTCATTCCCCATAAATACCCCTGTATCTCCCATGTTAAATAAACTGGTACCTGTTTGAACCTTTACTCCTGCCTCGGCTAGTAATTGGGGATAACAGGGCTTGGGGAACCGCAACGCTTCAAGGATCATGCAAAAGCGCTTAATCACCGCTGAATTCATACAGCCCGCTACCCCTGACTCTACACCTCCAGACAAGCTCGGCGCTGACGGCGGATCTACCCGTGCAGGGTAGCGGTGATCCGTTACAATACCTATGTGCAAGAATCTAGTAAATTCAATTATAAACACCACATTACACTTCTTTAAGTACTGCGGGAATACTGCAATGCACAAACACAAATATTTTATGCCTTGTCGTTGTTGTTAGTTGCGAAGTCGAGTCCGGCCAATAACGACCCCATATGGACAACGTTCCTCCCGGCTTTCCTGTCCTCTACCATCTTCTGGAGTCCATTTAAGCTCACGCCTACTGTTTCAGTGACTCCATCCAGCCACCTCATTCTCTGCGCGTCCCCTTCTTCTTTGGCCCTCAATCTTTCCTACCATTAGGCTTTTCTCCAGTGAGTCCTTCCTTCTCATAGGTGACCAAAGTATATGAGTTTCATCTTCAGGATCTGGCCTTCTAAAGAGCAGTCAGGGTTAATCTCCTCTAGGACTGACCGGTCCATTTTATAAACTTTTACTTCTATAATGGCAACATCTAGGATACTGTCTGGGAGGCAGCCCACTCCCTCTATGAAGGGATGGGGCAAGTCACAGAAGTCACCTCTATGACTTCTGCAATCCTGGCATAATATTTTGAATGCATTATGGATGTAGCAGCCAATAATGTGAAGGTTTCATACTGACTGACCTATGGTTTGAACTGCATGCACCCAAATGAAAATAATGAGAGCTCCAAGGCCAATGGAAGTAGCCACCTGCTGTAAGAGGGCTCACTGCAATTCTTGGAGATCTGCAAAGGGTAGCCAAATAGACCTATGTATTTCAAGTCACGAATACTTTCTACATGCTAATGGCGGGCACATGAAATGGCTGGCTAATGGCGGGCACTCTTGGCTACATTGTGTACAACACAAACAGGGTTATTCAAAGAGACCCGAATTGGGGCCGAAAGGTAACAGAACGCTGAAATTCAGCGTACGCTTACCTTTCCTGGACATTCGGCTATCCAAAGAGCAGTCAGTTCGCCAAATCTTGGTGAATTGCCTGCACATACGGTGCCTGTTCGAGGGCAGTGAAATCCCCATAGAGAAGCATTGCTTTGTCTATTCAGAGAACACAAAACAGCTGAGAAAGGTTGCCGAAATGTCCTGCCATTCGGTGGTTTCATTCGACAGGTTTATTTAGGAGAATCCCAAAGGCTTCAATGTTAAAAATATTCCCATTTTAATTCAATATCTAATAAACCGTTTAATATTATATTCTGCAGTAAAAAGCCTTTTTGTTTATAGATTTTTTAGGATCTGTTAGGTATTTTATGGTATTTTTTGCAAACATTTTTTTCCGTTTATTTTTTTAAATCATTTTTTCTGTAACAGCCCTTTTTATTATCATTCATTGGACCTTATATGTAAATTTCAGACATTTTCGTTCTGTAGTTTCTTTGCAAACAGCGTTTCACTTTTCAAACATTCAAGTGTACTGTTTTTGTTTTTTATTCACTCCATTCGTCTGCGGTGTCAGATTTTTTCGGCAGGTGATCGGCGGCTGCTCAGGTTTCTCTGGCATGTTCGGCGGGGTTAATCCAGATGTTTCTGCGGGTTTCAGTGTGCATTTGCCTGGGTTTTGCGGTGTTCGGCAGGTTTGCGGCAGCTTTTCCCTGCACTACAACAGCCCTGTGGTGCTTGCTGAATACACTGCGGGGTCGCCGAAATGTGATCACCATATCACACCGAATTGAAGAGAACGTGCAGTGGCTTTTCGATTCTCTTTGAATAACCCTGAAAGTATTCTGGAACCCCGGGGACCTCATATGCAAGAAGTGAATGTCACATGCAGAATATGATTGAAGTCAGATAGCTTAACTCATCCTCTTTTGAAAGCACACAAAGTACTTTATATTTTTATTCACTTTATTGAGAAGGTAACAGCAAATAAAAGGTGTCTTGAAAGTAGTGGTGCGGGTACAGAGAGCTTCTCTATAATATGCTTTCTAGTAGGAGGAAGGTAAAACCCAGTATAAACAGGATGCTACTACTCACAAGCCTCCATGGATAGAATGAAGGAAGTGGAGCTTTGCTGCACAGGAAATGGGGTTGAGCCAAACTAACTATGCGAGTTAGACAGGGTGAGTGGACTAATCCATTCTAAGTAAAAGCATAGGGCTAAAACAAATAAAGAATCTGGTTCCATGATACACAGTGTATCCTGTTTTATTACTCTGAAGTACAGCCTTCCTCCAGCCCCAACCTTACCTTAACAATGATGCATTTTATTAATAATATTGTAATAAATAAAAGTTCTTATGAACACAGTGGATGGCTTTCGCTAAGTATTATCCAATATTTCCCAATGGGATTAGCTGAGCCGATGCTGACAACTACAATTTGGTAATTACAGGTGACATGCCCTTGTCATGGCTTAGTAAATGTCACCCTGTGATTTTATTGCACGGAGGCTGACCATTTTCTTTTTCAAATTTGTCATTTCAAAGGCAGCATTTAATATTCACGCACACTACAAAGGTCTTGAAGTATTTTTGCTGGTCCTAGGGGAAATGATATAACAGGTAAATACAAAATAAAAATCACAATTATTTATTACTATGTTTCCAGAATAAGTAAACCGTACACATATCCACTGTATTTGTTTCCTTTTATTCTTTAAAACAGCTCTTCTGAATGTCTGTGAATATCCTGCTGTTCCAAGATGTGTGGAAACACACTCGTTAATCTTATTGGCAGCATAAAATATGCTTTTTATTATAATTATTATTATTTTTACAATAACATTTAACTATCTTTGCTACATTTATGCTATTGTACAGTGTAGTGTATATTTAGTCTCACATCTTATGCAGAGCACATGTTCACAGTCCTGAAGTATAGATATTTTTTTACAAAGAGTTATAATGGTTAATCTATTCAGAGAACACCGAACAGCACCGAAATGTCAGTGAAATGCCCTGATTTTCAGTGGTTTCATTCGCCAGGTTTAGTCAGGCGAATCCATTAGGATTCAATGTAAAAATAAAATCCCCATCATTATTAAATATTTATTCAACTGTTTATTATTTTCCTTGCAGCAAAAAGTGTCTTTATTTTATATTATCGGCTGTTTTGTGGCGGATTGTCAGATGCATCGACGGTTTTGTGGCGGTTTTTCAGATCGAGTCGTCGGCTTGTTCCCTGCACTTCAGGGACCCTGCGGTGAATGCTGAATTCACCACAGGGTCAACGAATCGGACTAGTTGGAACGGGAAAGCACCGAAATGTCAGTGACATTTTGGTGCTCTCTGAAAAACACTGTATAAGTTATGAAGCTGAAGTTAGCTCCTTATTCGGCCAGCTTCTTATTCGCACACTGAAGATAGCTTCTTATTCAGGCAGCTTCTTATTCAGTGACTGAAATTAGCTGCTTATTCGCCCAGGATCTTATTCCTCAAAGAATAATGTCAATAAAAAGTATATCGAACAATTGGATAATTCTAACACATTCATATGATGAAATAAATTTATCCAGATAACTGGCACCCCCCCCCCCCCGCTCCATTAAATGCAATGAGAAAAAATAAGTAACTGGTGATTTTCTCTATGAAAATCATCTTGGCTCAACCCAAACTGACTAGTTTTCTATTAATTAGACTGTTCTCTATCAGAAAAAACATAATCTAGCCCGAGCCAAACATTATTGATTAAGCAAACTGGCATCAAAACTGGCACCCCCCCCCGCTCCATTAAATTGAATGAGAAAAAATAAGTAACTGGTGATTTTCTCTATGAAAATCATCTTGGCTCAACCCAAACTGACTAGTTTTCTATTAATTAGACTGTTCTCTATCAGGAAAAACAAAAGCCATGCAGACTCGGGTCACTGAGGTCCATTCCCATTCTCAGGAGACGGTGGTGGTGGCGCTGGGCACAACGGATGCTACAGTCGCAGATCTCCAGATGCAAGTTATCCGCTTCAGCTCTGCGGTCCTGGCCTTGGAGAATCGACACCGGCGCTGGAATATCCACTTGCGGGGGATCCTGTAGGATGTCTGTGATGAGGGGCTCCTCGCTTATCTGGGCAACTTGTTGACTCACCTTCTTTCAACACTGCGACCTTCCTGGACTCCCCTATTGTTTCAGCTATGCGTGTTCAGAAGGCTGCCACTGCCAGGCTCCTCCCGCATGATGTTATATTGACCACCAGAGATGTGCTTACCCAGTCTCGGATCCTTGCTGCGGCTGGCCCCACTTTTAAGGTCACCTTTACCTCTACTTGTATCACCTTTTATCGAGGCTTACCATTTTTGGCGTTGGCTGCATGGCGCGTTTCGGTGATGTCACAGCTCTGCTACGGGGCTGTGGAATTCGACATCACTGGGGCGCCTCAGGTTCTCATGATGTTACCTGGGAGGGAAAGGCCTACTCTGCCGCAACCACAGAGGCGGCGCAGGCCGTTTTGACCATCGTGGGGCTCTTGGCTGTTCCACATGGTCCCCCAAGGGTCTACCTTCAGAGCCCGGATGAATGACTCCCCTCTACATCTGTTTTTCCTTGGGATAGCTGGGACTGTTCGCCCCAATTTTTCTGAGGCCGTGCTGCTCATTTTTGTCTGTGATTTCACACCCTCCCCCATTTCCCCTTTTTTTCCTTTTTTTGTTTAAGTAGCTTGACTTATGCTGAAGGCATTTTTTATTTCTCCTCATTTGCTGTGACATTCTGCGGATGTTTTTGATTTCCCCCATTTTTCGCCCTCCTCGCCGCCCAACTATTTATGCGGGGTTCCCTGTGTGACCCTTTTATCCAGGATTGACGTGGGAGTCCGGCTGGGGGTGGTGATCAGTGGCGACTCTAGGAACAATATTTAGGGGGGGCACAGGAGATACCGCAGTCAAAACTGGGGGGGCACTAATAATTTTCACCACTAAATCATACCACTGAATAAAAGTAAGGGCCCTATCACCTGGTGTGAGCTAAAACGCCATCACTAAAGGAAAAATTTAGTGCGAGTCGCTAAAACTTACAGGGTTATTCAGAGAGAGGTGAAAAGCAGGAGAATGACTGGAGAATGGAAAATTCTTGGTCAAAGAATCGGCTATTTTGACCTAGAATTTTCCATTCTCCAGTCATTCTCCTGCTTTTCACCGCTTTCTGAATAACCCTGTTAGTGCCTGACGACCTACTAACAGATCATCTTGACTGCAGTAGTCCATGAACAAGGTCGTTTGGCGCACGCTAGGGAAACTCTAAGACCCAAGTTGAGACCCAGCGCTAATGCGGTTGTGTACAGGATAGAACGTTTTTTTCTTTTCCATACCTATTCCCCGCCCTCACAAGCTTGAATATGAACACATCCAGTGAATAACCTGTCACCCCTGCATTATTAAAATCCTCCACGGTGGCCGTATCATCCATGTTTTGATGCACACATATATTAAGGCTGATGGGCATTGCATGATAAATGCCTCCCAGCAGCATGTAGAATCATTACACTGCATTTAATAGATCCAAAAGGAAGGCCAGGTGAGCGACAAAAATTTCCCTGCTACAGCATATAAACAATACATGTTTCAGGGCAAGACTTATCCATGTGTTCCTTTAAACATGGTCCACACAGTCACCCTAATAATCAACTGCTTACATACTATGAATAGCCCCCAGCATAAAATGTTTAAAATTAGGCAATATATTAGAATTAGGATATATGTGGATAAAGGATACATTTATAATAGAGCCGACTGCAACAGCAGCAACATTGCTGACCATATCCATTACTATGGTGTATGGGGCCAAGAGAACACCTGTGTTGCATTCCTTTCAATTGCCTGTTAATTTTGGACGAGGACCTGTTTTTTCTGGTTTTTTGGAGTTAGCACCAGGGCTGAGCAGTAGGTAAAATGTTGCAATTAGTGCACCTCAAAAAATTTAGTGCTGGCACCAAGTGATCTGTAAAGATATCTAGCACTCCCCGTGTTAAGTATAGGACGCGGAAAGTACAGTAAGCTCGCGGTACAAATCGCTAATAGCGCCGCGCTAAGTAATTTTTCCCATTTGTAGCGGGAGGCAAACGATCTGTTGGTCAGGCGCTAGACTGAATTAACCTGGCGCTAACGCAAAATCCCGCCGACGCAAGGGTTCGCTCACACCAAGTAATAGTGCCCTAAATAAGTATATATATATAAATAAGATTACAAAACCCCAGAGCAATGAGATGCAATGATGCCTTTTTGTTGTACTAACCTAATACTTAAATTCAATATTTTATTTGACGCAATTTGGCAGTTTCCGCTGAATGTCTGATAACTGCTTCAGCGACTCCACTTTTAGCAAATTACAGTGACCATTCGCTAAATAGGGAATTCACCTTATTTTCTGCAAAATAAATTCCCCGAAATGTGACGGAAAGCAGAGGATCTACAGATCATTAGACCTTTTAGATTCTAACTTCCATAATAACCCCTAAAATGCCTTAAACCCAGAGAAATGCAATAAAAATAATAAACAATGTGGCATTTAGCTACCCCTTAACCCCTAAAATGCCATTAATCAAGGGAAAACATGAAATGAATACACTGAGGCATGTAGCCAACCCATTAACCCCTAAAATGCCATTAATCAAGGAAAAAACAAATGTATACTGTGAGGGATGAAGCCTGCCCATTAACCCTTAATATACAACTAAACCAAGGCATAAACTAATGTAATACACAATGTAATGTATAGTCTGAACATTAACCATTTTACTGCTGAGCCATTTCAACCCTGTGAAAATGTTTACGTTTAAGTGCACGTTTTTATTTGATGTTTTATGACTTTTACATCACACAGAATATGGTCATGTGGGGTATCATTGGAAAGGCCAAAATCTGCCCTTTCAAATGACACCTAGTTCATCCATATACGATGCATAGCTACGGAGATACGTTGGTCCGAAGACGTGTGGGAAGCTGGATGATGATTTTTGGTGGGGGGGCACATGGGGGGGCAAGGAATAACCTAGGGGGGGCAATTGCCCCCCTGTAGAGTCGCCTATGGTGGTGATCCCCCTTTTATTTATTTTTTGGTATGGGACACTGGGTAGACACCTGTGCGAGCCGTTAGGGTGGCAGCCTAGGCTCTGGCCTCCCTCCTGGCCCCAGATCTCCCAGCCTTATGGACTCTTCCCAGGCCCCCGGTTTCAGTTAGGTAGCTTGGGTGAGCAGGGTACGCCATGATTTACTGGGCAGTCCCTTGCCTCCCCCCCTTTTGATTTCCCCCCCTTCATGATGCCCCCGCCCTGCCAGACTACACCACTTTTTTTGGTCTGCCCCTCTCGATTTGTTTGGATTTGTTTTACTCCACTTACTCCTTTACCCCCTTCCCCTCCATTTTATTTTTACTATTTCATGACTCTATAGATGACATTTTATGGTCCTGCATGGCCATTGTTCATTGCTTACTTTTCTTTTTACTATCTGTATTTAAATTCTAAAATAAATAATTCCAAAGAAAAAAAGAGAGTTTTCATTGAAAAAGACATTGATTTGATCATTTTAGTTTAGCATTTAAAAGAATTAATGTCAGGGTTCAAGTTGTCTCAATATTGTTTGGCTCAGGCAAAATTTTGTTGTTTTTTTTGCAACGGAAGAGAAGCCACTTAATAAATATAATTCAATCTTGGGTGAGCCAAAATGATTGTCATTGAACAGTTGTTCCCAAAGTGGGATATGTGAGAAAACAAAGGAGTACACGAACTGCAGATGGGTGAGCCAGTGAGTTGGGAGAGTTGGTGACATGGAAGAGTCAGTGAGAATGCTGGCTTACGTTACCAGCCCAGAGCGGTGCAGCCAGTAGTAAACAATGTTAATAGAATGCTGGTGTCTCTGTCCGTATGCTGCCCGCATTTGTGATGAATAAAGCAAGATGCCAAAACTGCAATGCAAGGCAGTTTTATTAGTGATGCTCTACCTCATTCCACCCTTTTCTCCTTCACTACTAATCAGGACTCCATTAGAAAAGTTGGGATCACTTTCTGGACCACTGTCTGGGCAACCTGACCGCCAATTCGCCCTCCTCATTTTAGCCCCTTTTACGACCTTGGGCTAATCATATCCCAGTCATCAACTGGGATCCACAATTGGAAAAAAGCTGCATGATTTTATTTTCTATTTGTGGCTCACCATTAACGGTGCTATTCTGGCTTGAGCCAGCATATTTTTCAGCTACTGATCCATAAAAGCAGTGCCGTTCTCACCAGTATCGGCTCCAAGAGTGCAATGGACTCCAAGGAGCTCAGGGCAATCCTGCAAAAGTCCTGCATGTTCACTTCAGTGGGGTTGCATAGAACCAAAAAATAATGCTGAGGAATATTTGTTCACAATTATCTGTTGATAATGGCCAGAGAAAGCAGCAGGTCACTCCACCCCCTTCACCTATGGATCTTAGGTAAGTGAGCGATTTTTCAAGCTCTGTTGATTGAAGTATCCATTGTTTGGTGCAAAACAAAAATCACTTAAAATGACACTCTATTGAAAATAGATTTTACCCTTTTCCATAAAATAATTGGGCAAATGCTGCCGACAGCCTCTGCACAATTATTTCATTTTTTTATTTTGGGGTGATTTTACTCTCTTTTTGGCCCTTGATGTGCGCAGCTCCTCCTCCTCTTCGACTGCGGAGCTTCTGAGTCCGAAGTTCCCTGAAACTTTACTATAAGGGTTATTCAGAAAGAACCGGTCTGGCCCCGAAATGGCACCAAACAATGAATTTCCCCGTACGGTGCATTTTCGGGGTCATTCAGCTATTCAGAAAGCAGGCAGTTCGCCAAATTTAGGCGAACTGCCAGCAAATATGTTGCCTGTTCGACGGCAGTGAAATCCCCCATAGAGAAGTAATGGTTAATCTATTCACAGACACCAAACAGCAGAGAAATGACAGTGAAATACCCTGCTATTCAGTGTTTTCAGTCGGCAGGTTTATTCACGCGAATCCTATAGGTTTCAATGTTAAAAATATTCCTGTTTTGATTCAATATCTAATAAACTGTTTATTCCTTTAATCTGCAGCAAAAAGTCAAGCTGCGGTAGCGAGCCGGAGTCAGGTCCCTTGCTGGAAGCTAGCGAGTCAGCCATAGGAAATACCTAGCAGATAGTTCCTCTTATCAAATACTCGTTGAGGTGTAGTGCAGGTTAAGCAGGTTGGTTTATTTTTGAACAATACAGACACATTTATATGGTACAGTCCCATTGTTCTCTCCCATGCCCGCCCTCAGACATCCCGGCGCCAGTTTTAACACTGCCACCAGCCATAGCCCTTTTGGTATACTTAACATGGGCTGCCACTGCCCCTAGCTCGAGCTCTGCTCTTGGTGCCACACTGTCTGGCCCGCCCTGGGCTGTTCCCTGCCTGTGAAATTCCACCCTCCTGGAGTGCGAGCTCTGATTCCGAACCCAGGATTTTCTCTGCACCTGGAAGCCCGGCCTGAGTTTAGCAGCTGATTGAGGGGTGATCTCGGTGGCGCTCCCTTTTACAACTCACCGCACAGTGGCACCATGTTCCCAGGGCCCTTCTGACCAAAAAGCACTCTGGTGGCATGTACAGGGGCTGAGAGTTGCACGGTGTAAGGCATGTCTTGGCTGGTGGCAGCTGTATCAGGGTTGCGCTGGGCAGATAAACCACGGTGGCTTGGCAAGGCAGGGGTGTCAAAGAACTTAATAAACATCAGGGTCATACAAGCACAAATTGTACAAACGAATTATAAACTCGGGGGAAGGAAAACTGGGCAATTTAGGTGGTATTAAATTGTGAGGGAATACAGGTGCGTTTGGTGCGGGGAATTGCGAGGGGAAACACAATACACACAGGGATCATACAGACATAAATTGTATAAACGAAATTTAACATTGAACCAACGAACTTTTAACGTTTTATGTGCCAATAACTTGAAAGTGACGGCTGTTCTGTCACACTAACATTAGCGCTCACCTGCGTGAGCGTTAACAATAGCCCAAGTAGTTAACGCAAATTACAATCCAAACGCTAACAGGTTAAGTAACCCGTTTGCGTTTGGTATCTTGTGCCTCTCTGCGCGAGGTTACTGTACTTTGCGCTCCCTATACTTAACATGGGGAGCGCAAAGTGTTAATCAGCGTTAGGATTACAAAGTCCCAGCGCTGATTAACGTCCGGCTGCGATTAACAAAAAGTTAACCAGAGCAAGGACTTGGTGCTAACGGATTCCGCTTCTGCAGAATACGTTACCACCAGCCTAAAATTTTTCTTAAAAATCGTATACTCACCTCCTGGTCCGCGGCGAAGACTGCGGCTCTGTCTGCCTCCTCCTCAGTACGGCGGGAGCAGGGAAAGACTGGGGGAAAAAGTCCCCCCAGTCTCCCCCTGCTTATCACTACGCTGACCTGCCGGATCTCGCAAGACGAGCTCCAGCAGGTCATGTGACCGCGGCGTCTGTTTCAATGGAGTCCTATGGAGAGGATGCGTGTGGCTGAGCTTAAAGCCTGAGATACACTGAGCGCGTAGTGACGCACAGCGTAGTGAAGCAAAGAGAAGCAAAGATTTTGCAGGCTTGACTTCACGACGCTCCACCTCGCAGCCAGGCTACACTGCATGATGTTTGCTTCTCTCCGTACTCGACAGGAATCCAATAACTAAATTAAAATGTACACACAAAAATCTTCTATTTTCACAAAAGTGCATGTCATATAGGCAAAAAAGTTTCTATTGAATAAAATACATAAAAATTACTGCCAATTTAATAGGAATAGTATAAAAAAGGTAGCCCTGATCATATAGCAACCCCATGTGATATATATAAATATATTTATAGGGACGCACGGCGAGCGCTATGTATAGAGTAGGGATGCACCAAAACCAAATGCATACCACATAATTAATTAAATAATTTATTTTATAATAAATTAATTAATTAAATAATACCACATAATTAATAGAAAACTAGTCCGTTTGGGTTGAGCCAAGATGATTTTCATAGAGAAAATCACCAGTTACTTATTTTTTCTCATTGCAATTAATGGAGCGGGGGGGGGGGGGTGCCAGTTATCTGGATAAATTTATTTCATCATATGAATGTGTTAGAATTGTCCAATTGTTCGATATACTTTTTATTGACATTATTCTTTGAGGAATAAGATCCTGGGCGAATAAGCAGCTAATTTCAGTCACTGAATAAGAAGCTGCCTGAATAAGAAGCTATCTTCAGTGTGCGAATAAGAAGCTGGCCGAAGAAGGAGCTAACTTCAGCTTCATGTATAAGTTTGGATCCCGGATTTTGCCTACATGTGCCACCCATCTGTTCTATAAGTCACTCTTACTTATATGCATCTAATGGTTCATTATACAGTTGAAGACAATAATAAGTAATTTAATGAACTAATTTAAAGTATACGCAGAATATTACAAATATAGGAAATACAAATAAAAGAATAAAAATACATTTAACCCCTTTTGGAAAGAAGAGCTGAATAACAAATACTAATTTGATTTTAGGACCTCATAACTTCATGGATTGAGTTTATTTAAATTTTTGTGAGCAAAGTTCATGAGGGTCCTGTCAGGCTCGCACCAAGATGGAGCCATGGGCACAGCATCTGTGTGATAATATATTCCCAAGCGCTGGGGGTGAGCAGGCAGACAGATATTATTATTGGCACAATAAGCTTTGTATTGCAGAGTATTGTTCACAGCAAACAGTCTTTGTAAAGTATAGGTAGGAACACAGGCAACGGGAATGGCAAGTGGATGGTGGGCCACGTAGTCCCTCAGGATTCCCTTGAGGAGAAGCAGGAGCCTTTGGCAACAGTACCTTGATTGAAGGTAAACCTCCTTGGAGAGAGCTTGACGGCTCAAAGCCACCTGAGAGTCTCTAGACCCACTGGATAGTGGGCCATCCAGTGGATAGTCCAGCAAGCAAGAACCAGGATGACTCAAACAGGTAAGGCAAACACAGCAAGGATGAAATATACTGGTATACACGACAGAGCAGATAAATAAAGAAACATGAAATAAACAAGAGGGAGCTCTCAGGACCTCTGACAACAGGAAGGGAAATAAAACAAAATGGAAGAGCGAGGTTAGGAGGGCGTGATCAGGTTTTTTGCTAAACTCAGGATCTGGCACAGGAGTTAACCCTTCTATGGACGCAGACATGGAGAGAATAGTGACCCAGATTGGCCTGGCCACAGCAGGCAACAAGGGCTGGGGCATGACAGGTCTTGAGAATGGGCAACATCACAAGACTTCGTGATGGTCCTGAGAACTGGCATAAGCATAAGTATCCTGCCCTACGGTGTGTCCCCGCTCAGGGCTCACAAGCAGGTCTGTTCACTAAAGTGTCAGGAGAATTGGCAGGAGAAGAGAATAATCTAGGTCAAAATAGCCAAACCAGAAACAGTCTCTCCTTTATCTCACTTTCAAAATCGGATATATGGTCTAGATTGTTTTCATCTCCTGCCAATTCCCCTGACTTCACCCTTTAGTGAAGGTGTTAGCTTGATGTTGCCATTACAGGCTGATCAATATGTACGTCAGTCTGCTATCAACCATAAAGTCTGGCCAGAGCTGAAATGCCAAGGTAAACATCTCTGCACAAAACGTATCGCAGATCCGATCTTTTCGGCCTCGTTAGGCCTCGTCAGGAGGGCATAGCAGATACCTCTCTAGACACCCTATTTAACTAATTGAATTACAGGGTGGTTTTAAGAGTGGGGTATACTTTCTGAGAGAAAGACAATTTTATGATAACACCCTATTTCATAGGATCATGATCATCCCTTGAGGGCATGATGGATGGGTCTTAGGTAAACCAGTATGCCCTATTTATGAGTGATTAACTGTTCATTCATTTTTTATTCTTTCTTCCTTTCCTTGAATGAAAGCTCTCATTATTTTGTCCTAAAACAAGATGTTGACATTAGTGACATAGTTATTTAATTTTTTTTACTTCTACCTACCCTCTTTATTTCACAACATATTCTCTGTTCAATTAACTTTTGCATTACAAAAAAGTGTATCTGATAGATTCACTTTAAATCAATACCAGACTCCAACAACCAAAACACAGCTTGCTGGTGTCTTAATACAATAAGAGAACTTCCTACAGGATTAATGGATACATTACATATGTCTGTCTTAAAACGAGACATTACTGGTTCCAGCTCATTACATTTTACATTTAGCATTTTTATGACCTCATTCACATCCTACTGGCTTCAATAGTCAGAGTTTAATAGTAAAAGCATGGCTCTGATAATTTTACTTTCCTGCTGAGATAATGTCCGTGTCCATCAGCATGCTGATTTAGGGCCAAACAGAGAGGAAGGTCGTCTGAGGGCTCCTTCGAGTTTTTCTTCAATTTCCTTTTTTAATCCCTTCACTACCAGTACCTAGCACTTTTTGTTCGAAAAAATATCATTAGAATTATATCTATAGCTACCAATTAAATATAGGATAACATAGCAAGCTTGCATAAGAATTGCTATTCTTATATAATTAAAGGATTAATTAAATTTTCAATTAAATTTAATTAAATTAAATTTTTTGTTCCATTGAAGTTGGAGGTTGCTTCTTGCAGCTTCTTTGCTGTAGTACAGGCTAACAGAAGTGAGATCTCACTAAGAATTAAGTTTCTCCACAAGGTGCATGATAATTTTCTTTTAAAAGGGTGTACAAAAGGGGTATTATTATATGCCTTTTTTTTCATTGAATTACAATACAAAATCAAGTATACACATTTTCGGTGAAATGATTAAAGAATGTCCTTTATTTTATTTTCCTAGCTTGAGACTAACTGTAACCACTATCTCCCCTTTCTCTCCACCCATTATTGGTAAAAAATGTACAATATGCAAAGAAATTCCATTGTGAATGTAGATCAATAATTACATCATATAAAGAATAAATAATGCATTAAATACCGTAGATACTCGAGTATAGCGCGACCCGAATATAACGCGATGGATAGAGATTTGTTATGGAAATGAGAGAATACTCAAGACTCAAATATATCGCGAGGAACAAAATTATACTGTACCGGTAAACAATTAAAATCCTTCCAGGTTCTCTTAACACAGTCAGGCTCCCCCTCAGGCCAGGGTGCTCTGCTCTAGAATGATTGCAGTTGTTACCAGGTATGAAGCCAACGGCCACCCGTCTTCTTAACTAGCGATTAGATGGCTGATGGAGGCAAGTGAAGTGAATGATTGGCTTAAACCAAGTGTGCCCTGTGGCTGTGATGCATCCCACCTCTCCCGAATCTGGGAGTTCCTGCAGTTTTTGCAAGCATCAGGGAGCCCGCATTCACTTCAGCGAGACTACTAGAACTTCCAGGAGACTTGAGATCCAGAGCAAGGCAAGTTTTTTTTTTATTTATTTTTTTACACGCGATGCAGATGTCTCAAATATAACGCTACCCCTCCAATTTTAAGGTAAAATTTTGCCACCAAAATCTAGCGGTATACTCGAATATCTACAGTGAAATGGTAGCAAGAAGATAAAAAAAGGAAAAATAAAAAGGCATTTCTAGTAAACATTCTTGGAGATACTGCGAATTTGCAGGCATCAGACACTGCAGAGACCAAGAGTTGGCTCAGCCAATCACAACACAGTTCATTCTGCAGGACAAACTCCTAAGTTGAAGATCTCTCAACTGGGCAGACTTTGTCCAACTGACTGCACACAGTCAAATAGACATATGCTGAAAACCAGGCAAATGCCAAGAGGACGTAACAACTGTAAGCCATGGATTGATCAAAAGATGTCCCTAGCTGGCAAGGTCAGCACTACAAACACATAGACCAGGGGGCAAGTCAATAGTTATTGCCAGCTGGCCCAATGATGGGTTAGATTATACATACTTAATGCTAACTGTAGCGTTCGGATATTAAGCGTCAATGCTAGGATAAGTGACTTTACTGTATGCCCCCTATATTACATTCCTAACACAAAACCCATTAAAAATCCATCAGGGCATCAGTGATTGCATCAGCTTGCACAAGCTTACTGTACTTTGCACAATCTGTAATTAGCATTAGGATAAGTAAGGTATTACAAAGTCCTAGCGCTAATAACCGCACTGATGGGCTAAACAAATTTTTGCCGTCACCTAAGACCCCCAAAAAATCCACTACTCCCCTCTCATCCTGCTGTGAAACTAGTGACCCGATCTGCTGCTTCTTGCCGCCAAGTGAGACTGAGGACAAATAGTCCCCAGTCTCTCTCTGTGATCACTCCTATGGACTCCAGGAGATGATACTCGTGGCTGTGAGGACACTCTACCACAAGTATCACCGAGGGCAGCGCTTTGTTCCAGGGCAAGGTGCTGAAGTAGCGCCTATCCCGGAAACTCACAGGCACAGGTTTTCCCTGTTAGTGTCCTCATTTTAGCGTGAGGAATGTAATCTAGCCCTTAAAGTTTTAGCAAGTGCCTAGTTGAGCAGGCTGTTTGTTAAGTTTACACATACCATGGAATATAGCCCATAGTGTGTTATATAATTTAAATCATAAGGTAAGCATATACAATTACAGTAAAGGAGCTGAACATAGACACTCAAACTGTTATACTACGTTTTCGGCAAGTCAATGGGCAGTCAATTCTTACCCGAAATAAAGATGCATTGAGTGAAACTATTATAGTGTTCGCTCACCGTGATTGCATAGGGAATGATAACCGATAATAATGTATTGAGACGTTACATAGTAGAGGACTCTTATGCACCCTTTGCTGTAACACTGTGAGGTACGATACTGTCGTCAATGCTATTTATTTAGAAGGACATTTAATCATAAAGTAACAAAGGGTTGGGATTACAGGGTGTTTATGACATAAAATGTGAAACAATTTATGACTGTCTTTTTTGGATTAATTCGTAATTGATGATTAGGAAGGCTAAAATTAAGGTATACATTAAACCTAAGTAATAAAGGGCCACTACCACCAAAAAATTTAATTTTCTTTGTTTAGTTGAGAAAATATTTTACTCTGTGTCACTGTGTGCATCCATTTTTTGATATTTGGTGTTTTAAACTGCCCTCCCACCAGGGCCGGCCCGACCATGGAGCAGTGTGGAGCACTTGCGCCAGGCGGCAAAGATTTGACAGCGGTAAAGTTTTTGCGCCGCCGACGCCGTAGCCACTGCAATATTTCTTTGTCAGCGCCGGCAGCACCTAAGTTTTGCGGCCGGCGGTGCATGGATACACTGAGTGACGCCGCCGCTGACCGCGCCCACCTCACACGCAGGTCTCGCGTCCACACTGGAGCGCGGGATCAAGACGCGTGGTGGAGATGGATCCTCACAGGCACGGGCGGCAGCCACAGCAACTTGTCCGTGTCTGGGTTGCTGTTCACGCTGGGGCCAACTTACAGCTAGCGATATTGGTATGTTATTTAGAACAGCAGGTAACCAGCATTGCTGATATGATCTTTCTTGTGCTGTACTACAGAGAGATTAGAAAGCTAATCTGTATAGGCCTTATCATATAGACTAATGATAGTCATTGATGTTTTGTGGTAGTTTTATAGAGTAAGTTAAGAAAAAATTTTAAAAAATTATTTAGACATTAATGGGAGGGGGGCCTCGTTAATGGCCGCTTTTAGCCAGCTGTACAGATCATCACACCTGACGGCTGTGATCCGCGATGCAGTGATACCTCAGATCTCTGGGAGCTGCACGGAGGCTGGCAAATCCGGGCTGATACAGGCCAGGAAGCTGTGAATTGTGCACTTCCTCCTCTTACTGTGGACACCGAAGAGTGCCTGCCTCTGCTTCCATCGCCCGTATGCAAGAGTAGACTGCCCAGGCACGCATTAGTGGGCTGTGTGACAGCCCGGAATCTACTTCGGGACCCCTAATATTTCCAGAGTTAAGAGATAGAAGGTCAGTGAACGGCTCCCCCTAATGGTTACAGCCCCGGGACACCCAGAGGCTTCTCATTGGCCCAAAGCACCTACCCAGTGTGGGACTACAGACTAATTTTTTCTACCCTAGCCTCGTCTGGGATGCCCTTCCCTTTTTTTTCTCTTTCCCTTACTTTTAGAGGGATCGTGTCCTAATTTGTATTGCCCCAGCCCAGGTCTCCTGGGGCACTTTTGCTCTTTTCAAATTTTTAGTCCCAGGTGCCCCTCTTAATTTTTGCCTCTCCGACTCAGGACCTTAAGTCTCCCTCAAAGCTGTCTTCATCCCGGGGTCACCCTCTGATACACCGACTGGCCTGTTGTGCCTGGAGTTAGTGCCTGTCTCTGTGCTGTGTCCAACACAATATTACTCCTTTGCCTAATAGTTTGCATCCCCACTTTGAAAATGGAGAAATTTCTTACTGCTGGGAAGTCAAACAAAAAGCCTGGAGACAAGTCTATGTTAAAACATACTCCCAAACTGAGTGTCTCCCAAACCATGAGCTGTGGAACTCTGTGATACGCTCATACACGGTGCACATTACTGTGAGGCTTATTGCTGTGGAGCTATGTGATACGCTCATACACACTGCACATTACTGTGAGGCTTATTGCTGTGGAGCTCTGTGATACGCTCATACGCACCGCACATTACTGTGAGATTTACTACTGTGAAGCTCTGTGATACGCTCAACATGTCGCATGTGTTTTTTTTGTTTGTTTGGGGGGGGCAGCATTTCATCCATCGCTCCAGGCAGCACAGTGGCTTGGGCCGGCCCTGCCTCCCACCCACCACGATATCTTTCTAGCACTTGCTCCTCACTGTGTGCCATTGAGCATAGAATGGAATCTGCTGGTTAGTCACTGACTCATCATTGTATTGTGTGGGATGTATTCAAAGGACATCACCAGAGGGTATATTAGAAGTCTTTTAACCCCTTGGCTGGGGATGATGAGTGGGGGGTGTCCTGGGGATTCCGTGCAACATGTGGAGGACGTTCCCCACACGTCATTACTTAACCGGCAGCTGGACTGACTTCCTTGGAACCTCCACGCAACCCACTGATGACACTGATGTCATGGCCGCTGTCACGGAACGGACATGAGAGCTCTTTTCAGCGAGCCACAGGACTAAAGACTGAACCCTTTTTAAAGACCATTTTTCCTGTTTTCGTTTTGGTTTTGCGTGTGAGCCTATGGACCTCTTATTTTATTGCTAGATGTGGTTTTATTGGTGTAATGTAATAAAAATGTACCCTGTATGATGTGACTGTAAAAGTATGAAAGAAACCGTTTGTATGTGTTTTTCCCCGTCGCCATTTTGCTCATCCCAGCATGGTTTCACAGAACAAAGGATCTCATGCCCCAAGATGGAGGATGCAGCGGGCCAGAGGATTGGAGGCTTTTCCAAGACCTCATCTGCCTAATCCCCTGGACAATGGGGGAGCCTGAAAGGGCAAGATAGAGGATACAGCAAGCCAGCTGATTGGAGGCTTTTCCAAGACCTCATCTGCCTAATCCCTGGACAATGGGAAGGTTGAAAGGGACCTGATAGGGAACAGGAGGCTGGGAAAGGAGCCAATCAGTGCTGGTTGTGTGGGTGGGGGAGCTGGTAATCTGTTTGTGTGAAGTTGTATAAATGACCCTGTTGAAACCCATAAAATTCAGTTCACTGTTTTAAAGCATACAGCCGCGTCTGGTGTCTTCATTTCAGAGCTACAATCACTATTGCAGGAGACACTCAGCGGTCTCCTGCATCACCACTCAACCCAGGAACGGGATCCCCAAGGCAACACCGCACCATCTCTCCAGACGCCGGACCAACGCCATTTCATCCTCCAGGCCGCTCGAGACGCCGAGTGCCGTGCCACTCGGTAGTCGGGCCGGATGCCACCAAAGGGGGGGTCAAATAGAGCAGGACCGCAGGCGGACTTCCATCCCGCTACAGCCGTGATGACATCGGAAAGAGACTTCCCCACAGCCGGGCAGGAAAATCCCTATGGGGACATACAGTTGTCATTTGGACCCCCGAATCTGTGGAACCATAACACATAGAAAGTCAAGTGAGGTATCATTGGAAATGACCTGGGCCAGGTTCTATGTCACAATAAATAAAGATCCTTTTTTTTCAGTACTTTGAATTGATGATGAAATGATTCACATTAAGGGATGGAGTGAAGTAGCTACGCTATTAATAGGGAATAGCATCTCTTTCATGTTACTGACAAGTTGTAAACTAGTGGCATCGGTGGTAAGGAGATATTCCTGAGATGTCCTGAGTTTTTTAGTTTTACTGCAGACAGGATTATAAGGCACGTTAATGTGTAACAGGATGACAGACACCGTGCGTCTTCTTGTGTGGCCTTGGATGCTTTAGAAGTAATCCCAATCAGTGAATATCCTCAGGAGACAGAGCTTTCAAAACCATACAACTGGCCCCTACCCTACTAATTATTGCAGCTATGTCTGAGGAATTCAGGCCTTCGTTAACTCGTAATGCATTGCAGGTCATTGGAAACTTAAACTAAAACAGGCTTACGTCTTCAACTTACATAAATGTATCCACACATTAATTCATGTAGTGGGACCAGTCAGCAGCTCTGTCTGTTAATAGTAACTGCCTATTCTAGGGAGCAACTAGCCTTTGAGAAGTTATTTGGGAAAACTGTTTTATCTCCCTAACAAACTGGGTTATTACTTATTTGACCTTAAACACTTCTCTGCTATGGATACTCTGAGAGAGTCCATGATATTCCGGCTACCATGCGCAGGACGCGCTCAGCGCGTCCAAGCGTCTCCGCAGCGAAGCGGCACTGTGGCTCTGATCCCCAGCGGCAAACAGTGATGGACGACACTGTCTTTTTTTTTATTTTATTTTTTTAGCTAAAATTATGTAATTTCAGAGAAATTCACAGTTCTAAATTTTTTAACACACGTACCCCATAGAATAAATAACCGCAAAAGATTGGATGATAAAATGTGAACAAAATAATTTTACACGCTGTAGATGATTGGAAATTCACATTTGTTTTTTACATTTTTTTGTTATAGCATTCTGGCAGGGCATGACTTGTACTTATAATAATGATATATTATGAATCTGCCGATTTTGCCGGAAAAAAAAAAAGATATATAATTTGTCTGGGTTGTATAATAAAACATGACTTCAAGTCGCTTTTAAATATGATGAGCAAATACGGAAAAAATTAGCTCAGCACACAGGGGTGAAATTGTTTAGCAGCGAAAGGGTTACGGAAGGGGGTTTGGTGTTCCCCCTGAAATTCCCCCTGCAAACAGTCAACTGCTGATAAGGGTAGTGAGTAGTGACACCAGGTGTTAGCCTGTGTTTATTCCTTTTTAACTGAATGTTATCAGGATAATTTGTAAGCGTGACAACAGAAGAATGAGGCGAGTGATACAGTTAGGGCCTGGAGGAGTATTTCCAAAGTAACATAGGGTGTTGGTCCTTGATATTTGAAAGTCATAAATCCCAATGCAACCGCAGGCAATTCTGCATTCTATGAACGGAGGGCTAGAGATAAGGAACTCCATAACATCCACTAACACAGTGATTAGCAAAAGGAGGAATACTAAAGGGATTATTTAAAGTGAGCCGATCTGGCCCCGAAATGTCACCGAACAGGGAAATTCACTGTATTGGTGACATTTCGGGGCCATTTAGCTATACAGAGAGCAGGCAGTTCGCCACATTTTGGCAAACTGCCAGCAAGTACGGTGCCTGTTTGAAGGCAGTGAAATCCTCATAGAGAAGCAATGGATAATCTATTCAGAGAACACCGAACAGCAGTGAAAAGTTGCTGAAGTGCCCTGCTGTTTAGTGCTTTCATTCTGCAGGTTTATTCATGCGAACCCCATAGGCTTCAATGTTAAAAATATTCCCGTTTAATTCAATATCTAATAAACAGTTTATTATTTTAATCTGAAGTAAAAAGTCTTTATTTATAGATTTTTTTTTAGGATCTTTTAGGCATTTTTCGAGATTTTTTCGGCAAAATGTTTTTCTATTTTTTTTAAAAGCGTTCTGTAACCGAACTTTTTATTATCATTCATAGCATCTTATGTGTTAATTCCAGACATTTCAGTTCAGTCGTTTTTTTGCAAACAGCGTTTCAATTTTGACACTTTCAAGCGTATTGGTTTTGTTGTTTTTTTTCCCCGTTCGTCAGCTTATTGGCTTTTTCCGGGGGCTGGTCTGCGCTGTGATCGGCAGCTCGTCTGCTTTTTCCGGCGTGTTTTTAGCGCTGGTTCTGTTGGGTTTTTGGCAGATGCTCTGCGGTTTTGCGGCGGGTTTTCCCTGCGCTCTGGTGCTGAATTCACCTCAGTGGTGGGGAAGTTCGATTCCCCGAAGTGCAGGGAAGTGCGGGGAATGAGAGAGAACCGAAATGTTGGCGACATTTCGGTGCTCTCTGAATAAGGCTAGGGTCAGACGAACGCATTTTTCGCGTCGTCCGTGAAAAAGTGCGGTCGAACGAATGGACGTATTTTTCACGGAATACGCGATAGCGGTCATACGATGCGCATTTTCGTCCGTGATTTTGTACGGATCATCAATAAAACACTTTTTGTGTCTGGACGTTCTGTTAGCCGGACATTAGCAGCGTCTGACGTCTCCTAATCACACACACACGCCGCTATGCGGCCGCAGCGCACTCTGTACGTCAGTAGTAGCGGTTTGACGTTCTCGAAAAAATGCGTTAGTTTGCCACTTGCGTTGCACGGACGACCTTTCGTGCGGCCGTTCGTCGTATGTTCCCCGGCATTGGACGTCATTTGCTGCTAGCATGGCCGTGATTTCGTGCGGCTAAACGCACGTTAAAACTGCGTTCGTCTGACCCTAGCCTAACCCCCTAAGCTTATTTGAGCTGATGTAAAATTAAAGTTCTTCACCTTATATCTCCAGTAGAGGTTCTTCTAAGCAAAGCTGCAGAATAACATCCAACATTAAGGGCTCTATTACACTCTTAACGCTAACGGTAGCGCTCACCTGCGTGAGCACTACCATTAGCTGCGGTATTTACCACATATTATAATCCAAACGCAAACGGATTAAAAAAAAACGTTAGCGTTTGGTACCTTGCGCTTTTCAGCGCGAGGTTATTGTACTTTGCGCTCCCCATGTTAAGTATAGAGACCGCAAAGTGTTAATCAGCGCTGGATTACAAAGTCCCAGCGCTGATTAACACCTGGCTCAGGTCAGCGAAAAGTTAACCAGAGCCAGGACTTGGTGATAACAGATTCCGCTTCTGCAGAATCCGTTAACACCAGGATAAAAAAATAAAAAAAAATAATCAGATATTCACCCTCTGTCCCGCGTCGAGGACCGCGGCTCCAACCGCCTCCTCCGTCCGGCGGAAGCAGGGAAAGACTGGGGGATAATGTCCCCCCAGTCTCTCCCTGCGTATCCCTACGCCAACCGGCCGGATCTCGCGAGGCGAGATCCGGCTGGTCATGTGACCGGCCAGGAGAAACTCTATGGAGTCCAATGGACTCCATTGAGTGTATGCTCGCGGCTGCGCTTAGCGCTGCCGCACGCATCCAGCATTTTACCGCCCGCAAACAATGCAGGCAGCATATTTTGCGCCTGCATTGTGATGTGGCGTTAAAAAGTGGGCGCAAGGGGGAAAACTGCAGGTGCAGTTTTTCCTCCTTTGCGCCCGCGGTTTAACGCCAACATCTTAATAGGACAACAAGGGTGCTACTAGCTCAGATACATATATAAATATTAATCCTTAAAAATTATACAAATGCCCAATGCTTCTGTATTTTCCTGCCATAATCAGACAGACATGCCAAATATGAAGACAGTAATAACTATTATAAAATAAGATCAGAAATAAAACAATGTACTCCAATAAAAGTTCAAACATGCAGCTTTTCTTAACCCCTTCACTACCAAGCAATTTATTAATTTATTAACATTTATTTGAAACATGGGATGCAAAGTTAACAATTATATATAGAGTAAAATACAAATTTTGCACAGAGACTGTTGTACTGAGTTAAAAAATTTAAATAATTTAAATTTGCTCATTATAAATCCAGTCCCTTCACTGGCTCCCCATCCACTGCAGAATTAAGTTCAAAATCCTTATCCTTACCTACAAAACCCTCACTAACTCAGCGCCCCACTACCTGTCCTCACTAACCACCAAATACACCCCGGCCCGCTCCCTAAGGTCAAACAGTGACCTGCGCCTAGCTTCTCCCCGCATCACCTCTTCCCATGATAGACTGCAGGACTTCTCACGCGCAGACCCCACTCTCTGGAATGCTCTCCCTCGTACTGTCAGACTTTCCCCTAACTTCTCTTCCTTCAAACGCTCCCTTAAAACGTTCCTATTTAGGGAAGCCTACCACCCAACTCACTGACGCAACCATCAATCACTCTCACCTTACAGTCCTCTCCTCCTGTTTCCAACCCCAACCCTCCCAGATTGTGAGTTCCTACGGGAATAGGGCCCTCATGTCCTCCTGTACTGTTTGTCAAATGTTGTTCAATGTATTGTAACCCTGTCTATACTGTGCTTATTGTACAGCGCTGCGGAATATGCTGGCGCTTTATAAATAAAGAATAATAATAATAATAATAATAATATAAATGTTTCATGTATTCGTTTATCTGTTACATAAATATTGTTGGAACAAAAGATTCTGGACTGAAGATAGTTCCCCTCAGTTGCACAATGTCACACGGGGTCTGCATTAACATCATACAGGCAGAATTGGACTTTGTGTCAAATACTTTAACTGTGATAAATAATAAAAATGGTGAGATTTGGGGAATTTGTAATGATGACAATTAGATTAATAGCAATGCAGCTTCAAAAAAATACCAATAGAGTATAAAACTAATATCTGTATGTGGCATAATGTCTGTATGTGGAAATTACAGTAACACCTTCAGTGTTATTCAAAGAGAATCAAAAAGTCACCGCACATTCGGTGACTTTTCGTTCTCTTCAATTCGGTGCGATCTGGCTATCCCATTCCGGCGACCCTTCGGTGTATTCAGCAAGCACCATAGGGCTGTCGAAGTGCAGAGAAAAGCCACCGCAAACCCGACGAAAAGTCACTGCAAAAACCCAGCGAATGCACACCGAAACCTGCAAAAACATCTGGATTAACCCGCAAAAACATCTGGATTAACCCGCCGAAAACGCTGGAAAAACCCGAGCAGGAGCCGATCACACACAGCGCAGCCGCTGGAAAAACCCGTCACTGCAGACGAATGCAGTGAATAAATTAGGAAAACAGTTAGCTTGAATGTTTGAAAAGTGAAACGTTGTTTGCAAAGAAACTACAGAAGGAAAATGTCTGAAATTTACATATGAGGTCCAAGGAATGATAATAAAGAGGGCTGTTACAGAAAAAAATAAGTAAAGTTAAAAAAATAAAATAAATAAAAATCCAGAAAAATGCTTAAAATATCCTAAAAAATCTATAATTAAAGAGACTCTTTACTGCAGAATATTATAATGAACTGTTTATTACATATTGAATTAAAACGGGAATATTTTTAACATTGAAGCCTATGGGAGTCGCCTGAATAAATCTGCCGCATGAAACCACCAAATGGCAGGGCAATTCGGCAACTTTTCATTGCTGGCTTTTGCTCTCTGAATAGCCAAAGCATTGCTTTTTTATGGGGATTCACTGCCCTCGAACAGGCACCGAACAGGCACCGTATGTGCAGGCAATTTGCCAACATTTGGCGAATTGCGTGCTCTCTGGATAGCCAAATGGCCAAGAAAGGTAACCGAACGCTGATTTTCAGCGTTCGGTTACTTTTCTCCAGCAATTCTGATCTTTTTGAATAACCCTGTTTGTATCTGTACTATACAGGGATTTTCAGTCATTATACAGTTGTGTTCAAAATTATTCAACCCCCAATGCTGTAAATGGTTTTAGGGAATTTAGTGTACATTTGTAATTGTATTCAGAATGAAATCCTACAAGGACTTTTTAAAGAACCATATGCAACTAAAATGACATCAATTGGTTTTGTAATACAGTAGTAAATGTTTCTTTTGTGAATTCTTCATTGACACAATTATTCAACCCCTTAAAGACTACCACTCTGAAGAACAGAGGTTCATTCAAGTGTTTTCAATCAGGTATTGAAAACACCTGTGGATGTCACGGAGCAGCAATAAAGCATAATAAGCACCAATTAGGCAGCTTTAAAATGACTGTGATACTCAGCTCCTTCTAGACATTTACTGGTGTGGTTACAAACATGGTGAAGTCAAGAGAATGGTCCAGGAAGACAAGAGAAGAGGTGAATACTCTTCACAGGAAGGGCAATGGCTATAAGAAGATTGCAAAGATGTTAAACATACCAAGAGAGACCATAGGAAGCATCATTCGCAAATTCAAGGCAAAGGGCACTGTTGAAACGCTACCTGGTCATGGCAGAAAGAAGATGCTGACTTCGACTGCTGTGCGCTACCTGAAGCGTAGAGTGGAGAAAAGTCCCCGTGTGACTGCTGAGGAACTGAGAAAAGATTTGTCAGATGTGGGTACTGAAGTTTCAGCTCAGACAATACGGCGCACACTGCGTAATGAAGGCCTCCATGCCAGAACTCACAGGCGCACCCCCTTGCTGTCTCCAAAGAATAAGAAGAGTCGACTGCAGTATGCCAAAAGTCATGTGGACAAACCACAGAAGTTTTGGGATAGTGTTCTGTGGACTGATGAAACAAAATTAGAACTGTTTGGGCCCATGGATCAACGCTATGTTTGGAGGAGGAACAACAAGGCCTATGAGGAAAAGAACACCTTGCCTACTGTGAAGCATGGCGGGGGGTCAATCATGCTTTGGGGCTGTTTTGCTTCTGCAGGTACAGGGAAGCTTCAGCGTGTGCAAGGTACCATGAATTCTCTTCAGTACCAGGAGATATTGGATGACAATGTGATGCAGTCCGTCACAAACCTGAGGCTTGGGAGACGTTGGACCTTTCAACAGGACAATGATCCCAAGCATACCTCCAAGTCCACTAGAGCATGGTTGCAGATTAAAGGCTGGAACATTTTGGAGCGGCCATCGCAGTCACCTGACTTAAATCCGATTGAGAACCTCTGGTGGGACTTAAAGAAAGCAGTTGCAGTGCGCAAGCCTAAGAATGTGACTGAACTGGAGGCTTTTGCCCATGACGAATGGGTGAAGATACCCGTAGATCGCTGCAAGACACTTGTGTCAAGCTATGCTTCACGTTTAAAAGCTGTTATAACTGTAAAAGGATGTTGTACTAAGTACTAAGATTGAATGTCACTTGGGGGTTGAATAAAACTGATAATGATGTAAGCACAGAAAAGACATTTGTGGTTATTTCATTATAAATGTTATGTTATATTTGTCTGACCTACACGTGCCTCTTTGATTTAATTGTAAGCAAGATGACTGAATGATCAAAATCAATGTCAAACTGGCCAAAACACTCAATTTCAGTGGGGGTTGAATAATTTTGAACACAACTGTAGCCCTTTCTTTTATTGGTCTTAGCCATGATATGAAGTGAAAAGAAAGATTAACCTGTATGCTTAATTATTATTTGTAAAATTCACTGTTGGTAAACGCATTTTAATAATCGAAATAATCCATTTATATTGGTAGCAATTTGCGATAGGTGTTAATAGTCAATAGATTAAACCTGCCAGCAAACACAAGCATTGCTCTAACTGGATTTCGTTCATTAAACAAAGATATGTGATGTTTTCAGTTCTTCTTCGAAATTTTCAGTGGCTTGCATCCTGAAAAAATGGAGCACAATCTGTTACTTGCGTCAAAACATGGAGCACAAACTGAAGTTGCATTAGAAAATAGATAGGATTCTGCTGCATATTTTTAAGGCATCATTTTGCTCCATGATTTGAGGGGTTATTCACATGGGTGTATTTAGGTTTTGTGCTGCCCTAGGCCTGACTAAACTCGTGCACCCCCTAATTTAAATTTGAGGCACCCCTTCCTGTCAAGGGCACACCTCTTCCTGGTTAATCCCCACCCTTCCTCTTTAAGCTCCACCTTTTCCTCGTAGAGCTCCGCCTTTTCCTCTCTTTATATTAAAAGTGGATACCAAGTGCCTACTTGTATATTTTGTATACCATTTCAAATGTATCTATTGAGATAAATAAAATTATGAAATGTTTAAATTCAAGCATTTTTACAAAGAACAGCCACGCATGTCAAGTATACTGGATCACAGCCGCTCTAATTGGTTGAACAATAAAATCCACAGAAACGTGCACTGCATATGAGTGTATCACAGAGCTGCACAGCAATAAAACCCACAGAAATGGGCACTGTGTATGAGCATATCAGAACTGCACAGCAATAAAACTCACGGTAATGTGCAGTGTGTATGAGCGTATCCCAGAGCTCCAGGGCAATAAAACTCACAGTAATATGCAGTGTGTATCATAGAATCCACAGCAATAAAACTCCCAGCAATGCAATGTGCAGTGTGTATGAGTGTATCAGAATCTACAGCAATAAAACTCCCAGCAATGCAATGTGCGGTGTGTGTGTCAGCGTATCAGAATTCACAGCAATAAAACTCACAGCAATGCAATGTGTGGTGTGTGTCAGCATATCAGAATCCACAGCAATAAAACTCCCAGCAATGCAATATGCGGTGTGTATGAGTGCATCAGAATCCACTGCAATAAGACTCCCAGCAAACCGAGTGAATATGAGCACACAGCAATTATTTATTCTATATTTACCGGCCTCCGTCCGTGGTAGGGCTGTGTGCAGAGTCAGCAGGGACTGTGTACGGACTCAGCAGGAGGTCCCTCCAGGCCAAGTTAGGATCGCGGCTGTGCCTGTGCGTGGAGCCATCTTGTCAGCAGTGGGGTGCCACTGCCAGAGGGTGCACTGTGGCTTTGATTCCCTTCCTGGTGGGTGTTCAGTCCAGAATAGAGTGAGAGTCTGTGTTAACGAAAGGGAGGGCAGCTGCATGCGTGTCACGTGGTTCAGCCAGTCAGGTGGTACTGAGACTCAGTACCACCTGACTGGCTAGACCGCGTGACCTGCATGCGCGCAGCCTCACCAGGAGCCAAGCAGCTCAATGACAAATTTCTATCACTGCAGTGCTGGTTAAGGAAAGGTCCACTTTAAACAGCAGTAGGCAGACAGGGCTTCATATTCTGCTGATACCCCCCCCTTTACCTGCTATTTACTGTCATCTTCTCTCTCTGCGCACAAATCACATCCCCCTCCCCTCTCCTAGAGCTGCTGTGGGGCAGGGGAGGAACTATGGAGGGAGGAGAGGGGGATTTTTATTCTTTTCGATTTTATTCCGTATGCAAATGCCCTGCTCCCGTGCTCGTTGTTTGAGAACACAGCTCAAAGTTGACACACAGTGACAGTGGCACCACCTAGTACCCCCTAATGACACCCAAATAATCACTGGTACCTGGGGCGGCCCGCCCTACGCCACTCTCCAGAGTACACCACTGCTCTGTGATATGCTCACACACAAGTTTGGCAAACAGCCAGCAAGTAAGGTGCTGTTTGAAGGCATTGCAAATCCCCATAGAGAAGTAATGGTTAATCTATTCTCGAGAACACCAAACAGCAGAGAAATGGCAGTGAAATGCCCTGATGTTCGGTGGTTTCAATCAGCAGGTTTATTCAGGCGAACCCCATAGGTTTCAATGTTAAAAATATTCCCGTTTTTATGCAATATCTAATAAACCATTTATTATTTTAATCTGCAGTAAAAAGTCTTTATTGATTTTTTTTAGTACCTTTTAGTAATTTTTCAGCAAAATTCTCCCCCCCTTTTTTTTAATAGCGGTTTTTCTTTTTTCTGTAACAGAACTTTTTATTATCAATCATAGGATCTTATATGTAAATTCAAGACATTTTCGTTCAGTAGTTCTTTTGAAAACAGCAGGCCACGGGTTTGCGGTGGCAGCATTCAGCGGCCGACTCCATGCACTTTGGGGACCCTGCGGTGAATGGTGAATTCACTGCAGGGTGGGGAAATTTTATTCCCTGAAGTACAGGGAACTACAGAACACCAAAATGTTGGCGTCATTTCGGTGCTCTGTGAGTAACCCATTTAGTGGTGAGGTTTTTTGCTGCCTCCTGTAAAGTGAAAGCCTAGGCCTTGCCTACCCAGGACATACTTTAAAATTAGTGAAATCTCAATGTATCCTTCCTGGCAAAATACTTTGCAAAAGTAAAAAAAAAAAAAAATTAGGGATGGGGCCACCAGTGCGGGCCGCCGCCCCCTGGAAAGTGCCGCCCTAGGCCTAGGCCTTGTTGGCCTAGGCCAAAATACACCACTGGTTATTCAGAGAGAACTGATCTGGCCCCGAAATGGCACCGAAAAGGGAATTTCCCCATACGGTGCCATTTTGGAGCCGTTCGGCTATTCAGAGAGCAGGCAGTTCACCAAATGCTGGTGAACTGCCAGCAAGTACAGTGCCTGTTTGATGACAGCGAAATGCAGAGAATGCCGAGCATCAGTGAAAAGTTGCCAAAGTGCCCTGCTGTTCGGTGGTTTCATTCGGCAGGTTTATTCAGGTGAACCCCATTGGCTTCAATGTTAAAAATATTCCTGTTTTTATTCAATATCTAATAAACCATTTATTATTTTAATCTGCAGTAAAAAGTCTCTTTATTTATGGTGGTGGTGAGACAATGTTTGACACCTTAACGAGCTCCGCCATCTTGTCGATGCAAGGATTGGCAATGGAAGGCCCCAAGAAGAGCAATGGGAGCCAGAGTTTTTTAGTAGCTACACAGCTGGTTGTGAATTCGGTGATGCCCCTGAGCATTGGGCAGCAGCCTGGATAAGTTTTAGGAGGGTGGTAAGTTGACAGGTGTTAGTGGTATCTGTCAATTAGGAGGTCATTGATATGGCTGCTCTACATAGATAGCACCCATTTTGCATGGACACCAAACATGTTCTCAAAGCCCCCTATAGGCTGAAGCCCTTTCAGTTAGAAAATCTGATCACAAGACCTTGAAGTTAGTGTTCAAATGTTTAATAAAAATGATATTTCAAGTCACCGAATGAGGTGCCACAAATTACTAAATGTGATATTTATTGCACTTTTTTCAGTTAAATGTGGGTTAAGGTATTAAAGCATATTTCTGATGTTTTTGGGTGGTAGGTACAGAATATCGATCAATTCTAGTCGAGAAGATAGTTCTGAGAACTGACTCTCATATTGCAGACAGTATGATGCAGGAACATTGAAAATATTCGGGGGGAAAAAAGTCTGTATATTTTACCTGCCAAGTTACAGCAGTCGGAACAAAAAGTGCCCATCTTTGCTCCATAGGAATTTCACTGATTTGTAACAAACCCTGCCCTCCTGTCGTCTTTTCTTCCTCTGATGCTCATCAGGGTGATTGAGAATGATAGGATTTATGATGCAAGATGAATCTCTAGAAATATATAGGGCTCTATTAAATTTTTAGTGCAAAAATGCACGCTAAACATGTGTTTTTTTGCGTGAAGCGTTAAACGTTACCGCACGAAAATCACCGCTGGAATTACATTCCTCGCGCATTTTTTCATCCGTCGGGAAATTGCGCTCGTAAAACAGACGCAAAAGTGCTCGCAAAGAAATCAGTGAGCGCAATGTAATTTTTAACGCGAGTCTGTCAGACGAACGCGTTTTGTGCGGACAACAGATGTATGTTCTGATGGAAGACAAGGTAGTGGCCGTCATTTTTTACGGATCTAGTAAAATAAAACGTGCGCATCGACGTTCTCCGTTGTGAATCCGCAGTTTGGTACGGTCAGGTTGTTACAATTTGCCGTTACCACCAGCTTTTCAAAGAAGTTAAAATTATGCGCGCAAACGTTGTCCGTTAAATTTTGCGCTAAGATTGTAATACCATGCGCGCACCAGCGCACAAACGCATTTGCGCTCACAATGTTAAGTATAGGATGCGCGCACTAAATTGCGCTCGCAAAGGGTTCGCGCAGGGTCACTCGCGTTAGACGTTAACGCGCATTTTGTTCAGCGCAAAGGGTTTTGCCCCTCGCGTTATTACATTTTTACGCACGCGCACAATTGCGCGAAGAATGTAATAGGGCCCATAGACTTTTCTTCTGATAAAGCATGCTATATAGAAAAAAAATGTAATACGTTGCTTGTTGATCCAAGGCGAAATCTGATTGCCATTATGAAAACCAGAAGGATTATTTTTCCTTGTGGGGGCAGATATAAGATGATCCAAGCATGTTTTTGGCCTTATATTATTATCAACAGCAGCAGCTGGGATATGTGAAGGTTGACCTTGAATGACATTGGGGTTTGTTTTTCAAACTACACCGCCTGGCAAAAAAAAAGTCAACATCTACTGCGCCTGTGGAGGCAGTGTTATGATATGGGGTTGCTTCAGTCGGTCAGGTCTCGGTCAGGTCTATGTTCTGTATCTTTATGTGCCCATGAAATGAGGTCAGCTGACTATACTGCATGACCAGGTTTTTCCATCAATGGGTTTTTTCTTCTCTGATGGAGCGGTCATATTCCAAGATGGCAATGCCAGGATTCATCGGGCTCAAATTGTGCAAGAGTGGTTCAGGGAGCATGAGACGTCATTTTCACACATGGATTGGCCACCGCACAGTCCAGACCTTAACCCCATTGAGAATATTTGAGATGTGCTGGAGAAGACCGCGCACAGTCCGACTCTCCCATCTCTCAATACAAGATCTTGCTGACAATTTAATACAAATTTGGACGGAACTAAATGTTGTGACATTGCATGAGCTTATCCACATGATGCCACTATGAATTGGTGCCGTAATCAAAGCAAAAGGAGTGTATATTTTTTTTGAATAATTCAATTTTTTGAAGAGTTTTACTTAATACAGCTACCAAGCTCACAACAAAAAGAGGGTCACCGACGCTGGCAGCTGTTAGCAGCAACACAAATAAAAAAGAAAGATACAAAATTTGGGGTCTCTTGTCCAAAAATACAGAACTACAGTCGCGGTGCTAACTGCAAAGCTATCCACGGGTCCCAGATCTTACAACCTTGAAGTACCGTGTCATGCAATTGGGCGGTCAGACACTTCATCCGGTCGACGTACCAAACCTTCGCCAAACCTTCAGGCAGGGCGGGAATGGACAGTTTCCAGCATCTTGCGATACAAATACGGGAGACTGTACAGAATGTATATTTTTATGTTACTACCAGTCCTATTCCCTATATCACACAACCCCGAAAGAATAAAGGAACGCACATGTTACTTGTTTATTTTCTTCTATTTTCAAATTCTTCTAATAAACCAATTTAACAAAGTGAAGCCCAAACCAGCATGAAATCAGGCAGGCAGATCAGTATCCCTGACCCTTTGAGTGATGCAGTGGTACATTACCTACAGGGTTATTCAGAGAGAGGTGAAAAGCAGGAGAATGACTGGAGAATGGAAAATTCTAGCTCAAAATAGTCGATTTGGAAAGTGAGATGAAAGGGAGAATTTTTCTGGTTTGGCTATTTTGACCTAGAATTTTTAATTCTCCAGTCATTCTCCTGCTTTTCACCACTCTCTGAATAACCTGCTATACAGCATGTCCAATTCGTTACTCCTGAGTGGCACAATAAAGCACAGTTTAAGAGTTATGAGTTCATAATTATAGGCTGCTTCACACGTCACCCTCCAGCTGATTTTAAATTCTTTAGGCTCAGAAATATTTTGCTTCACCGTTTTATTGTCAGACAAGGACAGTTCTTGAAAGCCATGGTTTATTTTTGTGTATTGGGGGAAACCTTGATATGTCGCCAACATCCGAAGGACCAAGCAGCTTAACCCTTCGTACCGATGTTCAGATTAGCAGCAATAATGTTTAATAGGTTACACTGCATTAAGAGATTTTTCCAGAAGAACAGTTTCATTGGCGATTAGGTTGTAAGCCAGGCGTCAGCAACCTTGGCCTCCAGATGTTTTGGAACTAAATCTTCAATCAGGCTCAGCCAAATTATCAATTGTCTGAGCATCATGGGAGGTGTAGCTCAAAAACATCTGGACGCCCAAGTTTGCTGTCCCTTTTTGTAAGCTCATGTGAGCAGGTCCTCTTTGCCTTTTGTTTCTGTGTGTTGAAAAATGTTTGTACAACGGGTAACGCAAAACAAATAGTTATGAAAAAGTCAATTTTTACTTCTTGTTAGCTAGCAAACAAACTGTAAAAATATACATTTTCCCGTGGATTCGCCTTCAGGAAGATCTGTTATTACTTTGGTTTATATAAACCATGCATAAAATCAGGGGTCAAGTCCTAAAACAATAAGCGTCTGAACTAACCAAGATTTCTGACCCCCAATTAGTAATGATAATCTCACACTTAACAAGAACACACACTCAAACCTGATATGTTTATATATTGAATTTAGCAAAAATATATGATAAGTCAGAATAAGTATATGATTTAATAAATATATGATTGATCACCTGAATGCAAGCTTAATAGTGTACGTGACAAAGGGAACTCCGTTCCCTCTGCAAAATTTGTGCAGGAACTCCGTTCCCGCACGTTTCCCCTGGACTTGACCCCTGCATAAAATAGATCTTGAACAGGTCTTTCTTTACCTTAAGAAGAAGTAATAGGAATTGTTTTCCATCACTGTGTAGGATTGGCATGGAAGATATCCCAGTCCTGTGAGATTGAGTCTGGAACCAGTAGGGACCTCAAGCATGCTCCCCCAGCCCTGGTCACAAACTAGCTCAATTTCAGCAGAGTAGAAAAGGTCTGAGTCGTATTGCCAGGGCAAATAGTTGTACACACTGTAACTGTCCTTGTGAATGGCCAGTACCTTGGCAAACAATATTGTTTCCACCAGTTCAGCCCTGCAGGCTTCCGTTTGTGGTCTCCAATCTTGGGGCAACTGGCATCCTCTTAGCAGTCCAACCAGGCCAACCAGCACGACAAAGCCGTAAACCAGCATTTTAAGTGGTCACCAGCAAAAGCCAAACAAAACGTTGTCCTCTTCTAACTTTCTTCCGAATAGAATATACACTGTTCCTGTTAGTCCATCCAAAAGGAGTCTGCGAGAAGCCAATGAGTGACCAGCCAATCGTCAGAGCTCAGAAATGATTCCAGACCTCAGAATTACTGCCAATAATATTAAAACTCCGACAAAAAAATCCCAAGATAGCTAGATGTCTTCCAGCAATGAAGACTGAAGAGATGGGGGAAGAT
The DNA here is from genome assembly GCA_009667805.1 of Leptobrachium leishanense. NCBI lineage: Eukaryota > Metazoa > Chordata > Amphibia > Anura > Megophryidae > Leptobrachium > Leptobrachium leishanense. The sequence goes on along the minus strand of CM019070.1, from coordinate 119,941,836 downwards.
CCTGCCAACTTTCACAGAAGTTTTTGGCTTAGTTGAATGCCTCGGAAAAGAAAATAATATAATAATTCTTCGAAGCATAAGCTTTCTTTAAGGTGCATTTCCAATTCTAGAGACGCAAAGTTCTTTCCCTCTCTTTCCTTCTGCTCCAGGTCACTCACGGTGGATTTTTTCCATGGCTCTCGAAACCATCTCTCTAAGCACAGGGAATGTGGAGCTTGCAGGCTGCATTGGATAGAAGATGCTTGTGGTTAGCATTGAACCCTTTGGTTAGTGCTCTGTGATATTTTAGCTTTAGCTATGGGCAAAGGCTGCCACTGACTGAATTGACTACAAATTCCTGAGAAAACAGTAGGGATCAGTTTTCAACTGTCTGTGTTGTTCAGCCTCTGATAGGAGAGCGTGCGCTCTGCATCTAACCCTCCAGGAGCTTTAAATTCTCCTATTTCTAAATATTTTATGCAAACAAAAAATGTGCGTCCGACAGACGCACTACTAATATTAATCTAATCCCTTTTTTTAGACTAACCTATTCTGAACGGAATTTCTTGCGTCTATTGAGTCGAAATAAAAAAACTCCATTGTAAATTCAACATTCGGAAACCCCAAATGAGCTTGGCCATGTGATCCTTTAAAACGTCACTTCGTAATGTTACAAATCATTTCAGGATCTAAACTGAAATTAGAGCTCGAAGACCCCCAACCCCCCTCTCTACTTTAAAACATGCACATTTTTCTGATTAAGAAAAAAACTGGTTGTGTGTGTTTCCCTGGAAGCCGCTGCAGGGATTTTAGCCTGTGTGTAGCTTTAGAATTTCAGGCTCAAGTATCTTGATACATGCTATAGTTTTCCGAAGACATTTAATGTGAATCTCGATATATGTTATAGTAACTGCTACCATGCAGGACTGTAGAATTGCTACTGTTCTTCCAAATTTAAACGCATATGGTAAAATCTGTATAGAAAAGCATATGCAGTAAAGAATGTACAAGCCCCACCATCACTGTAACAAAAAGATAATAAAATGTTACTGTTGTATTATGACAGCCGGGGAGAGCTCTGAGATCACTCGTTGCTGTACAGGGATAGGATTCAAAAGATTATGGGCTCTATTACACTCTTAGCGCAAAAACGCACGCTAGACACGAGTTTTTTTGCACGAAGCGTTAAACGTTAACGCACGAAAATCACCGCTGGAATTACATTCCTCGCGCATTTTTTCATCCGTCGGGAAAGTGCGCTCGTAAAACAGACGCGCAAAAATGCTCGCAAAGAAATCAGTGAGCGCAATGTAATTTTTAACGCGAGTCTGTCAGACGAATGCATCTTGTGCGGACAACAGATGTACGTTCTGACGGAAGACAAGGTAGTGGCCGTCATTTTTGACGGATCTAGTAAAAAAAAAAACGTGCGCATCGACTTTCTCCGTTGTGAATCCGCAGTTTGGTACGGTCAGGTTGTTACAACTTGCCGTTACCACCAGCTTTTCAAAGATGTTAAAATTATGCGCGCAAACGTTGTCCGTTAAATTTTGCGCTAAGATTGTAATATCGTGCGCGTACCAGCGCACAAACGCATTTGCGCTCACAATGTTAAGTATAGGATGCGCGCACTAAATTGCGCTCGCAAAGGGTTCGCGGAGGGTCACTCGCGCTAGACGTTAACGCGCATTTTGTGCGCAAACGTTGTAATACGACGTTCAGCGCAAAGGGTTTTGCCCCTCGCGTTAAAGCGTTTTTGCGCATGCGCACAATTGCGCGAAGAGTGTAATAGGGCCCTATAATTGTTGAAAATTCCTTTAGAGTAAAGCTACAAGGTGTTACTGTACTTTCCATATACAGGCATTATGCCAAATTATTGCCTTTATATTTTATTGGTATTTTAGGAAAGCTGCACTGGTAATAACCTCATTATGATCACTACAAATCCCCATAAGCTGGATATCTCACCATCTTTATTATTTATCTTTATCACATTTACTGTATTTGACACTAAGCACATTTCTGCCTGTTTGGGGATAATGCAGACCTTATGTGAAATGGTGCAAGTTAAGGGACACCATCTAGAGTTGAGAACCTTTCATCCCATAAATAGGATAAATGGATACAGGAAAATAAGTGAATTTTGATTATTTTTATATTTTATTTATACAACTATTGTTAGGTAAAATTGCTACTTTCACTTCATTTAAGTGTTATCTGCAAATCCCATGTTTCACATAAATGTTATGATGACAGGTTTTCAACACAAAAGTGCTCGTTATTAAAAGGGTTAAGACCCCCGTGTTGTCGACATTTATGGATTAGAGTAAAGTGCCATTAAAGTCAAGAAATAATTATGGATGATTATTATATTACAGATGATTATATTCCCGTATATTTGTTTTGATTAATGGACATATCTTCTAAATTCTCTTTAAAAGGGTATTTTCCACAACATTTCCATTGCAATAGGAAACATGGTACCACAATAATGACTGTAAGGATATTACCGATGCACAGGGAGTACCATCGTAGCAACTTGCAAACTGCTACATCTGGAAAATGGCACATTTGAGTTATCTGTAAAGGTCTTAGGCCGGTGTCAGATGTGCGCACTAGGTGCGCCCCTACTGACGTGCCTACCAGCATCCGTTGCAGCGTTGTGATGCTGCAACGGGGCAGGTCACGAGCTGTAGTACGTGCTCATAATGCTCGTGCTACAAGCGTCCATGCATATGCATCCCCGTCAAAACGCTAGACGCGCGTTGACGGGGCTGCAAAGTGGGATCCTCCATAGGAGAATCGAGCCTTGCAGCGCTGAGCACACTAACTGCACTCAGCGAGGTGGCCAGATGGGCGTCGAGTGAAAGGAAGTAGAACGTCCTCTCTCACGGATGTTCCTCCCGCTTCTCCGATGACGCTCGTCTGACCCCGGCCTAAAATGAGCAGTATACACAGGCGTGACCAATTAATCTTATCTGAATGGTCACACTGCACTGTGCTCCCCTGTCCCTCTCTTAACTGGGGGGGGGGGGATTTGGAGGGCTGATTCAACCCGTCATACCAGGGGCTTACTCCTGTGCCGAATTTGAGTGCTGAGCTCAGGTTCCTGGGCTTCAGGACCTTTGGGGGTTAGATTCCACCAATGTCTCTCAATACGCTCAGGCATCTACAGGCACTCGTTTGCTTGGACTCTCCCTCAAGCGTCCAGGTCTCCCACTATCATGTGACAATATGCAGCTTGCAGGAACTGGCCCAATGCTGTAATTATTATTATTATTATTGTCATTATTTATATAGCGCCAACAGCTTCCGCAGCACTTTACAATAACCAAAGGGAATGAGATAAACGGACATATGATGGAAACAAAAGGTGTAGAAGGTCCTGCTCATAGGAGCTTACAATCTAGAGGTAGGTTTACAACAAAATAAAGGTTAGGAGTGAGTGGAGGAAGGCCAGGAAGGGTTATTGTTCAACCCCTCCTTACCCTCTCTTCTGTTTTAGGTCTACAGTATCCCTTTATGTAAAGAAAAACAAAACACATATCTACTCTGTGTAAAACCACATGATATTACACGTAAGGCTATGTAGGACTTTATATTCTCATATTCAGGTTAGATCGTGGCAAAATGAAGGCATAGATTGGTTTTAAATGAGGTCTTCCATGTGCCAGTTCATGAAACTTTAGAAGAAGAGAGCATGATGATTAGAATGTCTGTAGACTGAAAAGAATTGGTCTCTATGATCTATGAAATGGTAACCTGAATATATTTTTACCCTATGGATCCAGACAGCTGCAGGGTCCATCGTTGTTGCTGTCCTCCTGTCTAGACAACATGTAATCCCAGGCTTGGATAATTTTACTCAGTAATCTCTTCCATGTTGGGTTTTATTATCATTATTTTATTTTACAAAGCACCTACCTGCCCACTTTCAGTTAATTCTGTGATAGTTACTAATCTACCAGTTCCACCTTTAGTCCTATAAGCCTTATAGAAGGATTTACAAGATAAAGTTTTATTATGCCCCGGAGGGTAATATGATGGAATGCGGTGTGGAAGAAGTTGGCTGCGTCTTGTATTTTCATAATCTATACTGTAGATGGTGACATTACACTATCTAGAAAAGAATTAGCATCTTGAGTTTAAACTGGAAGCATCCAAGAAACAAAAATATTGAAAATTACTTTTTTAACCCTTTCACTGCTGAGCCATTTCACCGCTGCGTTCTGAGATCATTTTTTAACGGTTTCGCTCATCATCATCTTAAACGCGATTTGAAGTCACATTTTATTATACGACCCAAACAAATTATATATCGTTCTTTTCGGCAGATTCATAATATATCAATATTATATGTATATGTCATGTCCTGCCGGAATATTATAACAAAAATTTCAATAAAATTAAAATTTTCACATCATCTACGGTGCGTAAAGTGGTTTTTTTCACATTTTATCATGCAAGCCCTTGCGGTTATATTTTCTATGGGGTGAGCTTGTTAAAAAAATTAGAAATGGGGACTCGTTACATTTTTTTGGGGGGGAATTTTGTGATTTTTAACAAACGCCCCCATAGAAAAAATCATTATGCAGCATCATTGTTCACTTTATAATTGAAATGGGAACAATATTACTGCATTAATAAAACAAAAAATAACACTTTATTTATTTATTATTATTTTTTTATACATTTAACATGGTCATGCTCTGGCCATTCCAATGATACCAAACATTAACCCCTAGTTGCTATGGATCAGGAGATAGGTGATTCATTGGAACCCCCTATCACCACCTTAGGTGGCAGCTAGGGGTTAACTCCCGAACTGACGTCATCGCACTATGCGCGGTAACGCCAGTAGGCAGCGGGAGATCCCAGAAGCTTGGCCGACATCCAAGATGTCGGCCAGCTTTGGGAGGGGACCGCGATCCGGCACCTGTTGGTGCCGAATCACGATCCAGCCCCAAGGGGTTAAAGGCAGCCTGTGCCCTTCCAAGCGGTGCCTGCCTTTTGTGCCTGCCCCAAGCAGACCAGGAGCGAGAGACCTTCCCCCTCCCCTTCAGGCACCTTCCCCGCACTGGCGGAGTGGGTGCCTGGAATAGACGCTATTCCTGTCTGCCGGGGTCCCAGATGATGGACTGAATCCCAGCTGCAAAGGGAGGATGAGCTCAGCGCCAAGTGTACATGAGGCAGGACGTGCGTCCTCTGCATGGAAGTGGTTAAGGTTATTCTCAAAATTAAGAGATCCAAACATTATAAATTGTAATTGTTGACTATGGTCAGCTGGCATCGGAGTTTTCCAGTTTGGTCATGTCAGACTGGCTTTTGTACAATTAGTATCATCTCTTTGCAACTCATTGGAACTGTCACGTCCGCTGCAAGGTGAGTGCAGGAATGAGCCCAATCGTGGAGACATTAATATATACAGAGACAAAGAATAAATGAAATGGGGATTTATTAGTATTATACAGAAACTGTATGAAGGGAATCTCCAGGAAAGAGATTGAGTGAGGAGGAACAAAAGGAAATGGAGTAATACACAAGGGAAAACAACAGGATACGAATATAGGTTGCAGGGCTGATATTAGAATATTATGAAACAACAGAGACACTGAGAAAGGCAAGAAAGAAACAAATACAGGTTGCAGGGCTGACGATTAGAATATCAGGGAACACAAGATGCTTGGAAGCTGGAACCCGGTGAAGCTTTGGAAGCTGGAATTAGGAACAGCTGGCCTCTGGTAGCTCACCCTTGGTGAGTTGCAGCATTGTTCAATGAAGAAGCTCTGAGTGATGGGTGTGTCTCCATTAAATAGCAAACAGGGCTAATTACATACAGCAGCTGAGCTACTGCAGATCTTGCAGGGAAAGTCAGGACTCGGGCAAAGTCTGAAAGGTGCTGCGGATGTAGCCTTCTTGGGGAGGCAGCACGAATTTCGGTCATTTTGCGGCCACGGCGGTGTTTACTTCGACTGGAAATGTGACAGGAACCCTGTTCCAGCTAATCTGGTAACCGGGAGCCTTTAATAGGAAAATTTGATGGGAACTGTTAAACCCTTGCCGTCGGGGGGACTGTGGACAGTCTCGGGGCGGTATAGCAAGCCCCACGGCTCTCCGGCAATTCCTCAGGCCAGCCTTCCTTACCAACGTTCTGTGTGCGTCATTGTCTGCAGTTGGGTGGCCTGAGTTCAGGCAGTCCCGTGGCAGCCAATAACAAGCAGTTTGGAAGGTGGGCTGGGAGGAGTACAATGGGAGCCAGCGGGGCGTGCTATCCCATCCCGCGGTGCTTAGACCCACCTGCCGTAAGGGACATCATAGCATGCGCTGCCCTGGCAAGGGGTTAATCATTAGCAGCTCCTTATTACTGGCTCTGCTCGAGTGAGCCACTAATAGATGTGGCAGCAACATGACATGGAGACTTGTGTGAGCGCAGTGCGAGCCATAGTGTCACGGATGAGCAGGGAGCCAAACCCATATGCATTGAAACCAAAATAAATGGAATACAGGGGTACGATGTAAGGGGTTTATTTAACGAAGATAATACAATAGGACAAGGAAATAAACACAAGAGGCTATGGGAAACAAAATAAGGGCGGAATACTTAAAGGAGGACAGAGAAAGGCAAGACACAAATGGCTGACTGTAAAGATGCAGAGGTAGAAGGAAAAGAGCTGAACACGAATAAAGGGAACAAGTAGAAGGTAAGACAAATACCCAAGGAACTCACAGGAAGGTGATGGAGGCTTAGGACAAAAGGGCACAAGGACCTAATAGCTGGCTGAACTAAATAAAAGTCTTTGGATAATGAGGGTCTTTGTGGAGTAGGAGCTGTAGGTAGTGAGGGTCTTTGTGGAGTAGGAGCTGTAGGTAGCAAGGGTCTCTATAATAATCAAGGTGTAGTGTCCAGGAAGTGTGATCCAAAAGGGAAGTCCAATAAACAAGCCATGAGTCAAGGATTCCGGAGAGCAGCGGAGTCCAGGTAACAAAAATAGCAAGGTCAAAGGGATCCAGAAAACAGGTTCTTGCCTCTTAGCAGGTAAACAGAACGCTGAAGCTTGGGAGATAGAGCGTGACTTCTTTTTGTGCTACAGGTGATTGACTGACACCTGTGGACTGGACAGGCAGAGTGATTGCTGGAAAGGCTATTGCCATTCTCACTATAATGAGGCAGCATTGATTTTGGCCTTCCTATGGCGCCGCCAGTTAGGTCCATGATATATAGGGATCAACTAGGCTCAGCAGAAGGACACTGGGAACCATTTGTCCTCAGAATTCTTCTTGCAGCGAGAAAAGGCAGCAGATCCCATCGTCTTCTGCATCGTGGAACCAGAGGGGGAAAAATTATAAGGGTTTTTATTAGGGATGTGCGTTTCGTACCGATTCGTTTTCCCCACGAAACAGGCCAATGCGGTGCTTCGAATTCGTCCGATGTTCCGAACCGGACCGGCAACGAAATACACACCATCCGAAATATTTCCCGATAGGAAATGAAAAAATTTCATTATTTCGTATGGACATGAAATTTGTAAAATCGCAAGTCATTTTCGTTCTATTTGCGATTTCGGTTCCGTTTCGGTTCGTCAGTCACTTTTTTCACTTGTTCCAGTGCTTTCTTTCTGCATCAATAATATATTTATTTTAATTATTTAATTAGCTTTTCCCTAAATCCCCAGTTTAAGGCTGGTGTCAGACGAGCGTAGTGTTCACGTCCGTGATGGCGCACTGAACTGCGGACGCACAACGGCCGCGGCCCACGGACGCAAGGCAGGCAAGAACGTAACCCCCTAGAACAGCCGCACAAAGTGCACTGTGTCCGCAACGTCTGCATAGCTTTGTGTGTGAGTGATGGAACGTGGTCAGACGAACTGTATTTATACGTCCAGCAATTTTCACGGACAAAATGGTTTTGCTTTTAATTTATGTTCCCTCCTACATCCGTCAAAATATACGTCAGTGAAAAAACGGACTGTGTGGCCACTACTGCGTCTTCCGTACTAACGTACGTCCGTACTCTGACCCTAACCTTACAGTAAAAGATATTGATATTTTATATAATTAAATAAAGTTGTGCAATGCATATTGATTACGAAAAAAAGGATCTTTCATAAAAAACGATACCTCCGAAGGAACGAATCGTAAAAATTACTGTATCGACCGAAATATCAGAGCATCCGAAATACCATACGTCTAAAGTCAAAATTAAATGGACCCTTTGAAACGAAGAGAACAGACGATCCGAAAGACCGAAATTCCTCGAATTCACAAAACAAAACTCGATACCAAACAACGAGCCGAAACTAAACGAGCCGAAACATAAATGGGCTGAAACGATCTGAAACAAAACTTTTAAAAAAACCGAGCGAGCCGAAACGATCCGAAAAAAAAGTGCATGCACATCTCTAGTTTTTATCTGGTGAAGGATTTTGCTGATTTTTTGCTACCACAAAACCACTGAACAAATGGTTCTGACAACCAGTTAAATGTTTTTCAATTACCGTCTGAAAAAAAAACAAGTGGTCTTGGAATCGCTTGTTACTTTCTGGCTGCCTACTCATTAGCGCTTCCTACAACAAAGTTTAGGGGGATTATTTACAGTAGCCTAGTAGGAAGAGAGTTTTGTGGTTCATTTTGAAGGGTAAAAAAGCAGCAGTACTAAAATGAAAATGAATTCATCATTTTTGTTATTAAAGGGATACTCTAGGCAACATGACCACCTAAGCTTTTTTAGGTGGTCATGATGCCTGGAGTATGCCGCCCTCTGTCCCCCCTCCCTCCGCTCGGCAGTTCAGCAGAAAAAGCTGAAAACAGCTGAGAGAGACGGAGGAGTTTTCTCCGCCCTCCCAGCTGTCAGTCAGCAGAGCGGGATTCAGATTTCCCGCTTCTGCCGACTATTGCCGAGTAGGAGACGTCATCGCGCTTTCAGCGCGATGACGTCTCCAACTCGCCGCAGTAGCTGGTGGCAGCGGCTGAGGGTTAGTGTTGCGCGCATCTTCTTGCGCGCAACACTAATCCTCAGAGGGAGCCGGGAGGAAGCCTGCCGATTGGCTGGCTTACGTGAGAGGTGCGCATGCGCGCTTCTCACGTAAACCAGAAGGCAACTGAAAGCAAGAAGGACGGGAGCGAAAGTGGAGGGAGGTGAGAATATAAAAAAAAAAAAAGACGCCGCTGGAAACAAGTGGATTTAAGGCTAGGGTCAGACTAACGCAGTATCAACGTGCATTTAGCAGCACTAAATCACGGCCGTGCTAGCAGCAAATGACGTCCAATGCAGGGCAGCATACGAAGAACGGCCGCACAAAAGTGGGCTGCGCAACGCAAGTGGCAAACGAACGCATTTTTTCGAGAACGTGAAACCACTAGTACTGACGTACAGAGTGCGCTGCGTCCACTAGCGGCGTGTGTGTGTGATTAGGAGACATCAGACGCTGCTAATGTCCAGCCAACATAACGTCCAGACGCAAAAAGGGTTTTATTGATGATCGGTACAAAATCACGGACGAAAATGTGCATAGTATGACCGCTATTGCGTATTCCGTGAAAAAATGCGTCCATTCGTTCGAACGCACTTTTTCACAGACAACGCGAAAAATGCGTTCGTCTGACCCTAGCCTTAGGGTAAGTATTACAGTTACAAAAAAAAAATCCCTAACGATTTATTAAGGGAATAGGGACAGAGTAAAATAAAAAAAACGGGGGGATTTTTGAGTGGAGTGTTCCTTTAATTATTTTTATTTTGTAAACACATTTCAACAAGAATTTTATGTTTCGATATAATGTCAGCAAAGCGCAAATAACAACCTTTTTTATTGTTATGTTTTATACATGAAATGTTCTAGATACTTCTGGTTTACGCAGCCGCCCAGGTAGGGAAAAGTGTGCAAAACCACTTTTATTGTAGATTTGTATAATGTCAACCAAGATACATATAAAATATACACAAACAGGATGTTTCAACATACAAATTTCTTGATGAATTTAACTTTATTTAGTGACAGAGAACAAAATTGTTCTACAAACAGGAATACAATTTTTTTTAAATACCTTATGAAACTTAAGACAAACTTTTATATATATTTTGGACACATCACATACACTGAAAAAACTCAAAACAATGAATCAATGAAGATAAAAACCCAATAACTGTAATTTGCTTACTTGAAAATATATTAGCATAAAATCTTAAAGTATTTAAGTACATCTAACCTGAAGTGCTGTTTAATATATAGAATTATTCATTTTTGGCAAACATCTTTATGTTATTTTGTTTATAGAGTGTTTATTTGTTTTAGAAAAATTTTGGCAATTTGGCATTCATTTTTGCATTTAGCGATGGATTACCAATCATTAGCTTGCATGATAAATCACCACTTTTTTATCAGCACTGACATAATTAATCCTGAAGGAATTACCTGACTATAATTTTAGATCATTAGATTAACAGACACAGACTTATTAATGATTTAATAAACAATTAACCTTGATATAATCAATATATTTTAAGTGATCTTGTTGTTATAAGTCTTAGAGAAGTACGTTTTCTTTCCTTCTGTCTAGGATGCATTTTTTTTTACAGTTTATAAATAAACTACCTTTTTTTAACGTGTCTTTATTTTTTCTCAAGTCTCTTGTTTTGCTTAATGATCCATTCCCGTTGATGCTTGCTACAAGGGATGCTGAAGAATGAACCAGGATTTGCAATCAGTTTGAGTTTTGAAGTAGAAACTGTATTTTAAGCACAGATACATGCCCTCTGTTCTAAACATAAGACATCAGGGCATACACACATTCAATACCTCAAGAAGTGCTTGCTTGAACTCTTCACTATATGTGTAGGCATCAGGTCTTTTAAGCCTAATGGGCATTGTTGGAAGGAAGCCATCTTCATCACTACAGAGCAGCATCCCATTATTGGTGATAGGTGGGAAGTTTAATTCTCTCTCCCAAGGAAGGTGCCCCGGAGTAGAGAAGTTGACATGCTTGCTGATATTGGTAGTGTTACTAGACACAATAGGTAAAGAGTTCCTTTTCTGTAGGATGGATTTTGGTGGAGGGTTCGAAGGCTCCAAAGGGAGAGACAGGCGCCTTGGCTTCATCATAGTCTTAGGAGCCATAAATGATATTTTGGCTTGTCTTGGCTTGCATAAGCCTGTGGTTGATATTGGTGGTAATGGTAATCTGAAAGAACCCATTTCTTTTCGTCTTCGATCTTTGACCACTGCCGGTTCAGCGTTTATAGGCAATTCCTTTCCATTCGGTTGCTTCTCTCCTTTACTTGGTAGCTTATTGTGAGGCTGTTTCCAGTTTCCCTTGTTCTGCATGTTGGAGAACAAATCTGATGGCCTTCTTTGACTCTTTGTACGCATCGTAAATTATTCTCCAGTATATGGAAAACACAGACTCCTTTCTGCCTCACACCTACACGGCTTGTGTTTGCAGGTGTCTTTGTATCTGTATCCTGGCTCTAGCCTCATATATACCACTGACTGACAAGTCTAGTATCTCTCTTACAGATAAAGCCTTGGAAGTTATACAAAAGATAATGGGGACCTGACAAAAAGAGTAATGCTAGACTTCTTAAAATAACAGACACTCAACACCAGTAAACAATGTAAATGACACACTGTCCTTCTCTTTGTCAACTTTGCCCGTGCACTCCTTGGCCTTGGGACAAACAGTTCATGTAACAGTGTTAATACATAACTTCTGGTTATTGCTTGTATATAAACAGAGTTGGCTTATAATTGCGTCCACGTTTGAGCTGATCACGTGAAGATTTCTCTTAAGTTCAGTTTTGTACTTTGAAATTAATTTAATATACAAGCAACATTAAGATGGAATTAACAAAATATCAGTCATATGTTTCACCTCATCAGTATTAAGTATTGATGAATTGAATGATTACATAATGTTAATTTCGTACATAAGTATACTCATGAGACCCATTGTTTCCTATGAAAAAGTAAGGACTCTCAACCAAAAGAATCGCCCCCACCATCATTCCACAAATTAACTACAACACTTATCAAAGCTTATCACTTATCAACAACTTTCAATTATCACATTTTTTTCTGGTTATATCTCTGGATAGTGACTCTATAATCCTTCTTCATTACATAGTTACATAGTTATATAGTTATATAGGCTGAAAAAAGACATGCGTCCATCGGGTTCAGCCTCTCCCACATAACCTACTGCTGTTGATCCAAAAGAAGGCAAAAAACCCAGTCTGAATGCTTGCCAATATGCAACATACTGGGAAAAAATTCCTTCTTGACCCCAGAATGACAGTCAGATTTCTCCTTGGATCAAGAAGCTTTTACCCACATATTAAATATTATAACCCTTAATATTCTGTGTCTGCAGGAAGTCATCCAGTCGTTTTTTAAAAGTCTGTACAGACTCTGACCCAACCACCTCAACAGGCAGAGAATTCCACAGCTTGATTGTTCTCACCGTAAAATAACCCTTCCTATGCTTTAAGCTAAATTTTCTTTCTTCCAGTCTAAATGGATGACCCCTTGTCCTTTGTATAGTCCTGTTAATGAATAGGTTATCAGACAATGGTTGATAATGGCCCCGTATATATTTATATAAGGTTATCAGATCCCCTCTAAGGCGCCTTTTCTCTAAACTAAACAGGTTTAAGCTTGTTAGTCTTTCCTCATAACTTAACCCTTCCATCCCCCTTATTAATTTAGTTGCCCGTCTCTGCACTTTTTCTAACGATATAATATCTTTTTTTAAGACAGGTGCCCAAAATTGCACGGAATATTCAAGGTGCGGCCTGACCATTGATTTATACAGAGGCAAAATTATGTTTTCATCCCGTGAGTGAACTCCCCTTTTAATGCATGCCAGTACTTTGCTGGCCTTGGCGGCTGCTGTTTGACATTGCACATTGTTACTTAGTTTGAAGTCTATGATTATTCCCAAATCCTTCTCCTGCTTGGATTTCCCTAACTCCGTACCATTTAGGGTATAAATTGCTTGTGTGTTCTTCACTCCAAAGTGCATAACTTTACATTTATCTAGATTAAATCTCATCTGCCATTTAAGTGCCCAGTCCCCCAATATATCTAAATCATCATATATATAGTTTTATTTTGATAAAACACAATAGTAATCATAATCGCTGCTTGCCATGCATGACAACCTTGAGGGTCTATTCAAAAAGCACCCAAATATCTGTGAAATTGCGAGGCTTTTCACGTCGACAATTCCATTTCACCGAAATTTCAGTGAATTCACTATTTAGTAAATGGTCACCATAGTGCACCAAAGATGGAGTCGCCGAAGCCCCACGAAAAAGTTGGAGAACATCGCCGAAGAGCACCGAAAAGCGCCATAGAACGCCGAAGTGGCCTTGGCGAATTCCACAAAACTGCAAAACCCCCCCCCCGAACATTCCTATTCTCCTATTAGGGGCCCCTATTACATTCTTAATACTAACGTTAGCACTCAGTTGTGTGAGCATTAACAATAGGTTAAGTGGCCCTAGTGTTTTCAGCCTAAATTACATTCTGAATGCTAACAGGTTAAAAAAACCAATAGGGATTCCAATCTTGCCCTTTTCAGCACAAGCTTACTGAATTTTGCGCAAAGTGTTAATTAGGGTTAGGATTACAAAGTCCTAACGCTAATTATGTCCCGCTGCGGTTAACTGAAAAGTTACCCACAACTAGGAGCTAACAGCTGATCCATTGAACAAGTCAATAGGATCACAAATCCAGCACTTCTGACGAGCCTTCACAGGCGAAACGTGCGTCGGAGGGTTCTGAGCAGGTTACCTTCAAATCCCTACCCTCAAAGCTACACAGCTACCCATTTCTATATTTTGGCTATTTCTTGCCTTGGATTATTTGCGGTGCTTTTCAGGATGGGTGAGCCGTTCGGTGGTTTATTTGGTTACATATAGGAGGGAAATTGTTTGATTGGGATTATGAGGGCAGTGAAAACCCCATGAAAAGCACTGCTTCGGCTATTCAGAGACCACAAATCAGCAGTGAAAGGTTCCCCAATGTCCTGCCATTCGGTGGTTTCATGCGGCAAATTTATTCAGGAGAATCCCATAAACTTCAATGTTAAATATATTCCCGTTTTAATTCAATATCTAATAAACCGTTCATTATAAAATTCTGCAGTAAAGAGTCTCTTTATTTATAGATTTTTTAGGATATTTAAAGCATTTTTCAGATTTTTTTTTTTTTTTAAAAGTACGATTTTTTTTTTTAAGTTTACTTATTTTTTTCTGTAACAGCCCTCTTTATTATCATTCCCTGGACCTCATATGTAAATTTCAGACATTTTCTCTCAGTAGTTTCTTTGCAAACAGCGTTTCATTTTCACACATTCACACAAACTATTTTGCTAATTTATTCACTGCCTCGTCTGCGGTCTCGACTGCTTCGGCTGTGTGTGATCGGCTCCTGTTCGGGCTTTTTCTGTGGTTTTCGGCAGGTTAATCCAGATGTTTTTGTGGCTTTTCGGCGTGCATTCGCTGGGTTTTGTGGTTAGTTTTCGTCAGGTTTGCGGCAGCTTTTCCCTGCAATTCGGGGACCCTGTGGTGCTTGCAGTGACGTGCGGTGACTTTTCGAATCTCTTTGAATAACCCTGTATGGGTGGGTGTTACTATACTGCTACATTTGTAGAGGATATCTGTTCACAACTAGGAGCTGGTGCTAATTGATTCCGCTTCTGTGTATGGAAAAACACCCCATAAATCACACACTCACCATTCATCCTGCGGTGAGAACGGCGGCTCGATCTGCTTCTTCTTGCCACCGGGAGCAGAGAGAGGGAGACTGGGGGAAAAAAGTCTCCCAGTCTCCCTTTGCGATCACTCCGCCAACCTGACGGATCTCACGAGAGGCGTGATCCTGCAGGTCATGTGACCAGCAGTGGAAGCCTCAATGGAGTCCTATGGACTCCATGGAGGGGATGCTCGTTGCAGCGCCTATCATCCTGAGTCAAAACGTCGTGTTACGGTGCAGGCTGCTGGTTTAGCGCCTGCCCCGTAATATCATGCTAAAACGGGGGCTAAATAGCCCACTATTTTATTACTTTTTCTGTTTTATATGCAATAAATCCCCTTTTTTTACAAGTCCTTGACCATCTGTTGTGTATCCAGCGGGTATCTACTGCCCTGGTAACCCTTCGATTCCAGTCCAACAGGGGATTCGTGGAAGAGGAGGGACCCTCCTTAAAGTGGTCCAAAGCCAGAATACTGAGCCACTCATTGGGAGGCTCATGAGTATGTGAGTAGACTGCTACACCCAATATACTGCCACCTGCCTTTAATTGGTTACTGTGCCATGTGTTGTTTTTGCTTTATCTAATCAAGGTTCAAGTTGTCATCAGAAATCTTGAATACATCTAGCAATATTTCAATTGATGGGAGGAGCCCCCCATAGAGGCTTAATTGCGAATATCAAGAGCCTATAGGCTCCCTACTTGTGAGTGGCCCTTCTATACTGAGTACACATCGATCGATTTATAAATGTGTGTAACAATATTGCACAATTAGATTTGTCTGTTTGCCTTTTAGTGACTGCATATATACATTGACCATCAAAGAAACTTGTGATATCATCTGGGAACGGATATCAGCTGTAGCTATTCTTTGCGCTCCCTTACAAATTGAGTTTGTATTTTTATACTAAAACATACGCAGGCAAACAAAGGCGGCATAAATTCTCTCTCGACCCAAACTTTCCAATTCCATTCTGAATCACCACCATTCCACAATTCAATGAATAATAATAATATTTTTTATAACTTTGTTTTATTACGCTTGAATCGAGCCGTTTACTAGTTTATTGTTAGCTTAATATAAATCAATTTCACTTAGACCATTTCATTCACTTTCGAGTGATATTGCTCTAAAGCCACCCACCCCCTCGCAATAACAATCAATAAAAGGTTGATATTTATTAGGATACAAAAAGTGGGACTGATTGCCGTAGAATGCCAAGGCAACACATTCATTAACAGACCATAATGGATTACAATAAGAAGATCAGGTTCAACACCCATTATGATGTGAAGGATATTTAAAGCTTATCAAGGGGGAAAAAGTTACACATCAGTTGAAAAGGTTGCAAAAATGTTGCATTAGCGCTCTGTATTGTTAACAAAATATGTTTTCATATTCCTTTTGGTTTTATTAATCTAAAGACATTCTAAAGACAGGGATAGATGGACTAGTAATTCAGCCAAGGGTATCCGGTTTCTAAACCTTTTAAATAATACCCTCACGACACAACTGGTAGAAACACCAACTAGAGAGGATAACTGTCTGGATCTGGTTATAACAAATAATGTGGATCTTTTCTCAAATATTCATGTAAGGGAACAGTTGGGAAACAGTGACCATAATATGGTGTCTTTTGAAATAAACTCAAAGAAACACATCCATAGGGGGCATGCTAAAACATATAATTTTAAAAAGGCCAACTTTATTAAAATAAAGGAAGCTCTCAATGTCATTGACTGGCAGAAACTCTTTCATGGTAAAAACACTGAGGATAAGTGGAATATCTTTAAACTAACACTAGAAAAGTACACGTCACAATATATTCCACTGGTCAATAAATATAAAAGAAACAGACTGAAACCAATGTGGCTTAGTAGGAAGGTAACCAAGGCAATGAAAAAGAAGGCATTTAAAGCTTTTAAATCTGATAAATCTGAGGCATCCTATAAAGCATATAGGGCAGCCAATAAAGCATGTAAAAAGCGATTAGATAGGCTAAACTAGAAAATGAAAAAGAAATAGCCAAAGAGAGCAAGACCAACCCTAAAAGATTATTTAGGTACATAAATTCTAAAAAAAACATGAGTGAAAATGTAGGTTCACTAAAATCTGAATCAGGGGTATTGTTAACTGAAGATCAGGATAAGGCAGAAATTTTTAATGATTATTTTTCTTCAGTATTTATCAAAGAGAAACCTATAACAGGAGACATGCAATTCATTAATAAAAACTTACTAATACAAAGTGACTGGTTGAATCAGGACAAAGTTTTGCAGCAATTAAACAAAGTGAATGTGAATTAAGCCCCAGGGCTGGATGGAATTCACCCGCGAGTACTGAGGGAGCTATGTGTTGAAATATGTAAACCTGTGTTCTTACTCTTTCAAGATTCTTTTCTTTCAGGAGTCGTACGAGAAGATTGGAGAAAATCTGACGTGGTCCCTATATTTAAGAAAGGTTTAAAATGTGTGCCTGGGAATTATAGACCTGTGAGCTTAACATCTGTGGCTGGGAAAGTATTTGAGGGGTTACTAAGGGATAATATTCAGAAATTTATTGGGAGGTATAATGTAATTGGCAAAAATCGGCATGGTTTTATAAAGTACAGATCATGTCAGACTAACCTAATTACGTTCTATGTGGAAGTAAGTAGAAGTATAGATCAGGGGGTCGCAGTGGATGTGATTTACTTGGATTTTGCCAAAGCTTTCGACACAGTTCCGCACAAAAGGTTACTATTTAAATTAAGAAAATTTGGTCTAGATGAAAATACTTGTTCTTGGATAGGAAACTAGCTAAAAGATAGGGTACAGAGAGTGGTCATAAATGGTACATTTTCAATATGGACATCAGTGGTAAGTGGTGTCCCTCAGGGGTCTGTTATAGGACCAATTCTATTCAATTTATTTATAAATGACCTTGAAATAGGCATTGAAAGTCATGTATCAGTGTTTGCAGATGACACAAAACTAGGAAAAGTAATACAATGTGAGCAGGATGTTACTTTGCTGCAGAGGGATTTAGATAGATTGAGGGACTGAGCACTTAAATGGCAGATGAAATTTAATGTAGATAAATGCAAAGTTATGCACTTTGGAGTGAAGAACACACAAGCAACGTATACCCTAAATGGTACGGAGTTAGGGAAATCCAAGCAGGAGAAGGATTTGGGAATAATCATAGACTTCAAACTAAGTAACAATGTGTAATGTCAAACAGCAGCCGCCAAGGCCAGCAAGGTATTGGCATGCATTAAAAGAGGAGTTCACTCTCGGGATGAAAACATAATTTTGTCTCTGTATAAATCAATGGTAAGACCGCACCTTGAATATGCTGTGCAATTTTGGGCACCTGTCTTTAGAAAGGATATTATAGCGCTACAAAAAGTGCAGAGACGGGCGACTAAATTAATAAGGGGAATGGAAGGTTTAAGTTTTGAGGAAAGACTAAGAAGCTTAAACCTGTTTAGTTTAGAGAAACGGCACCTTAGAGGGGATCTGATAACCTTATATAAATACTGTATATACGGGGCCATTATAAACCATTGTCTGGAAACCTATTCATTGACAGGGCTATACACAGGACACGAGGTCACCCATTTAGACTGGACGAAAGGAAATTCAGCCTAAAGCATAGGAAGGGTTATTTTACGGTGAGAACAATAAAGCTGTGGAATTCTCTGCCTGTTGAGGTGGTTGGGTCAGAGACTGTACAGACTTTTAAAAAACGACTGGATGACTTCCTGCAGACACAAAATATTAAGGGTTATAATATTTAATATGTGGGTAAGCTTCTTGATCCAAGGAGAAATCTGACTGCCATTCTGGGGTCAAGAAGGAATTTTTCCCCAGTTTGTTGCATATCGGCGAGCATTTCAGACTGGGTTTTTTGCCTTCTTTTGGATCAACAGCAGTAGGTGTTGTGTGAGAGGCTGAACTCGATGGACGCATGTCTTTTTTCAGCCTATGTAACTATGTAACTATATGTAACTATGTAACATTGTAAACATACGGATAATTCACAAACAATACAATGGAACATGGAATCGACATATGTGCATACATTGGATTGTATTAAAGCGCCAAGGAGTGTATGAGATTGAGGTTGAGTAGTAGGGTAGATTAATGAAGGATTAATGGTGAAGAAAAAAGAAAAATGGCCGAAACGTTATAAGAGCATAAATGAAGAGTTGCGCATTATGACCCTACATAGCTGGCAATGTTAATTTTGACAGAAATTTTTAATTTAGTTTTAATTATAGTCTTCTAACTAAAATGCCATTTAGTTTTAGTCATACTTTAGTATGAATTATTTTAGTTTTAGTCTAGTTTTAGTTAATTAAATCTAGAGTAGGTTTGGTCAACTAAATTGTAATGGGTTTAAAGTGTTTTATGCATTATTTAAGCATTTCTCAAGAATTTCCACACTCATTATGTACTCATAATAAACATCTTATCTGAATATAGAAAATTCATAAATTCTCTCATGCTTGAGATTAATTCTGATTGAATATCTTCCCAAATAGTCTGTCTCTAACATTTAGTCTAGTTTTTATTAGTCAACTAAAATGTCAATGAATTTTCTTAATTTTTTTAGTCGTCATAAAGCAGTTTTTATTTAGTTTTAGTCACAAAAAAATTTAGTCGACAAAGTCTTTGATGAAAATTATTAGTTGACAAAATTAACACTGGTAGCTGAACAAGAATGTGTATGAGGTGGCAATTAATGACATTGGATAATCAGCTGTAGTGGTAGATAGGAAAGCTGAATGAAAATCACAAATGAAAACCAGTAAAAAGGTGATGGAGAGGGTTGTTGTGCCACTAGACATAAGAAACCACAAAGCAGTATAAAAAATTCAGGAGAGGGTCTTGATACATCCGTTTGGTTACTTAAGTATCATTTTAATATGAAACTCCTGGCCATTAGAACTTGAGAAGCAACCCTAGAGATGTCAAGAGGAATTTTGAACCAAAATCTAACTGGAGCATCATCACATTGTGCCTTAGCCCATCACTTTCATCCCATGGGGCCCTGTCCCACCTCTCACTCCATTGTAACATGCCCCCAGGGCTGGTGCTAGACTATTTATTGCCGTAGGCAAGACCAGCTACTTGCGCCCCCCCTGAAAAAATTGTCAACTGTCGAAATGCAGAGGGGAACACACACAATGTGCACGAGGGGGGGCACACACTGCACACGGGGGAGCACACACTATGCATGGGCACACACACACACATACACTGTGAGGAAGATAACACAAACGCACTTTGCACGGGGACCGCACACGGTCATTCGGTGACCATCTTACACCTCTGCTGGTCAGGCCCGGATTCGGTTTGTGCCTCTTTCTTTCCTCTGCCTCTTTCTTTCTTTACTCTGTGCCTCTTTCTTTAGCCTTTTCATTCCACTACCTCTTTCTTTTTTTCCTCTGCCCTCTGTGCCTCTTTCTTCTGTGCCTCTTTCTTTTGCCATTTCTTTCATCTGTCTCTTTCTTTCATCTGCCTTTCTTTCCTCTGTACCTCTTTTTTCTTTCTCACTCTCTTTCGTGCCTTTCTATCTTTTGTGCCTTTCTTTTTTATTTCTTCTGTGCCTTTCTTTCATCTGCCTTTTTTTCATTGACCTACCTCTTGTGGCGCCCACACGTCATCTGGTGGCGCCTGTGCATCCCCATTAGATGCCCATCTTCTGGACCGGGGTCCGCTTTGTGAGCCACCACTTCCGGCTACACAAGCAAACAATGAGGAAGGGTTACAATAATGAAACCCAGGTTGGGGCCGGCTGCGCCCCTAGGTGGCAGCTGCGCCCTAGGCAGTTGCCTAGCTTGCCTAGTGGAAGCACCAGCCCTGAACCCACTCATACATTCTCACGTTTCACCCAGACCAGGCTTCACACAATTTCAGAATCCAGATTTGTTCCCATATTAGTCTCCATACACCCCAGATCAGGAAACATTTCTGTAATATAAAAAGTCCTGTGGCTTAAAGGGCAGAGAACCTGAGGCTGGAGTGCAAGAGACCAAAATGAAACTCCAGCCAGATCTACTAAAGGGACGACCACATCTGGCTGTTTTCAGAGCTCAGGGTGGATCACGACATTACTCTGCTGCCTGGTCCCGTTCTCCAGTAGTATAGTGGTGCAATGTGAAACAGACATTCACCTGACAGCCGGCCAGGGGGTCTCACCAACAGCCAATCAGCAGTATATTATTGACAGCTGTTTCACTCTGCCACACTACCCACCACACATTGTGGTAGACGCGGAACAGGTAACTTGATTCTAGCCACCAGTCGCTTGGGGGGAAAAGCTTTTCAGTGTTGGCTGTTTGCATCAACTGCAAAAAAGTACTCCCTGGGTCCAATGGACCCACCCAGACCTTTACTGGACCGACCAACCATGAGGGACATGTGAACAATTTATCTAATTTACCCTGGACCCTAAGATGACCCCTCCAATTCACTGTTGTGAAGAATAAATTACAATTTCTTCTGTTTGTGCATGCATGCAATCAGCATTCTATTACAATATTATTTCACAATCCTGCGGGTTGCTTTGGAAGATATTATGAGTAGCAACATTTACATGCTGTCATGTTAAGATAACATTATGAATCTCAATAGCTTCATATCAAAATGGCATAACTATGCTTTATGCAATCTGCTTTGGAAAAAGCAGTTGACTATTTCACTTCCAAAAACATATATGCCCGATTTTACATTGAAATATGATCATTTTGCACTTGAAAAATGAAATGTAGCATATTAAACTCTCCTAACATAGCTTTTTAATGCAAAATTAGTTTCCTATGCAGTTGAAAGAATGGTGAAGCACTGACTATATGCACTATCACTTGGTATCTGCTTCTATTTTGGACTTTTTCTGAGTGGTGGGAGATACAACCCAAAGAGACCGGAGGCCTATCCCAAAGAGTCACAGTGCCCAAATTGAGTCTATCCTTGTCATATGTTCGCTCTGCTCACAGCGAGTGTCCCTTTCAATTATATGAATTTGTAATTTATATTTTCAAAACATATTGTACAATCGTGTTCTCACTGTGGTTTATTTTTTGAGGTTCAAAATATCCATTTGTGCGGGTCACACTACTTTTGAGAATAAGTTCAAAATGTTAATTGATTTTGACGTGTCACATTTTCCTTATGGTATTTACCATTGCATATGGTTTCCCTTTTTCTTCACACAACATATCCCAATAAAAAAGATGAAATCACCCCCAAGGTCCTTTTGTCTTTTGAGTATATATTCTTTTGCATGGTTTACGGTTTACAATTTTTTTGTGTAAGCAGCAGAAAACGATTAATTTAAATAAGGAAATAGCACCATCTAGGGACCTTTTTAATTTTTTCTTCATTATAAACGGAGTGCTCTCCATGGCGCAGAACTAAATTCTCTGTGAGAGCTCACTCCTGCCAGTCTGTGTAACTGTAAAGTACCTACAAGGTGCAGCCACCACCCTCATTGTAACAATAAGCTCAACAAACTTTACTGCTGTATTACAACAACTTGGGAAAGGGCAGAATACAGGGAGAGTTCTGGGATCCCCCACTACTGTACAGGTAAGAGATTGAGGTTGTTATAACTCCTGAAAATCCCTGTACAGTAGAGACACAAGATGTTACGGTAATTTCCATGTACAGGTATTAAACCACATACAGAATTTTTTTTAAATTCGATTGCATTGTTTGGAAGCTGCATTACTAATAATCTCATTATGATCACTTCAATTCACCATAAGCAGGAGATCACACTTTTATTATCTGACTTCATCACATTTACTGTATTTAATACAAAGGTCATTTCTGCTATTATGCTAATAGTGCAGATACCATTTGAAATTGTGCATAGTAAGGGACACTGTCAAGAGTTCATAATGGTCCCGTATATATTTATATAAAGTTATCAGATCTCTTCTAAGGCGCCGTTTTTCTAACCAAAACAGGTTTAAGCTTGTTAGCCTTTCCTCATAACGTAACTCTTATAGTCCCCTTATCAATTTAGTTGCCCATCTCTACTAATTACAGTTTTCGCTCCTTGTCAAATAAAATTCTTACACTGAACATTGGTTGTAACCAGTAAAGCTCATCAAAACATCACACCAATTAGCATTAACCTGTAATTAGCATCTTTTTCTTTCAAAACAGACTATCAGGGTTATTCAGAGAGAGGTGAAAACCAGGAGAATGACTGGAGAAGTGAACATTCTACATCAAAATAGCCAAACCAGAAAAATTCTCCCATTTACCTCACTTTCCAAATCGGCTATTTGGTCTAGATTGTTCTCTTCTCCTGCCAATTCTCCTGGTTTTCAATTCTCTCTGAATAACCCTGTATGACATTTGCTTCTCAAATGTTCATCGTCATGCCACAACTGGTAGAAGCACCAACAAGAAAGGATTCTTGTCTGGATCTGGTTAACTGATAACAAACAATGTGTATATTTTCTCAAATATTCAAGTAGGGTAGTGTTCCCCAAACCTGTCCTCGGGACCCTCAACCAGGCCAGATTTTACAGATCATCTTGGGGAAATACAGGCTGAATCCTGCAATCACTGAGCAGCGAATCAGATCACCTGCGCTGTGCGTCAGATATCTGGAAAACCTGGCGTGTCAGCGGGTCTGTCATGAATCCCTCTAAATACCATGACGCAGGTCCCTTTAGATAGTCCCTATCTATCCCTCCGATCTTTAGGTGTTCTGTAATCTGGCTATCTCTAGGGACACAAACACATATATATCAGATATATTGGATATACACAGGACAGGGTTAAACGGGGATAGCCTTAACCATAATATACATAAAGGGAAGCAGAGTAGTCTTGGCTCACCAGAAACTGGTACACAAAGGGTGGTTCTCATACAAGCCAAATTGCATAGAAATCTGAGTTGTCAGAAATAGCCAAAAACTGGTACACAAAGGGTGGTTCTCAAGCCGGGTCTTTCACAAAGCAACTGAAATAAACGCAAGGGAGTCAGTGAATCGCAAGGAATTAATCACTCAGCACTGGGGAAGTAACTCCACGACAGGGCAATGAACTGGATCGTGCCTTCTCCTTTTAAACCCGACGGCTCCACGTCATCACGCCGCGCCGCGCCCCTAGATCTTGCTCGAGACGAGCTGAAGCCAGTGCTACTCCTGGCACCCGGCTGACTGAGGGCACCGATGGCGCTGTCTGGCACCGGAGCCCAGTTTGGACCCCTGATGGGCCAGCCACCTGGTCCTGGGACCCCGCAGAAGCCCAACATGTGACAGGGTCCTGAGTACAGGTTTGGGAAACACTGAAGTAGGGTAGTAGTTGGGAAACAGTGTCCACTATATGGTGTCTTTTGAAATAAACTCAAAAAAGCACATTTATAGGGAGCAGGCTAAAACATTTAATTTTAAAAAGGCTAACTTCATTAAAATAAGGGAAGCTCTTAATCTCATTGACTGTGTCTTTCGCATGAAAGAGTTTTTGCCAGAGGATAACTGGAATATCTTTAAACTAACACTATCAGGGTTATTCAGAGAGCGTGAAAAGCAGGAGAATGACTGGAGAATGAAAAATTCTAGGTCAAAATAGCCAAACCAGAAAAATTCTCCCTTTCATCTCACTTTCCAAATCGGCTATTTTGACCTAGAATTTTTCATTCTCCAGTCATTCTCCAGCTTTTCACGCTCTCTGAATAACCCTGTATGTAACTATGCCCAGTAGTTATTAGTTTTAGTACTCCATCCTTCCATCTATAGAAGCCCTACAGCACATTTCCTGTAAACGTGGTGCACAGGCACAAGACTGCAAATAAGTAAGGTAGCCAGCATAGGCGTGTGCAGGGGTTGTGTCTGGTGTGCCCAGGCGTGCCATTATGCTTGGTTAATTGGTTCAGCATATCCCCATTTACATCTGTAATTGCACCTTTTGGATGGTCTTGGGTGGTGTTATTCAAGACAAATAGCAGCAAAACTATCTTTCAGGCTGATTTACATCTTGAAGCAAAAATCATGGTTGGAGCAAAAATAAAGTACATAATTTTTGCTAAAAATAAACCTGTATTTACACCTTGTAGTTATTTCCATGCTCCACCTTTTACCAGCAAAAAAAATACCATGATTCCTGCTTCAATTTTGTGAGTGCAGATATATGTCTGTATATACTTTGTTATTGCTAACATTGTGAGATGAGTATATCTGCAGTTTGCTGTAAGCTCAGAGGCAGGTTCTCTTCTCCCTTACGTGAGGCTCTGTGATTCTCAGCCGCTGTCTCACAAAAAACTAATACATGGATGTGTCGGACACCTTGCAGAAGCATGGCGGAGATTCACAGTCACCCGTAAGGAACTAGAGGCCCTGAGTTGTAGGGATGTGCGTTTCGGGTTTCGGAATTTCGGAATTTTCACGAAATTTCCGGATTCGTGTTTTCGGATGCGGCCGATTTTCCGAAAATTTTTAGATCCGAAAATGGCAGATCCGAAAAGTTTTCCGACCCGAAACGAAATATTTTCGGAATTTTCGAATGGACTTGAAATGTGTCAAATCGAAATTTATTGCTTTGAAACGAGGAGAACAGACGTTCCAAAAAAACGAAAATTTCCGAAATTACGAAAAGTCGATACAAAAAACGAGCAAAGTGACACGAAAATACGAAAAATGGTCGATATTCCGAAAAAAAATGTACACGAAAAACGAGTCGAGCTGAACCGAATCGAAACAGAAATCGGTCGAAACGAGCCGAATCGAAAAGTTTAAAAATCCAAAAAAAATCGAACCGAAAAAAAAATCGGTGCACAAGCCTACTGAGTTCACACATAGCTCAGATTCAGCTGCAGTCAAAGCCCACAGCGTGTGTGCGTGTTATTTTTCTATATGTGATGCCTGCAAAACACCTTAGAGAGTGTTACCATCTAGCTAATATAAAAGATCAGACAGTCAGCCATACATATATACAGGGTGATTCATAAAGAAAGAAGTATACATTTTCCAGATGTAGTAAAACAGTAACCGTTGAAGACACGGACCACAACTGCGAATTAGGTAGATGTACTCATAAAGTTTGTCCCACTACTGAGGGGAGTGATGTAGGTGATAGCGCGCGTGTCACGTGACTAGTCAGTCAAAATGTCAGCTGAAAATGATGCTATACAAAGTGCAGATGTAGCAAAATCTCACTGACCTTGAAAAGACAAAGCACTTTGAATTTTGTGCCGAAATGCAGCACCGTTATGAAAATGTTGATTTGACATACAGGTCTATTCAAAGAAAGGTGAACCTCAGGAGAATGACTGGAGAAGTGAAAATTCTAGGTCAAAATAGCCAAACCAGAAAAATTCTCCCATTTATCTCTTTCCAAAACGGCTATTTGGTCTAGATTGTTCTCTTCTCCTGCCAATTCTCCTGGTTTACACCTTTCTCTCAATAACCCTGTTAGTTTTCACCGATGAAGCTACATTCCACGTGAGTGGTCAGGTAAACAAGCGCAATGATTGCTTTTGGGGAATGGAGAATCGCAGATTTACAGTGCAACACATGCACTGATTCCCCTAAGGTAAATGTGTTCTGTGCTGTGTCCAAAAGGAAAGTGTACAACCCATTCTTTTTGCACGAGAAAACTGTCATGGGAGGCTCTTTTTTGGATATGTCACATTTTCAGTTGATAGAAACATAGAAAATGTCGGCAGATAAGAACCTTTCGGCCCATCTAGTCTGCCCAATTACATGGATACTTTACCTGGATTTATCTTTTGTTTAGGATAGCCTTATGCCTATCCCATGCCCGCTTAAATTCAATTACTGTTTTGGCCTCTACCACTTCAACTGGAAGGCTGTTCCATGTATCCTGATGCCGCAGTTGATGCCGCAGTTGCAGGACGACAGTGACCACTTTATTCTCCAATTGGATGGAGCACCCCCGCACTGGTTAGACGACGTGCAAGATTATCTCGATGAACATCTTCCTCACCAATGGATTGGTCGAGCCGACCGAGGACTACAATATGCCACTGACCCAATGGCCACCCAGATGTCCTGAATTAACACCTTGTGACTTTTTCCTGTGGTGGTATGTAAAGATCAAGGTATTCGTCCCTCCCCTTCCTGGTGATGTAGCGGAGCTGAAACAGCGTATCACAGCCACTATCACTGTACTTGAGTCAGATATCTTACCTCGCATTTGGGTGGAAATTGATTACCGGCTTAGAAACATAGAAACTGTCGGCAGATAAGAACCTTTCGGCCCATCTAGTCTGCCCAATTACATTGATACTTTACCTGGATTTATCTTTTGTTTAGGATAGCCTTATGCCTATCTCATGCCTGCTTAAATTCAATTACTGTTTTGGCCTCTACCACTTCTACTGGAAGACTGTTCCATGTATCCACCACCCTCTCAGTAAAATAATGCTTCCTGATGTTACTTTGAAACCTTTGCCCCTCTAATCTAAGACTATGTCCTCTTGTTTTGCTACTTTGTTTCCTTTTACATATACTCCCTTCCTCTACCTTGTGGATTCCCTTTACGTATTTAAATGTTTCTATCATATCTCCTCTGTCTCGCCTTTTTTCCAAGCTGTACATGTTAAGATCATTAAGCCTTTCCTGGTAACTTTTCTCCTTCAAACCGTACACCATTTTAGTAGCCCTTCTCTGAACTCTCTCTAAGATGTCTATATCCTTCTGGAGATACGGTCTCCAGTACTGCACACAGTACTCCAAGTGAGGTCTCACCAGTGCTCTGTACAGTGGCCTGAGCACTTCCCTTTCCCTACTGCTAATACCTCTTGATGTATGACATGTGACTAAGGGTACAAACATAGAACATCTGTGACTGTCTCTAAAATAACTTGATGCAGGTAACATAAAATATCTTACATTGTTCTTGTTTTATCGTTCCTTGAAACTGTATACTTCTTTATGAATCACCCTGTATACATGTATTATTAAAACTTGCAAAGGAAGGGTACAGTGCAAATATCTACTGGAAAATGTGTAAATGTTAAGTAGCTATACTATATGGCCTTGTTACGTTACTATGCCTCTGGCCACGGAAAACTTAAGTTATAGGTGACTGAGAGCAAGAGGTCAGACTGATTGAGACAGACCTCCCTTGGCGTTATGTAATGTCACAATAAAGTGTGACAATTTCATGACTAAACACAGCTTGAACGTATTTCTCCCTGCAGTGGATAACGGTGTATATAAGGGCCCATTCACACTGAGCGACAGTCCGATTTTCATATATGCGACACTGAGCGAAATTGAGCGATAATATTGCGCGATATCGCTGTTATGAGTGATATTGTGCGACAGCATAATGTTAAATCTGCAAATCGCAGCGAATTGAGGAAAAAAGGGTCACGTACCAGCGACGAGCTACAGCGACGAGCTATAAGCGACATTGGGCGACATTGAGCTGTGAACAGCTCCATTGAAATGCATTGGAGATGCTACATAGGGCGATATTGAGCAGATATATGAGCGATATCGCTGCAAAAATCGCTCAGTGTGAATGGGGCCATAATGTGAGTATTTAAGTGGCTTGCATGAGGACTGACAAAACAGGAGAAACACTAACCCTGCTCTAACTTCTAACCCTAACACTAATTTCTAACCTTAACCTTGAAAAAAAGACGCTCCATTTCGGCCTGGAGCGTGCAAATCATTTTGCGACAATATTCAGAACGTCAAAATCGGACCACGGTCAAACTAGAGCATCTATTTTAAAGATGCGACTTTAAAGTGTTTTTTTTAAAAACGCCTTACTGATAGTAAACCACATTAAAGCACATATTTGTTACATTTTGCTCCCCTAGAAAATCTCATTATGAATACATTTAAACGCATAATTTATACACTATCTATGGCTATAAAATACTGTATTGCACAATTAGGTGTCTCTGTTATCCATTTCTATATCAAGACTGAACTACCAGTCTTGATATAGAACTGACATTTGTCCAAATCAATAATTGAACTGACTTTTCTTTTGTTTATCTTGTGTAACACGCTGCTTTGTACACGATTCTTTGTATGTGTGTATTAATAGCTTTATCACCTGAACACACAGATATCTGTTTAGCTTTACATAAGGATTAACCACGTTCATAATGCTGTTGGAGGATTTTCATGTTCTGTTTTTTCCTGTTATCTGCACTGCTTTATATTTACATATTATCGAGTCACAAAAGGAAAGCATACAGGTAAAGGTACTTGTTTGAAATAACAGCCACTCCTAAAGAACATTTTATTCCATGTGGGGCTATACATTATAGAACAATTGTGGGCCAGCACTCAAAGAACTTCATCCTGTTTTGTAATATGTTCACTGATAAGAACTTGGTTACCAGGGTCGCACATAAACAATTAACACCTTTCATAATAATTATAAACAGGTTTGCACTAGAGGTTTATGACAAATTTCTGAACTTTACCAACAAAGCCTTATATGTAAGAGAAGTTTCAGTGCCTCGTTTAGAAGGATGATTTAGCTATATCTAGACAGTCCGCAGAGGTCGTGGATCCAAGGCTTTGATACGACAAAATTCTATAAATTCAACACCATATCAAATTAAAGTTGTGGGTTTATTCCTCTAGTGAAAACACAACGGGCCATATTACAATCTTCACGCTAAAACCGGCATGCTATAGGAGGAAAACCTGTGCCCAGTGGCGTCACTAGGGTCGGTGTCACCCGGTGCGGTAATTTATGGTGTCACCCCCCCCCCCCGAGTTTTTCAGATTTTTTTTTTTAACTACTCTTACTCCTAAATCAGTACTCCCATATAACACTGAATGCTCATACACACAGCGCACATTACTGTGAGGTTTATTGCTGTGGAGCTCTCTCATATGCTCACAACAACTTTTTGCCAACTGCCAGCAAGTACGTTGCCTGTTCGAAGGCAGTGAAAGCACACATGGATATATATTGCCCCCAGCAGCTCTGGATATATATTGCCCCCAGCAGCTCACCCATGGATATATATTGCCCCAGCTCACATATGGATATATTGCGCCTCAGCTCACATATGGATAAATTGCGCCTCAGCTCACATATGGATATATTGCGCCTCAGCTCACACATGGATATATTGCCCCAGACCAGCTCACACATGGATATATTGCCCCAGACCAGCTCACACATGGATATTGCCCCAGCTCTCATGGATATTGCCCCGCACACATGGATATGCCCCAGCTCCTCTCATGGATATTGCCCCAGCTCCTCTCATGTATATACTGCCCCAGCTGCTCTCATTGATAATGCTCCAGCTGCTCTCATGGATTTGCCCCAGCTCATGGATATACTGCCCCAGCAGCTCATGGATATACTGCCCCAGCAGCTCATGGATATACTGCCCCAGCAGCTCATGGATATACTGCCCCAGCAGCTCATGGATATATATGCCCCAGCAGCTCATGGATATGCCCCAGCTCATTGATATGCCCCAGCTCCTCATGGATATGCCCCAGCACCTCATGGATATGCCCAGCCACCTCATGGATTTGCCCCAGCACCTCATGGATTTGCCCCAGCTCCTCATGGATTTTGCCCCAGCAGCTTATGGATTTGCCCCAGCAGCTTATGGATTTGCCCCAGCTCCTCATGGATATGCCCCAGCAGCTCATGGATTTGCCCCAGCTCCTCATGGATATGCCCCAGCACCTCATGGATTTGCCCCAGCAGGTTATGGATTTCCCCAGCTCCTCATGGATATGCCCCAGGCCCCCTGGATTTGCCCCAGCTCCTCGTGGATTGCCCCAGCAGCTCATGGATTTGCCCCAGCTCCTCATGGATTTGCCCCAGCAGCTCATGGATATTGCCCCAGCAGCTTATGGATTTGCCCCAGCTCCTCATGGATATGCCCCAGGCCCCCATGGATTTGCCCCAGCAGCTCATGGATTTGCCCCAGCTCACCTCCTGGTCCTGGTCCCAGCACATGGATAGCGGCCCAGGCAGCACCTCTCCGCCGCGTTTTTCGCTCCTTCTGAGCGTCCGGCGGCACGCAGCTTGGGCGCTCGTCTGGGGGAGCCACGTGACCAGCCGCGATTGGCTGGTGACGTATTTCCTCCAGGCGAGCGCCGAAGCTGCGTGCTTCGGACGCTCGCACGGAGCGAATACGCGGCGGTGGCGGGCGGTGGGTGAGACACCCGCCCTTAGGGTGACGGTGTCACCCTAAAGGCGGGTGTCACCTGGTGCGGGCCGCACCCACCGCCCCCACGTTACGATGCCACTGCCTGTGCCTGCAGGTTTCTCCTTAGCATCCCCTTTTTAGCGCAATATTACAGGGCAGGAGCTAAACCAGCAGCCAGCCCCATAACGTGGCGCTAAGTCTCAGGGTGCTCAAGGCAGCGCTAAGCGCCGCTGTGAGCATCCCCTCCATTGAGGCTTCCACTGCCAGTCACATGACCTGCAGGATCTCGCCTCTCGCGAGATCCGGCAGGTCGGTGGAGTGATCGAGGAGGGAGACTGGGGGACTTTTTCCCCCAGTCTCCTTCTGCTCCTGGCCGCAAGAAGAAGAGGATCAAGCCACTGTTCTCACTACGGGATGAGAGGTAAGTATGGGGATTTTTCGGGTAGTTTTCAGCTGGTGCTGACTAATTTCGTAGAAGCACCAGGTCGTGGGGGGTAAGGTTTGGAAAAGTAGTAGCCCATCGGGAGATAGCCGTCCATGGTTTCGAGGTAGGGAGCGAATGTTGTAGAAGTATGTAAATGGTTGAAGTCAAGGGAGGAGACGCACTATGTATAAGTAATTGTGTGTCTAACGGGTTAGTTAAGTCAGTGGGGGATAAGGTGTGTAATTGTGTGAGAAGGAACTGTCTGAGTTGTAAGTAGTAAACGGTGTATAGTTAACCAGTGGCGTCACTAGGGTTGGTGTCACCCGGTGCGGTAACTTATGGTGTCACCCCCCCCCCCGAGTTTTACGGATTTTTTTTTAACTACTCTTACTCCTAAATCAGTACACCCAAATAACACTGAATGCTCATACACACAGCGCACATTACTGTGAGGTTTATTGCTGTGGAGCTCTCTCATATGCTCACACAACTTTTTGCCAACTGCCAGCAAGTACGATGCCTGTTCGAAGGCAGTGAAAGCCCACATGGATATATATTGCCCCCAGCAGCTCTGGATATATTGCCCCCAGCAGCTGATCCATGGATATATATTGCCCCCAGCTCACATATAGATATATTGCCCCAGTTCACAATTATATATTGCCCCCAGCAGCTCACCCATGGATATATATTGCCCCAGCTCACCCATGGATATATTGCGCCTCAGCTCACCCATGGATATATTGTGCCTCAGCTCACACATGGATATATTGCATCAGACCAGCTCACACATAGATATTGCCCCAGCTCTCATGGATATGCCCCCAACACACATGGATACTGCCCCAAGCACACATGGATACTGCCCCCAGCACACATGGATAATGCCCCAGCTCACATGGATATGCCCCAGCAGCTCTCATGGATTTTGCCCCAGCTCCTCTCATGGATTTTGCCCCAGCTCCTCTCATGGATTTTGCCCCAGCTCCTCTCGTGGCTATGCCCCCAGCTCCTCTCATGGATATACTGCCCCAGCTCCTCTCATGGATATACTGCCCCAGCTCCTCTCATGGATTTTGCCCCAGCTCCTCTCATGGATTTTGCCCCAGCTCCTCTCATGGCTATGCCCCCAGCTCCTCTCATTGATATTGCCCCAGCTCATGGATACTGCCCCAGCTCTTGGATATACTGCCCCAGCTCATGGATACTGCCCCAGCTCATGGGATATGCCCCAGCTCATGGATATTGCCCCAGCTCATGGATATATTGCCCCAGCTCATGGATACTGCCCCAGCTCATGGATATGCCCCAGCACATGGATTTGCCCCAGCACATGGATCTGCCCCAGCACATGGATACTGCCCCAGCTCATGGATAATGCCCCAGATCATGGATACTGCCCCAGCTCATGGGATATGCCCCAGCTCATGGATACTGCCCCCAGCTCATGGATATGCCTCAGCACATGGATACTGCCCCAGCTCATGGATATATTGCCCCAGCTCATGGATATATTGCCCCAGCTCATGGATATACTGCCCCAGCACATGGATTTGCCCCCAGCACATGGATACTGCCCCAGCTCATGGATACTGCCCCCAGCACACGGATAATGGCCCCAGCTCACCTCCACCGCGTGTTCGCTCCCTCTGAGCGTCCGGCGGCGCGCAGATTAGGCGCTCGCCTGGGGGAGCCACGTGACCAGCCGCGATTGGCTGGTGACGTGTTTCCTCCAGGCGAGCGCCGAAGTTGCATGCTTCGGACGCTCGCAGGGAGCAAATACGCGGCGGAGGGTGAGACACCCGCCCTTAGGGTGACGGTGTCACCCTAAGGGCGGGTGTCACCTGGTGCGGGCCGCATCCCCCGCCCCCACGTTACGACGCCACTGTAGTTAACAGAGCAATGCGTTCTGTCAAGGCTGTGTAAGAGTAAGGCAGACCTGATATTCCGTCTAGGTAATGGTGTAGATCAGTGGTCCCCAACCCTGGTCCTCAGGGCCCACTAACAGGCCAGGTTTGCCAGATATCTGAAGCACAGCACAGGTGTTATGATTTGCTGCTCAGTGATTGCAGGATTCAGTCTGCTTTTCCCCATGGTGATCTGCAAAATCTGGCCTGTTAGTGGGCCCTGAGGACCAGGGTTGGGGACCACTGGTGTAGATGACTAAAACCTCGCTGGGCCAGGGTTCGAAATTCGGAGGCATTTTGAAAATGAGGGTTGTGTAAGATAGGGGACCAAAGGGATGTATGCCAGGACAATTGGAGGTGTTTACGGATTCTAACCCAAGCTAATATCATCGTGGAGAGCAAAGGGTTATCGCGTAGTGGAGGGGGGATAGTGGGAGAGTGTTGGTGAAGAAATGCTAGTAAAGAGGAGGCAGGGAGCAGCGCCTGTTTAGAAAAAATTATTTTTTAAACTTTTTGTCCTTGATTCCTGTCCCCCAGGGCACTACCTGGACCCCCCATACACCTTTTATGGCAAATATCTAGCATATATGCCCTCTTGGAGGGCACTCTAAAAATCTAACTTTTGACTCCCATTGACTTGCATTGAGTTCGGTTTGTGTTCGAGTTCGAACTTTTGAAATTGTTCGAGTTCGAATGCGAACCGAACACGGGGGTGTTCGGCTCATCCCTACCGGTCACATGACCTGCAGGATCTCGCCTTTCACGAGATCCGGCAGGTCAGCAGAGTGATCGCGGAGGGAGACTGGAGACTTTTTTACCCAGTCTCACTCTGCTCCCGGCGGCCAGAAGATGCAAATCAGGCTGCTGTTCTCGCCGCAGAATGTGAGGTGAGTACAGGGGCGTCGCTACGTGGGGGCGGGGGGTGCGGCCCGCACCAGGTGACACCCGCCCTTAAGGTGACACCGTCACCCTAAGGGCGGGTGTCTCACCCTGCGCCGCGTGTTCGCTCCCTGTGAGCGTCCGAAGCTGTGGCAGCTTCGGGGCTCGCCTGGGGGAATCACATCACCAGCCGAGTTCTTGCGAGATTGCGGCTGGTCACGTGGCTCCCCCAGGCGAGCGCCCAATCTCCAGGCCGCCGGATGCTCAGAGGGAGCGAACACGCGGCGCAGGAGGTGAGCTGGGGGCATTATCCATGAGCTGCTGGGGCTGGGCATATCCATGAGCTGGGGCATATCCATGTGCTGGGGCATTATCCATGAGCTGGGGGCATATCCATGTGCTGGGGCATTATCCATGAGCTGGGGGCATATCCATGAGCTGGGGGCATTTTCCATGAGCTGGGGGCATTATCCATGAGCTGGGGGCATTATCCATGAGCTGGGGCATTATCCATGAGCTGGGGCATTATCCATGAGCTGGGGGCATTATCCATGAACTGGGGCATATCCATGAGCTGGGGCAATATCCATGAGCTGGGGGCATTATCCATGAGCTGGGGCATATCCATAAGCTGGGGCATTATCCATGAGCTGGGGCATTATCCATGAGCTGGGGCAATATCCATGAGAGCTGCTGGGGAATATCCATGAGAGCTGCTGGGGCATATCCATGAGAGCTCCTGGGGCATATCCATGAGAGCTGGGGCATATCCATGTGAGCTGGGGCATATCCATGTGAGCTGGGGGCAGTATCCATGTGTGCTTGGGCAGTATCCATTGTGTGCTGGGGCATATCCATGAGAGCTGGGGCAATATCCATGTGTGAGCTGGTCTGGGGGCAATATATCCATGTGTGAGCTGGTCTGGGGCAATATATCCATGTGTGAGCTGGTCTGGGGCAATATATCCATATGTGAGCTGAGGCGCAATATAACCATATGTGAGCTGGGGCAATATATATCCATGGGTGAGCTGCTGGGGGCAATATATAATTGTGAACTGGGGCAATATATCCATATGTGAGATGGGGGAATATATATCCATGGGTGAGCTGCTGGGGGCAATATATCCAGAGCTGCTGGGGGCAACATATATCCATGTGTGCTCCACTGCCTTCGAACAGGCACCGTACTTGCTGGCAGTTGGCAAAAATTTGTGTGAGCATATGAGAGAGCTCCACAGCAATAAACCTCACAGTAATGTGCGCAGTGTGTATGAGCATTCAGTGTTATATGGGAGTACTGATTTAGGAGTAAGAGTAGTTAAAAAAAATCTGTATAACTCGGGGGGGGGGGGTGACACCATAAGTTACCGCACAGGGTGACACCAACCCTAGTGACGCCACTGGGTGAGTATCAGATTTTTGTAGTTTTTTTCAGCTGGTGCTGACTGATTCCACAGAAGCAGAATCAGTTAGCACCAGCTCTAAGCGGTGTTTAACTTTTCAGTTAACTGCAGCAGGATGTAATTAGCGTTAGGACTTTGCACTCCCTAAGCTTAAAATGGGGAGTGCAAAGTACAGTAAACTCGCGCAATCTCTGAATAAGCTTACGGGTTTTTTTAACCCGTTAGCGTTCAAAATGTAATATGGTCGCCCCGCGCTAGGGCCACTTAACCTAACGTTAACGCTCACACAGCTGATTGCTAACAATAGCGTTAAGTATGGAATTGGGCCCTTTTTTAATTAATTTTTTTAAAGCAAAACTGAATTTATGAATTTTTCTCATTTCTTTCAGTAATGGGTTTCAGTTTATGTACATTGTTTATGACACCTGAAGTTACTGTATATGTTGTTTAAAGTCAGTTCCACGCCTGGCGATAGTAGATAAGATCCAGAAATCAGCATTTAGAAACTCCATTACCACAAAATGTCATTAATATCAGCAGTTTTTTTTAATACATATTTGGAGCAGGTCTCTACTTATTAATAATTGTGAGATCAATACAGAAACATTTGTGACCAGACCCTTCATAAGTTATTCAGACCTGACTGCAAGGTCCAAAAGAGCCTGAAGCTTCTCTACAATGCCGTGTCTCACATCAGCCCTCAACACAACGTTTTAAGTATCAACTAAAACATTGTAACCCCTTCACACAGATCGTATACCTTTGCGTCCACTTACCGACAACAAACAATAGGGTCAACTATTGGCTCTGCCTGCAAGATATAAAAAAAGGTCTTTTCAACATATTAACCCCTTCACTACCGATAGAGATATCTCTGGCTTCAAAGGCACCATCTGGTGCCCCGATATCGATATCTCGATATGCTGATCTGCAGCCCAAAAGCAAATGAATTCAGTTTGCTTTTGGGCTGCAGAAAGTGCCCCCAAAGTTTTAGCACTGTGGGCACAATGCCCAAAGAGCTAAAACTGTAAAATCAGCTGCTGAATGCTCTGTAATATCGGCCTTTCAGCAGACAATGCAGGGAGAAAAAGAAGAAAATAGATCAGCCGCTCAAACGTCTAACTCAAGTTGGCAGTAGATGGCGCCATTTACTGGCCAAAAATAGGCTATTTACAGTTTGAAATACCATGGGTATAAACTCAAATATGTCTTACTTTATAATTAATTTAAAATGATATTACAAAAAAAAAAACCCACTGGTTTCTGACAAGTTTTTTTTTTTTAAAATCACTTGGTAGTGAAGGGGTTAATAAAGCACCAACTGCTACCAGGTGTAGGATACAGAAATGAGTTATTTGAGAAAGGTCGTCTTACGTCTCTATATAAACAAAGGACATATGGGATTCATAACCTTGAGACCTGTGGTATCATTAGTGTGGCCTTGTAACTCATTCATATTCACATTCCACAAATATTTCTGTTGCAGACATAAGATCATTCTAAATAAGTATCTCTGCCGTTTCTTTTATTATCTTACATATAATTCTTTATGTTTATTATTTGTGAAATTCATCAGAAATATATTGGATGAATCCCATGTAACCAAATAGTACTTTTAGTACATACAGTTTACGTGTTTGTTTTTTGACACAAGGCAATGCTTATAGCTAGTTCTTTTGTGTATATCACATTTTTTACACATTTGTTCTGTTATTATGTCATTAATAGAAATGGACATACTTGAAAACGAGAGAAATCTCAATGTATCCTTCCTGGTAAAATCTATCTAATAAAACAGTTTCAAAGTCCGTCGCCGTCAAGCGCTGAGTACGCATGCGCGACGGACATTTGAAACTGGGTTGAGAGCTGGCCGTTGAAACAAACAGGTAGCGTGTCGGCCACCTGCAAAAAAACAAAAAAAAAATCGTCACGAGTGGCGCGCAGCTACCAGTTTGTTTAAACGGCGCAAGCCCCGAATCCTCCAGCGGTGACCGTCCTCCGGCTGTGGCAGGCTGCTCGGCCGGCATCCAGGCTCAGGCGAGCCCCCGGATTGGCTTGGGCCTATAGGCCCAGCCGTGCCGGGGACTCGCCTAAGCCTGGAGGCCGGCCGAGCACCATGCGACAGCCGGAGGACAGTCACCGCTGGAGCTCCGGGCCAATGCAGGAGGATGTTGCCTACACATACTCCCCTACATTGGCCGTGAGCTCCAGCGGTGACTGTCCTCCGGCTGTTGCAGGCTGCTCGGCCGGCCTCCAGGCTCAGGCAAGCCCCCGGCTTGGCTTGGGCCTACAGGCCCAGCCGAGCCGAGGACTCTCCTAAGCCTGGAGGCCGGCCGAGCAGCCTGGACAGCCGGAGGACGGTCACCGCTGGAGCTCAGGGCCGATGTAGGAGGATGTTTCCTACACATACTCACCTACATCGGCCCTTAGCTCCTCCAGCGATGGCTGTCCCGCTTCCAGTGTCCTCTCTCCGTTGGTCGCCGGTATGACGTCACGAAGGCCTTTGACCCTGGGTCAAAGGCTTTTGTGATGTCATACCGGCGACCAACAGATAGAGGACACTGGAAGCGGGACTGCCATCGCTGGAGGAGCTAAGGGTCGATGTAGGGGAGTATGTGTGGAACCGGTGGAGGACTCGAGGCTGATGTAGGTGAGTATGTGCTCTCCACACCCACCCTGCTTGCTCGGCCGGTATCCAAGCTTAGGCGAGCCCCCTTGGCTTGGCTTGGGCCTAGAGGCCAGCCGAGCCCGGGACTCGCCTGAGCATGGAGGCCGGCCGAGCTGCCTGCTCGGGCGTCCTCCAGGCTCAGGCGAGTCCCCGGCTCGGCTGGGCCTCTAGGCCCAAGCCAAGCTGGGGGCTCGCCAAAGCTTGGATGCCGGCCGAGCTACTTGCTTGGCCGGCATCCAGGCTCAGGCGAGCCCCCGGCTTGGCCTGGGCCTAGAGTCCCAACCGAGCCGGGGGCACACCTGAGCATGGAGGCCGACTGAGTTGCCTGCTCGAGCGTCCTCCAGGCTCAGGCGAGTTCCCGGCTCGGCTGGGCCTCTAGTCCCAAGCCGGGGGCTCGCCTAAGCTTGGATACCGGTCGAGCAAGCAGGGTGGGTGTGGAGAGCACATACTCACCTACATTGGCCCTGAGCTCCAGCGGTGACTGTCCTCCGGCTGTCGCGGGCTGCTCGGCCGGCCTCCAGGCTCAGGCGAGCCCCCGGCTTGGCCTGGGCCTAGAGGCCCAGCCGAGCCGGGGGCTCACCTGTGCATGGAGGCCGGCCGAGTTGCCTGCTCGGGCGTCCTCCAGGCTCAGGCGAATCCCCGGCTCGGCTGGGCCTCTAGGCCCAAGCCAAGCCGGGGGCTCGCCTAAGCTTGGATGCCGGCCGAGCTACTTGCTTGGCCGGCATCCAGGCCCAGGCGAGCCCCCGGCTTGGCCTGGGCCTAGAGGCCCAGCCGAGCCGGGGGCTCACCTGAGCATGGAGGCTGGCCGAGTTGCCTATATACACACACACACATATATGGTTGTTACAGGGTGTGTGTGTGTGTATATATATATATATATAATATATATATATATCCACA
Organism: Leptobrachium leishanense; assembly: GCA_009667805.1. Taxonomy (NCBI): domain Eukaryota; kingdom Metazoa; phylum Chordata; class Amphibia; order Anura; family Megophryidae; genus Leptobrachium; species Leptobrachium leishanense. The sequence goes on along the minus strand of CM019070.1, from coordinate 119,902,799 downwards.
TGGGGTTACAGGGTGTGTATATATATATATATCCATCCACATGGGGTTACAGGGTGTGTATATATATACCCACATGGGGTTACAGGGTGTGTATTATATATATATATATATACATATATTATACACCTACATGTGGTTACAGGGTATATATATACACCCACATGGGGTTACATGGTATATATATATATATATATATATATACACATATATATACCCACATGGGGTTACAGGGTGTATATATATATACACATACACCCACATGGGGTTACAGGGTGTGTGTGTATATATATAATATATATATATATATGACTGCCCTTAGGGCAGGCTTTATACCTAGTCCTTTATAAATAAATGTGCATTGAAGGAAATGGTACGGCTCAATAAGAATATTTCATGTTTATTTACAGAAAATGAATTTTATACCTGGTGGGATATGTGTAATTGTGAATTTAGGAGAAACTATTGTGTTTTATGGTAACTCAAAAATCAGCAGATTTTGAGGATGTTATATTGGCCTGATTATTATTGATGTAAAAACGTGTATTTGAAAAAATGAGTAAAACAGAAAGGGTTATTCAGAGAGCACTGAAATTTTGGTGCTCTCTCATTCGCACTTTATCAATTTCAGGTCGCCGACACTGGGGTGAATTCAGCATTCACCGCATGGTCCCCGAAGTGTGCCAAACGGACACCACCGACGCAGCAGACGATCCGCTGCCGAAAAAAGTCAATCAGCAGTCGAACGGAGAGGGGGGAAAAAAAAAACACCGCAATTTTTTAAAAGGCATATAAAACAATAAAAATGCATGAAAATAATAAAAAGGGTCCTATAAAAAAATATATAAAAAGGTCTGTTACAGAAAATAAAAAAAAAAAAAACCACCATTTAAAAAAAAAATGGGAATCAAAAATAAATACCTGAAAAATGCTAAATAATAGATGTCACGGACCTGACATCTGGTGCTCCTCAGAGAGCCACAAGGAACTGACTCTGCTCCAATTTTAAAGACCATTTTTCCTTTCTTTCGATTTTGCGTTTAAATACTGTCTGGACAATCTCTGTATGTTATTACTCATGTGATTTTATGAAGTGTGGTGTATTTAAAATGTATCCTCTATTGTGTGAGTGTAGATTCAGATGTAGAAAACTGTATGTATGTGATTTGCTCCAGTCTCCATTTTGCCCAGCCCAGCATGGGTCCAAAGGACAAAGGACCTCATGGCCCCAAGATGGAGGATACAGCAAACCAGCTGATTTGAGTCTTTTCCAAGACCTCATCTGCCTAATCCCCTGGACAATGGGGGAGCCTGAAAGGGCAAAATAGAGGATACAGCAAACCATCTGATTGGAGGCTTTTCCAAGACCTCATCTGCCTAATCCCCTGGACAATGGGGGAGCCTGAAAGGGACTTGATAGGGAACAGGAGGCTGGGAAAGGAGCCAATCAGTGCTGGTTGTGTGGGTGGGGGAGTTTTTAATCTGTGTGTGTGAAGTTGTATAAATGACCCTGTTGAAACCCATAAAATTCAGTTCACTGTTTTAAAGCATACAGCCGCGTCTGGTGTCTTCATTTCAGAGCTACAATCACTATTGCAGGAGACACTCAGCGGTCTCCTGCATCACCACTCAACCCAGGAATGGGATCCCCAAGGCAACACCGCACCATCTCTCCAGACGCCGGACCAACGCCATTTCACCCTCCAGGCCGCTCGAGACGCCGAGTGCCGTGCCACTCGGTAGTCGGGCTGGACGCCATCAAAGGGGGGGGGGTCAGATAGAGCAGGACCGCAGGCGGACTTCCATCCCGCCACAATAGACTTTTAGCTGCAAATGAAAAGAATAAACTGGATAAAAAAAAATATTAAAAAAAACCTAATTTTATTTATATTAACCCATGGGATTTGCCTGTTTAAACCTGTTGAACTGATGCACTGAAAATCTGCCGCAAAAATTGCAGAACTGCCACAAAAATTGTACTATATATGGTGAAATTCACCGTTTGGTGCAATTCGGTGGCAATCTCCGCTCTTATTGAATAACCCCTAGAAAAATCAAAGGAAATAAAATAACTGGCAATATATATACGGGTAGATATAGAATTTCAAGAAATCCCTGGTCAATCTTAATAATTTAATGTTTTTTTTAATATAACATTTATTTTTATAGACTGTAACATACAATGCAGGTTATTGATGATTATGAGATATTGATAATGAAGATGATCAGGGCAAACAAGCGTTTCAAACCTCTACAAGACTAAAACTAACCCTACCGAAGAGGTCACACATCTGTCTTAAAAGTAACGTTTATAGAAGAATTCACATAAAATATCACCACCTGTTTCTGTACAAGTCAGATCATGTGGGAATATATATGTAATACCTGGAGCATGTCTCACTCACCAGCCTGACGTCTCTCTTCTGACACCTGCTATTCTGACAGATGTGACTTTCTAAATACACTTGAGATGTACTTAATGTATTAATGTACTTGAGATGTGCCTCTATATAGAGTTTTACCTAAAATCAATTCATTCCTGGCACATATCACCTATTCTCATCTCTTAATGTGCATTATCCGCAGCTCAAAGAAAAATCAATAGGGGTGCACCAATACCAACACTAGTATTTTAGTATACTAGTATCGGTGCCGATACCAGGTTCTGCACCAGTACTTGGTACTCGTGCAGATGTGTCACAGTTCACGCCGCCGGCGCAAGAGGAGGGGTAGAACTGGCACTGCTCTGCCATAATCAGCAGCATTCCTCATGGCTCAGGCCTCTGAACATTCTCCATATACGCAGGGCACACCCCTTCCTCCAGTGCAGGTTCATTGTATTCATTGCCATTCACCTGCCTGAAGCCTACCAGTTTTGTCTGTGTATCATACCCCAGCGATGCCAGATCTTCCACAGACCACGCTCCTGGAAACTCCTGCGGTGCCAAGATCGCCAGCGGTGCCAAGACCCCCAGTGGTGCCAAGTCTATACCCTTGCCTTACCATGGTACCAAGTCTCCTGCGTTGCCAAGGCTCCCAGCCGTGCCAAGACCCCAGCCATGCCAAGAGACCTACCTTCCTGTCCCATCTGTCTCGTGTTTTGTGTGTTTCCCTCTTGTATCAGTGTCCAGTATTTCCCATGTCCTCTGTATTAAGTATTCAGCCCACAGCATCAGCCAGTTCTGTTTCCTGCATTGTCCCTCGTTATTCCTGCTGTCTGTGTATATTCCTACAATAAACCCCCTGTTTACACACCATATCTTGGCTTCCTCGTCTATATCACCGCATCCTGGGCTCGTACCCTTGCCACCCCGTGACAAGATGCCCCCGATACCTCAAGTCAGCACTGACTTTCTGGCCAGTGTTCGAGGGGCAGGCGCGGCTGGCAGAGTGCTCTAACGGCACTCTGCCAGGCCCCATCTGGGTGGATTTGTTGCTTCGAGCGGCTGCCAGCAAGGGTTGCAGCCCAGCCGCTCGCATCACTTGGGAACCGCCAGCCGCGATCTTGCGAGATCCCAGAGTTCATGAGATCTGCAGGGATGAGTTAATGCAGGGAGATGTGAGGACCATTTTTGAGTCGGTAGGATGTCTTGTTACGGAGTTAGGTGGTAGGCTTCCCTAAACAGAAGGGTCTTTAGGAAACGTTTAAATGAAGCCAGATTTGGGGACAGATATCGCGAGGAAGCGCGTTCCATAGGGTCAGCGCCGCACAAGAAAAGTCCTGCAGTCTGGCATGTGAGGAGGTACTGATAGAGGAAGCCAGGATCAGGTCACTGTTGGATCGTAGGGGACGGGCTGGGGTATATTTGGTGAGTACAGGTAGTGAGGAGCGGCGTTAGTGAGGGTTTTGTAGGTCAGGGTGAGTAGTTTGAATTTGATTCTGCTGTGGATGGGGAGCCAGTGTAGGGATTCGCAGAGAGGGGCAGCAGAGACTGAGCGACGGGTGAGATGAATAAGCTGGGCTGATGTGTTTAGGATGGACTGCAGGGAGAAAAGGCGGGAGATAGGAAGGCCAGTCAGGAGGTTGTTGCAGTAGTCCAGATGGGAGATAAGAGTGGAGAAGTTGCTTAGTGGTGTTAGCAGTCAGAAATGGACACATTTTGGCGACATAGCGAATGTGATTTTTAACGCCTTTGGAACGCTTGTTTTATTGCAGAACCTAGACAAATTATATAACCATTTTCTTTCAGAAGGCTACATCATAAATGTGTAAATTTATTCTTCTCTGCGTGCTGGCATCACCCTCTCTGGAAGTTCTGAGAGAAGCAGCTGGTGCACTCACAGCTCTGATCCATTGTTCCATGTAGGCGCTACAGAACTTGTATAAAGTGCACAAGTCCTGAGTGAAGGGCAATTTTAGGACGGGGCACACGAGCACACTTCAGAGTGGAAGGAACATCCGTGAGAGTGGACATTCCTTCCACTCGACACCCGCTTGCCCCCCCTCAGCGCTGCAAAGCGCGATCGTCCTATGGAGGATCGCTCTTTGCAGCCCCGTCGACGCGCATCGATGGGGAGGCTCTCTAGGTGGACACATGCTGCTCGTGCACTTCGCGCACGCACAAGCGTGTGACCTACCTGTAGCAGCGTCACATGGCTGCGCCGGGCACCGGTAAGTGCTAGCTGCGCTCGTGTGCACCCGGCCTAAACGTGCTTACGCTATGCATGGAAAAGCTGCAGGCACTCAGCTGCATTCAGAAGCCCCAGAGCTGGAAAGCAGGAGCAGTCCGGCACCGAGGGAGAAAAGGGGAGTAAACTTACCCAGAATAACAAGAATGAAGAAAAAAATATTTGGACAGATGCTGTCAGCAGCATCCGCCCAATTATTTAAGGGAAAAAGGGGGGGGGGGTTTAATTGAAGTATGACATTAAGTCAAGTAGATTGTTTAGTGGTAAGGCCGGTAGGCGGTAGCATGCTGAAAAGTATAGTTTATTCAGTAAATAATGAATTAAACTTACAAATGGAGCTACAAGGTTTGGATAGGTTAAGAACAAGTGTACCATTAGAAACCTTTCCAGTACATAACAACAGGCAATTATCCCCTCTCTCCTCATCGACAATGAGAAAACGACAAAAGCATCAATAGAATAAAACTAAGGACATTATTTTGTCTAGAACTCGCCCGGATTCATAGTAAAATTTTGAGGAACCACTCATTTCCACTAAAGACAAATCCAGATCCCTAAAGAACTTCAATCTGCTGGTTTTACCCTGTTGTCCTTATGTGCCTGTTTCTTGTGAAATAAGAACTTTAAAATTGGATGTGAACACACCCTGGCTATCAAGCCGACAGCTGAAAGGGCTCTCTCCCTCACTAAGAAATAACGATAGTCCTCTCGTAGTTCGTTAATTGGCCAATACTCCCTTAGGAGAAGAATCCGACTAATAAATTACATCACCCAGTCAGGTTCAGGCATTGTGGCTATGGCCTCAAATGAGAAAATTACTGTCAATCCCTTAATAAAGAGTTATTCAGAAAGCACTGAAATCTTTCCTCGTTCAGGCCACTTCGGTGTGTTTTGACAAATGCAGTTCGCCGACCCTGCAGGGACTTCACGATTCACTGCAGGGTCCCCGAATGTGCACCGAACGTGGATCCGTCGAAGACCGCCGATCAGCAGAAGAGAAAAAAGCCGAAACTCCATTAATCTTTAAAAAGGTGTTTAAAACAATGAAAGGGTGTGGAAATAAAAAAATTATAAAAAAAAAAAAAAAAAAGCACTTTAAAAATAATTTGGCAAAAAAAAATAATTCCAAAACAAATTTACTGAAAATTCATTGATAAGACTTAACAAAAGATCAGAAACTGCTCAAATCAGTTCCACCAATGAGATGGTGCCCATAAGCAGGATAAACCAAAAAAAAATTTCCTGTTCCCTCAGAGTCAGAAATTCAGATTTTTCTCTTGTATTTAAATTTTGCATCCAAGAGTTTCTTAGAATTTGAATTGTATTCCATGGTTTGTTTGCCGCCGAGCTGCAAGACTTGCAATGATTTGAGATGTTACATAAAGTCTCATATTTATTGCCTAAAAGTTTGAATGTTATATAGTTTGTAAATACATACAGGGTTATTGAAAGGGATCCGAATTGGGGCCGAAAAGTAACCGAACATTCAGCGTACGGGTCCCTTTTGGCCCCAATTCGGATCTCTTTGAATAACAATCTTGGCGAATTGCCTGCACATACGGTGCCTGTTCGAGGGCAGTGAATTCCCCATAGAGAAGCAATGCTTAGTCTATTCAGAGAACAAAAACCAGCAGTGAAAAGTTGCTGAAATGCCCTGCTGTTCGGTGGTTTCATGCGACAGGTTTATTCAGGCGAATCCCATAGGCTTCAATGTTAAAAATATTCCGGTTTTAATTCAATATCTAATAAACCGTTGATTATAATATTCTGCAGTAAAAAGTCTAATTTTTTAGGATCTTTTAGGCATTTTTCGGGATTTTGTTTGCGAAGAATTTTTTCCCTTTTTTTTAAATCTTTTTTTTTTCTGTAACAGCCCTTTTTATTATCATTCACTGGACCTTATATGTAAATTTCAGATATTTTCGTTCTGTAGTTTCTTTGCAAACAGCGTTTCACTTTTCAAGCATTCAAGCGTACTGTTTGTTTTTTTTCACTCCATTCGTCTGCGGTGTCGGCTTTTTCCGGCGGCTGCTCTGCGCTGTGATTGGCGGCTGCTCGGGTTTGTTCGGCGGGGTTAATCCAGATGTTTTTGCGGGTTTCAGTGAGCGTTCGCCGGGTTTTGCGGGGAGTGTTCGCCGGGTTTGCGACAGCTTTTCCCTGCACTACGACGGCCCTGTGGGGCATGCTGAATACACCGCAGGGTTGCCGAAATAGGATCGCCAAATCGCACCGAATTGGAGAACAAAAAGTCACCGGACGTACGGTGACTTTTCGATTCTCTTTGAATAACCCTGATACAATGATAAATAGTAACAGAATACATTCCATTTTACCCGGTTTTTAAAGTTCAAGAAAACAAATACCTGTATTCCTTCTAATTGTACCAACATTAAAACCGTCAGAACTTACTGAAACCCATGTACCTTGCTATAGAAATTATTGTGGTTGGGACAATCAGATTTTAGTTCAGCACCAGTGAGTGGACAACAGACAAATGTGGGAAATCTCATTATAAAATTTATTATCCGCTAATAAAAAAAAAAATATATACATTTATTAGTGAATTTCTTTTTTGTCCTGTTTTCTCTTGTTTGATTTCATGCTTGACTTTGCATTATCTCCTGGGGTCTGAAACCGTTTGAGGTCTGAACAGAATAGAACCTGTAATTAGAAAGAAATTAGCAGCGCACTAAAAACCGCAATATAGTTTTTAACAACTTTACTGTTACTACTGAGTTAACTCAATCTTCAAAAGCACATTCAGGTGTTGAGAACGAGATGAGCCCTTTGCTTGTCAAATAATGCATACAGTCTGTAAATGCACTGTATATACTACAGTGCATTTAGACTGTAAGGGCACGGTCATGTTGCCCTCGATAAAACCGGGATGCAAAGGGGGAAAAATTAGCATTCGCTAAAATCCATTTAGTGTCCCAGTTTCCCCAGCAGATTGCAGGGCAGGTGCCGAGTCCAGCAGCTTGCCCCTTAGCGATTGCCAAGCACGCGGATGTTGGGGATAGCGCTACAGTGCCGTCCCCAGCATCCCCTCCATAGGACTTCATGCTGCTGCTGGGTCACGTGACGGGCAGGATCTCGCCTCTTGTGAGATCCTGCTGGTTGGCGGAGTGATCGCGGAGGGAGACAGGGGACTTTCTTCCCCCAGTGTCCCTCTGCTCCCGTTGGCAAGAAGCAGCGGATCAGGCTGCCGTTCTCGCCACGGGAAGAGAGGGGAGTATCTGATTTTTGGGTGTTGAGCTGCAGGTAACGGATTCTGCAGCAGTGGAATCCGTTACCTACATCTGTGAGCTTGTGTTAACTTCTCCGGATAGAGTCAGCTCTTATTAACTAGCGCTAGGACCAAGTGATCCTAACGCTTGTTTAATCTGTGCTTTCACTTTACACCCCATGTTAGGTAGGGAGCGCAACGTACAGTAAACTACCGTGCGCCAACGGATTTTTTAACCCTGTAGCGATTCGAAGGCGATCTGGCCACAGCGCTATGACCTCCTTTAAGCTAGCACTAACGCTAGTGTCAGAGCCCTAAGTGTGTGTAGATTTGTGAGTGTAGTGGTGATTGGATTAAGATCTATTGTAAAGTGGATTTTCATAAACCCATTGGTGTTTATGGAAAACCACTTTCTGGTGAAGGGGTTAAACTTATCAGAGGGTTCTCCTCATGTCAAATCACTACAATGATAATACAAACAAGGAAATACATTGATGAATAAATTCAGTTTATCGTGGCTATACTCAAAATACTGAATATTGCATACATAAGGACAGAGAATTGAGGGGGGAAAAAACCATGTTGAATGTCTGTAAAAGGGTCTCCTTTATATAGGATAAACAGCAAAGCTTTTGTTATATGCCAAGATACCAAGACAAAACATTAACTACCCACTTACTGATTGTGCCCATCCAGCATGGGATCCCCACAATTTGCGGAAGGAATCTCCTGCAAAAACAAATAGAAAGCAATGCAAGGTATTTGTAGTTTTCATTAAGTCTTATATCAAAATATATGCAATAAAAGCATGAAAAAGTTCATTTAAAAGAAGGAAATTATCTGAGCACAGGCTCATTAAAAGAGAGGCTTTAGACATTGTGACCACTAAATGCAATTTGAGTGATCAAAGTGACTTGAATGCCCTCTCCCCTCTCTAATTCTCCAGGAGAGGGTCTTGGAGGGCCATTTCAGCCCGCCGAATGAGAGGAAGGGAATAGCTCTGCCCAAAAGGTCAGCAAGCACCGATCTCAGCTTCCTTAGTATTGGAACTCTCAGGACATTTCCTGCATTCAGTGGCTGTCAATGCACTCATCAGGTGACTGCTGCAGATTACATAACGCCAGCAGCATGCTGGGAGCAGGGCCTTGGATTTAAAAGGGAGTTTTTATGCCAATTCTAGGGTTAAAATGGAGAGGGGGTATGGTGACGAGGGGCTAATCTTTCACACCCTCCCACTTCATCAAGAATGGCCCAATCCATTCTCTAGGATGCGACCTGATCTTTGCATTTTACGAGGATTTGCTGTTTAAAGCTGATCCGACCCCAAAGTCCTACAAATATCAGGCAGCCTGCCCCTCAGCCAGCATCATGGAGCCTCTGCATTGACTCATGGCGTCTTCTCTGCCTGTTCGCAGGTCACGGAGAAGGCACTGCAGACTCCTAATCAAAGCAGAATCGCCAGGAATCATTTGCTGGGGCGCTATATCAGATCGGGACCCTGTACAGGCAGATTCTGAATACTGCAAAATCCGGATCAAATCAAGGGCTTTAAACACTGATCAGGACGTCACTAGCTGTAGAAACAAAAGAAAAAAAAAAACACCCAGCTGTAAATTTTTGATCAAATATATTTTATACGGCAGAGAGAGGGACAGGAGAAAAGTCTCTGCGTCTGACAGGCTGGCGAGTACTCGAGGGAACCTTCCAGCATATTAAAGGAGTTAGGATGAAGGAATAATAAAAGTAACATCAGAAAGCATTATTTTACTGAGCGGGTGGTGGATACATGGAACAGTCTTCCAGTAGAAGTGGTAGAGGCCAAAACAGTAATTGAATTTAAGCAGGCATGGGATAGGCATAAGGCCATCCTAAACAAAAGATAAATCCAGGTAAAGTATCCATGTAATTGGGCAGACTAGATGGGCCGAACGGTTCTTATCTGCCGACATGTTTCTATGTTTCTATAATCAATAGAGCTGCAAAATTGCTCCAAGGGCCGGCCTTCAGATTTGTAAAGTTTGGTGAAATATGCTATATACATGCACGTAATGTACGTGGACGCAGTGGCAAACTAGCTTATCTTCCGTCAGACAGCACTCCAAGTTTTTGGATGGACAAGGGCAGAGGTGTGCACTTGAGTTGCACGATTTGACCTCTAGTCACAAATTGGATGACTTGTGACTCGACCCAACATATTCAAACAAGACTTGTGACTTGACTTAGACAGCAATGACTTGAGCCCTGTAACTTGGAAAGTCATTATACCTTCTAAAACCAGCCATGGAAGCATCACACTACATCGTGCACAGATGACTGGCAGACTTTCTGCAAATTTTATCTTTTGCAAGTGCAATGCATAATTGGGTCGAAAGTAGACACTCTCAAGGATTCAATCAATCATTCATTCCCTCATTTAAAGTATGGCAGCATAACATTTTTCATTTACTAGGGTTCTTGGCAGTTGTGTTATGTCTATAATAATTTGTTATTCTCAGTTAAAAATAAATACTGTTTAATCTTAGAACAAAAAAGAAAACATTGAAGTTGTTCTAGTGAGAGCTAGATCTTGAATTCACCAATTATAATAATGGGCAGTATCCGCTCCAGAAATAGCTTTAACAATATAATAATTGAGGGAATCAATATGTTATATCAAAATAAACCTCCATCATTAATTGAGATATGTCCAGCAACCTAATTGATGCGGGTTCAATATAAAGTGAAAAAACATTCCTAGTCTTGCAGATTTCTACTGGGATCCACCAACTACTAACCAAACAGATTGTGAACCATTCAATTTATGTTAAGTTTTATTTATGTATGTGTTTAATAAAGTTAACCACTAGTGTTTATGTACAGTTGTTGATTATTTTTATAAATATACCAGCACAAGTGGCATCAATATGATAGCCAATAGGCATGAAAAAATAGCCACAACTTCAATGTTTTCTTTTTTGTTCTAATACTTGCTAATAAGGTTTAATCCTATCATGCTGGTATTTAAGCTCTATCTATAATTTTGGACAGAGTGGGCCCAGAGTTCTTTCTTTATTCTCACTGTTTAATCTCAGTTTGTCCTTATTACGTGTATGCCACGATTTCACATTTTTAATCTCATATGAAATTAAAGTGAGAAAAGATTAACATATTTAAAAACCTTCTTGAGTAATTAATGCCCTGATACTAAATAATGCAAAGAGCACTAAGGTCTTGAACACATAAAGATTAAAGCCGAGGACTTGACCTAGACTTGCCTGTCTGTCTTGACCCGAGTGACTTGCACAATGATTTGGTCCTACCTCTGGGCAAGGGAGTAAGTTTAAGCATCCACCAATCTCTGGGAATGAATAAGTAGGCCAATGGCTTTGAGGCGTTTGCTAATTGCTGCAGCTATAAGCGCAGGGGCCGGCGTGATGACGTCATTGGCAGGTGCCCACCGGCGCCTGCAGTAAAATTCAGTAAGGCATGGGGGGCTCCTTTGGAGCCCTCCGTATCCCCAACGGTTTAACGTACAAAAAAAATATAAAAATTGCACCGCTGGAAAAGGGGAGAGTCTTCCGTTTTCAGCGGTGTATATCATTAACCCTTTCGATGCCGGATCGCGATTCAAACCTGGAGGTGGCTGACATCTTGAATGTCAGCCAAGCCTCCGGGTCACCCCCGCACCCACTGACATCCTCACCATATGTGTGAGGAGGTCAGTGGGCCAGTTAACCCCTAGCTGCCAAGTGGAGATCCCCTTATCTCCTGATCCGTGGCAGTTAGAGGGTCATGTTTGGCATCATTGGAAAGGCCTGATCATGATCAAACATGACCAGGTTTGGTGCAAACAAGATGTTTAAAAAAAAAAAAAAAATCTTTAAAAAAAAAACAATTGTCGGGGGGGGGGGGGGGGGGGAATTAAATAGGACCTAGGCTGGCATCTAAAAACTATGAGCATAAAACGCTCATAATGAGCTCAGTGCACATAGGTGAACTGGCTCAGCGGTGAAGGGGTTAAAAAGCAAAAACATGTAAAAATTAGGGGCCATATTACATACTTGGTGCTAACTTAACCAGAGCTGTTGTAAACTTAAAACCTCCATAGGCTATAATGGCTCTGGGACGTTTACAACAGCTCAGGTTAAGTTAGCACCAAGTATGTAATATGGCCCCAGGTATTTATAATCTTGGGACAAAATTTTAGCCAGGGTCTTTTTTGGTGGTTGTAGATTTTGGGGATTAAATTACGAAAAAGTGTGTTTTTACAATTTTTTTGATCATATTTCATGTTTTTATAGTAAATTATAGGATATAATGGAAACAATGGTATCTTTAGAAAGTCCATTTAATGGCGGCAAAAACGGTATATAATATGTATGGGTTGCATAAATGAGTAAGAGGAAAATTTGACCTAAACAGAAAACAGCGCAGAAACGTAAAAACAGCAGCGGGCACTGATTGACAGATTTTCGTAAAACCGCCTGGTCACTAAGGGGGTTAAGTATACAATTAATCCCTTTGTTTAATAGGTGACATTCTCAGTCTCTTACCGATCTCCCTGTACACTCGGTCTGTCAGGCTTTTGTTGCCCTGTCCCAGCTGGGGTAGGTAGTCTCTCTTTGCAATCTGCCAAACATGTGTGTCCACTGGTACAGCTTCAGGTTTATCCAGTGCCATCAGGCAGACACAATCTGCAACCTGTTCATTAATAAAGTGGCATTTGGATTTCAGTTATTGCAAAGGAAAACAAACCCAGGAAAGAGCTTACATCAGGTAACAAAGTATAGAGGGCTATATTCAATAGTTGCCGATAAGCTAACTACAGGAAACGTTACACAGAACGTCTCCTGTAGTTGGCTTGTCAACAGGAGGCGCCATGCCATGCCAGAAAGGATTTTACCAGGAAGGATACATTGAGATTTCTCTAGTTTTCAAGTATGTCCTGGGTGGTGAGCATGTACTGTTAGGTGTCCTGCCTGAGGACACTTACTGGAGAGGTGCTCTTGCTGGGATTCAAACCTGTGTCTCCAGTTATAGATGGAGTTATTGGTTATGCAGGTTACTACTAATCCACCCAGCCAGGGCTAAATCTAAAGTCCCTTCTAGTGCAGGACTCAAATTAGATTCACCCCTTCACTAGCAAGCGTTTTTGTTGGATAAAATATGATAACATTATAGGAAAATATGGCACGCGCAGTTCATTTAATACAATTTACAATGGCGATTATGCACAGAGATTATTATTCCAAAATAGTTCAAGTAAATATAAATTTGCTCATTTTTAATTTATTAATTTATCCTTTACAGAATTATTACTGGGAACAAAGGGTCTAGACTCTAGAATGCGTCCCTCATCTTGCACAATTTCAAACGAGGTCTGTATTCTTAGCACACAGGCAGAAATGGCCTTTGCATCCAATACAGTAAAAGATCAAGAGCTTCCAAAAAATACCAATAGAATATAAAATATCTGTATGAGGCCTAATGCCTTTGTATGAAAATTACAGTAACACCTTGTATCTGTACGGTACATGGATTTTCAACAAATATAGCCAACTCTATCTTAACTTACTACTGTACAGTACAGGGATATCACAGAGCTCACCCTCAGTTCTGTTCTCTCCAGTGATGACCACTGCCTTCCCTTATGAAGCGGCATGTTAGGGGGCCCAGGAAGCTTTAGATTAGCTAATGCAGGAACTTTGTGGCCATCTCCATTTGTAAACTCTACTCTCAAACCCTCACATCCACTTCTTCAACACTGAACACGAGGACAAAAACTACCTTCCCCCCTTCTGTGATCAAGGGCAATAAGGAGCATAGAGCTGAGATAGTTGGGCTCAGGAAGAAATAGGATTTAATCCCTGTAGGATGCAAATAAATTAAATAGCTACAACTGCTAAAATGCTTATTTTTCCACATGGAATTTATTAAGCCTAACAGGGTAATTCAAAGAGAATCGAAAAGTCACCGCACATTCGGTGACTTTTCGTTCTCTTCAATTCGGTACGATTTGGCGATCCCATTTCAGCAACCCTGCAGTGTATTCAGCAAGCCCCACAGGGTCCCCGAATTGCAGGGAAAGGTCGCCGCAAACGAGGGCGAACGCTCACCGAAACCCGCAAAAACATCTGGATTAACCCGCCAAAAAAAACAGAGCAGGAGCCGATCACATGTATTGCAGCCGCAGGAAAAAGCCGGCAAATGCAGTGAATAAATTAGAAAAACAGTTTGCTTGAATGTTTGAAAAGTGAAACGCTGTTTGCAAAGAAACTACTGAGCGAAAATGTCTGAAATTTACATATGAGGTCCAGGCAATGATAATAAAAAGGGCTGTTACAGAAAAAATAAGTTTAAAAAAAATTCCAATATTTTTTTCCTAAAAAAAAATAATAGTAAAAAAAACAAAAACAATAAAGAGACTCTTTACTGCAGAAATAATTAACGGTTTATTAGAGATTTAATTAAAACGGGAATATATTTAACATTGAAGCCTATGGGATTCGCCTGAATAAACCTGTTGAATTAAACCACCGAATGGCAGGGCATTTCGGGAACCTGTCGCTGCTGGTTTTTGTTCTCTGAATAGCCGAAGCAGTGCTTTTCTATGGGGAATTCACGGCCCTCAAAACAGGCACCGAACAGGCACCGTATGTGCTGGCAATTCGCCAGGATTTGGCGGATTGCCTGCTCTCTGGATAGCCAAATGGCCAGGAAAGGTAAACGAACGGTGATTTTCAGCGTTCGGTTACCTTTCTCCAGCAATTCGGATCTCTTTGGATAACCCTGTTACTTTAAAGAAGCACTAAAATGTCATGTTAATATCTGCACTCACCTTGGCTCCTACCCCTGGAAGAGCACATAGCGCGGACTTTGCTTCCTCATACGGCACAAGGCGCAAACCTTCTAACCAATCAGAGCCGTGTTCTGACAAGATAGTTTTTGCGCTCTCACTGACAAACTTTGCTCTGTAACCAAAGCCCAGATCTCTTAACTTGGCCTCTGTGTCAGTTGCTTAGAAAGGGGAAAAAAAAAGAAGTAAAATGAATAACAAGTTGAGATTTAATCCTGCGAGATGCCTCCTCTATCAATAAACAATGTGTTCTGCCATGCGTCATCAAAGACCAAGGCAGGAATCGACAGATTCTGATCCAAAGGCAATAATGCACAAATTGTGCAAGCATCACGTTCTAGATCAGCTTCAAATATGAACTTGACAGAATGGCTAATACTAATCTAGTGATCTCCTAGAAAATCTTGGGCTTGGGAGAATTAATGTAAAAAATAAAAAACAAACCAAAAGCTCCAGCATAATTAAAAGGGACACCTCTATGCAATAACAGCTGTGCAGCGTTTCTCTGTGGACAAACTACGCGGAGTAACTGAGGAGCATGTCACACGGTGGGGTTGCCCAGAGGCTTTCGGCATGTGCCGCGGTCTGCTAGAGCGCTCGTGAACTGGGTTCCTGAGAGGTAGCACCTGTCTGGAGTGCCCCTAACCCAGAATTACTAAGATCTGCAATGCTCCGAATATTCTGGTTTTCAGAGACTTTCACATTTTAGAATTGCAGATAAGGGGAGCCTGACCTGTGTATACATAATCATCTGATTGCTCGTGTGAGTGTAATGCCAGGGCTACTACATGGCTTATACCGGAGGTTGTTACCCTTTGTTTATGTTTCCCCATTATCCAAGAGTTTCAAGGGACACTCCGGGAACCAAACCCACTTAATTAAACTGGCCATGGAAAAAGGACTAAGGGTATTGGCAGCCCCAGGACCTCAAGTTATGTCACAGTACAATTGTGCACCAACGTAATTTCAGGTGAAATGGGCTGTTTGAATCAGCTGATCCTGTAATGCTGCCAGTGCAGAAGCATTGAATGGCATCTAATTGGCAGCGTGCACATATGTCATATACAACATGCCCATCTTGAGGCCATTGTCTATCCGCTTCTTACAGTTATATGAAGTACACTGGAGGAGGAGAGGAAAAATCATGGTACAGGTGAAAAATCTGAGTTTTTACACTGTAGGCATATTTTTTAAATATATACAGTATATCCCAAGTTTCGCTCATGTTTAGTCATTATTTTGGATTCAATAAATTATTACTTCTTTTATGAATACTCATTATTATTATTATAGGTGCTGGTAATTACTGCTTTTTCAATAGGGGTTATTCATTTGGTGGAATTTCGGTGCTCTCTCGTTCCCCGCACTTCGGGGAATCCAATTCCCCGACCATGCAGTGAATTCAGCATTCACCACAGGGTCCCTGAAGTGTGGGAGAAAGCTGCCAAATGTAAAGTAAAAACTGCCGCAAACATTGGATCCGATAAGTGGCTGCAAACACGCCGAACACACCGGGCGATCCACCCGCCCAACGCGTCTGAAAAAAGCTGACGATCCGCCGAACACAGTGCCGACCAGCCGTGGGAAAAAGCTGACTAATGGGTTTAAAAAAAAAAAACAAACACCAGAAGACGAACGAACACACACACTTTAAAAAGCTCTTTTTGGGAAAAAAAATTACTGCACAAAAAGGTCTGGAAATAACATATACGGCCCTACGAATAATGATAAAAAGGTCTGTTGCAGAAAAAAAAAACAGCGATTAAGAAAATGAAAACAAAATCTCAAAAAATGCCTAGAAGAAGCCGAAACAAAAATAAAGAGACTTTTTGCTGCAAATTAAAGAATAAACAGTTTAATAGCTATTGAATTAAAATAGGCATATTTTTAACATTGAAACCTATGGGCTATGGGATTCGCCTGATTAAACCTGCCGAATGAAACCACCGAACATCAGGGCATTTCACTGACATTTCTCTGCTGTTCGGTGTTCTCTGAATAGGTTATTCATTGCTTCTCTATGGGGGATTTCACTGCTGCCAAAGATCACCATAATTCGCTGGCAATTCGCCAATATTTGGCAAATTGTCAGCTTTTGAATAGCCACGAAATTGTATAGTACAGGAAATTCACTGTTCGGTGCAATTTCAGCTCTCTTTGAATAACCCTGATTGTCTTTGGCTCTCACTCTGTGCATTACATTTGCCATATCGTAAAAATCAACGAAAAGGGAAAAAAGTAAATGGTTATAAAAATTTACTGCATGTGGGTGTATCAGTGTTTACGGTTTCTTATTCGTGTATTATGCATTCTTTGGAAGAACTTGGGTGTGTAAGAATTAAAAAAATACTTAAATTATTTGATACTTTAAACAGGTGTTTTTAAAGAGATGTTGGAGTTAGGCTGTCCAGGTGTGGCCCTCCAGCTATTTATGGGCAGCCCTGGACTTGGATAAAGAATAACAGGAATTATCCCCCGATGCCTTCAGCACAAGAGATCTGCTTTACTACTTGCCTGCTAGTGCTTGCAGTGTGGGGAATGAACAGTAATCTTCAGAGTCCAGATGAGCCAAATGTGTTCCAAGGGAGGTGCAGACTCTGTCGATCATGCTGGTGATGCGAGAGATGTGGTTGTTAGATGTGCAAATGAATGAAAAGAGACATTCAGTGGGTTCTTGGCGCAAAACCCGAATACCTGGAGGTTAAGAGAGCTCGATCAGGTCTCCTTCACATACAGTAAGATGTTATTACAATAGTCATTTGAACATATTCATTTTATTTACACGTGTCCACTGGAATCAATAACGAGGCACAATTTAAAGATATTCATAGAGAAGCAGAATAGAAAAATCCCTGACTACACTGTCATGGTGTTACCTGAGAGGTGGTAAATGGCAGAATGGAGCGGAGCAGGACACGGTGGCATGCTATTCCACTGGTGCCAATATGGATAATAGTAGGGGCAGGCAAGGAGAATGATCAAATAAGAACAGAGGTTGTGGCAGGTGGCATAAATGCAAGGCCGGAGTCACTAGTCCAGGGCGGTACACAATAACAACTGGAGAGACTATCTACAGGACATACACTATATTGCCAAAAGTATTTGCTCAGCTACCCAGCTCCTGATTTGGATGGGTGAGCGAATACTTTTGGCAATATAGTGTATCCTAAAGGAACCCGCTTCAAAATGTAGCGTGACACCATGCCCGAGGCTGGATAATATAGAGCAGTGGTTTCCAACTGCAGTCCTCAAGTACCCCTAACAGGTCAGGTTTTAAGGATCACCTTGGGGAAATGCAAACTGAATCCTGCATCACTGAGCAGCAAATCATCTCACCTGTGCTGTGCTTCAGATATCTGGAAAACCTGACCTGTTGGTGGTACTTGAGGACCACAGTTGGGAACCACTGATATAGAGGAAAGCTCTAGGAGTACTTCCCACTATTCTGGCACCACTGATTACATCATCGGCGTGCAACACACACCAGTCACCATATTGGAGGAGGCAGTCCATGCACTGTCATCTTACAGCCTAGCTTGGGCCTGAAGACTTGCGATTCTCCCAGTCCCTCTGGGGGGGGGGGCCTGGAGATGCGCCGGATGAGAGCACTGCCTCACAGCAAGTCGAAGGATGTGTTGACTCGGCCGCCAGGCTACCCGGTGTGACACCATTGCCGGACAGCCAGGAAGCTGCAACAGAGTGGACTGTGGATGATGTAGAAGCCGGATCAGGTGTTGATCGGCTGGCTACGCTAGCCAGACTCCGTGCCAGCCACCCTTACAACCCCTGGCATTTTAACTATGCTCGTGACCTGCGGATTAGTGCCATTAAGCCACTAATAGCACAGTGTGGGAAAAGAATTTTAAAACTGACCAATCAGAAAACAATCACTGGAGCACTTTCCCCTGTCTATTCTAACCAATGAGTATGGTCCAAAATGGAGGTCACTCATTGGCTGAAAGTAAAATGCATTTCAAGAAGCCATTTGATTAGCTGCTGAGGGCCCTAGAGGTTTTTAAGGCTCATTTTGAGCCGTCGGGCCTTTGTATTACTTTTTGGAGTTACGATCGAAACGGGAACCACAGTAAGCCGTTTAATTCAGCCCTGGCTCAGACTGGAAGCCAATCAGTTCTCAGGAGGAGGGAACATGTATGCCTGCATGACTGTTTTCCCCACACATACAACTCAGCATGCTACGGTGATGTACACTACTAATAACTTTAATTTGTGTGCTGGATAAATGCAGCAAGCCGCTAGTGAAGGGGTACATAATTTATTGGGATTAAGAAAATATAAAATCCAAAAAGAGAGGTGTCAGTGATTCAAGTGAAACCCTTTAGTATTCATTCTAACTGGGAAATGGAGTCTCGTTACAACAGGTATTATTTGCTCAGAGTGTCTGAAAGTCAGACGTCATTACCTGGGAAGTCCCGTGCTACTCTGGCGAAGTTTGAATCAGATTTCCCCCACTCCTGGTAAAGCGCCGGCAAATTCACATCCAACTGGAAGTAATCTCGTAGCATCTCCTCGTCCTTCTTGCAGTCTCTGCCATCGGACACTTTACAGCTTTCCATTGTTTCAATTTCTTCTTTAATTTCTTCAGTTTTTATCATTTTGGGAGGTGTACAAGCTGCTGTATTCTTTGTGCTTTTTGTTCTTTTGGTTGTAGTTGCAGTCAAGGGAGCTGCACTAACTGCAGGACAGTCTTCTTTGGTATACATGGTATACCAAACATGCTCATCTGTCTGCGTCAGAGTGCACACACGTCCATGCAGTACTCCAGTCCAGTATCCAGGGCTCAATTCCTTCCACCTGGTGAATTAAACGGAAGCAACCTTGATGTTTTTGTGATGAAACGATTACAGTATTTTGGTATTCGTGTATTTTGACCCATATTTCAGTGTGTGTAAGAACTGGGAGTGGGGAATCAGATCTCCCTAATTATCCTCATACACATGTGCACAGTGTCTGAATGGGAGAGAGGTCTTGTTGTACCTGGTTACATGGAGTTTACATCTCTAGTTTTCAATCGCCTCTCCCTGTCCTCTAATTCCCTACTTGACCCCCTGCAATCAGGCTTCCGTCCCCTACACTCAACGGAAACTGCCCACAAAATGACCAATGAACTCCTACTGCTAAAAACCACGGCCACTATTCTATTCTCATCCTGCTTGACCGCTCGGCTGCTTTTGACACTGTCGACCACCCCCTCCTACAGACTCTCTGCTCTCTGCTCTCTCGGTCTCTGACACTGCGCTCTCCTGAATTGACTCTTATCTGTCTAACAGGTCCTTCTCTGTGTCATTTGCTGCTAACTCCTCCTCTTCAGTGCCCTTATCAGTTGGTGTACCTCAAGGCTCTGTCCTAGGTTATCTGCTCTATCTACACCACTTCCCTGGGCAAAATCATTAACAGCTTTGGCTTTAATTACCACCTCTATGCAGATCTAACTACACCCCTGATCTCTCTCCTCCTGTCCTTTCCAAAATGTCAGCAACTGTTTATCTGGCATTTCCTCCTGGATGGCCTCTCAGCACCTATTATTAACATGTCAAAGACTGAGCTCCTACTAATTCCTGCCTTTAATACCTCCCCACCTCCTGACTTCATATCCCGGTCGATGGAACCATAATCTCCCCATCAAACCAGGATCGCTGTCTCAGAGTTACACTTGACTCTGCGCTTTCCTTCATCCCCCACGTTCAGTCACTTTCCTCCTCCTGCTGCTACGAATTACGTAATATTTCCAGAATTCAGCCATTTCTTACTGCCGACACCACCAAGCAACTCATCTGCGCCCTTGTAATCTCCCAATTTGACTATTGTAATAATCTTCTAGTTCCCCCCCCACAATCCTTTCTGAATTTCTCTGCCAGGCTCATCCACCTCACCCGCCGCTCTGCGAGTCCCTTCACTGGCTCCCCATCTACTGCAGAGTTAAATTCAAAATCCTTACCCTGACCTACAAAGCTCTCACTAACTCAGCTCCCCACTACCTGTCCTCACTAATGACCAAATCGACCCCAACACGCTCCCTAAGTTCAAACAGTGACCTGCGCCTAGCTTCTCCCACCTAGCATCATCTTTTCCCATGACAGACTGCAGGATGGTTTTTATTCAACCATTTATTCTTTTCATTTGCAGCAAAAGTCTTTATATGGATTTATTTTTTAGGGACTTTTTTTAGGCATTCTTCTGGATTTTTTCCAGCGAAGTTTTTGATTCAGATGATTTTTGTTTAAATGGAGTTTTCTTATTTATTCTGTAACACACTTTTTTATTGTTATCCATAGGACCTTAATTATTATTTCAATGCATTAGTTTTTTTCTTTAAACGTCTTTTAAAAATTGACGGTTTTTTTTTTTACCCCGTTCGGCCGCTGGTCGGCTTTTTTTGGTGGCTGATTGAAGGCGTTCAGCGGATTGTCGGCTGTGTTCGGTGGATCCATTCGGCACACTTCGGGTACCCTGCGGTGAATGCTGAATTCACTACAGGGTCGGCAAATTCAGCTCACCAAATGAAAGAGCACTGAAATTTCGGTGCTCTTTGAATAACCCCTTAAAGTTATTGAAATCCCCTATGTTGCCATAAACAGAAAGGGTTGTAAACGAATATACAGAGCTTTTTACTCTGTAGTGGTTTAATTATATTAGGCCTTTAATCAATGAAAAAGCTACCCCCCCCACCCTTGACCTTTCCTGTCAAGTGACCCAAATGGGCAGGACAGTTCTGCTTTAAGGTTATACCGCTGTGCAGTTGTCATACAGGGTTATTCAGAGAGGTGAAAACCAGGAGAATGACTGGAGAAATGAAAATTCTAGGTCAAAATAGCCAAACCAGAAAAATTCTCACATTTAACTCTTCAAATTGGCTATTTTGACCTCGAATTTTTACTTCTCCAGTCATTCTCCTGGTTTTCACCGCTCTCTGAATAACCCTGATAGTGGTTTTGTTCTCCATGTAGAGCAGCCTGTATTTATTGCACAAAAAGAAATAAAATTATAGAGCTTTGTCCATGTTCTACCATTACTGATCTTCTTACGTTGAACTATGCCCAATAATGTAGAAACAATTAAAGAAATACAATGTATTCAGGAACAAGTGGCATATTCAGGTCATTGAAAAATAAAAAATAAATCCCAATGAAAGAAAAATATAAATAACGATCTTAGTTACAAAAAACATACATAACAAACCCAATGTACAGAAGATATACTCACATACTTGATTAGGTACACAGCTGGAGGAGATCCCCACTCCAAGGCCTCAAGACAGCAGAAATATTGAGGAAATCCAGCACAACGTGGTATATTAGAAATAAGGTTCATTCCATCACCAACTGAACAGACGACGAAGACCTATGTGAGGTCGAAACATCTGTTCTGCTGGTGATGGAATAAACCTTATTTCTAATATACCACGTTGTGCTGGATTTCTTCAATATTTATACATAACAAAGCAGCACAACAAATGATATCAATGAAGAAAATTTCCACGCTAATAAAATACATTAACGTAGGAAAAAAGGGCAGGACATTGCGGGTTACCAGGTGTAGGGATCCTGCTAAAAAACTAGATGGATAAATAAATAAAAACACATGTTAACCCTTTTAACCCTTGGCATGCTTTGCTAGTCACTGTCAGCTCAGGGCTTCTGAAATACTGAAGTTCCTGCAGGATGTTTTTTCTTTATTTTGTTTTTAAACACAATTTGTGTAACTATGCAACTTGCGCTGAATAGGATATGCAAATTGCACATTGCTCAGAGCTTGCAAACTTTTGGTGCGCAAGTTCCGAAGCACCTGCATGGAAGGATGGATTGGAGCTGTGCGCAGCAGCAGTCTGTCAGCTGCTTCTCTCAGTACGCTCACGATTGTGGGTGGTCTGAGAAAGGATGAGGTTGGCACAGCTGACATCATCGGTGCCCGACAGCCGGGAATTTCAAATCCCTGACTGCTTTGTGACGCGAGTGTGGACGGAGGAAACCTCACACAGTTTCCACCCAAGCTCCACTGGAGGGGGCACTCCACACACAGCCTCCCCACGTTAATATGGACATGATGTGTAGAGTGCCCTTTTAACAACAGCGTGGTCTGGGGCTTAGAATCCAGAGTCAATAGAATATTATGAAAAATCTGAAGGGCTAAGTAAAGCCATTTCCATTTAATAAATGCTGCCATCACTCGATCACTTGGTATAATCACCATAACAATTTACACACCTTGTGCAGGTTATGAGAGGGCATCTCCCTATTTTTGTCTATGTAGTGCTCCAGATTACCATTGAAAAGTCCCCATCTAAGGCTGGGGTCAGACTAGCGCGATTTTAACGTGCGTTTAGGCGCACTTAATCCCAGGCCGTACTAGCAGCAAATGACGCGCAATGACGGCCAATATACGAAAGTCCGGCCGCTCAACGCAAGTGGAAAATGAATGCATTTTTTCGAGAACGCAGAACCGCTAGTACTGACGTACAGAGTGCGCTGCGTCCGCTAGCAGCGTGTGTGCGTGATTAGGAGACGTCAGACGCTGCTCATGTCCGGCCAACATAACGTCCAGACACCCAAAGTTTCCTGGGAGAGGGAGTACAGTGGAGGCGCTAATATTGGTAGATACGTTTATGTTGTGCAGCCGACTGGGATTAAAACACAAAACCTCAACAGAAATGTGTGAATGTACAGTAGGAAAAAAGAGAGGGGGTCCTAGTGGCGCAGTCTCTTTTGAGAGCGGTCAATATATGGTCTAAATTATAGTACAAATAATAAATGGGTGTAGTATTCCCACTATTCCAAATAGTGCACGGTCGAAACGACCACTAAAGTGCTGCTGTGAATAGAGCTACATACAGTAGTTTCACTGTGCAAAAAAGGGTATATAGTGCAAGGTGACAGTTGATGTCCTGATATATTCAAAAAAAAAAAAAAAAAATCACATAAAGTGCAAATGCAAGTAGAAAGTGCATATAGTGCAATTGAAGGTCTTTCAAAAAGTTATTGTTATCAAGTCTCGTTTTCCAAATCACTTGTGAAGGCAAAAAAAACAGTCCAACCGACCATATATTCTGTATTGAAGACAAGGTAGTCTGGTTGAGTCTCCACAGGGGCAGTCCAGAGGCGTACGTGAGGTCCTGGTGCACTGTCTTCACCTAAGTCCTATATAGACTCCCGATTCCCAAAAGATTGGGAGAAAAAGAGGAGAGGAGTAGAAGGGGAACAGAAAAAGAAAAAAAATAGTGCAATATTGTCTGATACAGAGTTAAGTGCCCATAGACAAGGGAACACTTACACTTTATAGAGCCTCATGTACCGGCTCTGGTGTGGAATGCCTTGGGCCTAATTGAGGGTAGCCTCTGCCCTTCTTTAGAGTTTTCTTGGGGTAGCTTCTGCCTTTCCTTAATGTTTGCTCGATCATCTCAGATATAGAAAAAGAGAGATCCTCATAGCGCAACTTGTAACCAATGGTTGGAATAAGATAAGTAGAGGCCAAAACAAACTCACCGATGTTGGAGCCTTAGGTTCCAGGCTCAACTTGTAAGCGTGTGGTACTGCTTATTCGGTGGGTACCTTCACCTCTTTCATCTGCAGGTGGTCTTCTTTTTTTATGTAGATGGTGGGAGAAATAGAGAGACGGAGCATATGGGGCATAAGCTGTTTAAAAAAAATGGCTAAAAATGGCTAAATAAACGGATGCAAATGGTAAAAAGGGGTTTATTGGTTAAGAGCAAATATAAAATTAAAATACGGTGGGAGGGTATCACAAATATGGGATACGCGTTTCGGCTATAAACAAAGCCTTCCTCAGTCCATGTGCAGGATAAAATCAAAAGTTAGGGGATCTGGGGCACTCCACGTGTCTCTGTTTATATAATCGTCACTGGGCATTGATTTCCAAGGTTACTTTCGGGTTCGCGGGTGTTGTGGTCACATGATGCGTGCCGCGTCATCACCTCGCGTTGCGGCCATCTTGGGCGTGCGTTCCATTAGCCGATTTCTTGCGTTCCACCTAATCCCATGTTGTGGTTTCAGCGGCGTTATGGCCACAGTGTGAGATGTCCCTTTCTATTACTGAGGGAGCAGTCCTGGTATGCATTGGAACATCTCACAAGTGGTAATTTAAAACAAATCGGTGCAATAAAAACTAAGAAATCTATAAAAACTATGTAAAATGCATATAGATAATGACCACTGTGTTGCACCATATTAAGAAGGGAAAAGGAAGATAGTACAAGTTGGTATAGCTATATAATAGAATATAGGAGGAAAAGGACCACATATTTGTGTTTGTTAACGTCTAGTTAAAAATGTGTCCCAATTGAAGTGGCAGTATCGCCAATAAGTGTGGCGATTCAATGAGAGGTGTTAAATGTTGTTCTATAGGTATATCATTGCACACTCAAGGTTCAAAGATAATATCAATTGAGATGTGCTTTACAGTGAAATTAAATAGTAACAATAAAATCTGCATGACAGGTTTGTCTCATATTGATAAAGATGTTAACACTGGGGCATGGTGTAACGACTTCCAATGTAAAGGAAGGCATATATTAGTAGGAATAAATCTGGCAACTGTCGTAATCATAACCTGAATATCATGGAATATTATTGGTCATAGGGTCATGTAGATAGGACCATGGTCTGGGTTATTATTTAAATAATATCGTGTGTTAAAATTATATTGAAATTAAAAGTTATGGGTGTACATAATGTCCTAGTGCTGACATATGGGACACTTGTTTCCTGAGTTGAATCGGGACGTGGAACGGGGAAGGGTCTGCTCAAACGGCTAAATAGTTAGGAATGTGTAGGGATATTGTAAAATCGTCGTGGAAGTTCGGTAAGTCGATACTGGTCAGTTGAGGAAGTGGCATAACTCGAAGTCGGCGTTCAGTCCGTGCGGTTGAAGTGTCCCTAGGTTAAAGATCCAGCTCATTTCCTCTTTTCCAATTAATTTTTCAAAGTTGCCACCTCTCCAGGGTGCTACAACTTTCCTGATCCCTATGAAGGTTAACCCCTCTGGGTTCATGGTGTGTTTGTTTTTGAAGTGTAGAGGAACACTGTGATTCTCGTTTCCGTTCTGGATGTTCCTAATGTGTTCTTGAACACGTACACTAAGGAATCTGGTCGTTCTCCCTACATATCTTAGGCCGCATGGACATGTTAGCAAGTAAATCACGTTTTTGGTGAAACAGGTGATTACATCTCTTATCTTTATAGGTCCTGTGATTCCATCAATCTGCGTGATAATCTGTTTTTTGCTCCTAGTGTTCCGACAATTGAGGCAGTTACCACACTGGTGAAACCCTTTCTGTATACCATAATGGTTATGCTTTGTAGGGGTCTTCTTTGTGTGTTTCTGTGCCAATTTCATTTTGAGATTGCCGACTCCTCTGCAAATCATCCTCGGGTAGGATTTCTCTTAGTGATGGATCTTACCTTAATATCGGCCAGTACTTCTTTATCGTCTTCCTAATGTATTGGTTTTGGGCGTTATACGAGAAGATGAAGGGCACGTCAGTTGTGTATTGAGGTCCTGTTTTGGGTCTCTTCTTCAACATATTGGTACGTTCTGTGTTCCTGACTTTGGTTCTAGTTTCTTCGAGTGTGTCTGGATCATAGCCTTTCTCCAGAAAATCTGTTTTCAGTTTTTCTGATTGTACTTCATATGTGGCCAGGTCTGTGCAGTTCCTCCTTACTCGTAAAAATTGACTTTTCGGAACTCCATCTAACCACTGTGGAAGATGGCAACTGGTGGTTTCAATAAAGCTATTCACATCTACCTTTTTGAAAAAGGTCTCAGTCTTAACTATACCATCTTGGATGAAAATACTTAAATCTAAGAAGTTAATACGTTCATTACTCCATGTAGTGGTTAGTGTAATGCCTCTTCCATTTTGGTCCAGTTCTTGTAGGAATATCTGTAAGGAGTTTATCCCGCCCTTCCAAATGAAAAAAATATCGTCGATATATCTTTTGTAGCAAACAAGGTTACTCTGGTATTTAGGTAGGAAAGATTCTTCCCAAAAGGCCATAAACAGATTGGCATATGATGGGGCAAAACGACTCCCCATCGCAGTCCCGTTGAGTTGTATGTAAAGTCATTCTGAAAATAAAAATAATTATTTTCTAAAATTAAACGTATGCCTTCCAAAATAAAAACAATTTGTTCTGGTTGTAGTGTGTCGTTTTTCTTTAAAAAGTATTCAGTGGCCTCTATTCCATTTCTATGCGGTATGATAGTATATAACGATTGGACAGAGGCAGAGGAATACCCCAAGAAAACTCTAAAGAAGGGCAGAGGCTACCCTCAATTAGGGAATGAAAAAACAATAAGGTGGAAAAAATGGCGCAGATAATGTGTAGATGGTCGGTCTTGGGTAGCAGCAAGGGCACAAACGCACACTCCCAAGTGCGAATAGTCAATGGATAAAATAATGGGTAGAGTCCTCGCGCTTACGCCAAGTGTCCAGTGAGTAATACTTCAAGATAATCTAGAAAACATAATAGGAGACATTCATTGCGCAGTACATCCTTATGACACCTGGTCTCCAGAGAGAAAGTATTCAACTCACTTTTTTCTGAGCCCCATAAAGTCGGCTCTGGACTATATAGGCATAAATCTGTGGATATGATCTCACCAGCCCGTCCCACCAGCAACCATCCGTGGTGATAACCTGGTCCATAGATGAAATATTGTAAATATAGTAAAATTTATTGCAGCACTAACGCGTTTCGACCTAATTGGTCTTATCAAAGTGCAAAAAAATATACATGATGAATATTTTTTTATATTTTTTTGCACTTTGATAAAGACCAATTAGGTCGAAACGCGTTAGTGCTGCAATAAATTTTACTTCATTTTATCCTGCTGACTTTTCGTCTGTGACATATCCCGGGGATCCAATAATTCATCTATGGACCAGGTTATCACCACGGATGGTTGCTGGTAGGACGGGCTGGTGAGATCATATCCACAGATTTATGCCTATATAGTCCAGAGCCGACTTTATGGGGCTCAGAAAAAAGTGAGTTGAATACTTTCTCTCTGGAGACCAGGTGTCATAAGGATGTACTGCGCAATGAATGTCTCCTATTATGTTTTCTAGATTATCTTGAAGTATTACTCACTGGACACTTGGCGTAAGCGCGAGGACTCTACCCATTATTTTACCCTCAATTAGGCCCAAGGCATTCCACACCAGAGCTGGTACATGAGGCTCTATAAAGTGTAAGTGTTCCCTTGTCTATGGGCACATAACTCTGTATCAGACAATATTGCACTATTTTTTTCTTTTTCTGTTCCCCTTCTACTCCTCTCCTCTTTTTCTCTCAATCTTTTGGGAATCGGGAGTCTATATAGGACTTAGGTGAAGACAGTGCACCAGGACCTCACGTACGCCTCTGGACTGCCCCTGTGGAGACTCAACCAGACTACCTTGTCTTCAATACAGAATATATGGTCGGTTGGACTGTTTTTTGCCTTCACAAGTGATTTGGAAAACGAGACTTGATAACAATAACTTTTTGAAAGACCTTCAATTGCACTATATGCACTTATATATGCACTTCCTACTTGCATTTGCACTTTATGTGATTTTTGAATATAACAGGACATCAACTGTCACCTTGCACTATATACCCTTTTTTGCACAGTGAAACTACTGTACGTAGCTCTATTCACAGCAGCACTTTAGTGGTCGTTTCGACCGTGCACTATTTGGAATAGTGGGAATACTACACCCATTTATTATTTGTACTAGAATTTAGACCGCTCTCAAAAGAGACTGCGCCACTAGGACCCCCTCTCTTTTTTCCTACCCAAAGTATCCTGGTTTGGATCCGTAAAAAAAAAAAAAAAAAAAAAATCACGCACGAAAATGCGCATTGTATGACCGTTTTCGCGCATTCTGTGAAAAAATACGGCAATGTGTTCGGACGCACTTTTTGACGGTCGCTGCGAAAAATGCGTTAGTCTGACCCTAGCCTGAATCGCCCAATTTGTTAATGTCAACTTTAAAAATGATGAAGATGTACACGATTTTATGTCAAGCACAGCTTAAACATTGGTAGTACCATTATTTGGCGAAATTTGACATAGAGTTAACTGTAAATGCCTTTTATTTGGAATAAACTAAGTACACCTTTAAATAAATATGGCAAAAGTGTAGTTCACCGTAGTATCAATATACTGAAAGTATGGAGAACTTCTGTTCAAACAACGGTAGTACTGTTTGAGTAAACTGTAGTGAATTTGCCTCCAAACAAAAAGGTACCGGCACCATTCATTGAGCTTTCAAGTAGTTTACAAACTCAACACAATACAGTCAACGTTTTTATTCTGATTACTTTTCAAATCGTCATTAACAAGGTCGACCATTAGATGGTGACCTTTCAGTAAGATACCCATTGATCTATAAATGGAGCACTTTGTAAACTCCACAAGGGCTACAAGCCCAAAAACCTGCATAAACACATTGCTGTTGTAAACCCACAGCTTTGTTCAAACAGGATTCTCCTTTTCCAGTCTTGAGTAAGTACCAGACCAGACAAGTGGCAAAATCTTTGAAGGCCATGATGGTCAGGGTTTGACTGATGACTCAGAAAACTACGACTCTGATTGGTCTGTGGTAATGGATTCCAGTCAACAGGGCAGCGAGTAGAAATGTTTTCCCCAACCAACCCAGTCCCCCATTACTGTTGCAGGTTCTCCCTACTAACAGCTGTTCCTCGGGGTGATAGAGCGGTTGACTGATGGGAGTAAAACGTTGTAAAAAAGTCATACAACCTACCAGTCGACCAGGTATCCATGTACCTGGCACATCATCCACTAGAATTCGTGGGCAGACATAAAGTCCTGGTTCATACCATACACTTGTTCCAAGAGGATCCCTCAGAAATTTAAATAGAAATCATGAAAAATAGAAAAACATAAACATAGCTATTTGACAAAGTAATAGGAGTAGAAATAAAATGCTACCAACCGAAATGTCTGTCCACATGCAAGGGTGAAGTCCAGCCGCAGTTCGGACCTTTGACACGGTATAGAACGCCACAGAGCAGGGCAAATTGACAGGGAAGCACGGTGATGCATTCTACACGCAGTCTGACATGACAAAATTAAGAACATTTGGTTAAAAAAGTGAATATTAAAATAAAATATGGGCCCTATTCCAACCGATCCATTATGGTTGATGAGAGTCACATTCATTAATCAGAACAGCTGCCAACGTATTCCAGTCACACTGCAAACTTTGGTTGCAGCCTCCTACTTTAAATTAAACGTTCCTATACTCTGTACAGAAAATGCTAATTTACGGGCAACAGGAGAATAACAAGCAAATCCAGGGTCACTCCTTATTCTCATCACGAACCAGTATAAAAAAAAACTGTGCCCAGAAGCTGGTGTTGTGAATTTGCATTTCCAAATCAAGGAAAAACATCAAACTAATCCATACTCGCCACTGGTCCCACGGTGCAGAGGACAGAATGATGTGGAGGCCACGGGAATGACAGGCTGTCAACGGGCATACCCAGTGATAGCCGGTCAGTGCCGGTGTTCTGTCGAATAGTGGCAGTCAGATAATGCCGACGTTCTGCGCATGAGTGATGTAATTCCAGCTGATCTTGCGAGCAGCTGGCGTTATGATACAACCGCGCATGCGAAGATCGTTAGAGGCATTATCTGATTGTCAGATACTGCCTCCGGCTACCTGTGCATGCGCGACACGCCACACAGAGAGACGGTGAGATATACACATTTGGGGCTATTCAGAGAGAGGTGAAAACATGGAGAATGACTGGAGAATTTAAAACTCTAGGTCAAAGTAGTCAAATCAGAAAAAAATCTCCCATTTATCTCCCTTTCCAAATTGGCTATTTGTTCAGTCTCCTGCCAATTCTCAAGGTTTTCACCTCTCTCTGAATAGCCCAGATTGCTTTTCTTTGTACTTGTATTCCTTCACCATTGGTGATTGCTCTTGGATATCTCACTCTCTGTGTTGCGTGTCACGCATGTGCAGGTAGCGGGAGGTAGTGTCTGACGATCAGATATTGCCTCAGCGTTTGGTGGATCGGAGGATAATGCCTCTTCCAATCTGCACATGTGAGGGTGTGACGTAAAGCCAGCTGCTCGCCAGATCAGCTGGCGTTATGTCACTCATGCGCAGATCGTCTGAGCCATTAGCTGACAATCGGCACTATTCGACAGAACACCGTCAAGATATTTTTTAGTTATGGTCACTGTTGCAACACATCTGCATAACAGGTTGCATGCACGTCCTGACATGTCAATTGGGTGGTCGCCCCTTTCTGGCCCCACCCTCGGTACATCACTGTTACAAACCACCCCCTTCACCTGGAAACTGGGATTTAAACAGCAGCTGGGAGGCTTTTTGTTAGGTTCCCTCGGTTCTACTTTCAATTAAGGCCGGGTGCACAAGAGCACCCATGTGCACGCAATTACCGGTGCCCGTCGCAGCCATGTGATGCTGCGACGGGGTTTAGAGAATAATGGGGAGCAAAATAGCACCTCATTTGTGGTCACTCCACAGAAAATCACTGTAACACTGAAATTACCTGGGATTATAATCTGCTAAAGTACCTGGGAATACCTGAGATAAGGTTTAATTTGCTACCTCTCACAGGTTTGTCTGCAAATTAGGTGCTATTTTGCTTTCCATTATTCTGTATGGGCTTTGCGCACTGTCCCATTATTCTCTATGAGCATTCCGCACTGTCCCATTATTCTCTATGAGCATTCCGCACTGTCCCATTATTCTCTATGAGCATTCCGCACTGTCCCATTATTCTCTATGGGCATTCCGCACTGTCCCATTATTCTCTATGAGCATTCCGCACTGTCCCATTATTCTCTGAGCATTCCGCACTGTCCCATTATTCTCTATGAGCATTCCGCACTGTCCCATTATTCTCTATGAGCATTCCGCACTGTCCCATTATTCTCTATGGGCATTCCGCACTGTCCCATTATTCTCTATGGGCATTCCGCACTGTCCCATTATTCTCTGGGCATTTCACTACCCTTTTAAAGTCTATGGTCATTCCTTTCATTAGGTCTCCCTGCAGCTCCAGGAAAGTGGCAACTGCCAGCTGCATGTCACTCTGGAGCTTCTGGTAGGATTCCCAGATCCTCCATGTTTTCTTGGACACACATAATTTATTCATGCTGATGGGCAGAGCATGAAAAATGCCACCTCGCAGCATGTTGGAGTCATACTCTGCAAATGAGAATTCAAAAAGGAATCCCAGGTGGCCTGACCTGATTTCTTTTCTGCAACATATGAATTATACATGTTGCAGTGGCAGAGTAGCACTTTTCCCTGTGCACCCCAATGCCCGAAATAGTATTATTTGTGTGTCCAGGAAAACATGACTGATCTGGCAATCCCAGTTTGTCAACACCATAAGAGATACCTGGCTGGCAATGAAAGGGTTAAAAATATATCTCTTAAAATGTCCCATTTTCATTACAACACACAACTCTACCTTATGCTCCCCTTTATATACATACATATATATATATATTTCTATAGCTTACCTTAGAAGCCTACATCTGCTGCGGGTTCATGGGAAATGTAGTTCAAAGCCAACGCAAGCCTGTAAACTTATTCTTAAAGCGAACTACAATTCCCCACAACCTTTGCGAGAGAAATGTAACCAATCGATAAACGTTTATTCCACAGCCTTCTCTCCTCACCGGTTACATTAAGAGACGCAGGGATTTCCAGGTTCGACGTTCACTGAGCTTTTGCGCATGTGTAGGATAGTTCTCTCGGGCAACCTTAGTGAAAGATTGGCCACGCTTCACGACAGCTGCAGAACACGGTTCCGTCCTTCTGCGCATGCGTGCGAGTGGATGCGCGTACAGTTCCAATCACTATTCAAGCACGTTCCGGAGTGTTTGCTTTCAATCTCCCCAGAAGGGGGCGTTCGAGGCAGTGAGCGAGCTATTCAGTCTGTAACAGGTTGGGCGCTGCGCATGCGCAATACATTGTTTGCTAAGCAATGCATTATCTTTATTCGTTTTGAGGCAAAAACGCCCGTTTCGCGGAGCTAGTTCTTGGAATTTCAATTAAGCGTTTTAAGTTGCCTGCAAGTGTTGGTCAAAACAGCACAGACAGCATGGAAACCGGAAACTGGGCTGCTGTGAGGGCACCTCCTGACAAATGGCAGTGAATCCCTTTTGCTGTTACACAACTTCTAACAAGTTCGCCTCCTTGTGGCCACGACTAAAAAAGTTGCATTCATTAAAAAAAGTAGTTGTTGGAAAAGAACGCAGAAAAAAAAATAATTGCAGGCTAATAACCCCTTAGTGACCGGTCACTTTTACACAAGTCGTCCTTAAGTGCCCGCTGCTGTTTTTCCGTTTCTGCGCTGTTCGTGTTTCGGTCAAATTTTCCGCTTACTCGTTTATGCAACCCACACATATTATACAACGTTTTTCCCGCCATTAAATGGACTTTCTAAAAATACCATTATTTCCATCATATCCTATAATTTACTATCAAAAAAATATGAAATATGATGAAAAAAAATGGTAAAAACACACTTAATCCCTTAACGTAATTTAATCCCCAAAATCTACAACCGCCAAAAAGACCCCGGCTAAATAGTTTCACAATTTTGTCCCGAGAATAGAAATACCCAATTTTTACATGTTTTTGCTTTCTAACTCCTTCACTGCTGAGCCAGTTCACCTATGTGCGCTGAGCTCATTCTGACGGTTTTATGCCCATTATTTTTAGATGACAGCCTAGGTCCCATTAACTAACCCCCTCCAGACAAATTTTTTTTATTTATTTTTTTAAATTTTGTTTTAGCTTTTTTTTACACCAAACCTAGTTTGGTATCATTGGAAAGGCCATGATCAGGCCTTTCCAATGATGTCCAACATGACCCTCTGCCACGGATCGGGAGATAAAGGGATCCAAAGGATCCCCCTATCTCCCATTGGCAGCTAGGGGGTTAACTGGCCCACTGATATCCTCACACATATGGTGGGGATGTCAGTGGGTGGGGGGGACCAGGAGGCCTGGCTGACATCCAAGATGTCAGCCACCTCCATGTTTAAATCGCGACTCGGCGCCGATTTGCGCCGAGTCGCGATCCGGAAGCGAAACTGTTAACTTTATACACCGCAGAAAAGGGGAGACTCTCCCCTTTCCAGCGGTGTAAAAAGTAAGTTTCTAGCTGCCATGGTTGGAGAGATAGAGGGCTCCAAATGAGCCCCCCTCCACTTCCTGGTTTTAATGCAGGCTCGGGGGGGGGCGCCTGCCGATGACGTCACCACGCAGCGTGGCGTTATCGTGCTCGCCAGCCCATCTAAAGCAGAGGGGCAGGCTTCCTCCCTGCCAGATCGTCGTTGGAACCAGCAGGGAGGCAAGTATTCGGGCGGGAGGGAGGTTAGGAGCCGCTGACGTACTATGTACGTCTGCGGGTCTAAGGGAGACCCGTGGGCAGGACGTACATAGTACGTCAGCGGTCCTTAAGGCTGGGGTCAGACCAGCGCATTTTTAACGTGCGTTCTGGCGCACTCAATCACGGCCGCACTAGCAGCAAATGACGGGCAATGACGGCCAATATACGAAGTACGGTCGCACGAAAGTCCGGCCGCGCAATGCAAGTGGAAAATGAACGCATTTTTTCAAGAACGCAGAACCTCTAGTACGGACGTACAGAGTGCGCTGCGCCCGCTAGCGGTGTGTGTGTGTGATTTGGAGACGTCAGACCCTGCTCATGTGCGGCCAACATAACGTCCAGACGCAAAAAGTTTCCTGGTTTGGATTCGTAAAACATCACGCACGAACATGCGCATTGTATGACCGTTTTCGCATATTCCGTGAAAAAATACATCAATCCGTTCGGACGCACTTTTTTACGTTCGCGTGTAAAAATGCTTTCGTTTGACCCTAGCCTTAGGGGTTAAAACAACAGCGCTGTGTTCCAGGTGCGCATGACATGTTGTGATATCTACACCTGTTGTCTCCATTCCTATGTTAGTTTTATGCGTCTTTGGTTATTGTAAAACGCTGCGTAAACTTGGCGCTATATAAATGATGATAATAATAGGAATGATAGTAACCGTTTCCTGCTGCGGGGCGTACCATGCCATCCCCACGCAGGTGGGCTTTAACGCAGGAGGGTGGCATAGCCACACCCCACTAGCGTCATGGTTTGTGATCGTACCGCCCACCAGATGGCATGCGCCGAGTGTCATTGGCTGCCGCAGGACTCCGGCCGTCCGTCTACAGCCAATGACAGGTGTCAACTGCGTAGGTGGGCTGGAGGAGGGGTCCGCCACAGCAGCTGGCTTATAGGGCGTTCTAGTACGCCCTGCCACCAGGCACAACTGCCCACCAGTAAGGGGTTAAAGAAATATGGAAAAAGAGGTTCTTTTAATTTTGGCTTTCTTTGAGGGTTAGTCAAAAAACACTGTTTCAGTGCTTTTCATTTCGGCACAATTTGGTGATTCCATTTTATCAAAAAATACGGTGCATTCACTATTCACCAAATATTCACTGTATTGTGCCGAAAATGAAGTCGCCGAAGCAGTTATCAGATGGCTGCCGACCAGCCGCCGGAAAAAGCTGACAAGCTGCTGAACAGTGATAAAAAAACCAGAAAAACTGCAACTTTTAAAATGCGTTTTAAAAAAACTAGTGCATGAAAATGCCTGTAAATAATATATAAGGTCCTATGAATAATAATAAAAAGGTGTGTTACAGAATAAAATACACGCCATGTGAAAAAAATATTGAATTAAAAATTTTGCCGAAAAATGCCTAAACAATAAATAAAGTGACTTTTTGCTGCGAATGAAAAGAATAAATGGTTGAATAAATATTTAATATTTAATTTTTTTTTTTGCATTGAAACCTATGGGATTCGTCTGATTAAATCTGTCAAACAAAACTACCAGGGCATTTCACCAATTTCCCCCTGCTGTTCAGCATTCTCCGAATAGATTAACAATTACTTCTCTATAGAGATTTCACTGCTGCTGAAGGCCACTGTATTTCGCTGGCAATTCACTAATATTTGGCAAATTGACAGCTTTTTAAATAGCCGAAAGGCAGCGAAATTGTACCGTACGAAGAATTCCGTGGCTAATTCGGTGCTCTTTGAAAAACCCTTCTGAGTATACTGTATATTCCTCAGCTAGGTGTTTGGAAATTCTCTTAAATGCGCTCGTCATCCGCAAAACTACTTTTTGCCCGTTTGACACGTCACCGCCCCTTTTATATAGGTCAGCATGAACAGCCTTGAAAAGTTGGCGAAATACCCAGATTTTCGGTGCTTTTGATTGTTCGACAGGTTTAAACAGGCGAATCCCATAGGTTTCAATGGAAAAAAATTCCCTGTTATTATAAAAATTTTATTCAATCGTTTATTCTTTTCATTTGCAGCAAAAAGTATTTTTATGAAAAAAAGTAGAGTCTATGGAGGCGCTAATACTATTGCAATCAGAGTCTGGTACCTGCAAGGAAATGCACATAAATCTCAACAAAAATGTGCTATTGCAAATATACAAAGGACGGACCCTTTCCTTTAAATATTTGCAATAGTATATTTTCGTTGAGTGGCGCAGATAATTCAGTCACACGGTGTCAATATTTCTTAGCTATGGACACATACTGTATATATATATCTATGGACACACAGTATGATTAACGAGTGTTAAGATACTACATTCAGTATTAAGAGCAATAGACGCAAAATGAGGCCTGATGACACAGACACGCAATAAGGCAGCACCAATACACTAAAAAGTACGGTGATGCGTACTCAATATGGTCAAACCATATTAGAGTGCAGCGTTCAACAATAGAAGTGTATATAAAGTGCATATATAAAGTGCATATAGTGAATCATAGACAATATATAGAGCCCGTTTGTATTGTCCAGCCTAAGGTGCAGATAATAATATCCAGTGGAAGAGAATCAGTCCTATATGCTTTCCAAAAACAAAAAGTGTATGTGCAAAAGTGCATAAAATAAAGTTCTTAGGGGACTCGGAGGAAAGTTTCAGTCTAACCGCCCCCAGATGTCCGTGTTGGAACTGCGATGCTCCCAAAATTTAAACAGAAAGATGATATCCATCTGTTATGGGCTCCTATTAGCTACTAGGGATGAGCCGAACACCCACGAGTTCGGTTTGCATTCGAACTCGAACTATTCAAAAGTTCGAATTCGAACTCGAACTCAATACAAGTCAATGGGACTCAAAATTCGATTTTTAGAGTGCCCTCCAAGAGGGCATATATGCTAGATATTTGCCATAAAAGGTGTATGGGGGTCCGGGTAGTGCCCTGGGGGACAGGAAACAAGGACAAAAAGTTTTAAAAAAAACGTTTTTAAAGGGACAGTGAGTTTTCCATGAAATAAGGGTTAAAAATAAAAACAAAAAATTCCTTCAAATATCGTGCCTAGGAGGTCCCCATAACCTGCCCGTGAAGTGGCGGATTTGTACGATGTATAGAAACATTTAAAAACAAAAAAATGACGTTTAAAATGACGGTAAATGCTTTTCCTTTAATCTATTTATAAACAACTGCTTGGGGCGGCAGCCTGTATGAAAAGACATTTTAGGACGCGCAGAAAAAGTTTAGTGATTTTTTTGGGCTAAATTATGGTGCAGGGTTTGGATGAAAGTAACAATAGGTGCTTTAAAATTGGGCCTTTAGCGTCGGCAACAGTGCCGTCACACAGTAGCCCCTCTGAGGATATGAATCTGGTACAGGCGTCAGTGCACCCAACACCCAAATATTGTGCTTTTGGTGCCAGGCCAGCAAGTGGATTCATACAGTAACCCCTCTGTAGTATTGTGGAAGAGTGCAGGAGTGGACCATGCAGTCCTATATTATAAGATATGAATCTGGTCAAGGCGTCAGTGCACCCAGATATTGTGCTTTTGGTGCCAGGCCAGCAAGTGCATTCATACAGTAACCCCTCTGTAGTATTGTGGAAGAGTGCAGGGGTGGACCATGCGGTCCTATATTAAAAAGATATGAATCTGGTAAAGGCGTCAGTGCACCCAGATATTGTGCTTTTGGTGCCAGGCGAGCAAGTGCCATCATACAGTAACCCCTCTGTGGTATTGTGGAAGAGTGCAGGGGTGGACCATGCGGTCCTATACTAAAAAGATACGAATCTGGTAAAGGCGTCAGTGCACCCAGATATTGTGATTTTGGTGCCAGGCCAGCAAGTGCATTCATACAGTAACCCCTCTGTAGTATTGTGGAAGAGTGCAGGGGTGGACCATGCGGTCCTATATTAAAAAGATATGAATCGGGTAAAGACGTCAGTGCAGCCAAATATTGTGCTTTTGGTGCCAGGCCAGCAAGTGCATTCATACAGTAACCCCTCTGTAGTATTGTGGAAGTGTGCAGGGGTGGACCATGCAGTCCTATATTAAAAAGATATGAATCTGGTAAAGGCGTCAGTGCACCCAGATATTGTGCTTTTGGTGCCAGGCCAGCAAGTACATTCATACAGTAACCCCTCTGTGGTATTGTGGAAGAGTGCAGGGTTGGACCCTGCGGTTCAAAATATTAAAATGATATAAATGTGGCACAGGCTTCAGTGCAGGCAAATTTTGTGCCTTTCATGGCAGCAAGTGCCTTCACACCGTAACCCTTTTGTGGTATTGTGGAAGAGTTGAGTGCTGGAGGTTTTGTTAATGCAGAAGACATCCCCGATCTATTCCGTTACGTCAGCATCAGGAGATTGATAGCTGCTGATCCAGGACTGATTCATTTTTATAAATGTCAGCCGGTCTACAGAGTCGGTGGACAGACGCACTCTTTTGTCTGTGACAAAACCTCCAGCGGCACTGAACGTCCTTTCAGAAAGCACGCTAGATGAAGGACAACCTAGTAGCTGCATAGCATATTGGCTAAGTTCTGGCCAGTGATCCAATCTCAACACCCAGTAAGCCAGTGGATCATCTGCTGGAAAGGTATCCAGGTCTGCCCTTGCCCTTAGGTAGTCCTGCACCATATGGTGAAGACGCTGACAAAGGGTGCCTACATTTGATGTCCCTGGGCGTCATGGACTAAAAAAATTAAAAAAGGCATCAGTCAAGCGGCCCCGGCCTTCACCACTATTCCTCCGATCATCCGCAGCCTCAGAAGCACCTGTGCAGGGCCGTAGGGAGGGCGAGGCCAGTGAGGCACTCGCCTCGGGCACAGCCACAAGGGGGCGCAGGCAGGGGTGATCACTCGCTCTTAGTAATAATGTAAATCGAAATCGCGATGATCACCTCTCTCTCTCTCTCTGACTGCAGGAGCGGAGGTCCCCTTCTAGCTGCACTGAACAGCTGAAAGTGCGGAGGTGCAGCCACACGTGACTGCAACCAGTGGGGAGCGCCGCCTGCACGTGTCACAGCCTGCGTTAATCACTAGAGTAGACTTTAGGGGCGGAGCCGAGGGGACAGACTGAGTAGCGCCAGAAAGCCCAGCACACTCAGCCACTGCCTGGCCTTTCTTAATTTTTGGGTTGCTGGGCTGCCTGTGGTTTCTTCAATGCTCACTTGCACGCAGGCAAGTGATTGAGAGACTCTCCGCTGACAGTGTGGAAGTGGATCCCTGGTGACCTCTCTTCCTTCCATTTGTCTCCACCTCCTCCTCCAATCAGCCACCTGCTCCTGCTTACCGGAAGTTTGTGGCCACAAACACTCATTGGGAGAGGCAGCAGCAGGGCAGACTTTTAGGTGAGGTGTGAGAGCAGCTGCTCTCAATCTATTCCTCCCTGTTACACACACACCTACCTTGAAAACGTTGTTAATCAGCCCCAGGTGAGAGACTGTCACTCTGATTTGTAGAGATATCAGCAGGGCTCTATCTTCCCTCTCCACCTTCTCTCTCTCTCCCCTTTGCCCCCTCTCTCTCTCTCCCTTTTCCCCTCTGTCCCCTTTTCTCTCCCCTTTTCCGTCCCCTTTGCACTTGCTCCCTCTGTCCCCTTTGCCCCCTCTCTCTCCCCTTTTCCCCCTCTCTCCCTCTCCCCCTTTTTCCGTCCCTTTTTTTCTCCCCTCCCCTTTGCCCCTCTGTCCCCTTTTTCTCCCCTCCCCTCCTCTCCCTCTCCCCCCCCCCTCCCCTCCCCCCTTTGCCCCTCCTCCCCTTTTCCCCTCTCTCCCTTTGCGCTTGCTCCCTGTCCCCTTTTTTCCCCTCTCTCCCTTTTCCCCTCTGTCACCCTTTTCTTCTCCCTGTCTCCTTTGCGCTTGCTCCCTGTCCCCTTTTTTCCCTCTCTCCCTTTTCCCGTACCACCTTTTCTCTCCTGTCCCCTTTGCGCTTGCTCCCTGTCCCCTTTTTTCCCCTCTCCCCTTTTTTCCCTCTCTCCCTTTCCCCGTCACCCTTTTCTCTCCTGTCTCCTTTGCGCTTGCTCCTGTCCCCTTTTTTCCCTCTCCCCTTTTTCCCTCTCTCCCTTTTCCCCTCTGTCACCCTTTTCTTGTCTCCTTTGCGCTTGCTCCCTGTCCCCTTTTTTCCCCTCTCCCCTTTTTTCCCCTCTCCCCTTTTTTCCCTCTCTCCCTTTTCCCCTCTGTCACCCTTTTCTCTCCTGTCTCCTTTGCGCTTGCTCCCTGTCCCTTTTTTCCCCTCTCCCCTTTTTTCCCTCTCTCCCTTTTCCCCTCTGTCACCCTTTTCTCTGTCTCCTTTGCGCTTGCTCCCTGTCCCCTTTTTTCCCTCTCTCCCTTTTCCCGTCACCCTTTTTCCTGTCCCCTTTTTGCGCTTGCTCCCTGTCCCCTTTTTTCCCCTCTCCCCTTTTTTCCCTCTCTCCCTTTTCCCCTCTGTCACCCTTTTCTCTCCTGTCTCCTTTGCGCTTGCTCCCTGTCCCCTTTTTTCCCCTCCCCTTTTTTCCCTCTCTCCCTTTTCCCCCTGTCACCCTTTTCCTCTCCTGTCTCCTTTGCGCTTGCTCCCTGTCCCCTTTTTTTCCCCTCTCCCCTTTTTTCCCTCTCTCCTTTTCCCCTCTGTCACCCTTTTCTCTGTCTCCTTTGCGCTTGCTCCCTCTGTCCCCTTTTCTCCTCTCCCCTTTGCCCCTCTTTCTCTCTCTTTCTACTCTCTCTCTCTCTACCCCTCTCTCTACCCTCTCTTTCCCCGCTCTCTTTCTACCCTCTCTCTTTCTACCCCTCTCTCTTTCTATCCTCTTTTCTACCCCTCTCTCTTTCTACCCCTCTCTTTCTACCTCTCTCTTCTACCTCTCTTTCTACTCCTCTCTCTTTCTACCCCTCTCTCTTTCTACCCCTTCTCTTTCTACCCCTCTCTTTCTACCCCTCTCTCTTCTACCCCTCTCTCTCTCTACCCCCTCTCTTCCCCGCTCTCTTTCTACCCCCTCTCTTTCTACCCTCTCTTTCTACCCCTCTCTTTT
Organism: Leptobrachium leishanense; assembly: GCA_009667805.1. Lineage (NCBI taxonomy): Eukaryota > Metazoa > Chordata > Amphibia > Anura > Megophryidae > Leptobrachium > Leptobrachium leishanense. Next base: position 119,861,737 of record CM019070.1, on the reverse strand, counting down.
ACCTCTCTCTTTCTACCCTCTCTCTACCCTCCTCTCTACCCCTCTCTCTCTCTCTACCCCTCTCTCTTTCTACCCCTCTCTCTTTCTACCCCTCTCTCTTTCTACCCCTCTCTCTACTCTCTCTACTCCTCTTCTCTACCCCTTTCTTTCTACCCCTCTCTCTTTCTACCCCCTCTCTCTCTACCCCTCTCTCTCTCTACCCCTCTCTCTACCCCTCTCTTTCTACCCCTCTCTCTTTCTACCCCTCTCTCTCTACCCCTCTCTATTATCTCTTTCTCATCTCTCTTTCTACCCCCCTCTTTCTACTCCTCTCTTTCTACCCCTCTCTCTCTACCCCTCTCTCTTTCTACCCTCTCTCTTCTACCCTCTCTTTCTACCTACTCTCTCTCTTTCTACCCCCTCTTTCTACTCCTCTCTTTCTACCCTCTCTCTCTCTAACCCCTCTCTCTTTCTACCCCTCTCTCTTTCTACCCTCTCTTTCTACCCCTCTCTCTTTCTACCCCTCACTCTTTCTACCCCTCTCTCTTTCTACCCCTCTCTCTTTCTACCCTCTCTCTTTCTACCCCTCTCTCTCTACCCCTCTCTCTCTACCTCTTTCTAACCCTCTCTCTTTCTACCCTCTTTCTACCCCTCTCTTTCTACCCCTCTCTCTTTCTACCCCTCTCTCTTCTACTCCTCTCTTTCTACTCCTCTCTCTTTCTACCCCTCTCCTCTTTCTCTACCCCTCTCTCTCTCTACCCCCTCTCTCTCTCTACCCCTCTCTCTACCCCTCTCTCTCTCTACCCCTCTCTCTCTACCCCTCTCTCTTTCTACCCCCTCTCTTTCTACCCCTTTCTTTCTACCTCTCTCTCTACCCCTCTCTCTTTCTACACCTCTCGCTTTCTACCTCTCTCTTTCTACCCCCCTCTCTTTCTACTCGCACTCTCTTCTACTACCTCTCTTTCTACCCCCTCTTCTTTTCTACCCCTCTCTCTCTACCCTCTCTCTCTCACTCCCCTCTCTCTTTCTACCCCTCTCTTTCTACCCTCTCTCTCTACTCCCTCTCCTCTACCCCTCTCTCTCTACCCCTCTCTCTCTACCCCTCTCTCTCTCTACCCTCTCTTCTACCCCTCTCTCTCTTCTACCCCCTCTCTTTCTACCCTCTCTTTCTACCCCTCTCTCTTTCTACCCCTCTCTCTCTTTCTACTCCTCTTCTTTCTACTCTCTCCTCTTTCTCTACCCCTCTCTTTCTACCTCTCTTCTACCTCCTCTCTTTCTACCCCCTCTCTCTACCTCTTTCTACCCCTCTCTTTCTACCCCTCTCTCTTTCTACCCCTCTCTTTCTACCCTCTCTTTCTACCCCTCTCTTCTTCCCCTCTCTCTTTCTACCCTCTCTCTCTAACCCCTCCTCTCTTCTACCCCTCTCTCTCTCTACCCCTCTCTCTACCCCTCTCTCTCTCTACCCCTCTCTCTACCCCTCTCTCTTTCTACCTCTCTCTCTCTACCCCTCTCTCTTTCTACCCTCTCTCTCTACCCCTCTCTCTTTCTACCCCCTCTCTTTCTACCCTCTCTTTCTACCCCTCTCTCTTTCTAC